>OY740767.1:114117145-114797145 GCA_963513935.1 Aphrophora alni | reverse complement strand
ATGAATTGTCTGATTAAAATGAAAAACTTGGATGATTTAATTGTTTCTTAAACGTAAATCTCTTAAGCAAATACAAGTTATAAAAATATTTTTGACACTTTATTAGTGTTTGTTAAACTGCTTATGTTTTTCTGTCATGGCAAACATCATAAGGTTTTCAAGAAATATTAAAAACACATATTACACAGAGATTTACACATGGATTTACAGAGGTTATCAAACCATCCTAGCGGTATGTATAGCCAGTAAACGAATCAGTTTAGACACTTAATTTCAATTGAAACCCCATTAATATCGTACCAGAAAAATAAAGGGAAAATATTTATTTTCAAAACTCAGTGATATTTTTTGGGGTGGGGTGGTTTTTGGAGAAATGTCAAATTTAAACATAGGTCAAGTGATACATCATTTTAAAGGGCAAACATACAAAATTTTGGCCTGTACAATATTATTGTCGAAAACCAAAATTTTGCAAAACATTGCTAATTAGATCTAGAGTATTTTTTGATTTAAAATTTCATGGAGATACAACCGTAATTATTTACTGATTATAGTTTATATTTTTCAAGAATAAATAACCAATGTCAAGTTATTATTTTCTTCTTACGCTTCTCAACAGAAAATGGGACATAACATACTTTTATGACCACCATTTCGACATGGTTGGAGATGTGACCAAATTTTAAAATGTTTAGCTTAGACGGTTTTTTCATTTGATATACCACTCGATCTTCTTTGCTATTTAATTTTTTTAGATATGGGCCTTTTTAATTATTTGAAGGAAAAATGTTTTTAAATGGTGGAAAATTTGAAGAAAAAGGTGCTCAAATTACTTATTATTTGAAAGGATACCTCATTAGTAATGCTTGATAAAATGTTAGCGTTTCAGAATAACATCGTTCAATAGCAGTAAATAAAATTGCAAACATCACAAATTTTAAACGTTTATGTCCGCCATATTGAAATGGGACGAAATAAGTCAAAACTTCTTTTCCGAAATGTATAATTTTAATAGACCTTTAAAATGATGTATCACTCTATTTTTACATTGGACATTTCTTCAAAAAACACCCTCACGCCCCAATTACCTTTTAGGGCACTGAGTATTGAACAAAATACCCTATATTCTCTAAATTCTGCTGGTGCGATATAGTGGGGTTTCATTTGGAACCCAGTGTCTAAACTCATTCGTTTCTTTGCTATACATATTGCACAGGTTGTCTTATACATCTTGCATAGTCACATTTTACAAAGGTTGTTAATTTTAAAGGTTTTTAAAGGAAGTAGCACTGGTCAGGATTGTAGAAGGTCTCAAACACAACTGAGGCCGAATGTTCCTTCCTTATCAAAAGAGGCTACTTTGTCTGTGGTATTATCTTCCAGATTTATCCAAATATCAATCAACGGTTTGACTCCCATGTCAGATTTTCTTTTTTTAAAAATATTTTCTGTTTTATTTTGTGTTCTTTGTACATCTCGAGGTTTTCGAGGATGTCTAAATGTCTGCCTTTGTTTGCTGTGTGCAAAATCTCAAGGATAATGTGAATTTCAGTTTATACGATTGGAGGACACAAGATGTTCTGTATAACTTACAGTTTTTAAGAATGTCGACAAAACGTTAATATGTTCCTTGAGACATGTGTCTTGCCACCATTATAAAGTGTAATCACGTCATCCTCATACCTATAGAAAACAAACTTTAATAGATCCTTATTTGTTACAAGAATTCAATATACTGGCTTTTAATATGGACCAAAAATATCAGCCATTATAGAAGATACTGTAGAAGCTATCAGTAGATTCTCCGACTGCAAGAAATTATCATCACCAAAGCAGAAATACTTCTAACTAACGACCACAAATGTTATTTGAATCAGTTCTTCTATTTCGTTTATAGTCAGTTTATTACTCCTATTTAAATTGTCTCTCGCGATGTCAAACGTTTCAGACACATTAATGTATAGCACAATGAAAGAAAGGAATAGATATCTGATCTTGTCCATAAGGTCGATGTTGTTTTAAAAAACTAGTCCTGGTGTTAAATTGATGTCCCTTTTTCTATAAAAACTTAGCTGCACGATAGGTGGTGCTTTTTGTAAATTCAGTAAGGCTCATAGGGAAAATCTTCTTTGTTTACTGTAGATAGCCCTTTTAAAAGTGGCGTATAGGGATTGATCATTCTCATACATTGTTTCTTGTAATAAAAACTATTAAAAATTTTATTTAAGGCAGATTCAAATTTTTTTTTGAAATCCGGAAGTTGGGTATGTTGTCGATCTATCTAATAATATTATTTTCAATGAAAGCCAGGAACTTTTTGTTATGATTTAATATTGTTCATGATACAATTATACCTAATATACTTTAGTGATGAACAGTTTGTGTTGCATAATCTTTTGTTGGATGGATTTGACTGTTTATTTACCATTAGGGTTTTTCTGTTGAATGCAATACTGTTGGAAGAATTGTTTAGAATTATTATTATTTTTTTTTTGAAGGTGGATTTTAGTAGCGTTTAGTTTATTCTTTCGTAAACAATTAAAATTACCAAAGTCAAACTTTAAGTTTGGAATGTGTATATCTGTGAGTTGTTCAATGTGTGTTTTTAGTTTTATGAAGACGTGATGATGCTCTCAGAGAAACATAATTTATGTGGTTGAGGAAATAACAAATACAGTTTCAAGAATGCGGTATCTTAGAAAGCACTTATTTATTTTAATTGGACGAACTAGGAGGTATGTAAGCAAGACAATTTAACAAAAATAAAGAAAATGTAATCTATTTTAAAATTTCTCACTAGAAATTTAAATTTATCTAGGAAGTTCAACCGATAAAACAAAAGCAGTTTTGTTTAAATCAAATATTAGTCAGAACTACCAATAAATCTAGCAAATGATATTAACTTGTTCCTTTCTTACATATACATAATATAGAGAAAGTGGTGGGGGAGGAAAACTGTGTTAAGTTCTTTCCGAATATATCCGTTTTGAGGTCCTTTTTGGAATAATGTCTATCTGTCTATTGTCGTCTGTAGTCCTGGAGCCCAAACGCATGGATCAACTTTAATCAAATTTTGTGTGTTTGCTTATTTTGGTCATATCTCGGGACATTTTGTAGATAACTCAAAATTTGGGTTTAACTATACCATAAGTAAAAAACGTAAAATTACAATTTTATTAAAATGAGCTATAACGATGTGATCAACTTTTGCTCAAGTGTACCCACTTAGGACCCAAACAAAACGTAACGTACATTTGTGTATAAAAACATACACGACGTTGCTAGATTATAAATCAACTCTCGTTATCAAGTATGAAACTAGAACATAAAAAATAGAAAAGATAAAAACCAGAATAGCCTAGTATCCTAGGGTCGTGTTGGAAACTAAAACTAAATCTATAATCTAAGAAAACTAAAACTGGGCCTGAGCAGTCAAGGCTAATACTGAAGATTTTAAGGATTCCCCGAACCACATAACTTTTTAAAATTATAGCAGAACGATGAAGCACCATGCGTTAGAACTGGACTCTACATTAAAGTCCAACAGTCATATCTAGGCCTAGAAATGTCCACCAAGTAATGGCCTTTAATAGTATGAACAATTCGTCATTAATAAATAACTTCAAAACCAGAAAAACGTAATTTCAGTTATCTCTCCGAAAATTCCGATTCGTGAGTTTTTTATAAATAAAAATATTACACCTGGATCTGTTACAAAAGATCCTTTAAAGACTTTTTAATACATAGTCTATACATCTACGAGGCTGGTTAGGACATCAAGGACAAAGTTTAGAATACTTGAGACAAACTTACTCTGCTGGATAAGACTCCTTGATCTACACCAATACAATTTAACTTTTCCTATAACGTATAAAAAACCAACTTTTGGGCATTACATTTAGAGGATATGCTTGTATGGGTGAGTGTCATGATATCCATGGACTTGTTATTTTTATAGACTTTCCTTTTGAACAAACATTCAGGCGGTAAAACTAACAACACCAACCTGCGAAACACTGTTTCACTGTTACAGAAGATTTTATGAAAGTTTGGATAAGTAGAACAAGAGGACAAGTATTGTTTGTTGAATTGGATTTACTAATTACACTGGACTTTCACTTCTGGATAATGAACAATGTCATTACTCTTGCTTATTGCACAGTGCAGTGAATCATACGAAGCTACTGAAGCCACTTTGATTAATTAAAAAGTTCTGAAAAGATTAACAAACACTGGGACATATGTATTTACTATCTTTCACAATTGTCAGGAAATTATGTCATTAAAACCTATATCAATAGATGTAAATCTTTGGGGTAGGTCTGTAGACGCTTACTAAGAAAGGGTTTTGAAAATTTTCTACTCCAAGGGTGTTTTTTTACCCCTAAAGCATATCCCTGGAACCAAGAAGCCTAGAGCTATGAATTTTTTAACGCGTCTGTAGACGCGTACTCAGAAAGGGTTTTGAAAATTTTCCACTCCAAGGGTGTTTTTACCCCTAAAGCATATCCCTGGAACCAAGAAGCTTATAGCTATGAATATTTTAACGCGTCTGTAGACGCGTACCCAGAAAGGGTTTTTAAAATGTTTCACTCCAAGAGTGTTTTTTACCCATAAAACAAGTATATATTTGTTATTTATGGGTTGATTTTGATCAAAATTTGTATGTTCCTGTATTTGGACATAATTTATTTCCATATCACCACCATGAGGTTTTTGTTAAAAACTTTATTTCTTTATAAAACTATCTCAACTATCCCCAGTTGAAACTGAGGGCTATCAGCTAGTTATATGTAAACTGACAAATTTGCCATCATTTGTGTACGTAAAAATTAATACTGTACAGGATTTTGAGAGTAAATCAACCAGGAAATATAAAATACAAACAACTTTCAATAATCAAATCATTGTTAACAACATATCGTCGAAAGCTAACCTAAACATGACACTGAGGCTACTAAAAACTGTATTACAATATTAAATATGAATATGACCGAACAAAGTCAGTACACTGGCAAGATAAAAAGACCTCAAACATAAGAATTAGTGATGACAAAAAAAATACATGATTAGTTTTAGTAGATACAGTATACTAAAAATTACTGTATATTTTTATTTGGACCGAAAATTATAAATTAAGTGGTAAGAGGTAAAGATAAATTCACGGGGAAAAGCTTAGACAAGAAAATAATCAAAGCCTTAACATATATTAAGTTGTCAGACCATCCTATCTGTCAAAATAGTGTATAATTAAAGCAATATGGGTTGAGTTAATAAAAAATTGATTTACTTTTAATAAAGTTAAAATTTGTTTAGTAAAATATCCTAAAAAAGTGATAATTAACTCAACAATGATGCTGTGACATGGTGGGAAATAACGCCATTAAAATATGCACTGTTCCGTGCTGCCTTGGACGGTAAGAAGATGGTTCTTCAAGGACTAGAAGGAGGAAACTCTGAATAAGACCTTGGGTAGACTTGACTATGTAAGCTACAGTGGGAGGGATGGTCTAGGAGTGGGCATTCTGGTCATAAATATCCAAAAATATAATATTATCGAATGAGCGAATGAGTAATGGCCAATCGAATTGTTCACTTGCTTGACTTCTGAAAGAAAAAATCGTAGGTTGTTCACCCCTATGTACATCCATCATCTAAACAACTACTGACCAGTGTGAGCTCTTATGTCAACACGGTGTTTGTTATTCCTTGTGTTGTGTTGCCCTGTTATTTACAGTTTGTGACTGCTCAGGCCTTGCTTTAGCCATAGGTTTTCTCATCACCAGGCTATGTTGAAGCTTTTAACTTTTCTCTTGTTCTAAGTTTAGCACTTAATAACGGAAGTTGATTTATGGACACGAAACGTTGTGTAATAGATATATACAAATAATGGTAGATGTCATTTAAAACAAATTTGTAATTGTAATCTTATGTATAAACAAAAAGGAATCGCTAATTTAAATAGTTGAATAAGCCATTCACCGACGATTTTCAGATATTTACGATTTATCTGTAAGTGAGTTTTCTTCAAACTTTCTCTTGGTTTCATTATTTAGCATTTAAGATAACATCACCAGACGTAAGATCAAGCGATATTCTTACAAATGATTTTCTAAGGACTGTAACATGGAACACAACATTGTTCTCCTGTAGTAGAAAGTGTGCATCCTTAATTTAGAAAACTTACGAGTAATTTACTGGTCTTAGACATGATTGAATAGAACATATAGTCAGTGAACTAGTACAAAGTATTTTTTAGTAGTTGTACCCACGGATATTAATATTTATACTTGTATCCAAAGCCATACCATTGAAATGCCGGTCGAACGTGTCACCAGATATGCTGTGCAACAGCCTCAGTAATGTCGTTGCTTTTTCTCATTCTGTGAAAATTTTAACAAAAGTTCTACGTGTTCGCAGTACAGGTAATTTCCAGATTATTTAATTAAACATGTTTGAGGTTTTTACAATCATTAATCTGGTTGGCATTGGAGAGCACCATTAATAGGTTATATTGATACAGATGCAACACACAACCTTCCTTTACACCTCATTACATTTCATACTTGACATTATGTATAAACTTCCTGATATATATCAGTTGTATTGTCCTTGAAAAGAATTAATACGTGTCACACAATATAAAAACACTGTCCTACTATTGAACAAATCATGTTGCTTTTTTTCTAAAACAATTTAATGACACACGCATAGTCAATTATTGCACTATGTCAATTCCTCACTTTTGTACAGCTTTTTATAAACATACACTTTCTTTTTTTAATCTAAACACTAATTTGTCAATATTTAATGTTATTTTCAATCAAAAATGAACTATGAGTGAGGCGAGAATAAGTAAAATAGCTAAGACAAAGCGACGGACCAAAGGTTATGTCATTTTCTGGAATAATTCGGAGCAATGGATTCGGAGAAAACATTTTTCTTTTTCTCCAGAAGAAATTGTGTTCTAACACATTTTACAGTTCTTGCTGGTGAAACTAATATCTGTGGGATTTTCCCCCCTTATTGACTTCATCACCTTATTAAAAAAAATAACATAAAATAAAGACCTCTCAAATATTCTAATAGTGTAAGGATCGGAAAAGAACAAGAGTTGGTCAAGAGAGACCTGAGAGAAAAGATGAAGGAGAGGGATCTAACCCAAGACTACATAATAAAATGTGTAGATCCAGCCAAGATCCCTCTTGATTACCAACCTCATAATCACTAAAGTGAGCCACTGGTGAAAAATTCTGGGAAAAGTTTCGTATACAAACCTTTATTTAACTTCCTTTCAACATATTAGGCAATGTTGTTTAGTGATATTTTTGTTTAAAAGAGAAATGATTTTTACGGTCTTTATACTTTTTCATATATACGTAGTATAAAAATCCGCATGAAGTCATTTCCATAAAAGTGCAAAAACTCAATTAATAATCATGGAATCCTAATAATTTATACAAAGTTATTTAGGAGATAAAATTTAGCAACTTTTTGTCTCATTGGATTTTGAGATGTAGAAATAAAAAACGCCACCATTTTGAAATGGTACAAAGTATAAACTTGATATTCCATACCCAAATGGGTACTATTAGATGTAATGCATATACCAAGTTTGAAGTTGATATCTTTAGAAGTTCGTAAAATATAACGTATTAAGTAAAAAACACATACAGATCGATAGACGGAAAACTAAACGTTTTAGGACATACATTCATATGAACTTATTTCTTCCTTTTTGTATGAGGAATCATATTCCCCAACTCTTGAAAGGTTTAACACTCTGTATATATAGAAATTTAAGTTGTTTTTTACGTCTGAGGAAGCTGTCAGTAAGTATCGAACTAGCTCTGTAGCAACAATAAAACTAAAGTCTAGAATTGAAAAGACTTTATTTAAATCAAGATAATTATAATATATGCAATTCGTGAAAGGCAAAGATATTACATAAACCATAATTGTAGGGAAGAGTAGAGCAAAAGTTCCCTGCGTGCCAAAGTTAGTGTCTTTAGTCTTGTATAGTTTCGCTTTACCAAATTTTGTTTATTGCAAATTTAAAAGAAGGAATTTTATAGAGCTTATGAAATTATATATAAAATGTTACTAAACATATGTTATTTTTATTACTTTCTGGTCATATCTAAAGAACACGAACAATATACGCACAAACATGTAACATAAAAGAATGTTCCCACATGACAATGTCCATAGCGTAAAAACAACAGAAATTATGTTGAAAACTATAGAGTTAATTGGAGATACACAATGTTATCTTGATGTATTGTTCTTAAAACTAACTACTCTGGCATTGAGAATGCAGTCCGGGAGAAATTAAATCTCTTACAAATATAACAGTCTCCCCTTAAATATAACTCAAATATTTAAATTAGAAAGAACTGATAAAAAAAGAAGCGAAATTGGTGTTTTAGAAAACGTGCGTAATGTTAATTAATTTATTGGTTTTAGATAAGATTAAACATTAATGTATTTCTAATTACATTCCATAGAAACTATTTATCAGTACGGTCGTAAAAATAGGTTAGGAATTTTGTAAAACTATGTCTGTAATAAAACAAGTTGATGGGCACAATCACGTGTACCTACCCAGCCTCGTCATATAATGTATCTCCCAAAAGTTGGTTTCTTGAGGCTTGTAGGTAATGTTTAATTTTTGGTAGATCGAGAGGTCTTATCAGCGTACGTATTATAACTTTGTAAAAAAACTGTTGCTACACCGATTTTCTTAACTTCGTTATTATTTTGTATTGGTTATGGAAACTGGACGAGGCTATGTAACAACCCGAGGTTTAAGAAAATCGGTGTTTTATTAATGTATAAAGGGTTGCCTATTGTGTTGCATTACTGTAGAAACGGTCGCCTAATGTTAAAATGCGATTGACTCGTCCAGTTGCCTAAAGGCGATTTTACAGTTAAAGTATTTTAAGTCTATAAACTTTAAGCATTATAGGTCATGCAAAGACAACCTAACCTAACCTAACAGTAACAGCTAACTAAATAACGTAGTAGTGCAACATGAGAGAAGATATTATTTCTTGAGTTCTTCGTTGACATTATTCTTGCAGCCGCTATAGATAATTAATATTTTTTCCATAATAAGCTCCTCATTTACCAAAAGCGGCCACAAAATGTAGTCTTGTCTTATTTTATTTGTTTTGTATATTTTTTAAAATTTTATCTATATGGTTTTTTATTTGTTCATTTTATTGTTACTTGCTATTTATTATAAATACTACTGGTGAAAAATAATTAATGGCTTGATAAAAGTCATGAAATAAGTCCTGGTTAGGTTTATTTTTCCTCTGCACTTGTAAACAATCAACCGATTTTTTACTAACTTACATTCTAACACAACATACTTTAAATCCTTTCATGAAATGAAATTCGTAAAAGAACTTATACTACGGATATCCATATTGATAATTGGGCGTACAAACAAGAAATGACACTTAGACTACTAAACGAGGCCATCGTTACAGGTATAAATGGACAGGTTTCATCTGAGCTGTGGAGTTTGGGTGCGCAGTGGGTCTAGGCGTGGTCTAAGCAGCAGTGAGGTGGTGGGGGAAGCGGTCGCCTCAGTCTATGTTGGTTGTTGGTACTAACAACGATGTCTACAAGACGGCTGGATCGTGGACAGTAGTCGGCGCCGACTGTTTCCCCTACAATGCCTCTGTCCCCACGCGGCCTCAAACTACAAACTTGTACCTCCCTTCCACGCGCAGCTCACAGCTCAGATGAAACCTGTCCATTTATAATTTATATGACCGCACGTGTCACAATTGGGATGGACGACCCTTTGGTAGGTACCAGTGGTAGATGGCCTCGTCCAGTTTCCATAACCCTTGTGTATATCACTACTTTCTTGACGGCGGTTAGGCTCTAACGCGTCTTGTAGGTGTGTACATATCAACAGTTTGTCAATGTCTTATTTCTTCTAGTCGTGCCTCTAGTAGTCATATGGAAAGAAACCTCCACTCGTTAAGCTCGTTTCGGTAACTCGGCCTTGCAGTGTCTTAAAATTATACGAATATCACGTTTTGTTGGGAGATACATTTTGTTTACAACTTAGCTATTTGTTATCATAGAGCAGTATGATTATTATGTTGTATAGACATGTATTCTCATACAGTTCAGAAACATGGTGCTTGATAAAAGAAAAGTAGATGTGTGCGTAAGGAAGGCTCTTCGGATGATTTTTGAAGCAATAGTGGAAAATGGAACCTGACGCGCAATAACTTACTAGGGAGACCTCTATTAAACATCTGACAAGTCAACAGAAACAAAAAATGATACGAGAAAGTGGCTAAGTTATCTCGAAAGAATAGAAGAAAGACGGTAAAACCATACACTGAAAACCCAGAAGCGAAGAGAACGTCCAAAGAAACGATGGATGGACAATGTTGGGGATGACGTAAACAATTGGTTTCGAGTGATTGTAAGAGGCAAGAGAGTAGGTGGCTATTGTGAAGGAAGCCAAAGCTCTGCACAGAACTGCAACGCCGTAGGATAAGGGCGAGGTATGGTTGCTTGGTAGAGGTACTGTACAGAAAGTTTGCACTACAATTTCTAGGGTTGACGTTGACTTATTACCGACAATTTTGGAAAGTTGGAGAACATTGCACTTCGTTTGAGTACTTAGGAGACTATATTTTTATCAAAACCGTGAGAGCTGATATTAAGAAAATCGTAATTTTGTGTTTTAATCTGAAGGAGCTACTCCCAATTTTAAATTATCAATAAAACCAAAACAACGTGCCGAGATATGGTCAAAATGTTATTATAATAAGTCTTTGAGTTTGGGTTGTAGAGTAGTGCAGATACAGACAGTTATCATTCAGAAAACCAACCTCAACGGATACATGAACAAAAACTCAACAACTCTCCCTATACAACGTAAATATAAGAAAGTCTATCTACATTGCTAAATGCGAAAAGTTCTCAGTCATCATCATCACCTTATAAGATCGAAAGAACATAAAATAGAGCCATCTAGCTCTCGAATACTCTAATAGCGCGAGGGTAGGAAAGGAACAAGAGTTGGTTAAGGGTAATATGAAAGAGAGGGATACAGCGGAGTCGGCACACAGTCCACCACTACCCTTCTGCTGACAACGCAATAGTTCAGCATTACTAAAAACAAATTAATTCTGTATGTTGGATTTTGAATTTATTAAAAAATTGTTTCTATCCTGCAATGAGCTCTCCAATCAAGAAATCCATTATTTCTATTTCTAATCCCTAAATATTACGTATACAAATATGTATGAGAGCAGTCTTTTTAATGGGAGTTCCAATAAAGTGACATTATTTAGATTATACAGCAACTACTATATCAATACCCATCATCATATTGTTTCTGGATATTACATTTAAAATGTTAAAGTTACCGTGTAAAACTGAAGTTTCTGTAAACTTTAAAAAAGCTGGTTGAAGCATTTTTTTTTGTTTTAATTTAATGCGTTAACTATCATGTGTAGCCATGCTCTCATGACTAAAGTTATTTATATATCAATTTTAATATTAGCATTTTTTTACAGTAATAATGTTAATGAAACCGAAATAATTCAATGTAAATTCACACTAGTAAATTCAATGAATACTTTAGTTACTTTAGAAAAACATAAATCATAATAATATTACTCAATTTAATTAATAGAGATTACACAGTAAATAATACCATATTATACTGTAGTTATATTTAATGTAATTATTTGTACTATTGTTAAAAGATAGAGAGGTCTAATAACAACTTACTTTAATATGAAACTAAACACAATATTAATATTCATATACACATGATTTGGTTGTTGATATAAGCATGATTGTAGTAGAAAAACCTATTCATTGTAAAAACAAAAATCAATCTTATAAACGCACATTCCGAGACATTTGGTTGTGAAACAATGTTTTACACAGGATAGTACGCAATAAGCGGGCGAACTTAGCTCCACAAACTTAGCTGCCTCTTACTCTAGAATTATGTTGAAATCTCCAAGTTTTGATCTAACTTACTGTGTTAGGTTATGTTAGGTTAGGTTAGGTTATGTTAGGTTAGGTTAGGTACGAGATATGAACAAAAAACTGTTTAAATGGTCTCCATTTTACTATTTTCAATTGGATTATTTTAAATTTCAGTAGGCGTCTTTATGAGTACGCAATGATCCCCTATACTAAATATCATGTCTCTATTTAAATTCTGTGACCTTTATCGTGCTTACGTGTAAAACAACGACGGAGATGGACGGCATGTCGAAAATATCTTTTCAAAACACGGAGCTCGAATTTGTTCAATTATCAAACTTACGCTATATTTCGTATACTGGAATGATAACAACCAAACATTCTCTCAGTTATAGGCTGGAACACGTCTGTATATAGCAATCATTCTTCTAGTTATAGAAGAAAGAACTACTTTTCCTTGCCTTGAGACCGTTTAGTCATACACTCTGTGTTGTTTGGTTATAGGCAAAGAGTATGTTGTGGTTTTAAAGTTATATTAAAATGATGAATAGTTCATGTTATATGGTTTAATTGAACGTTTATATATATACACGATGTTTCTAAAAATCGGTCCAAAATTTCAGAAGTTTTTTTCTCACATCAAAACCAATGGAAAATTTCATAAAAACATATTTTCTAAAAAACTTAGTTTTTTGCAGCCATTTGTGGTTTAACTTAAAAATCATATCACTTTAAAACTATTATCAAACGGATAATGCAGTTGAACGAAGAGTCGCCTCACTCTAACGCACTCGCTATCACTCGCAGGCGCGCAGAGTATTAGTACTGACTGGTACTTGGCGTGGACCACCCTCATAAGTTACCTACTCTGCTTCAATTGATTTATTAAATTTGATATTTTAAAATAAAATCTGTAAAATATGTTTTTATACACTTCATTTCAAGAAAAATTAAACCTAACAATGTATAATTTACTTTAATATAATCCAAAATCAACAATGTTTGCTACAAAATTAAAGACAGTATGATGACTAATAAGTGTGACTTAACAACACTATCGTATATCTTTATCGAAAAATTATACTCTTCGATTTTAATGAAACAAAGGACACAATATAATAATAATAATAATAATAGTATAAAACATAAATTGTATTTTATTATTTACATTGTGATAAATTGTGTGTAAATTAATATGTATTAAATCTGTAATATTGGCATTTACTCATCTAAGAAACAGTAATACAGAGAATAATGTTGGAAACAGCAAAAAATTCCCTACTAATACATATTTTTCGATAAAGATATGCGATAAAATGTGTGTGTCTTTATTCACATTTATTAGTCATCATACAGTCACTCATTTTGTAGCAAACATTGTTCATTTTTGGCTATAATTTAGTAAATTAGGCCTATACGTTGTTTGGTATCATTGATTTCTATTTTCTATTGTGTAGAATAAAAATATAGTATAGAAATTATTTTCAACTATTAAATAAAATAAATTAATGTTTTATAAAGTAAAACCCTTCTTTCGGCAGCAATCCCAGTTTGTTAATAGTATAACTGTAAATAATATGAAATTGAAATTTTGCATCTAACTTAGTGTTGCAGAGACCCAATATGAACAAAATAATTTTCCAATTTCCTTTACTTATTTCAAAATGCGGTTATTTAAAATGGTTCAAAGTCAAATTGTTTAGATTTATAACGATAAACAAAATGGTTTTTTATTCTTTCCGTAGCTGAAAGATAACTGAGTTATCGACAAAAAACTGAAAACTAATTCATATGAATTGTCAACGCCATCCAAGATAGGCATAGAATCAATTTTGTTTGAAATCTTCAAATATTTATCACCAAATATTTCTGTAGCTTAAAAGCAACTGAATTATCGACAGAATTAAATAATAATATGTAATAACTAATAACATAATCTTTTGTATTAACGGCTAATACTGCCTACAGTGTATCTAGACAAGTTAAAGAATATTGATAAACATTCCAACGCTTACCAGTCACATTTAATTGAACTTAATAGAGCTGGTTAAAAAAGTGTATTAATGTTACACAATAGCTGATATGGAAAAACTATTGTTGTAAATAAATATATATTCCCAGTTAATCTATTGTTATTGATCGCAGTGAATAAATGGAATCCCAAATGTATGAAAACACAACTTTCCACAATAAAAACTTTATTTGTATTTACAAGACGACTTTTCAATCACTAAGACATCATCCTTTTTTAAAAAAAATAAATTTCAATTGAAAACAGAATGATTCATTAATTTTCTATCTTGCTCAAATTTTAGTTCTACACTAATCTTTGGTGTAAGACAATTACCAAGAACTAATGTTTACAATTTTTATTGATAACTCGATTATCCTTTCAGCTAAAGAAAGAATAAAAAACTGTTTTGTTTATCGTTAAAAAAATTAAATAATTTGTCTTTTGTAATAATTTTGCAAAATTAACGGTTTTTAAGATATTTTACTTTAAAATGGGAGTAAAATAGCTCCCAATTTGAAATGAGTGAAGGAAATTTGATGATTTATTTTTATGAAATTGGCTTTATATAACACCAAGTTATATACAAAATTTTAACTTCATATCATTCACCGATAGAGTGATATGAATTAATTTGTTAAAAACACAAGATGACTAAAGCATTTTAGGAAATATGTTTATATAAACTTTTCATTGATTTTGATGTGAGGAATAAGTTCTTAAAGTTTTGGAACGAGTTTTGGGAAACACTCTGTATATAAAGTAATACAATAACATTCGAGATTATACATCAACTTACAATATTAAGTGATAAACCTAGAATATGAAAAATGTGAAAAATAAAATGTAAACATATTGTAGTAGCATAGTAGAAACTCAACCCTAGGTCCTTTCTTAGGTTATTAGTTTAATTTTAGTTTTCAACATGGTGCTATCTATGGTAACTGTTTTCATGGTCAAGTTTAACATTTGGTGACGGAAGATGATATTCCTGAAGCGTTTTTATAAACACAAATTATGGCAAATATCCTTTTAAACTATATCAATAATCGTTATTGTTCTATTTTTACTGAATCACATTATTGCGTAATTTCTCCGTACATTTCCATTCCATAGTTTCTTCACTAATTGCAAATTTCCAATAGCACCAGCTTCCTAACAAGGTTTTTTAATAAAACCTAATTCCCAGAAACATGTCCACTTATAATTCATGTGAAGTCTTCTCAAAACTTGGCAATACTCATCAAATCAAAACAATTTTGCGACTATTTGCGATCTGTCGTTAATTGACAAATTAGCTCCTAGGTGTCGCTTAGAAACGTCCAGTATACACTAACTAACGCTAAATGTGATAACAGAAAATGTAGCCCTACTTTGCGATGTTTTCAACAGGTTCAAAAATTATTGGAAAAGGTGACAGTATTGAGGCTAAAATTAGGATGACGATATTCGAATAATTAGCGAGCTTCTAAAATGTGAAAGCCGACATGAAATGTCCACCGATCCTACCCATACTAATATTTTGGCACAATTTTATTACTCTTATATTGTTTTACTGTATTTAATTAAATATCTGTACTCTGCTTTGTTGACAAAGACATGAGCATACTTATGATCAATTATGTATTACTTATCGTCTGGTAAAATAATAAATTTGCTGAAATCGTTTGGTAAATTCAAATTTCAAGCGTGTGCGTGGTATGTTTTATGCTGAACATAATGTTTATCTGAACTTTGATTTTTCTCAGATGTGTAAATTTATTTCACAAATCATTAGACCAATTAGTTTCTTAACTAGAAAAATCAGAAAGTAAATATCTCAAGTAGCGGCCGATCCTCAAATTTTAAAAACTTGTTTTTCATAGATATCTATTTAGTGATTAATTTATTTTTGATGTCTCACAGTAATGTAAAATCACCACCCTTGCTGGTATTTCGTTGCATTAAACTTGATAAACGGTTATTTCACTGTCCATTTGTAGCTGAGACGTGATCCCTTTTGGTTGGTTTCAGTTCTTTTAAATAATATAACTAACAGTGAATGTGATGATTCAGTCACTCTTTGGTTTCACTTAGTTATTATTATTGTGATTTGAAAGAATACTGTGAACGTGATTTTCAACTAAATCTCTTGTATTAGCTCTGCTTCATTATTGTTTTAGGTTACGTTACGCCTTTTTGTATTAATTGCAGAATTATACTAGTAAAATACGAAGAAGAAATTGACATCACTGGATGTGTAGTTTTTTCACTACTGCTACAACACTTTGCCATTTTCTATTTGTGCAAACAACAATTTTTCTACAAAACGTCTAACTTGAAAAAACGTTGTTGATAATACGTCATTGGTGTCATAATATTCAATCACGTAAATCACTTTTAATCGCGCATTAAAATGGCTATTATTGCTCTGTAGCCGTTAACACATTCACCATTATTCTAAAAGCACAATTAATTACATTACTACCTTTTTATGTGTTCTATAACTTACCATTTCAAATATACAATCATTATAGGCAAACGAGTTTTCTACTATACAAAAAATAAGACAGATATATCTGACAACTCAAATACTTGAATAAATACATAAATCAAAATTGGACAAATATCAGCTACGTCCCGGAAGATAGTTGAACCTCAGTCAAATTTAGTTTGTATTTTTTAATTTTATTTATTGTGCAGGCAATAACCTTCGTGGTTATCACCTCCTTAATAAAAAAAACGAAAACAAACAAAAAACACAAAATATTCCTTAAACCAACAAATGGAACCCAAACGTAAATAACAATAACATAAAAATGTTGCCTTCATCGACGAGTAATAAGGGCACCAATCCTGCATCGTAATCAAATTAAATTTGTATCTATATTTTATAATAAATTTTAAAATTGAAAAGATAAAGTACTCCCAGCCCTCTAGGTGCGCCAGGGTCGGAAGAGACCCAACATGAGAGATGAAAGAGAAGGATTTACCGCAATACAAGATGAATATAGGCGTAGGTCCAGCTGTTTGCCACAACCATTGTGGATAATTTGATCAATTACAAAATGCAAGCAATACGTCTGCTGAATAAATTGATATACCATCGAAAAAATTGGGTAATTCGAGATGTGGAACAGAGTGTGACGGATTTATTCAACGTAGACACATCATGCTTGGAAAGTCTTATGTAACGTCTGTGCTGGTTTTAAGACCTTCATTGGGAGGGGGGGGGAGAGTTCTGGTAGGAATTTTAGTCGAATATTAAATATCTTCCCCAATATACCCATTTTGAGTTTCACTGGAGAAAGTCGTAATTGAGATCCGATACCTCCAAAAACGATAGGTATTATAGTTATTTAGATTAAAATTTATATCTTATCTGCTCAAGAAGAAGTTTAACTCTGGAGATCTCAAGATGAACTAAAGGTTGAGGGCTAAAGAGCGTTAATAAGCCAACTAAGAAATTGTTTTTGATTTTATGGCTGTTGTTTTACTTTCTCACAGACATAATTATGTAGCCTACTATAGAGAATGTTATGTGATTGCTAAAAAAAAAATCCACATTTAGTTACTTTGCTGGGAATGGTAGGCGTATTTTGGTTATATCTAGAAACGATTTTATTTTTCATTTTTTTTCTATAACTCAAAATTTGAGGATAGCTATCATAAAAAACATAAATTATTATTTAATTAAAATCTGCCATAACGTAAGCTTTTGAATATTAAAATAACGTGAACAAATTATTAAATACACCATGGGGTTGTTATAAAACTCAAAAACACGTAATTTTCCAAACAATTTCGACTCTAATAATTAGTTCAAATTTTATAGAAACTTGAAAATTGTAACAAAATCCTTGTGCACACTGATAAATAAAATAAATATTACAGTTGAGTAATACTTGTCAATTAAATATTCTCGACTTCCGTCATGTAAAACTTTATTTTAATTCAAACACTGTTTACTTTTAGTGGCTGAGTGATATAGTGATTATACTAGGGTCCTGGGCTTGGTGTTGCCAAGTAGATAACTTACTCTGTGTAGTTGGCTAACATAAAGAATTACCTAACTTAGTTGTAACGAAGCGTATCGTAATGCAATGCTGACGTTGCAAAGCGTGTCTGACCTAGTTTATCTGATATAACACTTTAAATGTTTACATTGTTGCTGTACAAATACTGTAGGTCTTTGCCATTTTCAAGGACATAATTTAAAGTTTCCAAATATGGCTTTGATTTTATACAAAACGTTTGAATTGCATGTTTGGGTAAATAAAACCAAGTGGCTTTATAAGCAGTATACTTCCTGTTGACAACCTAACTTATTTAAATACCAAAAAACAAAGTTTTAAACATTATAAACCTCTAATGGCCTGATGGAATACTCTAAGACTATATTTACGAATTCTTATGATTTGAATTCAATGAAGAAATGAGTATTATAGATAACGTACTGACTAAACATGAATTTAAATATATTAGTTATTAAGTTTCAATTAAACATTTTATTTTCCTAATTGTGAATATAGTACTTAGTTTTTTAATTAAATTTTGGCATATAATACAATAAACGGTGAAAAAAAGAAGGGGAAACAAATTAAAAACTGAGCAAACTTCAACACACCCATTCACAATCGAAACACATTCGTTTCTAAAAATATCAGTTCCGAAAAACAAATTATATATTCGTAGCCGAAAATTTCCGTTCCGAAACACAAATTATTTATTCATCGCTAAAAATATTAGTTACTAAACACAAAATATTCGTCGCTAAAATTGTCAGTTCCGAAACACAAAATATTCGTTGCCAATAATGTCAATTCGGAAACACAAAATATTAGTTGCCAATAATGTCAGTTCGGAAACACAAAATATTCGTTGCCAATAATGTCAGTTCGGAAACACAAAATATTCGTTGCCAAAATGTCAGTTCGGAAACACAAAATATTCGTTGCCAATAATGTCAGTTCCGAAACACAAAATATTCGTTGCCAATAATGTCAGTTCGGAAACACAAAATATTCGTTGCCAATAATGTCAGTTCGGAAACACAAAATATTCGTTGCCAATAATGTCAGTTCCGAAACACAAAATATTCGTTGCCAATAATGTCAGTTCCGAAACGCAAAATATTCGTCGCCAAAAATATGAATTTTGAAACACAAAATATTCATCGCTAAAAGTGTTTGTTCTTTAGTTGTCAGTAAAAAAGTGGGAATCAACAATGGACGTTCTCTTTGATTTTGTAGATTATTTTAAACAATACTTATGTATGCTTAACTTGCTTCCATTGTCTCATAAACTTGTCTTAAGTATAAATATTAACAAGGGAACAGAAGTTTAAATGATAGTGGTCAAAGGTAGTTTAAGCTTTTTTTTGAAATTATTTCTTAACGGTAATTTGCAATTATTTGTATTTTTTTACAATAGTTTGGTTCCTCAATTTTCACATTTCACAAAAATTTAATGAAATCGGTAGAGTTGATATTGACAAATCTCGTTTTTTATAATATCCCCATGCACGATTATATTAGTTTTTAACGATAACTTACGAACTGGCATCTTTAGAGAGATAGCGTCCAACATGTTTAATTAGGACACTTAGTAAAATGTGTAAAATTCCCAAGATAAGACCAAAATATCCGTACATACTAAATTATATTGCATCGGTGTACTAGTCCAATTTAAAAAATTCTGAATTTTCCTCCACCGCCAATAGAAATTTAATATTCTTCAGGATAATATAATTGATAATGTGAATCAAATAGGCTTGCCAAAGTATGTTGCCTTGTGTAACGCCATAATCATCAGACATAGATCCTAATAAAAGAAACGGTTTCCCATTAGAAAGGAAACTTTCAAACCGTAAATAGGATTTCCTTTGAAAAGCAATCACTTCAATATAGGCAATAATATTTGTTTATCCATTGAATGTAAATAAATTTAATAAGGAGACTGATAAAGTGGATATTTCGACCATAAATTCAATCTACCAGAACAAACATTGATTGTAATAGCTTTGTTTCGTTGATGATAACCGATAATGTTTTAAAATGAAACAACAAAACTTGCTTTAGACACAATGTTATGAAAATACGTCACCAGTTGGTCTATTGTCTATGTTATCCTCATTAGTCTCACGGACATAAAATACAGACCTTACATAACTCAGAAAACTATTGTTTCTATAAACATAGACTTCTAGAACACGTGTCGGAGTTTATTAAATTGTACATAGTTATAGGCCTAAAATATAAGTGTTACATCTTTAAAGGAAGTAATTTTTTTAACGATTTTCTTCAAATTTAGTATAAAATGTACTTTTTCGTCATACTGTTTCAAAAACAGCTGTTTTCAATACATGCTCTGAGATGCAAGTTGTTATTTTTAGTCCTAGGACCTAAAAACATCAGCTGAGGTCGAGTTCATCAGCTGTTACTTATAGGAATTAATTAACGATTGTAAATAAAAACAACCGATACTCTCGATTTTAAATAACCGTTAAAACAGCTGTTACCATCGATTTGAAGGTAAATAGGTTATAATATTTTAGTTTTTGTGAAATTGTTTTCTTATATTATTTGCAGTATAACGAAAAATATAGTTAGTTCATCACTTGGACTTTTCGATCCTCGCTCATTTTCCTTAAACTTGAGCTTGTATCGAAAGCTTCACTTTTGGTCCTAGTGAAGATATATACTATTATTTTTTATATACGAGTAAGTAGTATCGAGAAAATTATGTGATGAGTAAAAAAAAGAAAAAAAAAAGTGTGAAATATTTCGCAAAAATATCCGTTTTAAAGTGCACAGAGTAAAATAAAGTTTTAGGTTTAATGTCTCTGTGGTCTGTGGAATGACATACACCTCAGAGGAATTGACCGATTTTAATCAAATTTGATTCGTTCGTATGAAGACATATTTTACCCACATCTAAAGAAATTTTAATAAATTTTCAACAATTTTAAATTTATAGAATAAAACAACACAAAAACTCCGATTATCAATATGTTTATCATATTTTGTTAAATTATAGCCTCTAAACACCCAAATAAAACTGTTTAGTCCCTATCTCTAAAAAATATACCGGTTATAGGTATAAAAAAACATCGATCGGTAGGAGCTGTTATACAAGTTGTCATTTCTTAATATTGGCTCAACCTATTTGATTAAAATATTGTTAAAACGTAAAAATTAATGACAAAAAACTAGTTTGGAAAATTGCAAAATAAAATTATCTCTCAGAATAAATAGCAAATAAAAGGGTCAAGCGGGTGCTAAGGACAGTTGTTTTTATAAAGTCTAAGTCTTATAAGCGGCCTAGCACCAATATTTTAATTTCTTCGTCAAATAAACATACATATTCGTAATCAGAATAACTACTAGTGTTATTTGATATCCCACACATAATATTTCCAAAATATATAAATTCAACTCGATATTTTTTACCCGTTAAACTTTTTTGTTCATTTTTTGTTACTGCTAGATTTTTACTATATGTGGGACTATGCAAAGAATATAAATTCAATGTTTAAAATATATCGGGTTTATTGTCTTGTCTTTGTAGATTGGTGCGACTTACAGACAGACAGAGATTTCAATCAAATAATATTTAAACTTAAATCGAAGCAAACAGAAGCTCTATTTAAGCGTATAAATATATTTCAGGATTTTAAAAATCTGAAAACAATAAAATAACAATTTCACAACAGTTGATAAAATGTACCTTTCTACACCAACTAAGAAATACACGGAAAAATAACGGTGTCATCCTGATTGCGAACAGTTCAGACTGCGAACATGTTTGGGTTTACGAGGGGGAGGGGGTCGTCTAATCAGGAGGATTCCTGATTGCGAACACATTTTGAGAGATCGGGGTTTTCAACCCATACAGGTACAACAGGTACAAACAGAATTCCCGTTCAAAGCAGCGTTTTGACTATCAATTGATTGTAAGAACGAAACACATGGTTTCTAAAGAGTATAATGTAATAGAGATTTGTAATGAGATTACATTTGTTAAACGTTGTTATTCCCGCGCGAAGGAGCTGGTAAGAGGGAAACGAGCCGTGACGTCACCACTTTTGGAGTTTAAATTCCAGTTATAAGGAATTAGATGAGTTTTGGAAGATAGAAGAATTATTGGAAATCGACCGAATTTTTGGCAACATAGACAGGTTTTGCAAGTCAAAGATATGTATATTTATGTATATAGAAGTGTACTTTTTCTGTACATAGAAGTATATGTACTATGTATTATGTATATAGAAGTGAGTTTAAAATCCATAAAATGAAATTTTGGACTATAGAAAAATCATTGTATTTCTAGTATTGAAATATTTGCAGAGACCTGTCAAACCCTTGTCAGGTAGCAGTAATCCCTAGTGTCTGCAATTGACTCAACCATTTTTACAGATTCCAAATATGTGTTCGCAGTCTGGACGACTCATGTTCAGGTAGTCCTCGGCATTTTTGAGGTGTTCGCAGTCTGGACGATTTTACCCTTGTTTGCAATCTGGACTGTTCGCAATTAATACTCAACCAAAATAACTTGGTACTAAAGTAAAAATAAAATATTGAATTTGACGTTTAAGTAGCTTATAAGGAAAAGCTACACAGAAAAGTCCAAAACGCTGATTTTATAATTTGGGAGAGTAGTACAATATGGGAGGTTTAAAGCATCATAAGAAATTTATGCTATTGTAAAATAGTAGTTTTATTTCTTAGTTATGCAACATTTTTAGGGAGTATTATTCGACAAATATTATTTTTTATTGATATTAAGTTTAGTGGATTTGTCTATGAGAAAGTTACTCCAGATATGTTTACCGTGTATTTACTACATATTAAACAATTTAGTTTAACTAGGTTGGTAAATTTAAATGGTTTTATTTTAGTTAAAGTCTTGACTATATACCAAACATAAATAGCAATAGTTTCCAATAAGGCTTGAACATCTATATCTTATGTTTCGTTATATTTGAGTAGAAGAATTGTTATTAAAAAATATGTAAATCTGCATAACACAGTCCAAATATTTTAGAAGAATTTTAGTCGTATTACAAGCAAACAAAATTAAGTTATTTAACATATAACTAATAAAGATTTGTACATTTCAAAATGATCTCTGCTTGAAAAGGAATCGGTGAAACGTTACGTGGGATTGAAAACCACATGAAAATCGTACAAATGGTTCTTGAGTTGTAATATGGCAAATAGATGATGCGATTTATAAATGATTTTATTCGTGTAACTTGAACGATGAGTTGCGTGAGGAGAAGAGTCTGGTTTACAGTGGTAGGGGGTGACATGGAAGGCACGGTCACTCCTGGAACTTCTATTATTCAAATATTACAAATACAAACTAACTTTGCTCAAGTAATAAACAAGCAAAGCTTGAGAGAGAGAGAGAGAGAGAGAGAGAGAGAGAGAGAGAGAGAGAGAGAGAGAGAGAGAGAGAGAGAGAGAGAGAGAGAGAGAGAGAGAGAGAGAGAGAGAGAGAGAGAGAAGTTGCACTTCAAATAAAAGAGATTTCACTTGCAGTTTATTGTCATAAATATTGGATATTATATGGGAAAAGTTTGTAAGAGTGTAACATTAAATCGAATAATTCAATTCAAAGTTTACAATGCTATTTTGGGGGTCGAATATTTTGTTGATACATTTATTTGTTCTTGTTTCACTTTTTAAACAAATTATTAATTAACGCTGTAGAAAATATATTATAAATAATTGAGCTTTATTATTTCGCAAGATTGTGTATGTTTTTACTGCTATTTGGGGGATTCCTACTATTATATGTTTTAGAGCTTTGAAAGTTGTATAAATAAATAGTTTTAAACTATTAATATATCTGTGTTTTTTGTTACAGGAAGTGTATCCACAGGAACAATAATGGAACAAGAAAATTAAAATTAAATTCTCCCAAATAAATTCTTTCTTAGAACCTGAATTTATTTTTACTTAATAATAAACGTGCAATGACTTAAACCAAATTTCTCTTTAATAAAATTATAAAGTGATCGTTTAGTTTTTTTTTATTTAGTGTTGTGTTTTAAAATGTGCTTTGTACGAGTGAACATATCGAAACAAATTTGTGGCTATAGGAGATGATCGACGATTTTATTCAAAAGACATTTATTTATACAAGTTTCTCCAAGTTAAGTCATCATCATGCGTTATCTCAACATTTTCTTCGAGAGGATCACCTCCGACTTTCGGCAAAAAGAGCTTCTACCACTGAAGCTTTTATTTTTTGTTCATGCCTCAAGTAAGTTTAAGGTTATGTATTCAGTAGAATAGCTTTATTTTCAAAAATAAAATAACTAGTAATGATGTTGTGCAAATGTATACTGTACTTATTTAGTAATATTGGCCTATATGCACGAAGACCGTTGGCTGAACTCAGTCTGTGTTCAGAACTTTGTTTTGCATGTTTTCAAAATGAAGGCGGTTTAAAATTTGTAATGTGGAATATATAAAAACCATTTTACAGAAAGTTTAAACTACCACCACTATGAAAACATAGTCTTGGTTTTCGTACAAAGGGTCACATAAAAAATTTGTTACCAAATTTGGACTTTATATCTAATTTATTTTAAAATATATATATATTTTTTTATAAATAACACAAAATATCAGACAGACGGAAAACTAAGCATTTTAGGATAAATGTTCATAGGAATATTTTATTTATTTTGACCCAAGGAACCATATACGGAAAGTTTGGAACTTAGTTTGAAGACGCCGTAACTTTAACCTAACCTAACCTATTTGTGACGATTCTTGTTGAACCTAGTATTAAGAACATCATTTTATGACTATAATCCTTGATTCAATTTTTAAAAAGACATAAATCGTGGGGTTAAATTCCAAAAAAGGTCCCATATATTCACAGGAACTTTTTTTTTAATATAGTCATAAATCCCTTTCAAAAATTAGGATACATATTATGTAAACACTCTATTTAAAGATGATGCTGATGAATCAATATAAATCAGAAAATCTGGATTGTTTGAAGGAAGGTAAAACAGTTTGAGTCAAATACCTCTGAATTTGTTATATCACATCAAATTTAAATAAATTCGATCTTCTAATATAGCGTACATGTTGACTTTTTGACAAATAACTTGCTAATCACAATTTAGAGATGTTGTGGAATAGGTTTTGTTTGCTTAAGTTTTAATTTTATTTCTAATTAATAGATAAAATAAAAATAAATAGTGCAGTGTTTATTTGTTAAAAGTTTTTAAAACGGATTTAAAATATTAATTGTAGGTAGTTCATCTACATAAACCGTCTAGTGCAGAAAATATGTCATTGAGTTATTAAATGAAGGAGAAGTAAAAGGAGAACGGATGAGTGTAATAGAAATAATCACCTTTCCTGTTCCGCCGAGAATTAAATGGCAAATTGAGCGATAATTGTAACACTGGTCAATTAAGATCGGTGTTTCAAAAGTATGTAAATGTTTGTCTGTTATATCCGAACAAATATGGCGGATGTGTGTAGTTAGTGGTAATCATCGAGTGGGAGAAAAGTGGCTTCATTTGGAGATTTCACTACATCTCCGCTTCTTTAGATAGGCCTATTGGTTGACAACAACTGGCTTATATCACCGCTAAATTTTGGAACTGAACTTGGAAAATTACTCTTTCCTGTTGACAAAAAATTTCTTGAAATACGTCCAACTTTGTTGTCCCTTTAATACCCAGATAAGTTTAATTTGACCCGTCTTAATATTAGGTGTGTTTAAAGTTTTTGTAATATCCGTTTCGATATTAAAATTTTTATTATATATAACTGAAAAAGGTTGAAGGTTTTTAAAAGGCATAACAGGACAAATATTTTGGGATTTTTTCGCAATATCCATACCATGAGCTTTTTTCTTAAAAAAAAATGGAAACCTTTTCAATTATTTATAAAATTATATTCTTAATATTAGGTTTATTAACACACTTTCATTGAAACTCATTTTTCAAAAACAGTTGCTTCTTTAAAAAATAAGACTTACACCTAATTTGTTTATTGTTTAATGACCTACAAAATGGTTTTATTAAATTATATTTTATTATGAAAAAAAGTTTATCCCAAAATTACTTCCACCACTGTCACCCCTGTCACCCCCACTCCTTCACCCCTTAATCAATGTATTTTTTGTTTGTAGTTGTTTAAAGGCGAAAAATCATCACAGTCAAAAGCAAAAACAAAATATAAAATGCTCCGTAACACAAAACTAATGACAAAATAACAATAACAAAAATTTTAACTTCACCTACAAGTATTAGGGATCCAATTCGTTTGTCACACACAAATTACTTTTTTTCAATATTCATATTATGCTTTTACAAATTGAGACTATATGATATAATAAAAAAGACTTCTAACTACTCTTGAATACCGTAATAGGATTAGGGTCAGAGGAGAACAAAAGTTGGTGAAGAGATACCTGATAGAATGATGAAGGAGATATATCTAACGAAAGATTAGATGAAGGAAGGTATTGGTACAGCTAGGTTACCTTAGGTTAGGTTAGGTTAGGTTAGGTTAGGTTAGGTTAGGTTAGGTTAGGTTAGGTTAGGTTAGGTTAGGTTAGGTTAGGTTAGGTTACCTTAGGATTACCAAACCTGTACTCACTATAAGTGAGTCTCTGAATTACACATAATGGATAGGAGACCAAAATTAAAGGCTACTAAAAACTGTCGGATATTTGTAAGTTTGCCAAATTAGATTTTTTTTATCTCAAGTTATTTCACGAGTATATTTTAAACTTTAAATATTTATTTTGAGAGGTCTGTAACTCCTTTATTGTACAATTAGTTATCAAATCAATTTATTTTAATTCAGGAACAAGAGGTTAATTGATATTATAACATCCTTATTTCGAAACAGTAAATTTTGTCTATAACATCTTCTTTAATAATTCCACAAAGTCCTTAGGTTTGCTGACTACACTGTTTGGTAATATACTGTTGTATTCATCATCCCAGTCCTATTTTTAATAGCAAACTATTATTGAAATTATTTTTACAAGTTTCTGCTCATCAGTGCTTATATGCAAATTAAGAATTTAAAAGTTCTGACATCAAATATATAAAACTTTTTGGTGGCCCTTTAATTAATAAAATTGTATATTTTCTGTTTTAGCTCTTTATGTCCTATACCCATACCTGACAATACACATGCGAGAGTTGGGTATCAATGTTGAGGAAGCTGCCATCATGTCAGCTGTGACACCTATTGTTGCTATCATTATGCCACCATTGGCTGGAATGATCGCTGACAGGATAGGGAACTTTAAGGTATAGTTTCTTTTAATAAATTTAAGGAACTGGAATTACTATATTATATGTACAGTTTAGTCTGTGGTTACGTTTGTTTTGTGTGTGTTTTTTAGGAATAAAAGCAAACACATGTGAAGTTAATAAAGTGTAATTTAGGAAACAAAATGTCTTTTGCAATTAATTTATTTAAAATTTCCCTCATGAGAATACTAAATAACTGTACTAATGATGGGAAATGTCCTATTGAACCAGATTAATAATATGAACAATCCAGCGATATAAAATAACTTTAAAACCAGAATAACGATATACAATTCGTTTATTAAACTCAACATTATATTAGCCATACAAAAACATTACTAGTACATACAAATTAGTTTAGTATATTTTAAATAAAAAATATAATTATAAATTATCTTTTATATGATGTTCTGAATAAATTTCTAATGTTGATGATATTTAACCCTTTGAGTGTAGTATCTAACTAACAGTTTTACAGTTTAAAAAACAATCTGCATCTTACTTAACAACAAGCTAAATAAATAAAGTAGTTATAACTCTTATTTGTGGTAATTTTATGGGTGAAGTTAAATGCCATTCAAATTCAATAATATGTTTTCTTCAGTGATATGCCCTCTTACTAGTAATAATAACATTTCGTTAGTTATAATTTATTATTTGTAATCGGGATTTGTTCTACTGATCTACATATAATATTTTGTATTAATGTACATGAGAAACCAGCTATATCCGATATTTTAATAATATAAAGGATTCTTTTCTATAAAGATAATTTAAAATACTTATTTTAACTGATATATAACAAGTAAATGCTGTATATAATATGTTGTTCACCAAATTCATAAATGAGCCTGGTTTCATATTACTGTTAGTCTATGTACTTCAAAAACTGAGTTTACTACAAATTATACTAATTCTTACAAAATAATTATATATTCTCTGCGTTTTTATCTTTTACCTTTTAATATTATGTATGAAGTCTCCTTTTTCTAGAAATTAGTACTTTCGCTTCACGAATGAGAGGGTTCAGGTCACATCTGGGGGGGGGGGGGCTCAAATAATTACAATGTTGACACATCATCGTGAGGTGAATTGGGAGGCTAACATTGGTTGAAAATGCTAGAACAACAACGATGAGAAATCGGGTTGCTAACCACAGGCTCTACAAGAGCTGTTGTACAGAGTTTAGTTATTTTTAGTTTAACATTACATATCTCCTTGTTACGTTTTAAAAATTGTTGATTTTCTTTGCAGAGTTTTTAAGAATTCGTATTAATGATTTTTTTATATTGTTAATTTGTTTACTTCTGATTTTTAAACCAAGACACAGATTTGGAATGCAAATACCATTTTATTTTTAAAGGGTTTGATTTTTGATTAATTTATTTAGTATAAATTAATTGTGTTAATTTTTCGTTTTGCTTTAGGGAATTTTGTCAATTTTATGTAGACTTTCTTCGACAATCGTACTTGTTATGCATCCATTTTTGTTGTATATTCAATTGATTTAATAGTTTTGAAGCATCGTGTAGTTTTAGATTTTCCAATCATGACCAAAGGTAGTTTTCTTTGCTGTGTTTTAACCCACTGCATTCCGCCTTGAATGCAACCAAACCTGACTGATCATAATAAAAAAATATTTTTCAAGAATCTTTTCAATCATATTCTGAACCACACTTTTTCATATACTAGCTGCTGCTTCGTCAATGCTTACATTTTCACCAGAGACTGTTTTAAATTAAATTCTATTCCTCTCTTTAAAATTATCGAACCAACCCTCACCGGCAAGCTAACCTAACCTAAACCAAAGGTCCATTTAGAGGAATCCCCCCCCCCCGTGCAAGCAACCACTTGAGTTTTTGACTTAGGATTATCTGGGCCTTGCACTCTCTTTCGATCCTTTCCACTCTAACATTTAACACACTTCAAAATCTTGTCTGTTTTAAGATAAGTCGACAAAATGTTCGGTGGAATTTCGAATATTTTGCAATTTGACCTTTTTTAAACCTTTTTTACAAATCATAGCCACTATTTTCGGTAAAGGTAAATTTTGTACTGCTCTTAGGGTTTTGATGAAACAAGAATTTAACACTGACAATGCCCCTATTAAGTGTTTTGCACTTCTGCACACACTTCGTTAACAGGGATGAAACGTACTTTAAGAAATTTACTACTGGACTGTATAACTTGAAAAACGACAATAAATACTGCAACTAGGGTAACTTTACAGGCGTAATACAATAATGACTGACGTTTGATTGACAGGTTGAGAACAAGACAAATAACAGTAGCTCAAAACAAACAAACATCATTGTCTTAAAAATTTCACAGGGTTGAGTGACCTTGTCAACAAAGGATAGGGTCGAGTGTACACTTCTCACACCAACTCGCCACGTCTGGGAATTCCTCTCTACGACAGGTAGCCTCTCTCATTACCAGAAAAGCCTAAGACCCTTTTTAACACTCGATTACATGATTACTGTAGTAAAAAAACATTCCCTCTCTCCAAAATGATGCTTATGTATAACATCAGGTTGAAGTTTTCTTCGAATTATCCAGAAAAAATGTTTGAATTAAATGAGATTTTTAACATTGGTTGTTCTAGAAAATTCAATAGACTGAATGAAAAATATGAATTAAAAAAGTTTTAATTATACCAGGTTCCACTGTATATGTTTTAGTAATTAGCTGTATGAAGAGTTTTGTCAGTGATTTTTTTCTGTTTTTTTAATTATTATCTTTTTTTGAATATTATATAGTTTGTTATTATTTGTTAAAGAATATTTTTTTAAATGTTTTTCTCAATGAGTTGTTTAAATCTATTCTTTTGTTGGTGAGGTCTATACTATACACAGGTCACGTGGAACTAGTCACAGCATGTTATTAGTATTTTTGTTATATATTTTTAACTATAGTCTGTATGAAGTAACCTGTCTCCTGACCCTCCAGCTACCTGGGACAGGCCCGGGCCATTCACCGGCACTCGGCGTCGCCCGCAGTTGTTTACCTAATTAGTCGCCTATAAGCTTCCCCACTAGCTTAAGTAACTTTTTTACCTAAATCATAATTTCCGAAATGTTATCAAATATTTGAAAAGTACATAAAAAAATAAGATCAACGATACTAAACAAGGGCAAATTTGATAAAAACTAACAATATAGAGGTAATAAGAAATATAGAAGTAGTCTGTTTAAATCTTGTAATAATAAAGTTGGTTTTATGTAACAATATGACAATGAAATTACGTTATATATTACAAAAATAATAAATATTAACTATTTACATTAACTACTGTACTACAAAGTTATAGGCACAATACAAATAATATCTTACAAACTGTTATAAGAATGTTCTAGACTATAAATTATGTTTATTTTAGATGAATATGGGGTCAGGGTAGTTTTCATTAGCGCAGTTTGTTGATTCCAGCGAGGGGCCATCACGTACCATGAATCTGCAAGTAAAGAAGGGCTGTAAAATATGTCAATTAAATTTAAGGCTCGGCTGTACCTGTCGGCCGGATGCGTATATTCCCATAAGACTAATGTTAAACCTTAAACCATTTTTCTGCTGTATCTTTCGCCGTAGAACAATAATTTATGTGTCATATGAAAGATGTGGTTAATACGCAGTAACATTGCTTTTCAGTTTTTTTATCCAGGTTAACCGTTTTATCAATATTAATCTCTAAAAATGATAACAATTTGCAATATTTTTCCTGTTAATGTAAATTTGTTATTCAAAAAAGTAAAAAGGAAAACCAATGCGTATTAATCACATCTTTCATATGACACATAAATCATTGTTCTACGGCAGCAAAATGGTTTAAAATTTAACATTAGTCTTATGGGAATATACGCATCCGGTCCACGGGTACAGCCGAGCCTTAATAAGATAGTTTATATTTTTTTTAAGAAAAATCAATCATGAAAATGTCTCTATTAAAAAAAAAATAGGACTAATAATTCTAAACCACATTTTAGAATTTTATTACTTATTATTTATTACTTGATTGTTAATAAGTTAATATTTGTACAAAATTACCTTTATTTATGATACTGAAATATTATTTTTGTAATATGTAATGTAATTTCATTGTCATATTGTTACATAAAACCAACTTTATTATTAAAAGCTTTAAACAGACTACTTCTATATTTCTTATTCCCTCTATAATCTATTGTTTGTTTTTTATCAAATTTGCCCTTGTTTAGTATCGTTGATCTTATTTTTTTATGTACTTCTCAAATTTTTGATAAAATTTCGGAAATTAAGATTCGGCTAAAAAAGTTACTTAAGCTAGTGGAGAAACTAAAAGGTGACTATTTAGGAAAACAGCTGTGGATGTCGCAGAGTGCAAGTGAATGACCTGGGCCTGTCCCATGTAGTCGAAGGGTCAGGAGACAGGTTACTTCATACAGACTATAAGAAAGAGTTTTGATTTTATTTTAAATTTCACACCTCATAAAATGTATTATCCTTAGCAATTCGCTCATGTAGTCACTCTAAATGTAAAGTTAAAAAATATATATAACTTACTTCTATATTTAAATGTACCACTTAAACACTTTGAAATATTAAAATATCTACTTATAAAATCAAAAAGACGGCTCATAATGACAATTGTTACACGGAAAGGTGTCAAATTTCAATTCCCACCATTAGAGTGAATGTTGTATCAGAGCTTGTTAAACAAGGTGTATTACAGATTGTGTCCTGTTGTACTTCCTGTTGATGAAACCTCCACAACAGCTGACACTGATTTTAGTGGTCAGTCATCCATGCATCCATTACCTTGCCCAATTGAACCATTAAACAGTTCATTCCGATCTCATTGATCCAACTTCCTTCTAAATCAAAGTAATCAAACGTTCAATATGAGGCATTTCATTCATTGACAATTCCTTCATTAATTCTAACTTTATAGTATTTAGTTAGTGTTAATATTTTCTGTTTTTATCATTTGATTGATTTTGTTTATGGTTTAATAACATAAAAATCGATATGAAGATTAATTATGTCATAAATAACCAATTCTAATCATACACAATTATTGGAGTACAGCCATGCTGAAATGCAATTTAAAAAATTATATATCAAACACCTAATTTAAAAATACCTTATGCTTAACATTTTTAACATTAAGTTGTTTTATAATTTTTAATATATTAACATGGTTGTAAACAGTAATAGAATGCTGAATATTTTATATTATGGTTCAATTTCTGTTCACACTATTAAATAAACAATTTTGTAATACGTTATGAAATCCATTTTCAATTGGTAGTAAAATATGGGAAGAATAAGGATTTTTTTCTAAATATGTTAATGCTACATTACATATCCCCTTGGATTTAGATTAATAAAATACCGCATTGTATATAATGGAACAAAAAGCAAGAAAATACATTTGTATATACTCTACAATAATTAATTATGTACTAAAATTATAATACTTTTTTTGTGAGGTCATAAATCGTGGTTTTATATTGTGCTTTTTTGTTGAGCCCTCTATGAATTTTAGTTCAGTCGTGTCACTAATATTGTAACAGCAAATCATTTCTCTCATATTTACTTAGTTTATAGAAAGTTATGTGGAGAATTAAATAAACGATATTAAGTTTTTTGTGGATATTACTTAGTCACTAGTATGTAATAATATTTAAAAACATTTTAAATAAAATTTACCAATAAAAGTTTGTACTAGTATGTAGTAGTACAAAAAGGTCTTTAAAGTCAAAAAAGTGTTTTTGGAATTATGTCAGTTTGTAGTCTTTGTGTGCTCTATACACAAACACATGGATATATATTCATCAAATTTACTGTAGTATGTGAGCATGTTTTGTCTGATAACATCTGAAGTGAAGTGACATTTTCGTAGTTTTGGTAGATTTTAATTTTTTGGGGAGAATCCAGCTAGTTTACCTTGAGACGGCTACACCCGTACTCACTATAAAGGGAAAAGGTTAGGTTAGGTTAGGTTAGGTTAGGTTGAGCATGTTTTTGAAACTTTTTATAGTTAGTAATGTAAAAAAATATATATTGTCTGAATCATATAATAAATTGTAGGTCGTGTAAATATACAAGGTAAATGGAAAGCAATGTAAAAAAAAATAAAATGAATAAACTCTGGTTTATGTTGGGTACACTTCATTTACAACAAAATTGACCATAGTAAGCTCCATCATATCTCATTTCATTTCTAAGATATACTTTTTAGGGAAAACGTGATTTTTCAGTTAAACATTCTATTTTCTAATTTTTTTCACCCAGCAAGTAAAGTGACACCATTTCCAAAACCTATATTAAATTTCTTATAAGACAGAAATCGTTTTATAGCATCGTATAAAATCAAACTGGAAATCGTATAGCCTCGAAATCGTATAAACTGGAAATCGTTTTTTTACAAGCCTCCACACACGAAAAAAGTAAATGTTTTGAAATATTAAAAAAAATTCAAATTGTTTTACAAACAAACGACAACACCTATAGGTGTTAAAATTTCACAAAAACTACACCTTTTCATAAGCTTACCAATAATATAAACGAATCACTAATTCACTTTTTCTTTCATAGAATTATTGCACTCACAAAGTCAAAAATCGTGATTAAATATGATAATGACATAAGTCATAATCGACAATCAACAGTGGTTAATTATTATAACATTTTTACATTAAAAAAAAAATTGATACTCAGCAGTGAAAGTGGGTTCGCATTAACTCTCTATAAAAGAAACAAAATGCTTACATTGTCAGAATTAAACTTTATCATGGTTAGGGATCTGGTTGCATAGTCATATGACAAGTAAGAAGTTTCTGCGAGTTTTCAACCTATCCTTGCAAACACACTGCTACTGGATTCCTCAGCTCTACGTGCATTTCCATTACACAAATACATAAAATGCATGTTAGAATGGACTCTATTTGTAAATTCCAGTATTATAAAAGCTGGCTTTAAAATAAAACCTATAATCTGTCATAAAAAAAATACAAAAACAATGAAGAATAACACTGCATAAATAATCGAGCACTTTGACTAGGGTAATGTAACAGAGCTAAATGAATATAATTGTTAAGACAAAAAAGATGTTTATCAAGAGCTTGGAAAAATAAACATTTAAACCCAATATTGAATTTTCATTTCATTCCTATACCAGCTTGATTTTCATATCATTATTTGACCAGATCACTAACCTTGATATTGTTAATTCAAACAATGTTCACATCTTCTTTCTTTAGTAGAGCTCTATTATATTCATTGCTGAGTATCAATGTATAAAAAAATAATTGTAAAAATATTATAACTGACCACTGTTTACCGTCAATTAGAGAACCAAATAGTTTTAGTTTCTGGACGCAATAATTCTATTTAAAAAAGCGATTATCTTATACCATTGGAAAGCTTATGGAAAAGTAGTAGTTTTTCTGAAGTTTGAACACTTAAATGTGTTGTTGTTTGTATGTTTATTTCATAAATATAATTACGAAGATCAGTACCAAGAGATTCACTTACAGGTGAACCAAAGATCTAAAGTTAACTACTCTGATTGGACCAATTAGTAACCTTCATGTAAACTAATTTAATTATGTTCATAGAAGACATTGCATAATAACATAATTGGTGATTTATTTCCTTATTTGATAATTAATGATTGCAACATGTATTGGTCTTCATATAGGTCTGTAGACTTGTCAAATCAACTACCAAAGCTTCTTATTGTGACTGAGTACAAAATTACATGCATCCTGCTTCTCTAGGGCTATATATAGCTGACATATATTTGTTATAGCCAGACGCCTAGTGCTACAGGTTACAATTATTCTTATGATTATTCTCAACTATAAAAACACTATGTTGTATGCATCGGTTATTACACTAAAAGTCAAAACACATTAAAGTTATTAAAATATGAGAACTAAACATACTATTTTGATTACTTAACTAAATGGAGAGAACAAAAGACTCAATTTAAGAAGTAACAGTGCAATTATTAGCGACTCCAAGAAGGAGAGGGTGTTCTAAAAATAAAATATCATGGATCCATGAGTTAAAGAAAAGTTGTACTTAAGATCAAAAACAATTTAGTTTAATTAAAATATTTGTAAAGTATTTAAAGATCAAATTTTAGATCAAATAACATTTACAATAAAAAAACTACCAGTAAAAAAATATATAAATCCTATAAAGACCTCTTGGTTTCTTGCATGACTTAATCAAGGTATTATGTCCAAACAAGATTATAAACATCTACCATTTTGAAGTTGAAATTATAATTATCAAGAAAAAAATGTTATGCCACAGATGGCCTAAAAGATATTTAACTATGTATGAATGAGCTATGTAACGTATTGATTTAGAGTTTTTGAGAAAATCAAGATATATACAAACCTCAAATGAACTCTGTAGAAATAAAAGATCATCAATATTGACGTTAGACTAATATTTATCATCGTTTTAAGGTGACAAACCATTGCTTGTCATCATTGCATAAAGTAAAACAGAGCACAGAATGCTCTTTGACATAAAACCAACTTATCAAACCAATCAACAGTCAATTTTTAACTTCAACAAACGGTACAAGGAATCAAACCCCCTATATCACTATCAAACTAACCTTCTTTTCACTCTTCATATTGTACATTTACATATTGAGAAAATAAGGTATAAGAAAAAGTCGTCTAGCCCTAGAATACTATAATAGCATCACAAGAGAATAAGATACCTGAGAGGAAAGATCAAACCCAAGAAAGAGAGTAATCTAACCCAAGATTATATGAATACTGGTATAGATCCAGCTATGTCACCATACCAGCTGTATCCCCTGGGGATTGATACACCTGTACTCACTTTAAATGACTTATTGAGAGGTTTACAATATTAATTTATGTTTGTTTTTGTAATGTCAAAATTCAGCGATAACTGAAACCGGTGTTCAAACCTTTGATCAGAAGAGTCTTAAAGTGTAAATACTCTCCCCTAACATTGCAGCTATAATGAAGGATATATATGTATATACTCGCAGTGTATATATATATATATATATATATATACAAACTGCGAGTTGAAAATGAATTTTAAACATGCATTAATAAACTCTAATCTATATTTTTTTTCTTATTTCAGTTTATATTAGCAGTGTTTAATGGTCTTGGTGGTGCTACTTCCCTTCTGCTACTGCTAGTTCCTGTAGGACGTATCACCTTCACATATCCAGATAGAACAATATTATCGCTCAGTTGTCCCACTAATAATGCAGAAGGTATGTATAGTAGTAAATAATTAACTGAAGAACATGATAAATCTGAAAAACCTTTTACTGAAAATTACATTGGTGAATACAATATTCTAAACATCAGGATTGTTCATGTATTGTGAATAGGTTGTGACAATTTTACATCTCTTATTCTATTTGACTCTTCCAAACCACTGTGCTTTTAGCAGTGACTGTTTCTGTTAGTGATATAAAATAGGCTAACATGGTAGCCAGAACAGCATTCTTAAAATCAACATGCAGAGCTTATACCTCTCCATTCATCTACTTCACAAATTTCACAATGAAATCTGAATTTTCTACATATTGAACATAAAGGTTATGCTCAAAATTCACGTCATATAAAACAGATGATTTAGCCATCAAAGAGATGATTCGTTAAGCCATAAGTTGTTGAAAAGTCAAAAACTCCAATCAATGTTTTTAGCATGTTAAGATCAAATTCTTTTATATTACATTCCATTTGGTATTATGCAAAATGTTGCTACTTTTTTTTTGAAAAAAGTCTCCATTTTAGATAACAATAATGGTTGTTTTCATTGATTCAATTTTGTTGAAATGAGAAATGATTTCTAGTACATACAATTCCATAAAAAGATTTCTAGTCATTTTAGGCAGATGGATAGTTCAGGTAGCAGTGTGCTTGCAGTTCAAATTTGTGATCTGTCATAAATTAATGGCATCGAGCCCGTTGATGGCGTTATTTTTCCATGTGTTACCTAATACCTAATGTTCAATAGTCTAATGGGTGTAAAACCAAAACATTAAGCAACAACAACAAAAAAAAAGAAGCCATTTGTCTTCAAACACATTTCATTAATTAACAAAGACTTTCTATAAATTATATACTTCTTATCCGTGAGTTTATTGCAACTTAAATTATTTGATCATGTATCTTTCTCTTCAACTTGTTCTTTCAATAGCATCTTGTAAAATTGTCTACTATGTTACTTATTTATCTTTAGGAAGTTTTAGATCAAAACATTGTACAGCTGTTTTAATTTCTTGCGCTTTGGACTCAGATCCGTTGTTTATACACAATTAACTAAAATTGTGTAATAAATTCAAAATTACTTTTATTAATTAAAAGTGTTAAGCTTTATTTATTTCATGTTATGATTCATGACAATATAGTAATGTCAAATAACGTTTTCAAATGCAACTTGTGCAGGGTTGCTTAGTTTGTCGCTTGCTGAGTCGCACACATGCAATACATTACCATCAATAGCAGACACTCAATTTAGTAACAATTCGTTGATGATAAATGCTCAACTAGAGGCTTGTGGACTTATTTGTACCAGACACCCAACCGAATTCTTACCTCAGGTAATGTAATATATTCTAAAGGAAATGTTAATTTCATTTAAAAAGATAAATTTTAATGAATACAATATTTTATTAAGTGTCATATCTTACATTTAATAAACATATTCATTATAATTTAGTTTCTATCTTTCTTTGCAGTGCTGCAGTAAAACAGACTCTCACGAGCTCCAAGCTCAAAGCAGCGCAAAGAAAGGTAGAGACTTTAATACAAATCCATAAGAGATTTAGAACAAGAATGATTGTCATGTTAGAAATGTAAAATGTCTACTTAGTTATATATTCACAACATATATTCCTGGTGGTATTTGAAAGAATAACATTTAGGTCAAATAAAAAGGTAATATTCAAGTTTACTTAATCACTGCCACCTGGTGCGATTTGCTGTTTATTTTTATTGTTATTCATAGGCTCTACGTGACAAATTGTTAGTCAATGATAATATATTTTATATACCTAAATTGATATGGCTTCACAAAGAAACAAGTTTAAAATTAAGGCGACCGTACTTAAATAAATCTAAAATTTTGCCTGGATAAATTTGGTTATGTTAGGTTAGCGCGCTCATTATGATGTCACCATTACCATACCTAACTTCTGCTTCTTATCTTATACAAACAAAACATATGTTTAATTCTGAAATTCACAGAAAAGCACCATATATTGTCTACCTGTTCATATGTCCAAACAGAAAAATTCCCGAGAGACACTGGACTCAACTTAAATATTAAAAATGTATGTGTGTTTGTGAGTATTTACATCAAAATTGGTTACTAAAACTATTGATTTTACATACTACAGTACTACATACTATTACCCTTCGTATGATTTGAAGATCGGAAAATAAAACCTTTAGTGCTGCTAAATTATATATTAAACCTCACATTATAGTGTATTATGGGAGTTCTTCATAAATGTAAATTCAATACTATTACTAAAAGTATGGAAATATATACCACATGTTAAAACACATAAAAATGAGACAATAATAGATAGGACAATATTGACCTGTCTTCAACAGTAGTAGGATTATCATTTTATTTTAATTAATTTTAACAATAAAATGTTTTTTACAAACTTATATTAATTAAAATTATCACCTTCTCTTACAGGGAACCAAAGGACCTAAAACTTTAGAAGCTGAATCTACAGCAATTTTAAGTACACGCAACTATACTGTTGTTATTGAAAATGCGGAAAAAAATACAACCGAACAATATACATATACTTTGAAAGCTGATGATCTTCCTTTATTTAAAGCACCTCGGCCAGAAGATGAAGACAAACGAAATCTTAGAAAAATGGTAAATAAGCAACATTTCCCAACTTCAGTAAGAAAGTTGACGGACACAATGTACTTTTTTCCAACAAGTGGCTTATATAATTTATCCTGTGACTCTGAAGATGAATCAAATACTACAGCTCTGTACTTATGTAATATAGAGAAATCAAGCGAAATTTTTCCATCTGTAGTCGCATCAAAAGCTGAGGTTTTGGACATGAAAGTAAAATCAGCACCAAGTAAAAATCCTGCAAATGTAAAAACACTCTACGTAACAGATATGAACATATTACACGGAGTAGGCAAATCATTTATGGACACAACTTGTGGAGTGAAAGTAAGTTACGTTAACATTAAACATAAAAATATATTAATTATTGATATTTATTAAACACAGTTTAGATTGCTTTAACTTTTATCATTGTGGTAGTTAGCCATTTTGTATATTTATTTGAATAATATTAAGGTCAGATGATCTCCAATCATTCCTAACAATTCAATTGACCTCATCAGTGATGAGTCTATTCTACTTAATAGTTATTTCTATTTATGTTATTTTTAAAATCTGTTAAATAGTTATTTTTATTTATTTCAAGTTATTCATTGTATGTCAGCAGTGGCCTTAAAGGATATTCTATATTGATGTGAAATGAAAACTGCGCTGTGTCTTTAAATATATCAAAAGCAACGTCTCTCTGTCTGTAAATTTACGGCTCAAGAACTGCTATCAAATAATTTTTTCCTATGTAGGTACGATATTTAGTCAGGTTTTAGTTTGTTTGATTCTTATTGATCTAGTAATTCCCAAGTTATATCAATAATTAATTGACAGCAAGTGTAATACAAGAACCAAGATTTTTTTTAAACCTTTAAAGACAACGTACATTTTGTCAGTGATAAAGTTAGTACATGATTGAGTGCTAATGGAAAATGAAAATTTAATTGAATTGAAACAGTTGTTTACAAGTTATGAATGTATTTTTCTGCTCAAAAATAATAAATACAAGTTTTTTTTTTTTTTTTTTTTTTCAGTGAAAAGTTGTTATTTGATTTAAATACTAACTAACGTAAACAGTGAAAACTTTTAAATCGGTGCAGTAGTTAGCAAATTATGACAATGTTTTGCTAACAATTACAGAAAACCCATGTTTTCCAGTATACTTTTCATATTTCAACAAAAACATACCTTTAATCAATATGAGTGTAGGTATATAATTACAACACTATTTAGAATTGAAAGAACAATTAAAATTACTGTACAAAGTTATAAGGGTTTTTAGGTGAATGCTATGAATGTAAGAAGCGAGAGAGATTACACAATATGAAAGCTCTAGATACACATAGATACTAATTCTATTGCATTACAAACATCCAATGACCCTTGGTTTAATAACAATGTGAAAGAAGTAATCACCAAACCACAAATAAAACGCTAACAAAATTAACATTAGAAAGTTTAATAGACCCTTATGTACATTTCAGTAACATAGCTACCATTCTCAGAGGGATATTAACCCAGGTTGTTTTATTTACGGTTTAGGGATTACTTCTATTGGGTTGATGAGGAAAAATATGGTTTAGGTTAGGTTACATTAAATTAATAATAACAAAATTATTATATGATTTATAGACTAATGGGAACTAAACACATTTTTTAAATCAGTGGAGTAGTTCCTAATACTTAACAATTTGTTTCTAGCAATATTGTCCAATATATTTTTGACCTTTTAGCAACAACATAGATTAATGCCATAAATACACAGTTCAGTTTAATCATTTCACTACAACGACGTAACTCATCATAGTAGCTACAATATTCCAGTTCATTTTTCTATAGTAAAAGATTGTGTCAATTATTTCAATTGATTCAGAAATAGAGTTAATTCAATTTTCAGTTAGATATAAATATACAAAAATGTGTCGTTTATATTACACTATTAACTTTTAGTATATATTAATACCTTGAAGGAACGAAGATTATCTAATAATTATTTATTATGAAAATATTTTGAACTCAGATCTACATTAATTATTTTCATTTAATACCACTTTAGTTATTTCATTTCCACCTGATATTTAATCTGTATATTGAAGTATTTATTTCACATTCTATTGTGATACTCATATTAATATTCATATTAATACTCGTATAATTAATGGATTTGCTTTTGTCTAAAAAATGTTTTTTTAAATTAATTAAAATAAAATATTAAATAATAACTTATTGTATAAAGGAGTACAAAAAATAATCAGAATTTGAATGTGATGGACAACAAGGATGTAGCTACACAATATGCCACAACAAGTAACTTGTCCATATTATTATAATTCACTTTGACCCATCACATCATTCTGTGTTCATCTGACAGGTTCATTTTGTGAGCCTTCTTTTTGAGTATATGTAAACAAGTGCATCTAATATTCATGATAGCCTGATAATAACAACGGATTCGTGTGAGATTTCTTTCAGAGAAAACATACTCGTATGCTGGAACTGTTTTAATCCTTTACGTAAAAGACAAATGTAGGAGAGGTAATCATGGTGTAAAATATCAATTGAAGACCAACCGACCTTCAACAAAGCTTGAATGATGAAAATATTGTAAACATTTTGCTATGCAATTGAGGAAGGTCATCATCTAATCAATGATGAAAGTTCTGAAGTATGATTTGTCTTTGATTTCATGTTAACAAATGTTAATAGAAGATTTAAAAATGAAACATGTTCCCTGAAAATTCGTACATCATTTTTCAATAAAAAATACAAAAAAATTAAAATACAATCCTTTGAAAGTTTGTTACAATTTGAAAGAACCCGTTCAAAGAGACTCTTAGTTTCTTTCTAAAGTTTTAGCCAAAGTTGTGCTATGTTAATGACCAAGAAACGAAACAAGCATCAAGCTAATGGAAAATTTTGAATTCATCAATGGTCAATACCAGTCATTATCATTGTTCAATGGTCAATGAGTCATGAACGAAAAACACTTTGTTGTTACTGATGAAGTAAAATAGAAAACACTAGAAGCCTGAAACAACACCAATGCTAAAGAGTTCCAGAACTTTTTTTCAGGGGTGAAGAAAATGTTGGGACAACTATACTGAATCATGAAGTGAATAAACTAGAGTTGTGAGTTGTAAAATTAAAAAATTTAAAAATCATTCCTGGTATTTCTGGGTACCTAGCCTATTATATTCTTTTAAGAAGTATAAATTTCAGAAGTACTGTTGTAATTTACGAAAACTGTAATCTGTATAATAATAACAACATTCAATAATTATAACTAATAGTACTTTTAGGTGGATTAAGTTGTTTGTAAATAAGAAATAGTGTTTGCTAGCTCCTAAGAAAACGTAAAAATATGTAAAATTGCAGAACTTTATAAATCTATTTATTATCAGCTTAATCATTACCAACAAGATTGTATCACATTAAAATCATCACAGAAAAGTAAACTATGTAATAATAATTGTAGGAAGAAGTATTGACGCATTCAGTGCTGGTGCCGCTCCCAAACCCAGAGAACAGTCTTGAAACTGATGCCTTGTTAAACCTAGGGGACTGCAGAACATCATGTATTGTAACGTTACCAAGGAATAAACTATGTTCCAACATGGAGAACACTGTTGAATATGACATTAGACTTACATTCTGGATTTATCTTGTTATTCGAGTGTTTATTGGAATGATTAGTGGAACTTCTTTTGCTATGTTTGAAGGTAAGAGTTATAATTTTTCAATTATTTATTTTAATTTAGTTTATTTTTTTTAACCAAAAAGTTGAAATATTACATTGAATTAAAATGAAAAATGAAGTTTACCGATAAATAATATAGAATTTCATGAAATAAATTTTAAGAGTCCGCACTACCATAGTAATAAAAGAGCTGAACAATTTGGTTCTCTATGTTGTAGTATTTGAAAATCTCTTGGAAGCTCTTAATATTTACTTCTGACAACCTTAGTTGTAATTTTACATTACAAGTATGCAACAGCAAATTTTGAAGAAAACCCCAATACATAATTTGTGGAAATCAGACAATGATTATAATGATCGGCAATTCTTTACTACTTCAGCTGAAAGTCGTGTTTCGTCTCCTGTTTAAATAGAACTTTAGGTAATTTAAAAATTATAATTTTTTGTCTGCTACACATTATAGTTAAAATATTTGTGTGTAAATACCTACTATATATATATTTATCTTCATATTTTGATAAGAAAGTAGTAATACTACAGATGGATATATGGATGGGTTTCATTCTGGTACTGTGAACCTTTAATTATTTCCCCTTATTTTCATATTAATTCAATAATACAAGAAAGTTGTCTTGGCTCCTATGTTAGTAACTTCTTTGGCCCTAGTTTAACTCCATTCATAATAGCACTCTTCATTTTCATAGAATGGATCTTTATTAGTAATTATACTGTGTTTTATAAATAAACTAATATAGGTTAACAGTGTCACTGCTGCTCTCGCAATATTATTTTTCGTGGGGAGGGGATATATAAATGATTGTTGGGCCTTAACAGTAAACGCAAAAACACATATTTACTCATAGAAAACACATCCTATTGAATTTGTTGCATCTTAAATTTGGTTGTAAATGTTCCTCCTAATAAGAATTTTAATAGAAAATATTTGATTCTAAGCATGTTCCAGAAGTCTTACCTCATCTTTGCCAAATAGTCTTAGGACGATTAGGTCACCACTTCACTTATGTTGTTCAAATATAAGCACAGTACAAAAACCTACACATTAACTTTCTTTTGAAAGATGTAGTACACTCACGCTGTACAAACTTACAAATGCTTATAGATTTGCATATATTCATGGAAAAGAACCAATTGCAAGGGAAGGCTAGGTTGTTTAGGTGTATTGGTAAACGGAAGCATGGGTGAACTAACATGCGTTTTAGATTTGTGGGCTGTATAAACAAGACTTTGGGAGGTTTTGTGAGAAAAGTCTTGGTATATAGTTGGAAGCTTGTAAAATTTTGACGCCTTCCTTCAGTATGTTGTTAAATCTCTGTAGACCTGGGTGATAATCGATGACCAAAGATGGACAAGTTATCTTTTTTCTTGTATGTGTTATGTGTTTATTTATATTTAGAACACATACGAGTTTGTAAATATTTCAGAACTTTAGTGTTTTTCTTTTGTATGCATGTGTTTTCCTATTTGTGTACTATTAGGTAATACCAAGGACCACTTTCCAAGGTAAGCATGTGCCTTCTATCCATACAAAATATAAACTTATAGGCCATGTCCTCTATTAAACTGTAACCTAAATCCACAAATATGAATATGTTATATATATATATATATATATATATGCATTTATAATAAGTGATATCATAACATATACACATTTAATACAATACACACATAAAAAGTATTGTGAAATTTTTATATGATAAACTTGTCACTGAGGCAGAAAGAGTTTGTCACAATAAAATATTAGGTGGCAAGAACCAGTAACACTAATTATAATCAGGCATTAAAATGTATAAAAACATTGACATAACTTTAACATGCAATATTTTAATTTTGTTAAAAATATCATCATTTAAAATCTACATATTTTTGTCATCAGGAGCTGTAATAGCAATATTGAGGAATCATAAAGGAGACTATGGACTGCAGAGGATATATGCTGCTATTGGTGGCATGATCAGCTCACCCCTATCAGGTGTTCTTATTGATTACGCAAGCACAGGGAAAGGCTATACTGACTTTAGGTGAACTTGAATCATTCTAAATTATTATATAGAAACAAAACTGATAAAAGTATTTAAAATTACTTATATACATTACTACATATATAAATAAGTATTATCATAAGGAGTTAAGGTAATATTAGATCATACTAGCCTTTAGAATTGTGTATCGGTTATTTCTTTGCCAATTCTCTGTTATATAAATTTTCTGTCCTCATTAGCATATATGGAATAAATTAATGACATTTAAGAACAATAATAGACACGATTTAGAAACACTTTTTTACTATAAAAAGTATCATGACCTTCCCTTACATCTGCAGCACTATAGTCTTGGTCTTGAAACATATTGGTTTTATTCAATACAGTACGGTAATGGTATCTTCAGACAGACGTTCCTTTCCACCTTTGCACTCATTTATCTTTTGAAAGTCTTTCCATTTTATCAACTACTCAAAAAATGCTAATATTTTTAAAGAAACTATTAAATGTATATTGAAAATTGGCCCTCTTCAATGAATAGAGACAAAAAAGACATTAAAGTTTTTTATAGTTTTCTTAATTAATTAACAAGATCTTACTAATAATGTGTTTTCCATAGAGTTCTTGTAAGAAGCAATAAAAATGAATTACATTATGTGACCGTATGGAGACTCTAGCTGCACATTTCTATTTTAAAATAACTTAATTAAATTTAGTAAGATTAATTACCTTGCTCCTTCAGTCGAAATTTCTTAATACATCTAAAATGATTATGAGTTTAAACTGTGGTCTTTGGAATCTAGACCTCATTTATGGATTTAGTATGAAATTGTACTATTTTTTTAATCTAATAAAATAATCAGTGGCATATTTAAATTTACTTTTAATTTGTTTTATAAATAAATATAATGTGGTCAAGAACACTTAAATATTTGAATAGAAAAATCAGTTTATAACAAATCATTTCAGTTTATTCGTAATGGTGAGCATGTATTGGTCATATCTCTAAATAAAACTTATGAATTATGTATTATTTTATTAATATTAAAGAACTGTATTATAATTTGTATTAAAACAAATTTAGCTAATTTTGTTATTTAAAGTATTTAGTATATCATATCCATAGCTTATTTTAGCTGGGTTAGTGTTGATATAGATATTAAATTATTTAACAATAGCAATTATTTAAAACTATGCCTTGCATGTATTAAAATAATCGTGACAAACAAAATAATTTTTGAAGTATAATAATCAGCTTATACCATTATTTTTATGAATCCTTCTTTCTGGTTAAAGTTTAGGTAAAGATCTTATCTTGTTTTACAATTTAATTTATACAAATTATTTTTACAGGCCAGCTTTTTATTTGTATGCAGGGCTAAAGATAGTAAGTGGAGTTATGATGCTGTCTATCAACTTACAGTTCAAGTCACCAGCCACCAATGTTGTGAAAGACGTAATGGCAGTTCTACGAAATATTGAAATTGTGGCCTTGTTCATAACATGTTTTATATTGGGTAAGATTTTAATATACACCTTTATTTTAATTTCAAGGACAATTAATTGCATTTAAGCTTTTAAAGATGGATTCAAAATAAAAGTAAGGATGTTTCGATATTATAAAAATATTTTATGTGAATTTTAAATAAGAAGAAAGAAAGATTACATTACCCACTATTGTTACCCATTTTCTTTTTCTTAAATATTTTAATTCATGAAATTTACAGAACATTTTCCAGTAAAGTTCTGAAAAAAGTTTTATGTTTGTGATAGTTCTTTTACTCAGTTAAACAATAAATTATAATTGAAAACAAAATGTTTCTACTTCAGAAATTCCGAATACTGTATTTAAAAATATATATTTTGTATACCTATATGGAATGATTACACAAAATGGCAGCTACCGTACCTTTGCAAGATTATTTAATAGAGGGTCTTTCAAAAGTAAAATTTACATTTAGACAAGATTATAACAACAAAAGATTTTTCATACAACTTTTGAAAGGAACATGTTTATATAGAATTACATAAGGGATTTATTAAATACCAGCTGTTATTTTGTCAAATTAAAATTTTTGTCATAGCAAAGAGTTTTTTTGTGTTCAACTTCATAATAACCATTATCAATTTGATTCAAGAACATATATGCGATTGAGTGACTAATTGTAAAAAGGCTTAAGTTTCTGTGTTGAAGTATGGTTATATCACTAGTAGCGTGCCTTGTTTAGTGATATTAAGAATGTGTCAGATTTTCAAAGAAAATTTGAGACCCTTTAGTATTTGTAATGTTTCAAGAGATAATTAGTTGCAGATTGTTTGTCTTTATCAAAACTTTTTACAAAATTGTACAGCCACTGGTTCTGCCAGAGACAGAACGACTTTCAAAACAAATAACAGTAAGTGTTAGAAAATCGCGACTCGATTTTAAGCAACAATAATATGGTGCGTCGTTAGAAGGCAAATGAAAATGCATCCTTACCAAATTATATTTCCACTTCAATTGAAAGACAATTAATGATACTCCAATACTGACAATATTTAGAGAATTCATTATGTTCCCTGAACAAGGATTACATGACTCAATTACAGTCTGTTTTCATTTCATAACTGGTTAGATTTTTTTATCTAATTTCTTGTACTTTAAAATTCAGAGTTTCAAAACTGTTTTACAAAAAGAGTTACAATTATAAGACAATGTTATTTGAACATGTTGAATGATATTGTTATAGCAAAAGAATATGATACAAAAACTTTATGCTCAATGGAACACTCCCAGATTTTTAATCACATGAAACCATTTTTGAAGAGAATTGAGAAAACTGAATCATTGAAAGACAATGTTCTATATTCTGGTTTCCAAGATTTTCCTACTTGAATCCTATGGTTTTCTGTTTGTGATGATATTTAAGGAACAAGGTATACTTTAGTCGTCCGATAACCAACAAAGAGTTGAAAAGCCCCAACACTTAAAAGGTAGCAGCAAATTCAGCCACAATAAAATACAGTCAAACCTCTTAAATCCCACCTACATCTTGGATTATGTTCATATATGTAAATAAACATTGAGTATTTTAAAATCTATTTTACTTTTGAAAGATTCTGTATTATTACACTAACAGTTCAAAGATATCAAAATTATACTATTATGTCAAATGTATAGTAAGTTATATAACTAGTGCATTATATAAAATAGAATTTGTCTCTAATTTTTTATTTTTTAAAATTCAAATGCTTCAGTTTTCATAACTATACTTAAATTAATGGTACTTATTACTTTCAGGCACTGCTTGGGGATACATTGAAAGTTTTCTATTTTGGCTGCTTCAAGATTTAGGTGCCTCAAGATCCCTAATGGGAATAACAATTACTATTGGAGGAATTGCCGGCCTCCCATTATTAGTTATGTCTGGACCTATAATCGACCGTATTGGACATGCTAATGTATTATTTATTGGTTTTATTTTCTATGCTATTCGTTTGTTGGGTAAGAAGTGTTGTTACTTGTATCTTCGTTAGTTTTATTTATTTATTTTCAGTACTTTTTCATTTTGTTTATCAATTAAGGTTATATAAATAAATATTGTCTTTTATCTTATTTGTATAGAAACTTTTTGAATATTTCATATTTAATGTTTATTGTTATAAAAATTAAACAAAATTATTCATAATTTGATCCCAAATTAAAAATGTGAGAGCGGCTGTTTAAAAATTTTCTTCTCTAACTCTATAATGTAGGCATATGTTTCAGTGAAAACCCCTTTGTTCCACGTGAATCTTTTTCCACCGAAGGATTTCTTCATGTTTACAAAAGAACCATATCTAGATAGGAGATCACAGCGCCTTTCGGCAATTTTAGCCATGCAATTTCCAGACACGTGATCTGATGTATTGTCTTGGTGGATGAGATCATCAAGCTAAGTGGTTTTTTCATCAATGTATCATGAAATTGATCCAGTAAAAGACGTAATATTACCCTGTGATCTCCTCATTGTCCTTTCTCAGGTATTCAATAAAGATTAAATCATGGAAATCCTAGGAAATTGTGGCCTTAGTCTTTCCGGTTTATGAAATCATTTTTACCTTCTTCAGAGCACATTCATAGGAGAAATCCAATATTTTACTGTTCTTATATTTTTGGAGTATAGTAATTGATCATGAACGGTTACATAACATCTAAAAACTTCACATGGATTGCACTTGAACATTTTTAATGACTACTTCGAAATGGTCGTGCAATTCTGTTTATGGTCAACATTGAGGAAACGTGACTCCCTTCTTGCTGATAGCTTACTCATACTCAAATTTCTATACAAGATATTAAAAATATATTCATCTGATATGTTTACTATTTTAGCTATCTCGTGTATTTTTAATCGACACTTGGCTTACACAAAATCATCGATTTTATTCACCATCTCTTCAGTTGTGATCTCATTCTAGATGCTCAGCATAATTCATACTTATACGACCGCAGTGAAATTCATATAATCACTTGTGAATCACTTGTTGTTTATAATCATTTCGTGCAACAGAGAAAATATTTTTTTTTGCTTTTCTCGTTAATGATTTTTACATGCAAAAGTAGTGCTTTGTCAGTACATGAATGCAGCAAATATAAACATATCGAACTTTGTTGGAATTTTGTTAAACAAATATACTTGAAACTTTCTTTATATAACTAAATATAATTGCAAACGTCAACGTTAATTGAAACTTGTAATTTAAGCGCCATCTCTTAACAAAGTCACTGATTTATCTAACAGCCATTATAATGTTAAAAACGTTATAAATTAAAAATGTTATAAATGTTAATGTTATAAATTTAGATTATCATTTTACATAAATAATTATGCATTTTCTTTTTATCACAGGTTATTCCCTTATCTACAATCCCTGGATGTGTTTGATCTTTGAAGCTATGGAATCGGTTACATCTTCTCTAGCTATCACAGCAGCAGTGACATATGCAGCAAAATTATCTACTAACACGACAGATTCAAGTATACAAGGTTTACTTGGTGGATTGTATTTTGGTGTTGGTATGTAAGATATTTGATTTACATAATTTATGTTAAATTTTTTCAAACAGTTTGAATATCAACATTTCAAAACCTTCCTTAAATTTCAGAATAGGTATACAATCCAATTAGGTGTTTATTAAATGAGTAATTTATTATGAGATTAATCTCTACTGGTGATTTATGAGTCTTTTAGCACTCACCTTATTTATGTATAGTGTTTGTTTTTCCACTAGTCAATAATTTGTAGTGCTAATTAAAAAACTTCATTTTTATCGGGAAACAATTGATTAAAACACATAATAAAATAACACATATAAACACAGTTTTTTTACAAAGATTAACAACTTTGAAGAGGAAAGACACTTGAGATGACATTTTATGAAGTGAGAAAACTCTTCACTTTTCAGGTCTTTTATGTAAATCTTACGTGGCTGTTTATTACATGTAGAGCATCTTGTTAGACTGTTATATTATTGTTTACTGTTGGAATAATTTATTATAAAAAAAATAAATAAATAAAACATTAATTATTAAAACATTCTGTTAATTGCTAATGTTGATATCGTTATTTATAGAAACAATTACTCAATATGATTAATTTTGTGTTTTAATCTAACATCAGACACTCCAAATTTTAAATTGCGATGATTAAGTTATATTTTAATTATTTAGGATACCTAATAATTCATATATACTAAAAATGTGATCTTATAGTTTTTGAGATTCAGATTTTACAAAAATGCAAATAGACAGAAAAGGCATACAAATAGAAAAACAGGCATTAATAAAGGTTTGAAATTGGATACTTCTTACCTTATTCAAGTACATAAAGCACAGAATTGTGTAATCTTTTTCTAATCTTAGCAATTTAAATATAAATTTAAGCATCATACACAATCGTTTATAATCTAGAGACAAATAACTCAATTGTTGTTTTGTGTGGTTATATTGTAAAGGTTTATTTTATACACATGTATCCAAAAGAAATCAGGAGTAAACAGTCAGTTAAAAATGTTTATTTGCCAATTAAGGAAATATATTTCTATTTAACACAATTAAAAAGGTTTTATGTTCAACTTTAATTAGTAAAATACCTTCAACATTTTTATTACCTTCAACAATCGCAGAGATTTTTCCATATGACATAGAATGTGGAAACCTATATGTGCATATATAAAACACAATATCTCTCTGCTTGTAATTTTATAACTTGAGACCTAGAGATCCGATTTTGATATCTTTTTTTCCTTATATAGGTACAATATCTACTCAGGGTTTTTTTTTAATTATTCGATTCCAATTGATGTAGTAGCTCTCCAAGTTATAACATTATTTGTTTATGATAAGAATATCCTTAACAATAAAACGCAAAGTCTGAAACGGGAAATTCAAAAACTTAATGAAGAATCCGTCAATAATTTCCTTGAAAATTTAACAGCAGATAAAGAGACATCTTACTCATTATGGAAAGCAACGAGAAGAATAAAAAGACCAAATACTCAAATTCCTCCAATAAAAAAGTCTGATGGCACCTGGGAAAAAAATAACAGGCAGAAAGCAGAAACGTTTGCTGATTGTTTGGCTGAAATATTCCAACCTCATGACATTTTCTCAGTTGACATGATAGAGGGTAATGAAATTCTCGAAGAAACAAATATAAAACTAGTTACTTGGAAAGAAGTTTTCAACGAGATTAAGACTAACCTAAATCCTAAAAAAGCACCAGGTTTTGATCTCATTACAGGAGAGATCTTGAAGCAGCTGCCCAGGAAAGGTGTGGTGTTATTGACCTATTTAATAAACGCAGCATTCAGATTAAAACATGTTCCTGGTATTTGGAAGGTAGCCGAAGTCATCATGATTCAAAAACCAGGTAAACCACCAAATGATACCAAATCCTATAGGCCTATTTCATTGCTACCAATAATTTCAAAGGTTTTCGAGAAATCACTGCTAAAAAGACTAAAACTTATCATAGAATGTAAACATTTAATTCCAAACCATCAATTTGGTTTTAGACAGAGCCACTCAACAATAGACCAAGTCCATCGGATAACAGATATAATTGAAAAAGCATTAGAAGAAAAATTAATTTGTTCTGCCATCTTCTTAGACGTGGCACAAGCCTTCGATAAAGTTTGGCATGAGGGCCTTATCCATAAATTAAACAAAGTACTACCAAAACAATATGTGGATCTGTTAACGTCATACATATCTGGCAGACTATTTAGAGTTAAACAGGAAGATGAATATTCGGAACTAAGAGAGATGAATGCTGGTGTACCTCAGGGTAGCGTATTGGGCCCTATATTGTACTTGCTCTATACAAGTGATCTACCACAAATAGAAAATGTAACTGTAGCTACATTTGCAGATGATACTGCCTTATTGGCAGTTGGCAAAAGCTTAGGAGAAGCTACCAACAGAATTCAAAAAGCAAGCGATAGCATCTATCAATGGACTAAGAAGTGGAAAATTAAGATAAATGAGAGGAAATCTGCTCACATCAATTTCACAAATAGAAATATAAAGAATCATTGTATAGTAAAACTGAATGGAGTTGAAATTCCATGTGAAGATACAGCAAGGTACCTGGGTATGACATTGGATACCAAGTTAAATTGGAATGAACACGTAAAAAAGAAAATAACTGAACTAAAAATCAAATACAGTCAGCTGTATTGGCTTTTGGGACGTAAGTCTAAATTGTCAATACAAAATAAAATATTAATTTATAATCAGATTTTGAAACCTGTCTGGGTATACGGTATACAACTCTGGGGTTGTGCCAAAAAATGCCACATTGAAAAGATCCAAACTTTTCAAAATAGAGTATTACGGAACATGGTCAACGCTCCATGGTACATTCGAAATATTGATTTACATAGGGATCTTGGAATTCCAGATGTTTTTACTGAAATAAAAAGGTTTGCTGTGAAGCACGAATCTCGTTTGAAACATCATGTAAATGAGGAGGCAGTACAACTTCTTGACAACCGCGATTTAATCAGAAGACTGAAGAGAACAAAACCTTTTGAGTTAGTCTAAGTGTTTGGTTGTTGGTAAACATTGGGTGATATAATAACTTTGGGTCACTGGTGGGTGACTTATTGGATATAAGATACAATTTAGAGACTTATTGGATATAAGATACAATTTAGAGGCAAATTGATGGTTAGTCTGTAAGACTAGTTTTAATGTATAATTTGAAATGAAATAAATAAATATAAAAAAAAAAAAAAAAAAAAATTATTTGTTTATATGGGTAATATAAAAAACAGAATTTTAACACATTTGATTTACACGAACAAAGACAAGATATATATTTCGTCAGTAAAAATGTTATTGCAAGATCTATACTCATTTGAAATGAAAATTTATTTCAACTTGGAGGAGCTGTTTCGGAGTCATAACCATTTTTTCCGTTCCCCTATAAAAGAGAAAAAAAGGTTTTTCAACATACTTTGTATATTTTCATTAAATTTTCAGTTACAAGATAATTTTTTCAGTGACAGATTTGATATATCAATTTTAATCTGACGAATTTAACTTTTAACAAACTGAAAATTTAAATCGTTACATTAGTTCCAAAGTTTCATAAATGTTTAGCTAGTGACTAAAATCTATATTATTCAGTATAGTTTTCAGATTTTAGCAAATACATACATTTTATCAATAACCACGTTAGTACATAATTAAAATACTACATAAAATTCCAAGAATTATTAAAATCATTGCACAGGTTTCAAATGTATAAGTGTTTTATTTGAACCCTACCAATGAAGCAAGATATACACTCCTGAGATTACAAAAAATGAGATATTTAGATGCCAAGTTACTGACTCTATTGCTGAATTGGTGAGAGTAAAACATGGGTCCATTACCTCAAGCATCAGTGTAGCTAAATAGATTAAATTGATCATTGATTCAATAATACATTATCATGAGCTGTAAAAGCTTACTAATACGTCCACGAAGGTGAAATCCGTGGTTATTAGGAATATTTTCCTATCCGCAAAGCCTGTTTTCCATGTGAGCAGAACCAAGAATACTCCTCGAACAGCTGATTTACAAAGAAGGTTAAACAAATTAACTTTTAGCAGATAATAGCTTAATTTCAATTTATACACTGCAATACATTTACAAATTATATTATTTCATTTTTGTTTTTAATAGGCAAAGGAGCTGGTAGTTTGGTTGGTGGCTACCTAATGAAAGCTGTAGGTACAAGACCAACATATCAGATCTTCTCTGCAGTGACATTAGTGACAGGTTGCCTTTACTATGTATTCAATCATTTCTACATTGTAAGACGAACTCATCTTCTCCATAAACATGATCCTGATAAAAAAGCAGTAAGATATGTTTTTAAATTTTACCGTATAAAATTTAATTAATTTACACAAAATTTTCTAATTTAATATAAATTACTTATGTCTGTTCATTTAATTCTGTAGATTTTGCCTATATGTTTCTCTGCATCAATGTGAGAGCATCGTCAGATACAGTGTTATAATCGTCATCGATGTAAAATGTTGATATTGTTTCATCATAGTTAGTAAATTTATAACATAAATGAATACAAAAATACTCACATGCATACATATAAACTTTACACATAACATTATTTAAATTATAGCTTGCTACCATGCTGTGGAAGAGTTTGGACAAGAAGTTACATATTTAAGTTACAAAATAATGTTACCTTCCCTATAAAACATCATTTTAAATACAAACTTGTATATATATATACCAAAAGTTATATATATACATTCAAAAAAATTTTAGTACCATATATTATGGTAAGCCCTATACGGTATTTACAATTAAGGGTAAATGATAGGGTTTGAGGTTTTTATGTGATATAGGTGACCAGCAGGTCTATAAAGATATATTCTTTTTAATATAAAATAAATGTAGATTGTGATCACCTATAAACTAAAGAATTGTATTTACAGCATTAAAAAGTGAAATTAGTCCCATAATCTTAAACGTAAAGCATTTGTTTTCTTAAATTACTGGCATTAAAATAGTTTATACAAGTTTGTATAAAATTAGTAAATAATTGTAACTAGTTAATTACAATTTTTATTTTTGCCACTAGTCAATAATTTGATTAAAATCATCAGCTCCCAAAATAAGATTTTCAACTTTTTTTTTAACATGTACATATAGTCATAACTGTTTTTTGTTTAGTCAAATTTCGGAGCTTGGGAGGTAAGAACACCAGCTGCACTGGAGAAGAAACGTGAAGCAGAAATGGCAAATTTGTGCCAAAATAACGTTAGCAATAAAGAAGGAAATCACATAATTGAAAATGTCCCTCTAAAAATAGCTGCACCAAGTATAAAAAATTATACAAATGATGTAAGTAATAAAGGAAATGAAAATCATAGTGGTCGTAACTATGAAAGAAAAATAGACACTGGAGGCAGTGAAAAATACAATCTCGGATTTGAAGATGATGAAGAAGAATTATACCTGAGAAGTAGGAGTCATAACCAATCAGATTCACGGAATAAGGAGGAAAGATAACATTTGTGATATTGAGTATATAAATTTAATTTGTTTAGTTTTAGTCAATGATTTTAAAAACACTGACACAGTTATACTAAACATATGTTTTTACTGGGCTTAAAATTGCATTTTGAGAAAATGTTACATATACTTTTTTCTAATTTATTTTATTATTATTTTTTAAATAGTAAAATAAAACTTTTGCTTATATTTTGATATAGGTTAATACCCAAAATTTAAAATAAAATGATTAATTCATGTCCTAGTTTATCATTATTTATACACATTATTTTTGTGTGTGTATTTTTGCATTTGTGTTATTTATTTTCATTATTTGGCTAAGTGTTTAAAACTCACCAGTTTGTTTTTTTGGGGAGCGAGGGTTTGAGAACCTTGTTTTCATTCATATGTGATTTATGTCAGCTGTTTTAATATTAAATACATATACTGTAACTTTGAGTTAAGCTTAGTATAGTTTTCACTAGCCTCATGGAGAAATCATAGTAATATCACTTCATAGAATTATTTTGATTATTTTTAAAAGTTTGTTTACAGTCCACATTCTATAGAAAACCTTTAAGTTAATGTTTTACTTTTCTATTATGTGTTATATGAACCATGATGAGTTAAACATTTGATTCAATAAAGCTACTTGTTCTGAATCTGCCAGAACACGACTTTGTATTTAAAATTAAAATTGTATGAAGTATACATAATGTGGGATCAACTGACTTAACATCACAAGTAATTTCTTTACATAAACTTATAACAAAACTTTAGGGATTGTCTAGGTTATAACTTTCTCTAATAACAATTAAGATATGGATGTTTTCACTTTTAAAATTTTGCTTTAAATTTAAAATGTGCTGTGCTTTTTATTAGAAACCATTAAACTAAAATATGTTTCTTTCGATTTCAAAAGTAGCCAAGTATAAATCATAAATTTTAATTTATTATTATTTTTTAAACTTTAAAATGTTAAACACTAAGTGAGCGAATTTAGACCAGACCAGGATTTGAATTTGGAACCTCCTGTTTTATAAACTGTTTATCAGATTCTTATTTGCTAGAGACTTCATGCTATTAAGTTACTCGGTTTAACTAAACATACTGCAACTCTAAAGTTATTTTATTGATACATTGTGGAGTGATACAATGTGGATTAAACTGTGAATGTTTGGAACGGATGAGTATGCAATTACAGTGATTAAATATAAAGCTTACATTTTGAATTCTGGTTTGTTGATTTTTTAATTTCAAATATTTCTTTCCTTTTAAAATTGATAAATTTATAATTTACACATAAATGGTTCTGTTTCAATTTTCGATTGAAGAAACTAGTGGAAAGGTACCATAAAATCTGAAAGTAGTTTATCACCGATTCATTATACAAAAGTAGGAATTTAATATATAGCCTGGTATAATTAATATTGGCATGATTCAAACTTTAAATTACCACAAAAAGAAGTTTTGTAGACCTAAGCTTAAACAGATAAACTTAATTTATATTATAAAATAAAGATAACTAAAAGTAACTTCTTTTTTTATCAAGCAGTAAAATTGGTTGTTTGTATTAAACTGAAAATGTTTACTTTTATTAATATTGTATGATTCTATTAGCAATATGTTAAACAAAATTATGCTTTTGGCTTCTCAAACATAAATCTAAATTTCAACATTTATATCTTTATTGAAAATGATATAATATTTACGATTTCACATATCGAAATTCAGTAAATTAATATTGCCCTCTTTAAATATCTTTTTCTATTCAATATATATTTCGTCAATAAATAAAAACTTATTAAAATTTTAATCAGCCAACAGTGTTTACAAAATACTGCTCTTTATTAAGTTTATAATGTTGTTATTTACATTTTCTACATAAGGGGTTAGTGATGGGAATTTAAGTAATAAGTTGACAGGATATAATGTTAAAAATATTAAATTTGTTAAGTAAAGAAATAATAAATGTTTAGTAATGATACAAATATTAAGACTGTAAATTATTAATTTTGATAACATTTGAGACAAAATATTGCTTTATTATATTAACTTTTAAAACTGAATTTAGTTAATTCGTAGTTGCTCATAATTCAATTTAATATATTATTTTTATTGAGAAGTTGAGATTTTCCATTAAAATTAACAATAAAACATAATGAAATAACTGTTGTCATATAAGTTGTAAATCACTAGATTACATATTATAAATAGAAATATTCTTCTATTGACATAATTAGTTAAATGACATAATTCAGCTCTCTCCAACTTTCTTTCATTGTTTGACAACAATTATCTTTTCGGTGGATTATTTTCTTAATACTACAAAATTAATATCAATTTGTATTTGCTAAATTTCTTTTAATCTTTTTTTTTTTTTTTTTTTTTTTTTTTTTTTTTTTTTTTTTAAATCAATGATATTCGTTACCAGTTAGTATAGTGGCTAGAACTCTCGCTTTATGCGCAAGAAATTTCAATTTCATTCCCTGTTGGGGCTCAAAAATTTATAGTGTTGATCCAGAATCGTGAAAAGTGGAATGTGAATCCTGATTAGAAAACTAAAATTATTACGGAGGGAATTCGATATGCTGAGACCTCACATCACCAAGTGAATAGCCATCTAGCAGACATAGGCTTACAGCGGACTATTGTACAAAGGAATTATTTATTTATTTTAATATTACCAGTTACCAGAATTTAAAAAATGTATTCACACTTATATGGATGAAATTCTATGAATTGTCTAAATGGTAAAAGTATTAATACTTGTCCTAATTGTATATTGGAGATTTTTATAGCCTTTATACAATATAGTTTTATAAATAGAGAGAGATATTTTTAATGTTATGTATTGTTAATTACTAATCTCTAATTAAATATGAGCTTAAATTAAAACATGTATTGTTGAAAATTGATCTAGGTAATAGTATAAAATATAATACTTATTTAAAGATTAAAATAAAATTTAATCACATAATGAACACAAATGTATAAAAATTTCTAAATGTAAAATAATATAACTGTATTTTTATTTGCAAATTAGTAAGGCAATTTTACTTGTATAGTACAAATTCTGTATAGCTAAATTGTAGGATATAAAATGGATAAACAAACAAAATTATTATTCAATCTATAGTTATAGTGTTTGTTATTACTCTAAACAAGTTCCAAAACCAAAATGTTATAAGAGTAATGTTTATTTGATGAATGTGATTGAATTGTTATAATGAAGCATATTTATAATCTTTAGGCTGTACCTGTAATAAATTAAATAAGTTGTCAGGTTATTGTTTTTTATAATCTCCTGCTATTTTTTGTCAACTAGTTCTATCCATTGTACTGGAAACAATGTGATTATTGACCTCACAATATATTGGCCAAACATAATAAAGTAATAAAAGTCAATCCCTCAGAGATAAAGCAGAATAAAGTAGTAGTCCGCATTAGAGTGCTTAAAAATGTTTGTATCGGGCTTCCATACTTTTAATTTTAGATATATCTAAACAGCAACAAATTTTGTAAAAAAACTCCAATAATCTGTAGATATCAAAAAGTCATTAAAATAATTGTCTATTTTCAACTTCTTCAGCTAAAGTAACATTTTTCCTCCTGTTCAAAAATTAATATCATTAGATAATATTGGCAATTTAATATTTTTGTTTTCTATAATTGTTAGTTTGAATGTCTACGAAGAAATTCTCACCTTTTAGATAAGTTTATCATTAAATCTTGATAAAGAAGTGTTAATATTATGGACGATTAGTTGGATTAATTTTGTCCTGGAACTGTGTTAACTTAAAGAAGATTTTCCTAAGAATCTTTTATATTCAAAAATGTTGAAAATGACTGAATAAACTAGGCTGAATAAACCACCAATAGTCAAAAAATTGTTTTGGTTGCACAGAAAATAAATGTGTTTAATATTTTAGTGAAAGGTTATGACGTAAATCAAAGTCTCAAACTACATCTAAATGAAAATTACGATTTATGAGTACAAGTCATATATTGTAAATCACCAAAAAAAAATCCTAGTTACAGTTGGAATCAATTTAGTAAAGATTGGTACATGTGGTTTGTCGCTTTAACTTTCTATTTGACCTTAATTTAATAAAAAACTTTGCTAGAATTATATATTTATGAGCTTTTAAGAGGCTGTTCTTTGGTTTGTTTTCATTGTATGACCGATAACTCGTTACATTAAATGTTTTGGATATGTATAAATGATCTTTGTCTGCTTAAGTTTTGGGTTTTTGTATGGGAATATGGGGATTTTAGTGGAATGGTTATGTGTGTGGAACATGAAGCTACAACTTCGAGTTACAAAACAAATCTGTAGGTCATTTATAAAATATTGTTGTTAAATGTATATTTAAAAGTCATCAAAGATTTTAGAGGACCTCACTGAGTTTTCTTTGATGTGTTTAATCTGACTTCCACATTTCCATGGATAGACATTTTAGCTTTGCATTTGATAGAAATATTTAATTACATTTAAATATACCTTTAACAACAATACTTTACTCATATAGGAATGTTTCACACAGGGTCTAGGCTATGCCTAACCTATCTTGGTGTTGAATTATTAAAGATACAGAACCTAATCAGCTGATGAAAGTAAAATGTTTCATATTGGTCTAGGCTGAACAACCTAACCTCACATCCAAATGGTTGCTATAATGGTTGCAATAATATCTTAATTTACATATTATAATTTCACCCTCCCTCTGATTTCACCCACTCGATATGAGACCTAGATTAATGGATTACTTGTACCTGAAAACCTTTATAAATGAAGTTTTGTAAAACCCTTAGATCCGTCATCAGACACAAATATAGATAAAAGTTTGGTTCCTATTATAATATAAATTTAACAAAAATACTTTTTTTAAATAATTTCAACAAGTGTCGTAAAACAATATTAACTTAGTTATAAATTTCCTGCTAAACTAGTTTAACAGTTTAAAATTAATACTAACAATTCAGAGAGTATGGGTGAAAAAACCCTTGCATTGGTGCTACTAACAGTAGGTCATCGTCTGACGTAATCCAAAATTTTAAGGTTTTTAGCTGCTGGAAAATTAGTCTTTCGTCTTCCAAAAAAAGAAAGGTGTACATATTTCTACTTCTTTATAAATCCTACTTCTTTAACTACAATTTCAAAAACAAAATTTCAATTTATTACATTTGCTTTTGAAGTCAACTTCTACTTTGACAAATGTAGTTTCAATTATACTGAATCATTTTCAAGTCGTTTTGAAGGTTTATAATTATAAATATTTTAAACTGACCCAGTAGGATTGAAAATACATTCGTTGAAAAAAGAATCAAGCCATCAGATAAAACAAAGGCAACACGTTTACATGTTACTAAAACAAAATAGAAAATATGAATATTTTGGATTGCCAAAAAAAACGAAGATGTGAGCATATTCTACTTCCAAAGAAAATGAAGGACACACACACACACACACACACACACACACACACACACACACACACATATATATATATATATATATATATATATATATATATATATATATATATATATAAACAAAAAAGACAAACTTAAAAAAGGACAAAAATACAATTGAAATAATTCTTCAACAACTAATAGTATTAAAACATTTTCTTTAAGGCTAAAAACCTTGCTGTCATCACTGCCTTAAAGAAAGGCCATAAAATCAAGACCCTTAATCCTCTAATATTTTTAAAACTTCAGTATTTGAAGAGAACAAGAGTTGGTCAAGGGAGAACTGACATGACACATTTGGTCTTCCAAAGAAGAAATGTGAAGATGTTACCAAGGATACCATGGGATTGCCGCATGTTATAAGTGAGCTCTTGAGGATATAGTGTTCCTGCAACTTATCATTTATTTACATTTTACTAAGGGTTCATTTTACTTCCTTTTGGAGGTTTGAGTTTACAAAAAATTACTTTTTACAAGTAGAAAAATATTATTTCGAATACATTTTCTGTTATAAACACTGTAGGGATCATAGAAACTATTAGTTTTTCGTATTTTGTACTTAATTAGTTCTCATCATTTTTGACATAAGTTATTTAACATTTATCAAAATTAAGAATTCGAAAAAGGAAAAAAAAAAAAAATTAACGATTAAAATGGATTGCTTCAACAAACTGAAACAGCAAATGTTCCAACCTTACCTTCAATGAAACAATAACGATGCCACATTTTTCGTAGAATAGACACAGACGAATAATATTGGGGTATTTTTCATGGTATCAGATGTTATACACAGACACACACATGAATCTTTACATATATAAAACACAACGTATCTCTGTCTTCTGTTTCTAAGACTTTAACTCGTTAACAATTAATCCAGTCAAACTTTGTCTGGTTACTGGTTAGGTTTAAATCTATATTTTATTAAAATTGAACCAGTAATTTTTAAGTTATAACAATATTTATTTGCACGAAAACCAATTTGTCTATTTGTTTTACCATTTTCTTAATCATTTCAACGACAAAAAATATTTTGTCAAAAATAGTTGGTACAAGATTTGAACACTAATTAGGACTTTTTTAAAAAATCGACGCAGTAGTTTCGTAGTTGTAACTTTTTCTTGCTGCTGAAAAATAAGAAAATTAAAATTGTCCACGTAATTTGCATTAAAAATTTTAAGCGACAACATATGTCTTATCTTATGTCAGGTTAGTATAAAATTTAAACTCTAATTGAAACTATTTTTGTATTACTTTAAATCAGTGCAGTGGTTCCCAACTTTTAATAACATTTTGCTAGAGATTAAGGGGAAATCCATAGTCTACTGAATATTTTTGATATTTCAGCAACATAACACATTCTATCTATAACAAATTTGGTTCATAATTAAAACGATATTTATAATTGAAAGAATGATTAAAAGCGCTTCACAGGTTTCAAAATTATAGTTAATTTTATTTGACTCGCGAGATGTAGTCCTTTAGACATGCTGACGAACGAAGACTATTTGATTGGTGGAAGGAAAACTTGGTGCGATTGGTTGGTTATGCAATGACCATGCGTATCTTTCTAGTTTAGAAACACATATTAAGAAAAGGAAAACAATTATTTCTAAATCAGATAGACCTATAAAGCCTAATACATCAAACAAACAAAAAATAACAGACATTCATAATTTGGATTTTTGTGAAATGAGGCAAATGGTAAGTGAATTCCATTTAACGGCAGGAGAACGTCCTAGGCTTGTATCTGGGAGTCAAGTAAAGTCTTAACACAATTGGGCGAACAAAATATAATATGAAAGTCTAGCTGTTGAAAATTCAGACGTCGTAAAAGGGAGACCAGTAATTGACAAGGACGAGATTTACTTGAACATCAATCTATCGATTCTATTCATACGGTTTAATATAAAATTTTCCATCATTTTTATTATACATATTAATACTCTTGTATTTCGTTTCGTATAATCGTTTCAAGATTATAAATCAACTCTCGTAACAAGTGAAAAACCTAGAAAATGAAAAAGAAAAAAAAATCTAGTAACCTGGTAGTAAATCCATTCTACAATATCCTTTTATGTACTGAAAAAAACTAAATAACGCAAATTGGGTAGCCACGTGGCAGGAATTACTTATGTACCTTACGCACAAAGCCGATTTTCATAAGAAATAAGCTGCGGTCATTTAAAACTAGTTTATGTAGCTTATTTTTTAAAAGATCTATCGCGTACCATGGCCGTGTAGTCTACAAGGATCGAGTCCCGCTCGATGGTTTAAATTAAGAACTAAATAAAAGATGTACACTAAAAATATGCATGCAACAATTTGAAAATAATAGTTGTATATGTTTCTCGTAATCATTATGTACAATTCTTAACTATTGTTTTTAATAAAACTGAATTGTTAAACTATGTCTTGTATAAAGTCCTAATAATAACAATATTACGTTGACTTTTTAACGTATTGGGTCTAATAGAGTAAGTTAATTAATAATTAATAACTTTTGTTAGAGGTTATAGAAAATTGTATCCCAGTTGCATGCAACAAAAATAAATCTCAAAAAACAATGATCCAGTTTGGCAGTTTAGGATAACCTGATATAAATGATAAATTTTGATTTAAAATCAAATCTCATACAAATTATATAACAAAAATTAATAAAGCTAACAAACAGCAAAACGGCGTATAATTTATTTATTATTTTTCTCTTACTTTCAAGCAGAAAGAAAAAAAAATGGCTTAACATTTCGGTACTCAATAATCATGAAATATTGAATTTTATCAAATTCGTATAAAAGGTTTTTTTTTTTTTTTTTTTTTTTTTTCAGATAGAAAACACAATTCTAAAATCGTAGCTCACAACGACTAGGGGCCCACAAAAGTATATTTTGGTGTGCAGAGAAGATACATTGTTTCATTTTACGTTCTTATATATACATAGAGTAAAAAATGTTATGCAACAGTTCAAAAAATTTATTTCGTGTTTTCACAGATATGTATGTTTGAGATCCTGAGTTGTAATGATGTCTGTCGTCTGTACAGCTCAAACATGTAGACCGATTTTTAATAAATTTGATATTTACGCATATTTTGGTCAACGCTTAAACTCACGATTTAAAAAAAATTTCTTAACTCAAAATTGTGAGTAGCTGCCACAGTAAAAATATACAAAATAGAGATTTTATAAAAATCGGCTATAATTATTTTGATCAAATTTTGTTCATGGGTAGCCTCTAGGACCCAAATAAAACGTATCTTTAAAGAAAACGCTTGTTCATAAGTTATCGGTGAAAAACAGACATTTTTTCGTCTTTGCAGTGCTCAACATTCTAAACAAGTAGAGCTATTTTAATAAAATGTTTGTACGTGGATATATTTTGGCAATATCTCAGAACATTTTTCATTTATTCCATAAATCAAAATTTCGATTTAGCTGTCGTTAGGAAAAAACAACAGCACATTTTCTAAATATCGGCTTTAATTATTATCAAAATATTTTGGTTGTGTTTATCCCTCCAAAAATAACATTGGTGAGTTATTGGCAAAAACAAAATAAATTTGTGATGGGGCTGTTAAAAGATGTAATTTCTTAAAATTGGCTATATCGATTTCATTCAAACTATAATAAAATATGATAATTTATAACCCATAATAAAAAATATTATGGTGCAGGAATAATTCATAAATATTAACTTAGAATAGCTTGATTCATGATGTATGCTGTGGCCTCGTTTATGACAGAAGAGAAGCAAGTTTAGGCCCTATATGTAGATATTTTTTTTTAAATCGGCTCTATGGTTAATATTAACTTTTTGACGAACAAATATTGAACTAACATTTTTTGCTAGTTATGATTGATTTAGTGAATGGATGAATGAGAAAGGTTGTGCAATGTTTAGCACTGATTATAATAACAGATATAGACTTAAATAGATCTGTAACAAATGGACACCATTTTTTCCGATTAAATAAATGGTTTTGAAATTTTAAAATCAAGAAAAAAGGATGAAAATGTTGTTATTTAAATGATCGGTCGAAAAAAATCCTTAAAATGGCAATATCTGCAACCAACTTTACACAGCAGCCTTCATGTCATAAGAAGGGGAATTTACTATAATTGTAAGTATCATTAATTTAATATAACCTAGAATAGGCCTAAGTTATTTTACAAAACTAATATTACACATTCCTTCGTTTTATATAAATATTTAACAAAAAACTCAAAATGTAATACAATGACTTGTTTATATCTGATGTCAATCGGACATAATTTAATATGAATTTCTCGCTTCCATTTAGAATTCAGACAATTCCAAATTCTGAAACCTACCATCATTGGAGAGGAATGCTTTGCAAAACATATGAATACTTATTACAGTCCAATTCATTTTTTTAAAAGAAGTGCTATTTCACATCTGTCCTCAGCAACACAAAAATGTAAGTAATTAAAAATCCACAGCAAGAATGTGGAATTAGTTTAGTCAAAGCCAAGACCAACTATATTTGGCTTGATAATAACCTTGTGATGCTCCAAGGTCACAGATACGCCTAGGCCTAGACATCCGATTCCATAGCATTAAAAGAGCGTTCTATTGTACTCGTATGGAAATTAAACTTCCAATTTCCCACCAATATACTTTGTCTACTTCAATTTCAACATACATTCTTACTGTAAACATTCTTTATCTAAACAAATAATGGAATTTAAAATATTTGTAATTTGCACATAACCCTAATCATAGTTTAAGGATTAACATTTCTTTGTCGTTGAAATATTTCAAAAATAACAGTCTACCTCCTGTTGTGTTAGGATGAAGATCCGGTTGTTCTATGGAAACTTAAATGCATTGGACGTCATGTTCTTAACCCTCTGAGAGAGAAGGAAAAATAAGACATGAAAGTTAAATAGACCGAAACATGCTATTGTTGGTGGTGATTGAGCAGATTTTTCCTTTATAAAGCCTCAGTAATCATAGCCTTATAAAAAAAGAGAAGAAAAAAGAAAATAATCCATTTATCCCTCTAATAGTCTAATAGCCTCAGGGTCGGAAGAGAAAAAGATCAACAGGAAAAATGAAAGAGAGGGATATAATTCAAGACTACACGAAAAAAGCTTGGGTCCCTCGGGAATGCTACGTCCGTACTTACTATAAAAGAGTTCCTGAAAAATTTACCAAAAGAAACAGTGTAAAACGCCTCAATTGAATATGAGAGATTTCGAACCTCATTTCTAGACTCTGGAATCTCAATAGCTCATCCAGAAAAAAAACAGTTTCTAGCGATCAACACCTTTCAGTTCCAAACTGTGACTAGTGACGAATACCCTTTAATGACAAACAACTTCCAGTGACAATCAGCTTCTAGTGACAAACAGCTCTCAGCGATGAAATACTTCCAGTTCCAAACTGTGATCCGTGACGAATACCCTTTAATGACAAATAGCTTTCAGTGACAAACAGCTTCTAGTGACAAACAGCTTTAGCGATGAAATACTTCCAGTGACAAATTGTGACCCGTGACGAATAGCCTGTAATGACAAACAGCTTCCAGTGGCAAACAGCTTCTAGTGACAAACAGCTTTAGCGATGAAATACTTCCAGTGACAAATTGTGACCCATGACGAATAGCCTTTAATGACAAATAGCTTTCAGTGACAAACAGCTTCTAGTGACAAACAGCTTTAGCGATGAAATACTTCCAGTAACAAACTGTGACCCGTGACGAATAGCCTGTAATGACAAACAGCTTCCAGTGGCAAACAGCTTCTAGTGACAAACAGCTCTAGCGTTGAAATACTTCCAGTAACAAACTGTGACCCGTGACGAATAGCCTGTAATAACAAACAGCTTCCATCCATGAAGATCTGATAGGGGAAAACACTTCTAGTGACAAACAACTGCCAGTCAAGAGAAGCTTCCACAAGTTAACAATGTGGCGCTCCTTGTTAGAGTGCCTAAATATCTATTGGAAATATGATCTAATGTTTCTTTCTCTATTGACATATAATATTATTAAGTATTATATCTCTTTAAGACAGAAAACACCTCTCTTTTTTCTTTTCTTTTTTTTTTTTTTTTACATAAAATGTGTTGTTAGGGCATTCCATTCAACAAAATCTTCTAAAGGAATCTTTTATTATGGAATTTTTCCCTATAATTTGAACTGTTTTATATCTTGAAATTCTAGCTAAAATGATTGTTGACAATGGGCGTTATGCGTTATCCTATATCATAAAGGTGTTAACACTGATTATAAGAGTAAGTCTGTGTTATTTCTTGACGGTCGATTTTACCTTGATCGCAATTATACCATTACAATACTCTGTGTTTCTTGAAATACCAACTTGAGATAAAAAAACTAAGGAGATAGTTTTTAAATTCTGAGCTCATCGAAGAAATTCTAAATTGTAACATTAAGATTAATTACTTGCTTCACTGGAATATATATTTGGAATATTTCCCATAACAACTAAAATAGATAGTGATTTTTTAAATTTCTTCTTTTTTAATATGTAAAAATTTTATATAATATTGAAAATTTCCAATTTTTATTTTCCACAAATGATAGTTTGAATGTTTATAAACAAATTTCCACATTTTACAGCAGTTTATTCTGGGATTGCGAAGAAACATTTTCAGTACCTCAGTATAGTCATTTCGGGCGTGGCAATACCGAGCACCCTAGCTGGATCACCTTTATTCATCTAATCTCGGGTTAGATTCCTCCTTTTCATCTTTCCTATCATGTGTTTCTTAACCAAATATTATTATCTTCCAACCCTGACGGAATTGAATAATCGAGGGATAGGAATCTTTATTTTATGTTATATTCAAATTGTAAATTATAAATAAGAGTACCTATATATTGGTGAGTATCGGTACAACAGAACGATATTGTAAAACCAAATCTGTAACTAAGCAAGATCGATTTGTTGTTCACTTGCAAGTTCTCATAGAAAAATACTTTTTTTACAAATTTACCCTACATGAAATCCGCGTTATGCTAATATTTATCTGTTGTTAAAAGTTTAATTTTTGTTTATATTTTTTAGTTTGCTTTTCTTCATTATTAATTATAGGTGAAAAACATCGGTTAAATTTTATATTGTCTATGTTCTTTATTTTTATAAAGTTGTAAGTATGTTTCTTTTATCTCATTTTTACATTTCCTTTGTTAATTTCAATGTTATGTGAGTATGTTTTATTGAATTTAATAAGTATTGTATATTTCTCATTATAAGAGAAAGTATAATTATATATTTTTGTTCTATTAACTTCCTATTTGTTTTGTATTGTATAATTTTATTGGGACTCTTTTTATTAGAAATCCCATAACGGACTTTGCCTTTGGAATTCGTATTAATATCAAAGGAATTATTACTAAACCATATTTGTATTTATTATTGAAATGTAATTTTATTTGTCCATTTAGTTCAACAAGTGTATTATACTTGTGTAGGTCTCTCTCTCTCACACACACACAAACACACACACAAGCGCGCGCGCGCCCACACACACACAAACACATAATCAACTGAATAAATACATAATAAGGTTTAAAATTAGTTTTTTTTTCATTCTTAAGAAATCATTAATGTATAAAGATACCTTAATACTATAAACACAAAATAGATCAGGTTAATTAGGCTAAACAAGAAAGTATATTTTCAAAAATGAAATAGAGACTAATAAAATTATAAAAATGGTTGGTCCATATTTTGTCTGTCCTGTTTCCCCAAAGAAAGAACCGTCTTCCAAAGTTTAATTGTAGCCTAACAGCGGCAGTTGTTTACATTAGCATATCACATAACGGTAGTTACAATTATGAACCCATTCAAGGTGAGTGCCCCCCTCTCCCCACCCCTCCAGAACTTACGTCATTTGAAAATATGGTCCACAGAAAAGCAGACAGAAATGTTACCAGTCCCTCGGCATTCCTAACATTTTATTGTATCGTTTTGTAAATTATGATGTTTTAGAAGCAACAAGAAACGTAGCACGGGAATGCAGACGTCAAAAATGCGATGTCTCTGAATCAACATTAATTTGTAGACTTTAGTGGACAAAATTGTTTATGACAGGTGGCGGTGCCTACATAACTCGTGAGAACAGAGAAACTTGCGTAGAGTTCTTGTAATTAGGGGGTGATATATGTTCCTTGTGGTGAGTAAGACGAGCAGGTTAATTACTTCTCGTCACAATGTAAGAAATACCCTTCGACACGGAATGGATTCATAAAAAGTCTAAAACATAAATACATTTTTTGTCTTTAAATAACAACGTTTCTTTATTCGTCTGAAAGCACGATTTATCTTTATCATGCATTTTCATAATAATATTTATTTATTTATTTATTTTTTGGAAGAAACCAAAAATTAAAATCAGAGCAGTCATAAGTTTCGAATTTTAAATTTTAGGAGAATATCCGTATTTGTAGCTCAAACCAGTGTCTTAAAAATTACAAATTAATTAAAATAAAATTATGATTCCACAGCAATGATTGAAAAATTATTATTCATCTTTACCATTAAAAAAAATTGTATTGCCTTTTCAATTTGGACACCTGCAAATAACGTAAATATATATTAAGGTTACAATATTCTCAAAATAGTAAACGCTTTGCAATTTTGTTTTAATTTATTCTATACTAACTGTGTGTACTGCTCCACTCAAGTGGAAATAGGGCTTTGTAATATTATTAACTATCTGGATTCATTTCGTATGGAGTACTACGTTATTATATTTATATTTTTTCAACTCGTCAATTTAGTTTTCAAATAAGTTTCGTCCATGTTTGTAACCGTCAAGTCCGAAATTTTTGTAGTAAACACTTTAAAATTATTTTTCAATTGAAAATCTAAGTTTGTTAACACTTTATTTGTCGCCCAAATCACACAACACTTTAAGCACAGATAAGACATTATACCTTGACGCTTGTCTGTGTTTTAAGTAATCACTTATAACTTTGAAACAAGTAAAGCAATTTTAATAAATCTTTAAAGTTTAAGAATATTTAAAATAAAATATATTTTATCGCCGAAATGTTAATGTTAATATGAATTACTTGTAAATCGCTAGCAGAAAATTAGTAAATCTTACGTACTTCTATACCGATTTGAAAAAGTTTCCATTTCCAATTAGTATTTAAATGATATATCAACTCGATTAGTGACGAAACATATATTGTTGCTGAAAATTTTAAGAAAATCCGCAATACATGTATGTTGAAACATCTGTATTTCCTATTTTTCAATAGCAGAAAATGGTTGTCATAACTTGGAAACTACTGCTCCGATTTCGATAAATTTTCAGTTACAATTTAGTGTTCAAATCATGTAGCCTACTAACTTTGTCACTGAAGAAATATATCTTGTTGAAAATTTTAATAAAACTGTAAAAATATGTGGATAATGTTGTTTTTTGTATTACAGAAGCAGAAAATATTGTTATAATTTGGGAACTACTAAATCAATCTAAATCAAATAAATATTTTTAAAAATTTTAACACTTTTTAAAAAGGACTAAAAAGTATAAAATAATTTCTCCTTTAAAAATTAATATACAAAAACCCATATACTAATTATTGTCTTTGGTGTTGATGATTTTTAAAGAAATTAAGATGCTTGTAAGACAAAACAAAAAACGTGGTGCGCATGTAATAAATTATTTATGAATAACTATTAGTAATTATCATGAAATGCAATTGATTGGAACTATCATTTCATTTTTCTCTACTAGAGTCTTTACTGTTGCATCAGTGTAACAATTCTCTGTATATATATATATATATATATATATATATATATATATATATATATATATATATATATATATATATATATATGCAACAACAATTACTATAAGGGATTATGAATATATATTTTTAAAGGAGATATTATTTTATACTTTTTAGTCCCTTTTAAAAACGCGTTAACAAAATTATTTAGTATTCCTTTTTTCCATTTAATTTTTAATCACATTTTTTATTTCTCTATATAAATACAAAGCCGTGCCTTTAGTTCTGATGTACGGAGATTACTATAATTTTTTGATACCGTGTAAATGTGTGTTACAAGTATTTATACATAAACGAGTACTTTGTATGTGTGTGTGCGCGCGCTCGCGTGCGTTCGATAATGTGTGTAAATGGTTTATCTCGCAAGAATAGGTATATTACTTGAAAAAAAAATAACATTTTTTAATCTGGCCCAATATTATTGCATTGTCATCCAGTTCTAAGCTATGTTCAACATTTCAAGTCTCTAGACCATCTGGAAGTTAGTTTAAAATCAATTTCAAAATTTTTGTGTGAACCGGCCAAAGCGAGTTAATAAAAACGTGGTAATAAAGGCCAAATATCATAACCTAGATAGGAAATAAAACTATGAAAATTGGATCATTCGATTTATAAACTTATAGACAGTGAGATGTTGCGTTTATATAAGCAGAGATGAGAGGTAACATAACATTATCAGAACTCCGACATAAAAAATGTTAATCTACAGATAAAGGACTGTTAGGTTTGAAAGGAAGAAGTGAAATTAAGTGATTTGTTCATTTGAAAATATATAAAATTAGATTTTACAACCTCTCTCTACTCATTTTTATTTTACTACCTCTACTCGTTTTACCTTAATAAAAATAATGTGGAGCCAGCAGGAATATTCATAGATACCGCCAACGCCCCCGGGCTAACAACATGCAAATTCCGTCGGAACATGCTTCCACTATAAAAAAATATTTGTTCACCATACTTTATCAAAATTTATATTGACTAATTTCGGTATAAAATTAAATTCCTCCTGTCATTATTATTTAATGTGTTTATATCTTCACTTTGTATAAGGACGAAAAGTTGTAAACTTATCCTTTTCTTATGAAAACTAACTCAAATCTTCAAAACGTATTATATTTTGTAATCTTAAAACAACATTTTAAAATAATTTTTAGATAATTATTATTACAGTAATCTACTAATACGCATAACATTGTTCTTATGTATGTGGATATTAAGATGACACGTTTGAAGAGTTTAAATGCAACAGTGCCTTAATTTGCTCTCTTAAAGCGTATTCCTCTAAGTTTACATTGCCACATAATAGAGAAAGTCAAAACCGATGTCGAGTATTTCGTGGAAATATCAGTTTTGAGGTTTTCAAAGTCCAAAAAAGTGGTTTGGGGTGGTGATGTCTGTCGTCTGTGCAGTGCTCTACAACACAAACGAGTGGATCGATGTTAATGATATTTGTAATGTAGTAATATTTTGGTCATATCTTGGGTGTAATACATTTTTCCTTATTAAATATTTTCAGGGTTTTGACGCAAATTGTAAAAATACGAAATTCAGATTTTCTAAAAATCGGCTCTAACGATTTTTATCCAATTTTCTTAAAATATAGCTTCTAAGTACCCGAAGAAGATAAATTAATTGGTATTTATATTTGTAAACATGCCGGTTCGTTAGTTAAATGTAAAAATCAACAACAAAAATGGCCGTTTTGGTAAAATTTAAGGTTAAACTCTCATTCTAGTGTGAGCATTCGTAAGTGAAAAAATAAGAAAGAAAAAAAATTGTTCAAGAATAATTAACAAAGAAAAGAAAATGAACATTGATCGTCGTCAGTTAAAGCTGGCCAACTATGAAGTACGATTTTCTCGAGTCTAGGACAACGCTCACACTTTCACCTGCTCATAAGTCGGACCATAAACATAAACGGACTTCGCTCACATCCCAAATCTCTATCAAGAAGCGTGAGCGTTGTCCGCATTTGCACAACGGACCTGGGTGTCCTCTCCCTGTACCCGACTGCCAGGCGCCAATTGTAACTCTGCACAACAAACTCTCTGTAATTGAGTTTAATACTACAACGTATAAGTAATACATCAAATTTAGAACATTGTTTCAACTGATCAAATATTTTCTTTTCTTTAATTATAACTGGAACTCTTTCCCTTTGAACATTTAAACTGTGTTATTTTCGAAACTTAATTGAAATGTAAACACCCAATGGTATAATTTAGATTGCGCAATTAACTGAACTATAAGAATTTTCTGTCAATATGTACTTATCTTACCATCAAGTTAAACTACTATACAAAATATTTTATGTAACACACAAACTATTTCCTATTAAACTAATAACATGAAAAATATTAAATGGGTCAAAACTAAGCAAAAATTTAATTTTCATCAAACATCTTACTTTATACCGAAATAGAGCTTCTTTAATGTAAATATCGTTTTCTTATAATCATTTAAGTACCTTAAACACATTGACTATCACACAATACTCACAATATACTAAGTTAAAACCCATCTTAAAAAATGGAAAACCGAAATTTTTCCGATTGAAATTTGACACTAGGACAGAGTAGATAGGCTTTGATATTTATTGTCAATTTGTTACAAATTAAAAGTTATCTTAAAATTTTGAGCTTAATTATTTAACGAAAACTGCAAACAAAAACAGTTTTAAAAAAAGTATAAGGTCTCGATTTTTGAATATTTAATAAATATACAAAATATCATTGACAAATTTCTATTAGTTTATATCAAACATAGTTTACTGAAAATAAATAATCACATTATAACATTGTCAAACAATTCTATTTTTGATAGATTCTATTTGGGAAGAATTGTTTTTGTTTACTTTATCAAATAAATTATAACAAGAAACATGCGTATTTTTGAGTAAGTAACAATGAAAAATTATTTTCTTTAGTTATTTGGGAGAAGTAATATTGTTATTCATGGATTTACCAATTTTTAAATTTCTGTTATAGGGTGTACCCCCACTCTCTCTATGTTTCAATCATAACTTAATTTTCATTATATAGCAACAAATAATGGCATCAATACTAAAGAAATTAAATTGTCTAAAATTCATATTTTTCGATATGGTTGTAATTCCAATAACGATAAAAATATATAAAAACCTCTGGAGTGACATGGGAGTAATTTCAGCGTCAACATAAAAAAGCAATAACTTTTAAGCGTAAATTTTAAGGTAAATTTTAAGCGCATCAAAACGAGAAAATATTTAAAACAGAATATTTCGTACTCTTTAGATAAAATTAACACTTTAAGAGAAAATTAAAGAATTTTTGGATCCATTTCCTGAAATCGACTCTTCTGAGAACTTGGGTTTTATTGATTTTATTAAAAGAAAATATCTTAAGGCACATAGTATTCATAGCTTATTACATCCAGAGTTTTTTTACCATTTCAATTTTTCTTCTTTATAATCTATTTCTATTGTACTATATGGAGAGTATAAAATTTGGGTTAAATTCAATTTCACAGAGTTGATGGGAAACAATGAACATTTTCAAACAAATAACAATAGTCTATAGTCTTGACTGTACATCTTAACCCACATATGTCACCGGATGAGCCGACAAGCATCTTCTCACGATCGGTCTAGTGATCTGTAACAGTTTCAAAGATTCAATCTGCGTAACTGACCGTAAAATTATGCATTTTGCACGTTATCAATACCGATGTATGTATTATGGTCGCACAGTGGGTATCTAGGTCTAGTTTGTGAGACACGTACGCTATAAAGAATGGCGTTCTTATTTTCATTTATTGGAGAATTTCTAAAAGCAGTATCGATCATCTTTGTGGAAATTCCAACATTGGAGATCATTAAATGTTCCCCGATCCTCTAACAGTAATTTAGCGGCATTTTTTCTCACTAAATATATGAATGTGTTGTTACTCACTAAAATGCTCTTATAGTTGTCATATTTGTTCAATTTTGCTCAAACTTGATTGTAGGGTTTTTCAAATCTTGGACATCCTTAAACATGATAGTCGGTTATAATTTGTTAAAACAGCGAATGATTTTTCAATTATCTATAAGTCCAACAATATCTCATTATGTAACGTTTTAAAATCCACATCCAATGGTATCCAAGTTTATTTCCTATAATTAAAAGTAAGTCAGTTATTATCAAAAATATAATCGATTTTTAATCAAGATCCATTCTAGTCTTTTACCAATTACTTCTAAATGTAATTTTCTTTACTTCTTATTTGACAAGGTAATTTGGGTTAATAAATCTTTTAACAGCTCTATTATAGAGCTAAAATGTTTTGAAATTTTGAAAGGTTTTTACCAACAACACCCAAACTGAGACTTTTGGAATCGTATCGATTGTTTTGGACCTTATGAAATGAATACATTTCACAATATTTTATTCTAAATCAACATAGAGTTGATAATGTAGTTGTGTTTACGTTTCATTATGATATAATTCCCTAATTTTGAATTAGGGTGATTTTATTTTAGGTGCAAGTAGAAACTAAAACACCAACAGCTAGCAATTTTGAACCAAATCGATTAAATAACGTTTGAGAAATCTGTGATGATAGGCATTTGTAAAACCACACTTTACAAATTTTACGTAAGGTGATAAAATCAGATTTTTTCACGAACATCAGAAATTTGTATTCTTCCAATCATAATATTCATTCTAAATTTATTTTAATTGATTAAATAAATATCAAATATCAAATTGCTACCAAAATATTCAAATTTATTTTTTCTGAGTAATTTTAGAACCTCGAGTGTAAATCAATAGTAAGGTTGGAGTCGCGCCTTTTGGTATTGGGATAATAATTTATTTCTTATTCTTAAAGAAGCATTATGTTGATTTCGTTCACAGCTGAATTTTGTTAGGAACCGTTCAGTATTTAATATATACTTAGTATTCATTCACATTATTGTTTCAATTAGCTCAGCCCAATTTACCGTTGCAAAAGGTGTATGTAATAGCCTAATTATGTTAACACTTGCTTGACAAAAAACAAACGGTTCTACGATCTAACGTCTGAATGTGCCCTCATGGCGCATAGTTGATGAATATCATAACCGAAGATTACAGTCTGAGCTGAAGATATGTTGCCGCCAGGGCGAATGTCAACAATCACCGGAAGTCTACAAGTGTACGCCTTTGCCAGTTTAAGTATAGTATGTGTTTTAACCACACAGACTTCTGCTAACAATTATACTGTCACTAATAGGAATGAAAGGTTAGTCACGCTTAGTTGTAATAAAAATAATAGCAAGTAAAATAAAGAAAGAAACTAAGGGAAGAGTTAGGAATTAGTAAAACAAATATGTTTTAAATCGTGTGAAATGTTTAGAAAGGATTGTGAAATATTAAAATTTATTTGCAATTTATATTTTTTTTGTGATTTTACAAATAATCTTTGCTTTTTTTTGGTAATAGTGTTAAACTGTTAAAAAGAATTTTAAGACAATTAATTAATCTAATTCTCAGAGCAACGAAAAATGTTTCTTATTTTTAGCAACACACACACACACACACACACATATATATATATATATATATATATATATATATATATATATATATATATATATATATATATATATATATATAGAACTCATTCAAATGTTACATATGAACACGTATTTTGAGGCCAATGTACATGTAGTATTACAAGATATCTAGAAACTCAAAATAAGAAAGTTAAGTAGACTTTGTTTAGAGATGATCCATGTCTGTAAGCATTTTTTTCGTTTTCTTAAATTACAATTTTTGATATTGGTTTTGCAATTTTACATACAACTGTATATTGTACATAATATATACGTGTGCAGATAGTTGTTAAGATATAAATATACAATGAATTATAACTGAAGTGAAATTTAAATAACAATATAAACAAAAACAAAACTTTTGGAACAAAATACCAAAGAACATGTTTGGTTTACATGATCTGAATTTCAATGTGTTTACCTGTAATTGAAATAAACCTCGTTGGGCACTATTAGATTGACCTCCAGGAATCATTCTTTCCATTGTTAACTTATAGTACTGCAGTATTTTCTTACGCATAAGACCTTTTTGAAGAATGTACAAACATTCTTTATAGAGTTAGAAATATATTTTACCCTACAATATAATGTAAATTTAAAGGTATCCATAAAGGTATTGATATGGAGTTAAAGATTCACATTACACTGGAAATAAGTATGTTCATTTTCTGGAAATTATAATGTTAGACAGATATTTTTATGTATACTTATTAAGATATAAAAAATAAGTAATATATTTAAATACGTGTTTAAAATATGTCATAATTGTGCTTATTAAGGTAATCAAAGCCTGTAAAATAATTATAAAATTTATTGAATGCAAAGAAACTAATTTAAAAGACAATCTTCCAAATTGTCTTAAACTTCTTTAAAATGAAATGTTAATATGCTTGATTTTAACAAAATTAAAACATATATATATATATATATATATATATATAATATCGGATGTGAGCTGTACAAATAACTTAGTAAATATATAGATATTACAATAATCTTAAATATGATCAACTCTTGTAAATATAGATTTAAAGTTTTGTTACGTTCGTGAAACAACCTTGAAGAAAGGAAATGCAGTAATCAAAATTCACAGCTGATAACATTTCAATTTATCATCATTCAATCATATTGTTCATTTTTAGATCTTTGTTTTCTACTTAAAATATTTCCAAATTCTTTACATATGCGTTTATTTTCCTTATTCTGTTTCTTTATTTTTGTTTTCATAGTTAAATAGTCATTTTTAACATATAATTAATTTTGTAGTTAAACTAATTAGAGCCTATATCAATAGCTGGATTTATTCCAAACATGCCTAATATATATATAATTTTATTTTATATGCAATTTTAAATTACTCTAATTCTGTTAGTTTTATTATTTACTTAAACAGGACATAAAAAGGCAAGTACTTAACATCCTGTGATAAAACTGATTTCCGAATATTTTCTTAATTTGTATTTGAGTTTTTTGCTATCACAATATTTTTGCATCCTAATTTCTTGAAAGGTATTAAAAAATAAAAGAAATTTGTGTAAAGATTATTTTCTTCTAAGATAAAATATTTACAACAATACTAATTGCATATGTCGTAAAATTAAGAATATAAAGTCCATTACAAAAACTTTGGATCCCAAAATGGAGTCGGATATTTCATATTTGTCAAACGTCAGGCTATGAGACGAATGTGCCAAGTTACGAGTCTCATATGGTACCAACAAACATATTTCGTTTAAAGGTAAGACTATCAATATTTTTTAACTAGTTTATATCTTTTAAAATTTAAGTTCAATATTTCAAAATGTTGTCATTCTAATTTTTATATACAAACGTTTGTATGAATTCAACTTTTAACTGTTTATATAAATATAAAAGTATAACAAATAGTAAACTATGAAATAAATATTTGTTTTATTTAATGGTCAAAGACCATTTACCAACAACTGAATACAGTATCAATTAGCATAAATTCATTACAAAGGTCTAGACTATATTCAGTTTATTTTCGAGAAATTTATATGTTATTTATAGTGTATTTAATTGTTTTTTTTTTTTTTTATTTAAAAATATTCTGTTTTTATAATTGCATTTTAGTTTATTACGAAGAGAAGTATCAAACATCGATAATACTTACGTAAGTTTTAATTCAAACATAAAACAGTATTTAGCAGTTTTTTAATCTAATAAACTTTGTCTTAACTTATAGCGCCACGAATTTGAAAACTTACAGTATTGCCAAGCGTGTAAACGCTAATTATTGTTGAAAATACTGTAGTCAGTATTTTTAAATAACCATACAAATATTTCTCGTCATTTTATCGTATACTATTGTACATAAAAAAGTATTGTGATAGCAAAAAAATAATTTATTTTGAAAATTTTATGATATTTGGAATTATAAATGAAACTGTATGTTATAAAAAATGATTGTATGTTAACAACCAACTTATTTATCCGGATAATTGGGTTTATAAACTATTTGGCAGAAACAGTGGCAAGGTACTGACAAATCTGTGCATAAAATCAAAATTTGAATGATATTGCCGCACACTTCAAAAGTTGTTGATGAAATTTTATAGTTGTTTTAAATATAATTTATAAATTATTTGCAAAACAAAATAATTAAAATGAATAGCATCATAACAGGAGTTGTTAAAAACTAAGTTCATTCAAATTTGTTCTATAATTGAAATCTAGGTTTGGTCAACAATTTTAGGCAAGATATGAAAATTAATGGTGAAAGAAAATAAATTCGCGACTATCAGATAATAAATGAAATAAATAAATTTAATATATCTCTCTAATACTGTTTTTCGAAAACTTTGATGTTTTTTTCAATTCACTCAGTAATTCCTCTAGTCATCGAAGGTAACAGAATTTCTTTGTCTTTTCCAATAAACCACAAAAAAGTAATGTAAATGAGCCTAATATTTTTTCCCGTATGATTTACACTCAACAGACCACGATTAGTCACCATTATGTTCAAATACCTCTCCAAATATGTTTCAAAATTGGTTGACTACACCCATTACTCTTTAATATCTGCCGGACTATGATTTGGATGATCCTGGTTGGGGATCTTTTTTTCTAATGGTGCCCACATAATGAAATCATAAACTATGTTTCCTGCTACTACTATACTTTAACGGCATTTTATTGCGCCTCCTACTTCATATTTCTTATTGCGGTGTTTTTGAATGATTATCTCATCTAAAAATACAACTCAGCTAAAAATTCAGATAAAAAGTATCCGATAAGCTACCCTGTTTTGTTATTATTACCTTTACCGCCTCCATCATACGACTGGTAGAGCATAGAAGACAAGCTATTGTCAGCTAGTCTAATTTCCTCAAAGACTCTGTGGACTGAACTATGAATTCATTATGCTTTGCCAATTTAGTCAAAAACATAGAACTTCAATAGAAATTTTCAAACATATTGGTTTGCAAAGGCGTTTCCCTTCTCTATTTTATCTTGGGCTTTATTTCTATCAAAAAAATCATCAACAGAATAATGATATTCCTAAAGTAACTCAAACCATTATGGAAGTATAGTACCACCATATCACAATAAATGCACCTTTGTATCAACACTCCATAACAGAACAATAATAATTTTCCATGATCATAGGTGAATTACATCAATGAGACTAATAAGTCTATTCCACCAATGTATCATCCCTTGCATTGTAGTGTACACTTCAATATGGTACCTTTTTCCATTACCTTTCCACATAAAATATGGGCGTCACGACGTCCGAACGATCAATACTTGTTCAAATCTGATGTCATCCGTTAACTCAAATAGTTGTATCGATAATGATAACTTTCATAATGTTTTACCACAGGTTTGTTGTCGGTTCTGGTTTAATTGCACAGCAATTTTAAAAAGGAACTCAAATAAGTATTTTGTAAAAGAATTAGGTTCTTGGTGGAGGAGTCACCTCCACAGCTCTAAGGAGCTGCAATAAATTTCGTGGTAATTTACTTTTTTTTAAAGTTCATTTGTGCTCCACGAAACTTGATTTTTCAAATATGAGGTTTTATGTTATTAAAATGTAACATTTTACATAAATGTTTAAAATGTTTCTGTGTTATACATTTTTTAGTTTTATTAATATATAGTTTATATAACACATAGCACCCATACAATTTCAGTACAGTGGCGCTATAAATTGTCCTGTAAAACACAAATTTAAAATGTTTATCCTTTAAAAATCAAAATTACAGTCACAATTACAGTACACAAATTTAATTGGGTTTATATTGCTCACAAATTTTATTTATCTAACAATTCGGCAAAAATAATTTTAAAATGGCCCTAATTCTGGAATTAAATTTCTGAATTAACAAATAACAACTGGTTATCATAAAGTAAAATTAACATTATATACTTAAAATATATTACATGAAAATCTTAATCTCTAGTCAGTAATGTATTGATTTACGATGCTCCAATTTTATTGCAATTTTTTCTTTTCAGTAATCACAATAATCCACCGGAGTCGATCCTGGAATCTATCAAGGATGTGGAGCTACAAAAACAAAGTCAAACTCACAATAATTATAGTGAAAATATTAATATAGCTCATAACGCAAGTACATATGCCATATTGAAAAGTAATAAATCACCTGCATTGAATAAGAGTGAAATAAATAAAACTCTTGAACTTATTAAGATAAGTTCTAACAAAGCTCTACCTAATGTAAGAAGGAATGACGATCTGTTAATACGTAGATATTTCAAACAATACAACTTTGCAGAACACTCTGACGCCACAACTTCACTTCCAGTGGTTTCTACTCAGAAGTTAGCTAAGAACCAACAACACTCGACGACTTCATCTGAAGGAAGAGATTCGCGACAGCTTAGTCCTGGACAATATGCTAATTACTTTATAGGTCCAAAACTTTGGTACATTCCATTGTTTTTTAGTATTTACTTCTTGTGCTATGTCACCGCTTTGATTGTAAAAGCAATTTCTCGTCATAAGATTTTATTTCCTTCTAAAGCGCAGAAGGTTACAAAGTCTGATTACCCCGGTAGAAGTTTCGTACAAACCACTTTAACAGACATAATTACAACCGCTCTAGAAACTGCGGCTAAGAAATATTTATAACAAATTGTAGAACGCTGTGATTATGTTGGATTACTTTGTAAACTTATTTTGCAGCTAACCTGTTGTAACTGCATCCATTCTTAAAAAATAAAATACTGTACTATTTCAATATTAAACTATCTTACTAGCATTTCTCTTTAAAATCATATGTTTTTATGTACAGACGTGGTCTTTATAAGTAATAATAATCAAAATAATTTGAAAAATCGAGTAAAATACCTTTTCAACCAGAAACTCATTACACTAAACTATTCCATACAGACACAAACTCATCTATAATAAAATTTAACGACCTAAATGCACGTTTAAATATCTACAACTAATTTCTTTTAAATGGAATGTAATCATAAATAAACATCATGTAATAAAAACATATAAAGATCTTACAACAAAACATTTACATAATTATTCGCTTTTTAAAGGTGTCATTATCAATTTACGTTATCAACATTAATTTGGTAGTTAGGAAATTCAAAATTAGTAGAAGTTGCATTAATAAAGGTTGCATTACAAATTTGATGGTATAAAAACAAAGTCCATTCTCGTACTTCTTCATGATTGTATTAAGTTCTACAATTAATTTACTTTAAATAATAAAGAACAGTTTCAAAAATGTTTACTCCCTATTAAGTAATCATAAAACTTTTTATTGAACGAGATTATAGTATTTAATCTATATTATCAAGAAAACTAATCTATCATCTTCAAATCAAATTTTAATAAATTTGTTTATCTAATTATTATATTTCACATTATTGTTAACAAAGTGTGAGAAAATAATATAAAAATAATTGAACAAAATAGACTTAAACAATATGTAAAAAATAAGACGAAAAAAATTAATATTGAAGCAAAGAGTTCATTATAATGAATTGTAAATAATTTATTTTAAAATACCACCGCTAAGACTATATTTTCGAAAATTCCACTCTACAATACCTAAATTAAGACAGTTATTTGCTTTGGGAAATTATGGTACAATAAATGAGACGTTTTTATAAATCCTAACAAAATTGCACTGCATCTTAAGTCATGTAAATACTATCAAATCAAAATAATCATTGAAAAAACAGATTTTTCAGTATCATTTAAGAGTAACAATAAATATTTTACTTTTAAATATAATCACTTATTTAATTACTAATGGTTTTCTATTGCACCAATTTTATTGTAATTTTAAAAATAAACCTATTTTTGAGTACTATAGTGTAACAATAATATTGTTTATCTCTGTGGGTTCATTATTTTGTTTTTTTTACATATTTAGTTTGTTTTCAAACTATTTAGAAAAAAGCAAGTAACCAAACTTGATTATGTTATATTGGAAATTTTGTATTTTTTTAAAGTTTAAAGATTTTTAAACAAAATTGCATATTGAGTTTGTGTAATCTTAATTGTACATTTAACTTGTATTTAAATTTTGACAACTCTGGGTTTTACACTTTATAATTAAATATCATTATTATTATTAAGTTGGAACAAATCGTGTTGCATTTGTAATACTTAATAGAAGATTATATTACAACAGTAAGTACTGATATTTTATTTAAAAACAATTATTTAAGTTTTATAATCTTCAATAGCTACTACCAAGGAAAAAATTGTGTAGTCTTTAATTTAATTAATAATTTTGTTTTATATATAACTTTACATGTATATAGTTTTATTAATAAGTCTTGAAGCATTGAAAGATCTCACAAAATAGAATTATATAAAGACGCTAGTTTTTCTTTAAAAAAAAATGAAGTGTACATTTGTAATCGAATGTAAACAAGTGTTCTAACATTTGTTAAAAATGTAAAATAAAACTATTTTCAAACAAAAAAGAAACTTTTATTCCCTGTTAGACATACTGTTCCCTTACAAACAAGTAATATTATATTTTGAAAGTGTATGTTACTACTTATGTAATAAAAAATATCTACCTTAGTTAAACCTGATTCAACTATACGGACAGATGTTTCATCAATTTTAAATGTCTGTCAACGTAATCTTAATGATATCGACCAGTTATTGGAAATATTTCGTTAATTTTGGTGTAATAGTTGGAGTCTTTAAATAATCGTTAAAATTTTCCTCAATTTAAACTTCGACGAAGCTGTCAAATATCAAATGGAATAAAAGAAAGTGTTAAAATATTTTTAAAAAATGACATAAACAAATTGTCATAAATATAAACACTGGAAATTCAGTATAGCTTAGCAGAGTCAGGAAATTGCGAGGACGATAAATTGAGTATGTTAATTGAAGGTGATGGATGTATAACAAGATAAGAACATATTTATATTGGTTAACATACGCTTTTTTTTTATTCCAGTGGCGAAATTCAAACAAGGAAAACAGTTCACCCAAGGGAGGCAGAAATTCCTCAAGTAGAAGCCACTGGAAGAAGTTTGAAACATAGGCACAATGTAGTAGACTCACGTCACTCGGATACTAACCAAGTTCATGGTTACGAACGGAGGGGAGAGGTCTACACAGCATACGTCCCAGCACAATCACCAAATTATTCCTTCAACAGGAGATCATATAACGCATATCAGTATAACAAATCGCCACAGTCTTTGGCGCAAGACAGATATCATCCAACAACTTACGAAGAACCTGTAGAAGGTGAAGGAGAGGTCCGTGAAGTACCTTTAACAAGTGATCAACAAACTTCATTCGACAGTGTCCAAAGTGGAAGTGACCAAACTTTTACACAAGATAGTTATGTACAAGCTGCGTTTAACCAAGACAGTGTACCACAAGGTAGTGAAAGTTTCCAGCCCGACAGTGTACCGGCGGATTCATATTCCGATCCACAGATCTCACCATACAATTATCAACCACCTAGTGGAGGTTATGACTACCACCCTCCACCTCCACCACCACCGCCTGCACCAACCAAAGGATATTATTACTTACCACCACCATCCAATAAATATTTACCAGATCCTCCTCCAGAGCCGGAAGAAACTCGACAAACTTCTGACTATACGTACTATTATTTAGGACCTAAACTGTGGTACATCCCTATGTTTTTCAGCGTTTACTTCATTCTTTATGTAGCGGCGTTAATCATAAAGGCAATTGCAAAACATAAAATATTATTCCCTCAACAAATGTTCAACGCTGCCACCAGTGTGCTTCAAGGGCGAAGTGAAAATCTAAACCAAGCTTTGAACATAGTTACCACAGCTTTAACAGAAGCTACTAAAAAGTATTTATGAAGTGTCATAAAATAGACTCTTATATTTACTTACAGACTGGGCATATTATGTATTTTTTTGATTCTAAACAAAATAAATAAAATTTGATAAAGTGCAAGAAAGTCAGGTAAAAGTCATTTTTTAACGAATTCATTCAAAAAATAAAATTATAAATAAAAGTAATAGTAATTATAGTTCATAATGATAAAGCATCAATATTTTAAAAATTTATTTCTACTTCGTATTTAATTTACTACAATAATAGTTTAATAAACATGAATTTTTATTTACTGATTAGTTTTTATATTCTTCACGATTTTATATTTTAGGGAGATACATAACATTTCAAACTTTAGGAATATTAAAGGTAAATAATGTTTTAATCTCTTAATATTGATTCATGTGAGGAGTGCATTAAACGTGCTTCAAATATTGATTATGAAATATTAAACAAACTATTAAATATTATATATTTACTAGTCGATAAATGACTCTAATTTTATGCAGATATTGAAAGAGTTGACATCAAAAAATGCCAAATACAAAAAGATATTGTTATAGCTAAAAACTCAAATTCTGTTTTAATTGATTACAAAAAAAAGATGCTGTAAAATTAAACTGTATATATATATATATATATATATATATATATATATATATATATTTATCTGCTGAATTACTAATTATAACTATTGCGTGTATCATAATGTGAAGATAACAACAATAAGGGATTTATAAAATCCTAAAATCACAAAAATAAGTGAGAATAACTAAGACTGTAAATAATTCAGTTACGTTTGGATTTCTTCCAGTTTAATTATGATTTCCTATTGACGTGATTTAGAAATTATTTTATTCCTTGTGAATTTCACCTCCTTGGACCTTTGAAGACAAAAATCCTAATTTTTATTTAAAAGTTAGATTCAAAGTTTATTAATTTTTGTTGGATCTACAATTTATGATTACTATTTTATTTCATTGAATAAAATGTTAGGACTAAGGCATTTCGATTTTAACTATTTTAGACTATGTAATGTAAGTAAAAAAATTAGAAACATTCAGCAATTGTTCTAAGAAGAATATTCTTTAAATATTCTTCTACTAAAAAGAAGAATAAAAGAAATTATAATTACGTATTAATTTCATTTACTTATATCACCGTCATATATATTAAATACTTTTGACACCAACGAATATTTACATAGTTAAATAACGTAACGTTTTCCATGCACTATCACTGTAAACCTTATTGAATACTATAAATGAAGTTCGAAAATAATGAAAACGTTTGAACTATAAAATTAACATTTCACACCGAAGTTGTTGTATGGTTTATAAGTAGCCAAATATGATTGTTATATTTAAATAATACAATCTCACTACACCATTATGTTCGTTTTTTATTCCAGCTATAATAAACGTACAAGAGAACTGATTCTTCCAGAGACCATTAAACTTATCCAAGATAAAAACATAAGCAGAGATTCGAATGACAACAGCTACACAGTATCATCGTATCATCTAGTTTCTGATGGAGATGAACAAAACCGCCACAATTCAATTATCATTGGTTCTCATAAGGCAGACAATTTAGGAAACAACCAATCAAGCAATTTAACTGACGTGACAAAATACTACAACTCCTTACAGAAACAAAGAAGCCACTCAAAAAGTTACCCTCATGACCGAACGACAGCATCTGCCTACACTCTATCGGATTCAAAAGTAAAATCTGGTGATCAGTCTTTGTATGTTTCATACTACCCCCAGATTATATCAGATAATAGCGGAAACCTTCAGGAAAAATCAAAGACTTATGCTCAAGATAGATTTCATCCAACAACTTATGAGGAATCTAACGGTGATCAATATTTTCAAGATTCTGGAGGAAACGTAGAATCTGAAATACAAAGTAGTAATCATGATTTCGAAGTACTTCCATCGGTTGAAATCGTCCAAAGTGGAAGTCAGCCAGATCCTTTACGAGATAGTTATCTTCAAGGATCCCTCAATCAAGACAGTTACTCTCAAGCGACAGACTCTGTAAACATCCAAACCGATAACGCACCAATAGAAAGCATCAAACCAGAAAATACTGCCTACAACTCTCAATCACCTTCTACCGGAGAAAATGAGCAACCACCATCAGGTGATGAAATTAACGATATAGCTCCTCCTCCGCTTCCTCATCCACCTCCACTTTCAAGCGGTGGGTATGACTATAAACTACCCCCTACCAAAGGATATGAATACAAAGCCCCTCCTCCACCACCTACTAAAGGATATGACTATACTCCTCCTATTTTATCTCCTGTTAAAGGATATGAGTATGATCATCCAACTCCTTTACAGCCCACAAAAGGCTATGACTATAAACCTCACCTACGTCCTCCTAACGAAGGATATGATTACAAACCACCACCACCATCCCCTAGCGTTGAATATGATTACAAACCCCCACCACCTCCACCCATCGTGGGTTATGATTACAAACCCCCGCCCCCTCCACCCAGCGTAGGTTATGATTACAAACCTCCACCACCCCTACCAGCTCCACCTAGCGAGGGGTATGATTACAAACCCCCGCCCCCTCCACCTAGCGTGGGTTATGATTACAAACCTCCACCACCCCTACCAGCTCCACCTAGCGAGGGTTATGATTACAAACCTCCGCCACCACCTCCTAGTATTGGATACGACTATAAGCCCCCACCACCACCTCCTAAACCCACAGAAGGATATTTTTACCTCCCGCCACCAAAACAGTATTTACCATTACCTCCACCGCCAAAACAGTATTTACCATTACCACCACCCCCACAACCTGAACCCCCTGAATATGCCACGTATCATCTTGGAACTAAACTTTGGTATTTACCTATATTTTTCAGTGCATATTTTGCTATTTATGTTATTTGGTTAATAGCAGTAGCTTTACTCAGACATAGAGTTTCTTTTATCCAAAACCTATACAATGCTGCGAATGGTGTCTTTAGTGCGCAGAGGAGAAACGGTGAAGATAATTTAAATCAGTTGCTAAATGCCGTTGCAGCTGCGATCAAAACAGCTGGCAAGAAATATTCTTGATTCCTGTTTTAATCTAAAATAATATTTTTTCGACGAATGGACCAAAATTTAATTGAAAATGTATAAAAAGTGGCCAGAAATGGATAATAAAATGTGACATTATTTTGTAATACCAGTTGTTTATTTCAAAATAAATGTAATTTTTATATTGACTTTTTCTTCCGAAAATATACTAAAACATACTTATTTCTATGTTTTTTTAACACCCAAAAGAATAGAATTTTTCCTATAGAAAATACCAATGGTTTAAGGCGAAGGCCTATCTCAATGCATTTGGAACTTTTGTGAACCGTCAAGAGTGCTCAGGTTCAAGCTATGTTGTTGGTTTGGGCGTTCTCCTCTCTAACAGAATAAAGATGCTAAGTAACAACAACCATTTTCATTAACTTAAAATCCACGTTGGGGATTATTAGGCAGTTGAATCATGGTCCAGTCACGAAGTCAAAAAGTGACCTCCAGTGTTTATTATGTAATACGTTTTTCAGTGTTGCTTTTACTGTATAGTTTAAAGTTGGAAAGTTAAATATGTGTAGGCGTACGAGTGAGCCAATCTTTCGCTTATTTGTTAACTACATGTAAAGCTTGGAGTGGCAAAAGATATACTCTGTATAGTATGTACTCTCTTGATTGAATAGTTTTACAAGTAGGACTATAAGTAAAGTATCATGCAGTTCTATGAGTGAAAATATCCCTTCTATTTCAGTTTAATGGGCTGAAATTTATTTCAGTAAGCCTGCGAGTTGAAGAGATGTATATATTCTGTAATCCTACGACTGAGGAAGTTTTACGTATATATAAGTCTAAACAATACATAAACAATGCAAGTTTTTGTTTAAAGAAAACTAAGTTATAATGTAAAGTTTGTATCAAAATTAACCAAATTATTGAGATTTGTATGTATATAACAACCAGTTTTAATCACATTAATACATTTTTTAATACTTGCAATCCATTAAAATTGTCTTACATATTAATCAGAGTTTTATCTTTTTACACAAAATAAATAGTTCCACTAACTCAGATTTTTATTTTGAGTAGAACGTTTTTTTAAATTACAAAACTTTATTTTTAAGGTAAAAAAAGACAAAAAGGTTGTATGTTATGTAAAACGTTGTGAAAAACAATTAACTTTCCTTATAAAAAGTTCTTCATAAACGTAAACATATTCTACGAATTTCATTTTTAGTTCAGTATATAATAATCATCAACGTGTTTATTTAAAATATTTATGTCAGAAAATATGTAATCTCTCAGTAAAAGAAATGTAACGTCGACATAGACAAATATTAATACCCAATTACTTCATGTATCGTTTTTTAAATTATAAGTTTACGATTATTATATATTAATACATAATTGTAATGAAAACCGGATTTTCTCAGGACACAAGATTTAAAAACCTGAAGAAAATTCAGAAATTTTTATTTAACCTATGTCTTTTCAGAAAAAAATAAATTTCAAAATTATCTTTTTATAATTTAACCAGCCGTAGATAACATCCAAACAACGTTTATGTACGATGTTTTACTGTATATAAAATATCTTCTTGAAAATCATCAGATCATGAAAATTCTATGATTATTACGTCCAATTTTTATTTCTTGTTGTTAAAAGGCGAAAAACGTCTTTATTATCATCGACATAAATATAGAAAAGAATATAGAAAAAACATAAAATATTATCCATCGAATACTCTAATAGTGTCAGGATCGGGAAAGAAAAAGAGTTGGTCAAGAGAGACTTGATAAATACTTGTAAAAAGAGACTTGAAAAAGAGAGGAATGATGAAAGAAAAGAGTTTAAACAAAGACTACATGAAAAAAGGGTGTAGATATAGCTAGTATCGCTTGGGAACACAAGACCTTACTCACTACAGTAACCACTTGAGGGTTAAAGACTTGCACTGTGTAGTGTAAAATACATACTATTAGTTTCTAGGCTTTTTAACCGTTCCCAATATCATACCGACTCTTAATAAAAGTATCTATGTAATACTTTTAATATTGGTTAAAGTAGCTCGAATTCTGACCTCGATGGTTCAGTATTTATCAAAACATACAATTATATAGTGTTCACAGTTTCAATTGTCCACCCTTGTGTAATATATTTCGTATTCTAGATTGTAAATAAACACCAATGGAAAGCTGACATTTTTTAATATGTAAGTTCTTTTGGAAAATATATTTCTGTAAGATGTACTGATATAGAAGTTTAAAACTGTGAAAGTTGTAGAATATTGAACATTAGGTGTGATCGGATATACGACAAGGTTGAACGGTTAAAAATATAATTGTAGAATTTCAAAAGTACGAATTTGTACGAATGAACATTTGGGAACACTATAAAGAAAAGTAGCAACCTTTAATTTAAAGGACTTCAAGAAGACCTATCACTTCTGTCGATTTGTCTGTTACGCCTAGTCGTAGAAACCATGATTTGACCCCAGCAGGCAGAGCGTAGAGGGAATTTGTTTGTATGGCAAAATCATGATTCCTCCGACTAGACAAAATCAGATTAATAGAGAGAGTAGTTCTTCTTGGAGTTCATCAGAGTAATCAAAGAAAGTTCTTCCATATTACAGGCTGCTACATCTGTTTAGTATTATCGAATGTTCATTTGTACATATTTGTACATTGTCGCTTTTAAAATTCTACAAGTATACTCTGAACCGTCCATCACTATCGTATATACATTCATCCTTAAAATTTCCAAAAATGCAAACGAAAATTTACCACCTTCATTTAAACTTGATTCTTCCAACTTATATTATTTATTGATATAAGTGAAACAAGTTTATACCTTATATAAATATTGTCAAAATTAATATAGACAATCTAGAGTGCCTTACATGGTTTATTTTCACATTTTTACTGACAACTATCGAAATATAATTTTTGGCGACGAATATTTTTGTTTGCTTAGTATTTCTATTGTGAATGGCTGTGTGAGACAGTTCATTTTAACGTGCTTTTCTAAAAAATACTATCAAATAATAAATACTAATTTCGCAGTTGCCTTATTTACCGCTGGTCTAATTGTCGATATTGTAATTCGTTTAATTGTTTGGTCTATAAGTTTTTTCCTATAGTCAGTGTGACCGTGATTAGCGTGTGAATACTTGGCCTAACCCCCCCCCCCCCTTAATGTAATTCTTTCGTCCAGGTTTCGTCCACCTGAGTACTAACCGCCGCCTGAGTTACCTTTTTTGTTTGCCACACCCAATACTGTTAACTTTTTTTTATGTATGAAATCAGCGAAATAATGGAAAAATTACAACAAATTCGACACGGAATATTAAAAATTGGGCGTTATTGTAGAAAAAAATTCTATACGTTATGCAGGATATTGAGAGCCTAAGGTGATTAGGGGTAGGGTAAGGAGAAGGTTTTTAAAATATACATATATATATTATATATATAATATATATATATATATATATATATATATATATATATATATATATAATATATTTATAATGACTGGGCTTTCTACTAAGAAAAGTTGCATGAATGTTCGATTAAACAAAGAGAGCGACTATTCAACTAACCTCACTTCAGTTCACTATTTGCAGATATTCAGAGACTATCATGAATGAATATTGTTTACTTTATTGATTCAAAAATTCAAAAAAGAGGTACCAACTAGATTTGCAAAACACTACTGGAACTCCAGACGGAGAATGATCCAGAGCATTTTCTAATTGCATGAAGTTTTAAAAACAAGTAAAGCTTACTGTAACAGAACAATTTTAATAATAATAATAATAATTAACCCATTTTATAAAAAGTTGAATGTGATCCCAAGCCCGATATTTGTTATTTAAATATTTCAAGGCTATATGCAAAATGGATTATGCAATAGTCATGTAACTTAAAATATTTGCAAATATAGTTTTAAGCATTCTTGTCTCTAAAAATATAATTACGACGATGGGAACTGGATGTCCAGACAAAACATTCCTATGGAAAGCCATTTCGCAAGTCTAAACCTACAACAGTCTATTGTGCTATGAATTTGTTATTGAGTCAATTCTTCGAATAAACTTATATACTGCAAATATACTTGTACAAAAGTCAGAGTCTTGCTTCAATTAGCTGATCTTAGTTACCGTTGCAACAATATAATTAGCAATTGTATGACAAAAACAAAACGCTTCTACTAATATGCACTTAAATGCATCTTTGCCACACTATCTTCTGAATGTCATAAGTGGAGAAGATTACAGTCTGAGCAGAAGATATGTTGCGGCCAAGGCGAATGTCAACAATCACAGGAAGTCTACATGTATACGCCCTTACCAGTTTAAGTATAGTATGTGTTTTAACATCACAGATTTCTGCTAACAGCTACAATGTCTCAAGGAATGAAAGGTTATTACATTTAATATACTTTATTTAATATTTAAACAATAATAATAAAGTTACAAACATTTGTAAACGAATAAGTGGGTATTGGTATACATGGAAGATAACTATATTAATAATGTATTAAAAAATATTGTACAATAATTATATTTATATTTGAACGACGTTTGTGTGTGTGTGTGCGTGTGTGTGCGTGTTCAAATGTAAAATCAAGGATTCTACTGTTTTATAAATAAATTTAAAGATTTTGTTAATTTTTTATTACTTATAAAGGAATCTGGATTGGGCTTCTTATTACGGATACAATTATTTGAATATATTAAATATACGTAACTAAAATTACTCATAGATATTTTAAAACTGTATGTGATATAATATAGTAATATTGTCAACCAATGACATATTTTTATATCATTTATAACTAATGGTAAAACTAACATTATATTAGGCCTTTAATTTACGTATTTATTGGTGTATGTAATTTATGTAAAACAACGGTGCAAATATAATACACAATCTCTCTCACTCATCATCACAAAAAACAAAAAACAAGTTAAAACCTATAAATAACAGTTCAGTAGTTCAGTAGTCACAAGGTGAAAATACACCATAGACGCTATATTGGAATAAAGCTAAATTTGCTTCACTTGTGTCGTTAATGAGTCCTTAAAATTTCGTTTGATTAAAATTCGAGGTTTTAATTCGGTTGTCAAAGTTTATTATAATTATTTTTATAAATATTCCTAAACCATAAAATGTTTTAGCTTGCTTTTTTTGTACACTAATTTGGGTTATTTGCCTATTAATAAATTTTTATTCAATCTGTAAAACTGAAAAAAAGGTCTTCTATAAAAATCTTGTACCCACATATCTGGAGAAATAGTTTCTAATAAGTATGGATTAAGACCTTAGTGGTTACACTTGAACAACTTTTTGTCAAGACTATTACAGAAAATTTCTGTTTTTTTTCTTCTTATAACAACTACCCCCAAATTTTGAGTTATCGAAAACAATCCAACGATATGGCCAAAATACGTCAATTGCCAATTTTTTTTTTTAAATCGATCAAACCCGTTTAGGCTGTAGAGCTTAGCTGAGATCAAAACGGATTTATCCGTAGGAAAAACTCGACATCAATTTTATTACAATTTTCACTATATTACATATATATATATATTACATATATATATATATATATATATATATATATGTGTGTGTTACATATATTATGTATTACATATATATGAGAGAAACTATATAAAATAGAGTCAGTTTGAGTTACGGATAAATCTAATGTAATAAGTAGTGACTAACTTATTATTAATGAAGGTTCAGAGAAATAATAATAACATGGTTTTAAAATGCACCAGTTTCAGAAGAACATAGCTATTACCTAAATCCATTATTTTAAATTTGGCATACATTTACATCTAAGAAAAAATAATTGTCTTTCGTGAATCTTGTACATTTTATATATAATTGGGAATGTTACGAGTAAGAAATCAAATAAATAAAATACAGTATATATATTTTTGCAACAAAATTAATTGTTTTATTTCAATTAATAAATTTTAATATTTATTTATAAAAAGAAAATATATATTCAATTAATTTAAGGCATATAACAAATACTATTTATATAAATTGTATTATTATTATAAATGAAAACAAAAAATTTCAGTAAAATATAAAAGTTGTTGTTTATAAATTGAAAAACTAATTTTTAAAATGATATTACAACAACATTTTTACTTTCATCCAAATTGGTCACAAACATTTTGAAATGAATTTCAAAGAATAAATCGAAAAACATAATTACATGACATTGTATTAGATTGAAAAAAAAAATAGAATTTGTGAAATATGGAGCTTATTAAAAAAAGAATAAGGGAACATGTTAATGTTTTAAATGTCCAAAACTTGATAAAAATTTAACCTTAAAATGGTAATAAATTCAATTTTCAACTTTTTCAATGCTACCATGACAGTATTCGACCCCACAATTCTGAATACGGAAAAACAAAAATTGTATGATAAGAAGAAGGTATAAATAAAAGTTAATTTAAGAAATCCGTTGAAATATTTCTAAAAATAACTAATTCAAAAGAGCAAGAAAGATATAAAATTGGCAACTAAAGAAGAAATTACTTTAAATATTCTTTCTATTTCACATTTAATTGGTATTATTTAAGGTAATATGAATTTCATAAAGTAAATAACCGGAAATGTAGATATTTAAACGAAATTAAAATTGTATGTACAACTTGAAAAGAACGGCACAATATATTAATATAAAGTAATACTGAATTGTATGAAAAGCTTTATACATGTTTTTAAACTCAGTAAAATATTTATAAAATGTAGGATATTAACATATAGAATTTTAATGAAATTAAAATAATTTAGGATAACAATAGATATTATTATTATGTTTGTTAATTATTACAATGATTCAATATCATTTATTCAAATACTGAATTTTCCCTAGGTTAATTGAAATTAGTAAGAAGTTCTAAAATAAATTAATTTATGATTGATTATTTTGTATATAATAATAAACTTAATACAGTAAAAGTAAATAAATGTTTAAAAACTTTTTTTTTAATCCATGGCTGGTGTAATATCCAGATATTAAAACATGAACATAACTTTCATTTTATATACTTTAAATCCTTAATTAATTGAAATTTTTTTTTTTCATATAGAATTAACTCTTCTATTTCTTTTTAACATTTCAAGATAATAAAATAAATTATTTTTTTTAGCATTTTACTTTAACATGTTTTAAATTCGTTTAAATAAAAATACACAAACTGCAAAATTGGCATTGTTTTACCCTTATTTGTAAAAAAATAATGTCCGTGGTTAAAGACTTTAAAATTTTTAGCGCATTTTATTTGGCACACAAATTCAAAAATACGTTCCATGCTCCCAAAACTCAAAACAACATTTTGAATTCTCTAATCCATTTTAGAATCTTGTGCAAATACTTTCATATGGATTTTGTTGAAATCAACGTATTGCAAATGTCGAGAATTGCAATTGCCTCAACAATCAACGGTTTGGCGTATACCACACAAAGACTCCTCTTCAAACCAAAACGGCTGTAACTAGTACTTGGCACTCTCATCAACGTTCGTAATCTTTTTTATCAATTCTGTGTAGAATTAAAAAAACAAAAGCAATAGGATGATGGATTTGCCGATACACTTGTTTCATTGACGAGGGGTGATTTCATATTAAATATGAATTTTGATGTAGGGGCAATAATCAAAATGTATGTTAAAATATATTAAAATACACATATATTAACATTGGTTCGTCTATATTATTGTTTTTACTAAGTTCTCTATGATCTTGAAATGCATACTGTAATACTGATCATTTTGTAAAACTGCATACTCTTCTATATCTTTTTTTCTTATCCCCTTCCATATCTTACCATTGGTGTTAATCGTCTTCCTTGATCATTGGTTTCTTCAACTATTTTGAGATCCTTCCCTTCCAGTATAATTTTTCTTTCTAGTTCTTTGTTTCTGTTCATCTTCAGTATCTTATTCTTTTTCAAATATGAATAAAATCGGTGCTTCCAAAATTATCTTGCCTATTTTTGGTCCTATTGCTATACACCATCTGCATATACTATCGCCTAATCTGTTCTTAAAGATTTCTTTACTCTTAGTATAAGATAATGCAACTGAACAAATTAAATTGAGTAATATATTATGTCCTGCATGTCAAATAATTTACAGTTTTTTATACAAAGAAAAATACCATTCGGAGATATTAGGAAAATATAATACAAATTAATATCAAACGTATCATATAAACATAGGATAATGATCAATACAGACAAACCTGTAATATTATTTATAAACGAAACTATTCCAAATGTTTAATTACAAAGTAAATTTAAACTGATTTTATACTTTATCAATTGAATCGATATAAGGGAATTTTTATGTGTATAGAAAAACTGGTTGTGGCGAAGAAATTGTAATTCATTGTCTTTTACTTTCAGTATTGATAACAACATATCGGAGGCCTTTATAGTATCTGTCAGGGAAGAACCAGTGTTAAATCAAAAGAACCAAGTTTTGTCTCATAATGAGACCTATTCTAATGTTAAGATATATAATATAAATCAAAAACCGATTCAAGAGTATGAGACTAATGCACACAATAAATATTCAATGAACTACTTGACTGAAAACAATGACAATAAACACAATAAAAGCACATACACAATTATAAAGAGTAATAAAATAGTGACAATGAAACGGAACAAAACAATATCAAAAAATACATTTCAACGTCTTGAGGAGCCATCATCTACCGAAACTGGGGAATACCTGAAACAGGAAACTGAGAAAGATCTTCTTTCGTATAGTAGAGCTCAACACAGTAGAAGTGAAGATTTATTAGTACAAACATATTTCAAACTAATATATATACAATACAAATTGCCAGCGAACATTAATGCAACAATTACAAAACCCGTAGTTGTAAGTAGTTTTAACGATTCCAAGAAATTAGCAGAGATTATGACTAAAGAAGACTCACAGATTCACTCAAAACAACAATCGATGACTTCATCCATAGAAGAATCAAGACAACTCAATTCTGGGCAATTTGGATATTACTTTATAGGACCTAAACTTTGGTATGTACCGTTGTTTTTCAGTATATACTTCTTATGTTATGTGGCGGCTTTGATTATAAAATCAATTTCGCGTGATAAAATTGTATTCGTACACAAAAAAGAAAAAGTTGTAAAGCCTTATTTACCTTATGGAAGAAGCTTAGTTCGAGCTGTTCTGACAGAATCAGTTCTAAGTGCACTTGAGTCTGCTACCGAGAAATATCTGTAATTAAAGTATTATGTGATTATGTTTTTAACTGTGTTGAACAGTTTTGTAAATGAATTGGTTAATAAAAACAAACGATAATACTAAAATGTCTGTGTTTTTTTAAATTATTTTAAGGAAAACATGTGAAGTGGTGTTAAAGAAAAAAAGCGATAACATTAATGAGCAAATAATTTCTTTTGTAGTTTTATATAACTCTAAAAATAACTGTATTGAAAATATCTCTTTGTATGTAAATATTTAATAGTTACCGAAGACAAACATCAGACGTTACTTTTCGAAAATGATTACATGTAAAGTTATTTGATGGTACCAACGCCAGTTAGATTTTCTCTAAACGATATATTTTGTCGACTGTTACTAAGAATGTATTATTACATTTTGTAACATAAATAAGTAACTAAACTGTAGTTGAAATAATTGTAAATCCCGGAAGCTGATTGGCGTATTGAGTGAGTAAAGACTGAAAGTGCCTGAGTGTCATTCACAAAATATATATAGCACGAGTCATACAGCTGATCTTTATTGTCAAGCAATTATAAAATTTGTCTCTTTTCATGGATGAATGTTGTTTGTGTTAAGTTACTCTGTCTTATTTATTGCAAAAAATAGGAACAACAGCAAATTTGCACTGGGCTTCAAATGATTAAAATTTTTAAAAAAAACAATAATAAAGTGTTTTAATTGTGAGATTTAATTATTTAAAACAGCCTTACACGTTTAAAGAAAAATTAAAGACAAGACTAGTATTTCAGTCGTAGGAGTTTGTGTGTGAGTAATAAATGAGTATGATATCTCTATGACTGAAACATCGTCTTATATTATTATTATAGTGTACGAATAAAACATTATTGTGAAAAATTGTGTATATTTCATTTTTTGGCTGAAGAATTCATTGAATTCCTTAGAATTATTGCATTTTGGATCCTGATTAATCATTTTAATATTAAAAATGTATGATACATTCCATATGTTACACACAAGTAATAATAATTATTTATATGTAAAAAAAAAGAATGTTACAAAATGAAAAATATATCATGAAAGAATATTAAATTTAACACACTGAGAAATGACAAAATTTATCCTACAAAATTAAAAATAATCCTACATAGTGATTTATTAAAGTGAGCCAGCAATGTCTAACTCTGTGTCCATTCGAGTTACTAGTATGTTTAATGAGTAACAAGCCTTTTTTAAGAAAGAAAATAAGAATTCCCTGAACTACAAAAACAAGAAACAAAAATTTAGCTATAAACCTCTGAGGATGACAACTGTCATCGAAATGTACATAAGGATAATATAAATCAATAAGTTTAATATGTATTGTATTGTAACAACTTCAATGAGTTCAATACCTGGACTGTTCAATATCGAAGTATTTAAAATGTTAAAACTGACGGGAAGCTTGCCTTGTTAATATAATATATTGTAACTTTGTGTATATGTGAGAACTACAGACCGATTGTATATGAAAGAGAATTCTTATGAATTTGATATGTTATAGTATTTACATATCAGCAAACATTTGAAATTAAGAACACTGCCAAAAACAATTTAACGAAATCGAAAGAAATTTTAAGTCAATATTGGAATATAGTTCAGTGCTTATGGACCGAGTGTTAAAAGAAGAAATAGATAAATTAAACATTGCGGTTAAAAAAATAGTTTTGCCCAAGACAAATCAGTATTAACGGATTGGATAAAACATAAAACGTTGGGATTGTAAAAAGTAAAAAAAAAGACATAATTTGTCTGTACTCTAATGTTCTTATTTTATTCCAGTGACAAAATTGAATGGAGATACACAGACCTACCAAAGGAAACAGAGACTGGTCATATTAAAGGGCGGAATTTGAAACAAAGCAACAATGAAATAGACTCCAATCATTCAGTTTCTAACCAATACCAAGCTGATGAGAAAACTGTTGAGGTTTATCCTGTCTACACTCCAGTAAAATCATCAAATTATTCCTTTAAAAGAAGATTATATAGCACATATCCTTTTGACAAATATCCACTGAAATCATCACATGTAAATAAGTATCATCCAAAACTTTTTGAAAAAGCTGTAAGTCACCAAATTTTACAAGGTCGTGATACAGAAGGTGAAGGCGAAGTCCGTGAAGAACCTTTACAAAGCGGACAAAAAACTGAACAAAGTGGAAGTGACCAAGGTTTTGCTGAAGATAGTTATTTTCAAGCCGCCAACCAAGGCAACGAACCACAAGGTAGTGAAATTAGAGTTCAGTCCGACAACGTGCCGAGTGATTCATACTCTATTCCTCCAATCCCAGTATACCAACCGCCAGCTTCTAGTGGAGGCTACGACTATCAACCTCCAGCAGCGCCATCGTCTCCACCAACAGAAGGCTATCACTATCCTCAACCATCCAACCAATACTTACCAGATCCTCCAGAGCCGGAAGAAATCCGCGAAAATGACTATACATATTATTTTTTAGGACCTAAACTTTGGTTTATTCCTTTGTTTTTTATTGTTTACGCCATTGCTTATATTGGAGTGTTAATCATTGTGGCAGTTTCCAGACATGGTATATTATTTTCTAATCAGATGTACAACGCAGCAACTATTGCACTCTCTGAAGCTAGGAGCGAAGATTTGAACTTACTTTTAAACATAGTTAGAACCTCTTTAAGAGAAACTAACAAAAAGTATTTATAATAGGCTTAATTTATTTCAAATAAAACAAATATTAAATACTTAAACCACTGTATTTACAATTTTTTACATTTCACAAATAGAGCGTTAAATTATTTTGAAAATATTTCAAATTTGGAAAAAAAAGAATTAGTTCAAAAAATTTAAGGTGTGAAGTAAACTTTATTATTGGTTCTTTAATGAACAAGACAAACTATTTTTATTTTATTATTTTAAATCTTGGAATTCGTTTTTTAAATAGTGTCTGTATTTTATTCTACTTTTCTTTAACAGTGACTATTTAATGCAGTTATACTGCAATATTACTTACCTAAAAGGCATCCCTTAAAATAAACAGAACAGTTATACGAAACCTTTAAAACTCTAAGTATTCTAGAAAAAGAAACCTAGTCAATAGAAAAATATAATTGGGCCACGAAACTGAAATAAAAGGCGTAATAAATCCGCTCTACTTACTTCATTTAACTTAAAATTAAATGTGAAAACATTTTCACCATGCTTGTTTTCAAAACTTAAAATAATGGAAAAGTACTGCAAATTATTATTATTTTTTTTTTAAATAAAACCTTGACTCTTCATTTAAACATGATTACATCTTATGATATTTATGGTTAAAACGAGTTGAAGCAACACAAATTATGCAAGTGTAAACTTTATTTAAATAATATATAAAAGTTGATTAAAATAATCAACAAAACCTTAGACCTGTGGCTTATTTACACCTTCTTACTGACAATTACCGAACTGACATTTTTAATAAGAGATACTTTTGTTTGTTTATTATTTTAATTGTGAATGGGTTTGTGAGAAGATCTGTGCAGTTATTTTGAATTGTTTATTTATATTAAATTTATTGAAAGTAGGACCAGTAAACTTTTCTTTTTTTTAAAGAATGAATGTAACGAATAAGTGTTTTTGCTCAGGAGTTTGAGACAATAATCTAAATTTTGAACGCAGGTTGTAGAGCCACTTTGATATTTTACTTTTTCTTTTTTTTTTTTTTTTTTTTTATAACAGTCTCATAGCTGATATTTTCTTTTCTTACCGGAATTTCAGAATAGATGCGATCATTACGTTTTGTTTGAGTCTTAAGAGGATGCAGTTAAGCAACTTTTGATCAAAATCGCTTTAGAGTGCTATTTGGCTTATTTTAAGTTGAAAGTCATTTGTTATTTTGAGATTATTTACTGTGAACGTTTTCTTATCCCATTAAACGAAAAAATTAAACTAGTTTTTCGGTATTACTTTCTCACATATAAATACATAGGTAGGTAGATAAAGTTTCTTTATTTAAGTGGCGGATTTAGGACAATCCGGTCCTCTTTATTAGTTACCTTCATGCATAAATACAATAAAACATACATAAAATGCAAATAAAATTACATATAACCCATTAAAATAAAATAATAATATTAAAAATAAAAAATGATTTCCCTGTAAGAAAATATACAAAACGACTAAAAGGGTAATAACAATAATAACAATTTAGTATAAATAAAAATAAAATATATAATGCATAATAAAAAAATTTGGAAAATTAAAATTTAAAAAATTAACTGTTTTCCTGTAATAATTATCTATCTACTAAAACTAAATCTAGAATACAGAAAATAACAAAATAAATTATATAATAACCGGTATCTAATATTTAATACTGACAAAACGTAGCCTATGCTGAATTCTGTTGTAGCTGAGATCAAAACCGCTGGCAAGAAATATTCATGATTCCTGTTTTAATGTAAAATTTTTCTTTTTTTACTAATGGGCCAAAATTTGAATTAATAATGTATAATAAGTGACCATAAATGGATAATAATATATGACATTATTTTCAAATACCAATTGTTTACTTCAAAGTAAATTAAAATTTTATTAAGTAACATTTGTATTGTTTTTGTTTTTTCGTCCGAAAATGTAATAAAGCGCACTAATGTCTAAGTCTTTTCTAATTCGTAAATGAAACTAAGGAAAATACCAATGGTTTACTGCGAGTATATTTTTAATAATAACAACAATAAGACGAAGGTTTGTATATGTCAATTTTATATGTACTTGCTAGATAAATTCAAATAATGTAGTTTTAGTCCAAATATTCTTGTACAAAAGTCAGTGTCTTGCTTCAATTAGCTGATCTGCGTTACCGTTGCAACAATATAATTAGCAATTGTATGACAAAAACAAAACGCTTCTACTAATATGCACTTAAATGCATCTTTGCCGCACTATCTTGTGAATGTCATAAGTGAAGAAGATTACAGTCTGAGCAGAAGATATGTTGCGGCCAAGGCGTATGTCAATAATCACAGGAAGTCTACATGTATACGCCCTTGCCAGTTTAAGTATAGTATATGTTTTAACATCACAGATTTCTGCTAACAGCTACAATGTCTCAAGGAATGAAAGGTTATTACATTTAATATACTTTATTTAATATTTAAACAATAATAATAAAGTTACAAACATTTGTAAAACAATAATAAATTGAGTTTCGTATACATGGAAGATCACTATATTATTAATGTATTAAGAGTATTAAATACTATTATACATTAATTATATTTATATTTAAACGACATTTGTGTGTCTGTGTGTGTATATATATTTTCAAATATAATATTAACCCAAATTTTGTTAATTTAAATTGAAGATTATAATAATATTGTTATTACTTATGAAGAATCTGGATATACAAGTAGCTAATTAAAAATTGTAAGGCATTATACTAGCAACGTTTATAACCGATAGAAAACTAACAATAAATATTACACTTTGCGTATGCATGTAACGTAGGTAATTTTTATGAAAAAATAAATGCAAAAAATTGCTCAAATTTTCTCACTCATCCATCACTAAAACATAATTATAAAACATGCTAGTATCTGTTCAGTAGTTTTAATTAAAATTAACCATGAACCCCATCTTTGACCAAATATCTGTATACTTATACAGAGTTAATGGGTCTTCCGTGTAAACCTTGTTGTTATTATTTATGTTAATAAATATTCCTGTAAGGTAAAATTTTGATACGTGCGATTTTGCACACTGTTTTGGGTTATTAAATTGCTCATATTTAGACGGAATCGATAAAACCGATTATGAAAAATAACGTTTTTTTTATAAAAAGCTTGTGGAGAATGTTTGAAGAGATAGTTTCCAATACGTGGTTTGTCCTTAGAGGTAACACCTGAGCGACATTATATCAAGACCGTTTAATCGATCAAACACGTTTAGGCTATAGGCGGCGACTGGCGACAGATATTTTTTTCTAAATTCATTATATTGAGCTTAGCGGACCTCAAAACTGATAATCCGGAGAAAAAAAGGGGGGGGGGAAAGGGAAAAAAAACTTAATTTTGTTACTTATCACATAATTTTTTACTATACTACAAATAAATGAGAAAGTATTGGAAATATAGTTAGTTTGAATTACTATAATTCAAATAAAATAAATTGTGACTAACAATAACTAACTAATCTAAGAAGGTTAAAAGAAAAGGCTCTTTTTCTGATAAAGCTTAGGCCCTATCTAAAAACCTGTTTTAAGTACATATCATTTTGAGATAAACCTATTTATGAGGAACCGTTAGATAAACAAAGTCATACCTTTTAAAGAAACCTATACAATAAACCCAGCATTTTAAATTTGACATTGATTTACACCTAAAACAAAATTATTGTCTTTTGTTTGTAATTAGGAGCAATAAATCAATTAAATTAAATATAATAGCCTAAGTTTTTTAATAGTTAAAGCAACAATTTTTTTATTAAACATTAAATTTTAATGAAAATAAATATAAAGTTATTTTAACACACATAACAAATACAAATTTTAAAAAAATGATATCCTTAATAAAAAATAAAATCACCAGAATTTTGGTATATTTTAAAAGTTATCGTTCATAAAATAGCGAAACTAGTTTTTTTAAAATAAAGGAGAACAACACTTTTTACATCATCAACATGGGCTAAAATTATACAAACACTTTGAAAAGAAATTTCAAACCTTAAATCGAAATGCATAAATGATAGTACATAAGATATTAAGAAATAATATAATTTACGATATAAATCATATTCAAAAGAAGATTAAGAATCATGTTAAAGTTTCAAATGTCAAAACGACGATAAATAGCTAAAAATTTAAGCCTACAATGTTTATGGATATTAAAGTTAAATTTTCAATGATACTACGATCCTACAGTAATAATTTTTTTTTAATGAATTATAAGAACAATAAGAATTTATACATGTTTATTTTTTATATAATATTAAACTTAATACAGTCAGTGTAAACTTATTAACTAATTATTTATATATTTTTTAAATCCATGACTGAAGTAGTATCCACATGTAGAAAATGAACACTCCCTTGTTTTTATATAATTTAAATTCCAGAGAAATTATAAATGAATTTTTTTCCAGCTCTTCTATTTCTTTTTAACATTTCCAGATAATAAAATATAAAATATAATTTGTTTTTGTAGCATTTTAATTATAATTAGTTTTAAAATTTGTTTAATCACAATTGCACAAAATGAAAAATTTTCATTTTTGTTACCATTATTTTTAAATAGTAGTCTGTATGGTTAAAGACTTTAAAATCTATAGAGCGTTTAATTTGGAAAACATACTCAAAGCATATTCCATGTTGCCAAAAGTCAATTGTGTTATACAAATACACATAATCTTGATTAATTAATATATAAAAAACTCAAATTATGTATTTAAATATTTTGTTTATATCCATCGTCTAGCATCAATGTACAACGCGATTGTATTTTACACAATTAATTTTCAATAATTAAAACTTTTTTTAATTTTCAGATTTTTAACAGTAGTTTAGAATAATTATTTGACATTTTGAATAAATATCAATTATTATAATTTATAAATATAATAGGTATAAGTAGTATTCAAATGTAAAATTGTCTGGACGAAACTACTTGTCAATAATGTAATCAGTTTTTAACAGCAAACAATTTACAAACCTTTAAAATAAAGAAAGCATTCGCCTAAAAAAGAAGACAAATGTTTTTTATTTGTTAAGTGTACTAACAAAAATATAAATTTTTCGATTTTGAAAAATAATTAATTCTGACGCAAAGGGAGTGACTTTCCTAAATATAATTAGCAGATACTCATATTTATAACTAAATTTATATTACTTAGCGATTGGATAGAATGGAAAAACTCAAAATTTAGTAAACTGAACATTGTAGGAGGCGGAGTTGCTATCAATCGGGGTCAAAACTTTACAACATTTAACGGTTCGAACTGCAGTGAGCTAGACGTCTTTACCACCTGATCCAAGCTACTAGAATCAGTTCAGATTGAAGCGTAAGAAAAGAGACATCTAGCCCTAGTTGAGTCAAGGTCGAAAGAGAACAAGTGTTGGTTATGCACGTTATCAAAAATAAACACAAAAATATAAAATAAAATAATTTAAAAAAACTGTGTCCGCTTTTAATACTAGGTGAATCTAAAGTTGTTTTTTTTCTTCCTATGCTTCCCAGCAACTTTTCATTTATCACTTCCGAAACCCATTAATTATGATTTGTATTTGATCTATTTCAATGAATTCGATTTTTGAACGGAATAGAATTTTAAAAGGCTGAAACTGACTTGTAAGAAACATCTAATGAACACAAATGGTAAAAATTGGTGAATTTGAAGAAGTAGAAAATTATTTAGACAGTTTTAACTTAAAATAAATTAAAGTTTTCTGTACTAGTAAAAAGGAATATCAATAAATAGGAAAATAATTAATATTTTATTTAATAAATTATTGTGTTTATTTATTTAGTTCTACACTCTGTCTTTATGTAGAATTTCTTTTATGAATTTTGAAATTTTGTATGTGGCAGAACCAAAATAATATTAATGGACAAAATACTTAAATGTGTTATAATTTGTTCGTACTTGATGTTATAATTCCAAAGTTTTTAAATTATAAGTTCATTGCTATGATATAGCGGATTTGAAAATTGCCAAGAATATTTAATTTGCCAATACAGAAATTTGATGAAAAACAAAATTATTAAACCAAATATGTGGTTCATTTAGCACATACACTAAACTAAAAAAAAAAAAAAACTCCAACAGCCCCTGAAGATCCTAGGCCTGCTAAACGGCTTTTCAGTCGGTGATGTGTGGTAGTTCGCTACTAACGATAACTTCCCAGTTTTTTACACTAAGTTGTGTTTATTTGGTAACACAAATAACGCCTAACCTAACTTCACCTAAAGTACTTTGTTTTGTCCTTTGTATTCAATGTCTATAAACTTCAATTTAGTAGGTTTTGCTAATAAAGTGTACACATTAATCATGAAACCTTCCGTGTGTATGTGTGTGAACTACAAACAGATTGCGTATGAAACAAATGACATGGAATTATAGAATTTGAGGATATCAAATGTTACGCATTAAGAAACTATAGTTATTGTATAAAAGCGACTATTTGAAATAATGAAAACTACCAAAAAAACAATTAAAAGACCTTTGGAATTTAGTTCAGTGATTGGAGACGGAATATTCAATGAAGGGAGAGATATATTAAAGATTTCCTTTAAAAGAAAATAAATGTATACAATGAAAAATCAGTAATATTAGTTAAATGAAAAGATGGGAGTGTAAAAACTTAAAAAAGACAATATTTGTCTGTACTCTAATGTCAACTTATTTTATTCCAGTGACGAAACTGAATGGAGAAGGAAAGACCTACCAAAGGAATCAGAGATTGGTCATATTAAAGGGAGGAATTTAAGACAATGGCAAAATGAAATAGACTCCTATCATTCAGTTTCTAACCAAGACCAACCTTATGAGAAACGTGTTGAGGTTTATCCTGTCTACACTCCAGTAAAATCACCGATTTATTCCTTTAAAAGAACATTATATAGCACATATCCTTTTGACAAATATCCACTGAAATCATCACAAGTAAATAAGTATCATCCAAAACTTTTTGAAAAAGCTGTAAGTCACCAAATTTTACAAGGTCGTGATACAGAAGGTGAAGGCGAAGTCCGTGAAGAACCTTTACCAAGCGGACAACAAACTGATCAAAGTGGAAGTGACCAAGGTTTTGCTGAAGATAGTTATTTTCAAGCCGCCAACCAAGGCAACGAACCACAAGGTAGTGAAATTAGAGTTCATTCCGACAACGTGCCGAGTGATTCATACTCTATTCCTCCAATCCCAATATACCAACCACCAGCTTCTAGTGGAGGTTACGACTATCAACCTCCAGCAGCGCCATCGTCTCCACCAACCGAAGGATATTACTATCCTCAACCATCCAACCAATACTTACCAGATCCTCCAGAAACCGATGAACTGCGCCAAACTGACTATACATATTATTTTTTAGGACCTAAACTTTGGTTTATTCCTTTGTTATTTAGCGCTTACTTCATTGGTTATGTTGGAGTTTTAATCATTGTGGCAGTTTACAGACATAAAATATTATTTACTCAGCAAATGTTCAACGCAGCGACCAGTGTACTTTCTACAGCTCGGAGTGAACATTTGGACTTACTTTTCAATATAGTTAAAACATCTTTAAGAGAAACTAACAAAAAATATTTATAATTGGGTTAATTTATTTCAAATAAAACTAATATTAAATATTTAAAGTATGGTATTTTCAAGTTTTTTTTTAAATTTCACATATTGAGTGTTTTTAAATTATATTGAATATATTTCAAATTCTGTATTTAAATGAATTTGTTCGGAAAATTAGGCTGTGGATAAACTTTATTAATGCTTCTTTTTTTAATGAACTAGTAATTTTAAAAAAATAGATTCAGTTTTTAAATAAAAATTGTGCTCAAGAACATTGTATATATTCTATTCTACCTTTGCTTGATTGACAGTGTTTATTTAATACGGTGAAATTGCACTATTACTCACTAACAAAAATAATAAACACAAAAACTCTTAAAAACAAATAAAACTTTAAGTATTCTGGACTAAAAACCTAATTATTAAAAATGTAAAATTTGACTATGGAACTGATATTAAAGGAGTAATTTCTCAAAACTTACTATATCTAATTCATTCAACTTAAGGTGAAAATTAATGCCCATACCAGTATAAATATTTGAAAATAATAGAAAAATACAGCTAATAAATTATTTAAAAAAAATCAATTAAACCTTGACCTTCATTTAAATGTGATTTCATCTTATAATATTTATGCTTAGGACGAGTTAATGACACAAATGAAGAAAGTTTACACCTAATTTAAATAATATATAAATATTGTTAAAATAATCAAAACAAATCTAAAACATCGTCTATATTTATTTACACTTTTTTCAATGATAAATATGGAACTGAAATTTTTGGCGAAGGATAGTTTTGTTTGGGGATTATTTAGATTGTGAATGGATGTTTGAGAAAATTTGTGCATTGTTTTTTTAACAGTTTTTTACTATACTTTAATTTCAAGAATGAATAAACAGAAATGTTTGTTTGACAATAAACACATAATGTATGTAGCAAAAAAAGTACATATGAGACTGTAGATAATCAGTGTTGGAGAAAATATACGCACAATAACAACAATGATATTTGACACACTTACTAGGTATTGTAATTAATTGACGGTGTTCTCTGTTCAGAAGAAACTACAGTGTTACTCAAAAACAAAAGTATTTCATAAAACATATTGGGAATTTGGAAAAAAGATTCACTATGTTCGATATTTTGCTCTATGCTTTATAGTGAAAGTTGTTGGTTCTCTACTAACCACACCCAAATTTTGTGCTTTAGTTACATTTTATTCTTGAGAATCCATAATTTTAAAACATTAATTCTTTTATTTCAGCAATAATAAACATGCAAGAGAACTGATTCTCCCAGATGCCATACAACGTATACAAGATGAAAAAACGAGCAGACCTCTTAATGACAACAGCTACACAGTGTCATCCTATCATCTTGTATCAGATAAAGAAGATAAAGATAGCGATTATGCTATTATTTTTGGTTCCCGCTTCACAGATAAATTAGGAAACAGTCTACCAAATAGCTCAATCGACAGGAAGAAATACGATACGCTACAAAAACAAATACTAAACTCAACAAACTATTCTCAGAATCACGCGACAGTATTATCTCACTCTCCAATTAAAACTGACAATCAACCCAATGTGTATGTTTCATATTACCCTCAAAGTACAGCAGATAGTCCTTTGAAATATTCCACAGAGGGTTCGGACAACATAATTCAACAAGTAACAGCCAAAATATCAGTTCAAGATAGATTTCAACAACCCACTTACGATAAAACTAGGAATGAGGTCAAAGACTACACCCCAATAAATAATAATAAAAAAGATTACAGAGTTATTTCATCGATAGATATTTTACAAAATGGAAGTGATCAAATCGAAGATAATTTTCCTGCAATCACGTATCAGAAGGATAATAGTAAAAGTCTCAATCGTATTAGAGACAAAGACGAAACTGCATTACAAGTCATTAATAACGATTATCAATTGATTCCTTCAGTTGAACTTTTCCAAAGTGAAAATATTCCAAACTCTGTGAGAAATAATTTGCATCTACCCACACACGGAGAGAATAACAATGATCAAAATATTCATGGAAATAATAACAAAGAAGAAACTCCATTACATATTAGTAATCAAGATTATCAGGTAATACCTTCGGTTGAACTCTTTCGAAATGAAAATAATCAAGACTCTTTGTTAGATAATTTTCAACTTACCACACTTAAGGATGGCCTAAATTTTCATGGTACTAGAGAAAAAGAAGAAACTCCATTACACCTTGATGATGAAAATTACCAGGTAATACCTTCAGTTGAACTCGTTCAAAATAAAAACATCCCAGACTTTGAAAAAGATACTTTTCATCTAACTGCACATGAGAGTGATCGAAATGTCCATGGTACTCCAGATAAGGGGAAAACTCCATTAATATTTAGAAATCAGGATACTGAGGTCATTCCTTCGGTCGAGATCACGCAGAACCAGTTGGAAGATAGTTTACGTCAACAAGATAGTTCCGATCAAGAAGTTCTGAACGACCAGTCGTCTTCTAATGGTGAAAACGATAACAACAACCCACTGCCTACTATAAACAAAAATAACTTCATACCACTGCCATATCTTTCTCCCCCTTTTATTCTTTCAAACGATGAACATCTTTACATTCCATCTTCTACTACAAGATATGAATACATACCTCCGCTTTCACCCCGTACTGAAGGCTACGACTATAAACCTCCTCCACCACCACCACCATCAACTCATTTTCCAGGTTATGACTACAAACCCCCTCCCCAACCAACAGGAGGATATACTTACCTTCCTCCACCAGTGTCTGACCCCGAATATGGCACGTATCATATAGGAATTAAACTTTGGTATTTACCCTTGATATTCACTATCTATTTTTCAATGTATGTTATATGGTTAATTTTGGTAGCTTTAATCAGGCATAGAGTTTCGTTTATACAAAACTTATTCAACGCAGCGAATGGTGTGTTCAGTGCTCAGAGGACAAACAGTGAAGACCATTTGAACCAGATACTAAATACAATTGTAACTGCAATCAAATCAGCTGGCAAGAAATACTCATGACACGTGTGTTATTGTTTTTAAATAACCTAATAACATCAAACTTAATTTATGTAACAATTTTAGATGAAATGGTTACTAAAATGTTAGCATTCTTTACCTGAATAAGTATTTTAGGTACTAATGTTAAAATTCATGTGGATTATATTTATCAAAGAAACTGTCTTAATTTTTTTAACTATGGAAATATAACATTTAATAGTTTTTGTTAGTACAGTTTTATAAATATCATGTCTAGATTACTTAACGACGGTGTAAAGAACTAGGATTAATTGAACGCATAAACTGAAAACATGCCACACACAACATAAACTTCTTTATGTTCTTAATTGACACAATTTCAAAATCATAAACAATAAATACAATTAATAAATAAAATTGTTTGATTATATAAATACAGTATATGCATACCTAAACAATACAGATTGGTAAAAAGTGGTGAGATACCTCATAAACAAATACTGTATAGAAGTTACCTTCAAAAAACTAAATAAAGCAAGCTGGGCGAAAACATTGAACAAACTTTCTCACTCACCCTTCCACAAAAACAAATAAAAACCAAAGAAAACTATTTGGCACCAAAAACATAATTTTGGTAGCTCTCAGTAAAAAGTGGCAGTGAGCCATGGACATTGTCTTGCTCTTCACGTGTGTCATAAATCGTATTCAGTTCAAATCAAGCTTTTAATGACGGTGATCAAGGTGACTTTTTTGCAGTTATGCCTGAACTATAATATTTTCATATTACGAAGTCGCATTTAGGTTTGGGTTTTAATCTTCATTTTTATGTAAAATTTGAAATATTTTATAGTTGATTTTGATACTTTATGGTTTGTAGAACAATCCCATGGCATATATTTTCTTTTTGTACTGTTAACTCACTAACCGGAATTTTTGGAGAGATGGTGACTATTACGTTTTGATGGGTAATATTACAGATGATACGTTTGAGCAAAGTTTGATCAAAATCGGTATAGTCAATTTTGACAAGTTTTCAACTACTATTCTGTACCCCAAAATATCAGTACTTACAGTATATGAAGTAAATAATTACTATCAGTCTATAAACATTATATTTAAGAACGTGTTCTAATTGCTTCCATGTTATTTTAATGTATTTCAAACAAAGTTTAAATTTACATCAATATAAAATAAATTTAATAACATTCATTTCAATCTGCTAGAGTGACTTAAAGTGTAGTTTTTTTAATAGTTTCGCTCTGAATTGTGTAGTTTCCAAATCTACAGCAATTAAATTGTATAAAACAACTTTGTATCACCCTGCTTGTAAATAATGCACGGATAAACACATGGGAACTCATTTAAACTACTTCCGTAGGACTCTATATACATTATCATGTGCATTGAACCCAGAAGGACGACAGCTTCAGAGTACGACCTACTTATTTTGGGTTAAAAGTCAATTGTTACTTTGAGATTATGTACGGTGACAGTTCTCTTGTTACATTTAAAAAAGTTAAACTCGTTTTCAATATCACTTTTTCACCCGTACATAGTTACATTGAAAAAGGAGTAGGCTTTACTGAATGAGAGAAGTTAAATGGTTTTCTCTACCACTTATCTCCGCACAAAAATCCAATGAAACTATGCATAAAATGAAACAAAAATTCCAAATTAACCATTAAATTAAAACAATAATAATAAATATGAGAATAAATATCATTGGTTGAAAGAAAACAAAACAACTAAAATTGTAATAACAATGATAATAATTAGTGATAAAACAAACCATTAAAATAAAATAATAATAAATAAATAAACAAAATTCCCTAGATGAAAATTTACAAAACAACTAAAAGCGTTATAATAATTAGGAATAAAATAAATCATAAAAATAAAATAATAATAATAATAAACACAAAAGCAAAATTCCATGGATTAAAATGCACGAAACAACTAAAAGAATTAAGGATAAACTAATAGAAAATAAATAACACATAATAAAGATAAAAATGAGAAACATAATAACAATTAACGGTTTTCTACTAATGATTATTTACCAACTAAAACTAAATCTTATTTAAAAATAAATAAAATAAATTATAAAACAACTAGCTAATTTACCACTGAGAAAATTAATTAAATTAATATTTAAAAAATAAAATCTTAATGCAATAATATATAAATATATATTCACATATAAACACACATACACACACACACACACACACACACACACACACACACACACACACACACACATATATATATATATATATACACACATACAAATAAAAATCCAAGCATTAACGATTTCCATCATCCCTCGTTCAACCAAGAACCCACACCAATATGACTCCTGAATGGCAATAGATAGAATTTGATTTTACAGAGTCCGGAAAAGAGTTCCACAAACAGTAGGCAGACTCTGTAAAAAATTTCAGTAAATTCATATATGTAGTATAGAGGAAGTTATAAATAAATAAGATAAGATAATAAAAAAAGTTTTTGAGTTCTTGTCGGATATAATGTGTATTTTGAGTCCAGAAAAGTGCTTTTTGAAATGTCTCCCCGTCGTCTGTCAACTGTCGACCATGAATTGCTCTCCAGCTCAAACAAGTCAACGGATTTTAATCAATAATAAAAATCAGTGAATTATCGGTTAAAAATCGGCTGGTACAAAAGTGGTAATATATTAAAATCGGTTCAAGCGATTTCGTTTAAATTTTAGTTAAACCGTCTAAAGAAAATTGACTGAAAACTGTCTGCAAAATTTGCAACGCGTAATCTTTGCTTGGAGTCAAAACTAAATAATTTAATACCCGGGACTGGCCCAACCAAGATAGGGTTAACTACTGAAAACTTATTTTCCCATTCCCTTATGAATTCATTTTAATAAACTTATTTGGGAAGAGATTTATTAAATTTTAAAAAAAGTAAGTGCACACAACCGCGAAAATAACCACGGTGATCTAAGGCTGGCAATTTTTTCCTTCTCTATAAATAAATTCTCTGCAGTGAGACATATTATTAAGGCCTTCATGAGAGTCTCAGGATCCCCATTTTCCGAAAAGTTATCGTACATAATAATAATTTAGATAAACTTCACTCGAAATAAAATTAATTGTTTCAGAGGGCTCGACACAAGTTCAGCGGTACTTTTATCTCTCTTTAGACTCTTATCTTCGTGCTACTGCTATCCTTATTAAAGCAACCAATCGCAAGGATTGCGAGCAAGATTCCGGTTCCTAACCAGTGACATTGTCACAAATTGCAAATCACAAATGTTACGCTTCTAGAATAATTGACAAAAATAAAAATCAGTCTTGACAACCCTTATTATAAACTCGAGTTACCAGAGGATGCGTTTATGGCACAAGATAAGCGAGCTTATACCCCAAAGCTCTTAAATATATAAATTTGTTTTAAAGACACTGTCCATGGATAATTTCAACTTTTCAACTGAAAACCACAGTACGAACATTTTGGGCGATAAATAGTTTTGTTCGGTTAAGAGATGAATGAGTGGGAAAGTTACTGCGATGTTTTTGCATTGTTTATTCTTGCCGACTGTCAAGATTTTAATTCGTACTTCATATTTTATATTACCACTTATAACGAATTTTAATCAAAATAGGTTGCCCTATTATAGTACCTAACACGTGTAAAGATTCAAAGATAGGGGGAAAGGAGTTTGATTTCTTCTTAAATAAATAACAGTTCATCTTCTTTCCTTTACAAATTATTTACTGCTTTAGATTGTTTACGCCGAATCAAAATAAAAGAGGAAATATTCCAAGTGTTCTCAGAATATGTGCACAAGAAAAAGGTTTGGACATTCTTTGTGGTTTTGTCAATGGATGTGACTCTGGCTTTTCTTGGACCACAGTGAAACAAACATTCTTATAATTATTAAATGTTGTATGTATTGTGACTGCAGCAGGATGAGAAGAGTTTGAAAAGTATCTTCAGGAATCAGAAAGGTTTTTATAATAATTTAATTGTTTCTGAACTGGAAGAAAATCAATTATAACGGCACGTATTGTAGTACTTAGGTGAAATGTACATAATGTACATTCATTTCCATCTTTACAGAAAATATTTTAGAAAAACAAGGGGAGTGTAATGGCCATTTATTGTGTTCATTATAAGACAAAACCATTATACCATTTTATAGAATTCTACAAATAGTATCAGACAAAAATATAAAAACAGTATTATTACTTTCTTTCATATATATATAATTTAGAGAAAAATATGTGATAGGAAAAAAATCGATATCAAGTGTTTTACAGATATATTTGTTTCTGTCATTAAGTATAAATGAGAGGTAATTGGAATATTTGTTTATCGTCAGTGCAGTGCTCTGCAGAACAGTTAAACCTGTGGACCGATTAAAAATATATATGTAGGCCTATTTTAGCCATATCTTGAGATTTGTTTTCTCATCTTTCGATCATTTTAAATTTCGGGGTTGCAGTTAAAACCAAAAATCCGACATGGCCTCTTATAAAATATGTAATTTCTCAAAATCGGCTTTATCAATTTGGTTCAAATTTTAGTGTAATATGAATATTAATAACCCAAAACTCGAGTGTAAAATGGAAAATAAAAATATATCGCTTTAGGGAAATTGGAAAAAACAAAAATGAATTTGCTGTAAGTTATTAAGAACTCAGTTAAGGTCCGTAAGTAAACCTAAGTACTCTTATAATTCCACGTGGGTGTCTGTTCGTCTATTTTTATTTTTTATTCTGTTTGTAAGTCGCAAACCGTCCACATAGACACACCGATCAAACCTATATATTTCAAACTTTACATTTATATTGCATTGTCCCACATATAGGAAAAATATAGCGGTAACAATAAAAACAACTTTGGAATAGTTAAGGGCTAAAAATTATCGAGTTGAAATTTTTTATAAATATATTGTGTGGTGTATTAACTTAAAATAGAACATATTCTGTTTAAGAATATTGATGTTTATTTGATGAAAAATCAATATGTTGGAACTTGGGCAAATATAAAGTGTTTAACATCACGTTGACCTTCTTCTAACTTGAACACTTGATTAGAAATCTGAAACATTTAATTGGACTTGAAATACAATTGCAGTCCAATATCATATGTTATAATTTTTGTATGATAATACAAGTTAATTTAATAACCACACAATGAGAAATGCTTAGTGTATGATTTTCGAAAGGAGTTTTTATAACATCTGAGACAAAGATTGCAATAGCCATTAATAGATGGATTGGATTTTCATTTAGATTTCTTTCTAAAGTAAATAGATTTGTACTCTAGAATCTTCATTTTTATTTAGTTTTATATTCCTGAAGTAATTAATTGGTTTAATTACGATATATTTTAAGTTATTTTAATGTGTTTATATTGTTGTGTTTTCTTAAAGTAGCTAGTTTCTTCCAATTGTTTACTTCTTTAAAGGCTGGTACTTTATCACATCAATTATTTGAATCTGTACGCAGACGCGTATATATAGTGCAAGTAAACACACAACTGCCCGTCCTCAACAAACACTTTATAGAAACAAGAGGACGTTTCATTAAATAACTCGTCATCTTCAGTTGTTACATGTACACAAACTTTCTTACTACTGAACTCAACCGACAATGTAAATGATTCAACAAAATAATATCAAAAAACCAATATAGCTAGACAATGACATATATAGTTCAAGGTCCAATGAAAAATCCTGAATCATTTGTGAAACCGAATAATAAATGTTTTGTTCTAATTAATGAGCCACAAATGTTATTTAATTTAAATGCACACATACTACATGATAATGAAAAACATAACAACGTTAAATAGCTCTGATAATTAATAACCCTAGTTAAATGACGATTACTATAAATTTGTCGCATATTCATAGAACTTTTTCGTCAAAAACCTAAATCGAATCAACACACCGATACAGTGTCATAAACAATAATAATTTAGCAGACTGTAACAGACTTGTTTTTTTCACAGTTATGGGCTTTATTAGTTTCAATAACTATTTAATTTACCCTAAAGTGATTTTTTTTTTTTTTGAAGAAACTCTCGTATTATGCTTTGGTACGTTCAAAAAATTTTACTTTTTTAGATATAGGTAGTTACAGTATGTGTTGAATCAATAAATCGATGTTTAACCTTTCGTGTATATATTCGTTTTGAGGTACAATGAGCCAAAATAAAATTGTGAACATATTTATCTTTGTCTGTCGTTTTTAAGTTCTGTTCAATTAAACAATATACCGATTTTGATCAATTTTTATATTTGGATATATTTTAATCATATCTAGAAGTTTTTCCCTCATTATGTATATATAATAATTCAAAAGTCCTCAGGCGCTGATTATAGTGAGTAAAGGCGTTGCAATTCCGAGGAAGCATAGCTGGATCTACACCTTTCTATATGGTTTGCTATCAGTTTGATCTTGACCAACTTTGGGTTTCTTCCGATCCTGTATTTATTAGAATATTAGAGGACTATCCTTCTTTATTATACGATATGTTCTTATTTTTCTTCTTTTTTTTTTTATAAGGTGATGATGACCGAATGGTTTTTCAACTTTAAATAACATCAAACAAATTATACTATAAAAATGTAGACTCAAAAGACCAGAATTCAACATTTTGATTTTCACATTTTTTGTTTTTTTAATCACTTATGAGGCGTAGTTTTCTTTTTTGTTATTCGGCACTATTATTTGGATTATAAATTTACCAGCTTATCAAATTTTGATGGAAATCACTTTTGACAATTTTTACTTATTAGATAATTAGAACCAACGTTTTAACAAAATTTGCACACAATCGCTGTTTTAAATTTTAAGAAATCAGACCTTTTTTTACTTTTTGGTCTAATGGGAAGTTCCTCTTTTAAATGTTGATTTTGTTTCGTATTTGATTTTGTGTACGAGTGTGTGTGAAAGTTTGTGCACTATTTATTTACCAACTATTACTCCCTAAATTACAGCACTTTGTGTTATCTAAAATATGGCTAGGCGATTTTCAGTTGTTGTCGTTTAGTCTATAATAAAGTTGACCTGTTTATATTAAACTGCTCAGATCTTCTAACAAAGTTGTGTTATTCTAATAAACTGCACTGACAGTGTCTAGGGTAAGAACGGAGCCAACAATAGAACGGTTGTTACAAATCACAATCGTGTGAAGCTATCAATTACGAACCTTGTCAACTAAATTGGAGAAACGACAAAAGAAATGTTGTTTAGAGTGTATCAGTATGGCAGGTCATTAAACTTGACCGCTGATGTTGATGAACTGACCAAAATTAAGAGGTTGAAATGTCGATTTCTGAACATAAAAACAATGTTCAATACGCCATTAATGATGTTACGTGCAGTATTGCGACTCAGTACTCAGAGGAACAATAAAAACTCTCATTAAAAGTACGGAGTTGTTTCCATGCCGGCCATCTGACAGTCTTTCTTTCTCTCTCCAAATACTTTAGTGTCGACAAATTATCCTTAGCGTGTAATTCTCATGTCCAAAATATGACTGTGCAATTTATTTTAAAACCGAGCTTCAGAAATCTGTTGAAGTAAATTCTCTTGCGTGAATAAAATTTGTTTATTTCAAAAAAATTCTTATGATTAAAAAGTAAATGTTCATTTGGCATTCGATTTAATGAAATGTTAAATACAACTTAGTTTATCTACATTTTACACAACAATATTCAGTGATTCACAAAATATTTTTGTATTTATTTATTATTTATGTGTAGTGTTAATATTTCAGCAAGATTAGAGTAAACCACTTGTGGTTTCAGAATCGATATATTTGCTACTACAATTTGCCTTAGTTCAAAGACTAAGCGAACGTAACCGATATAGCATAAATTATTTTTATTAATAGTTAGCTGTGTCCGCGGTTTTGACTGCTTGAAAGTGGGGCTAATTACATTTCAAACTTATAAAGAAATATAAGCAAGGGATTTCCTGTCTAAACAAAGTTACAAAATATATAGGATTTCGTAACAACAGAATGATGATCGACCTTTTATATGTCCTCTTTCGTGAAGAGTGGAAAATCATTTTAAACAATTAACAGCTTTTCATCAATCACACATTAATTAATTCAAATAAAAACCGCTATAATTTTGAAATCTCTGAATCAATTTTAAATAAATCTAAATCTTTCATTTTAAATAACGTTTTACTATATACAAACTGGAAACTAATAAAAATAAAACATACATTGCACATTTCTTGGACTATTTTTTAATCAAACTTACTAAAACCTAACCAGATAAAGTGCCTACATAGGAAAGAAACTGAATAAAAATCGGCTCAGCAGTTCTTAAGTTGTTAGCTTTAAAAAAGACAGGCGTTACGTTTTATAAATGTAGGAGGGGTTTTTTAATTAGTGTTATGTAAGCTACTTGCAGTAAACACAGATCTTGTCTGTGTTATGAATTACACAAATTCAAAAATTAGTGTTTAAAAAAAAAGTACTTTAGACGTTTAGAATAAAAATGAGATTAAAATTAGACAGATTATACAAATTAAAAAGTAAGTTATGAAACCTAAAAAAAAAAAAAAAAAAAAAAAAAAAAAAAAAAAAAAAAAAAAAAAAAAAAAAACTAAACGTTAGAAATAAAAAATAGATTAAAATCAAAGAAATTATACAAATTAAAAAGTAAGTTATGAAAACTAAAAATAAGTTAAACGTTCGAAATAAAAATGAGATTAAAATTACAAAGATTATAAGTAACTTCGCTATTTGTCTTCGTAAAGCGATGTGATTTTTAGAAATGTAAGCAAGATTTAAATATGAAAGTATTTAACTAATTTAGTGTGTTATAAGTTGAAAACACACAAGGTATGAACACAAAAAAATGTTTAAAATGACCGCCATTTAATTCGATAGGGTTCTATATGGACACACTATAGTCCCCTACATCAAATTTTAAGCTATCATTAATATCTGTATCCACTATTGAGCTTACGTTCAAATGACGACAGACAGACCTTGGTCGAAAATCTCTTTCACTTCTTATACTAGATAAGTAAAACAAATGAAAAGCCAATTTTTGAACTCGTTAAAATTTGCTATGTACTTTACATTAGTATATACTGTTGGTAAAAGAGGAATTATTATTTACTTATTTTTAAATCTATTATAGTTTATATCTAGGGTCCTCTTAATTTTATAAAATTTGCCGTTTGGCCATAAATAACAAAAATATCTTGGATACAAATAATTTTCGTACATTTATACAATAACTCAAGATGATATTTGATTACAGTTAGGATAATCAGTAACTATGTTGTGAAATAAGCCGATAATCTACTGCTATTGTTTTAAAAAACCTTATGTCAAAACCCATAGTTGTTTAGATACAAGTACTGACATTTTAAAACATGCGCTACTCTATTAAACATGAACCTAGCCTATATAGATAGTATTCTAACATTTACAAAAGGATAAGTTTGGAATTTTCTATGATTTTCTTTATGATTTACACTCGTTTTGATGTTCCCTGAGACCCAGAAAGTTGTTTTTAGAATGATGGCTCTCGTTCACAACCCAAACGTGAGAACCGGTTTCAATCAATTTAGTATGTGGACATATTTTGGAACATTTTGGCTGCTATAAGGCAAAACTACAAACGTTTTGGCAAAATAATACTGAAGGACACAAATAAAGGAGTATTGGTTGCCATCGTTCTACAAATGTCAGTTTATGAGTAAAAACCAAAAATCCATGGTGGAATGACTTAATTTCTTAAAACTTTTCACCTTTTTCATATAAATTTAGGTCAAATGTTAAGATTAATGACTCAAGATAGTGTGCAAAATTGGGAATAATAGAAAATTACTGTCAAGGAATATTTTCCAAAAATTGAAAACTAATATTGATTTACGTTATTTAATCTCATCTTATTTATATTTATGACGAGTTTTTGAAACCAGTAATAAATTAGGATCTTATTTAAATATATAAAAATGTCTAAAATATTCTAAAATCTATCATGTCTGTGGTTGATTTTCATTTTTTACCGACAACTACTGAACTGCCATTTGCGGTGACGAACAATATTGTTTTGGTTAGTTTGATTGTAAATGGGTATGTAAGAAGGTTTGTGAACTGTTTGTTTTTCTTTAAGTAGGAGATTATTTAATTTCACAATGAGGGCAGAGTGGTACCTTATTATAAAATAGGACTTTAAAAAATATTAGTTAAACTATCGTTATTATTTTATAGCAAGTCCCGCAAGACAAAAATTCATACTTTAACGCAGATACATATTAATCTCGTATAGCAAGCATAAATCAAATATTTAAAAACAATTAGCTTAATTTGATATTCGTGGACCAATTACGAGTCGAACTGCTACCGCAAACAATCAGCGCCAGGTTAGATACTTGTTAATAAGCGCATGTGACATTACCAGACTTCCTGCTAAATATATTTACATAGAACGCCGTTAGTTTTGAATGTCTAAACAACAAGAATATATGTTCTAATTAATCCTACGGAGCATTGAGATACTGTTAGACAAATTCGTCACAAGTGTTAACTAACTATTCTGTCATAACCTCAGCAATACTCTCCGATACACGTAACCCAAAATATGTAGATATTTGTGACTTTATCGACGATATCAATAATTGAAGATTTAAAATAAATTTATTGCTATTATAAAATTGTTGACAATCTGCTTTTCATGTGCAAAATGAAAACTAATTTCATTGAACTTTTGACTGTTATTGTCGTCATGTGCAGTTACGTTTGTGTGGAATCGCTCAGTTCTGGAGTCTCGATAAACAGTTTGAAGAACGAGACAACGCAACACCTACACGACTTGAGGATATCCAATATCACAGAAGAAGATGATAAAAGTTCGATAAATTCACAAGAAGATGAAAATCAACGGAGAAGTTTAGAGATACATAATGAGCGGTAAGTGTAGACAAGAGTTTAGGAGTTTTTTTAATTTATTCTATGAAGAGAATATTTACTGTGTAGAGTCAAACTTTATTTATTTTAATTTGCAGTCACTGCGTAGAAGTTGTGGAGTTGTAATTCGTTCTCCGCATGATTCAATGATGTGCACCTAATCTTAAAAACAGCTAATTAATTTATAACAGCTGATCAGATAAAAACATCTGTTCGAATCGTTGTAAGTATACAATGTTAAAAACATTGTTGTTAAACTCCAAAGTTATTTATGGTTGCTGTTTACACTTAGCATTGCGCTTGTGAAAGTATATGTATTTTAAAATTAATTAAGCTACCTACAGTGTAAGACAACAACAGCTGAATTTTACAGATTTATTGGACAAAGCATTAACGCTTTCAACATTCATTTTTAGTCTTCGTGGCGGAGACAAGTCCATTTAGTAATTAGATCATTGACAGTTTATAGTTTGATTAAGTAAACGTAATTTTTATGTCGAGTTTTATTAGTTATAGTAGCTCATGTATCACTTTCGATGGCGACTTTGTCGTTGAAACGCGTTTCATTTAATTTGCTATATGGTTTTGTGTGTAAGGACGTTTGTGCCCTATTTTTACACCATTTTTATTTGCAAAACAGTATTTGATGAGATAAAGATATGCAAAACAATAAGTAGGAACATCTTAACTGTTAATATAAAACAGTCGAATTAGTACAGATTCAGAGCAACATAAAAGTGGTTATACGCCACTTTCATTTGCATTTTCAATGGGGTTAAATAGGTATAACGATGTATTGTATTTCCAGGCTTATTTTGTATATATTCCCAATACTCGACACATTTTTATACATTTTTTTTTAGTTTCCCCTCCGAAATTTTTCTATATTTATTTAAGATTTGGCGATATTATTATTAAAATTAATTCAATATTTTCATTCATTTTTTGACTGTAACAATCATGGCATCATTGAAAACACTTTATTTTACCTACTTCATAAATCTCAATTTATATAATGGTCAAATTATTGAACCATATTATGATAATTAAAAATATTATAACCACAATAGATTTTAATATTTTCAATTCAATAAACACAAGATTGTATTATTGAAAACTAAATCCAAAATTGATTTAAATAAATTATTACATTTTCTTTAGAAGTTCAATATCACAGAAAGTATAACCTAACCGGCATAGAAAACCTAATATGAAATAAACCCTTTCAAATATATTTACTATATTGAGAAACAACTACATGGTAAATGAGCATCCAAATGCTTGAAATTTTCTTCTACTTAATAATCAAGTTGTAATTAGTAATAAAAGTACTAAAACAAATGTTATTGAGCAGCATTTGTTTTAATAAATTTTCTGTATTTATTTATTACATAACCTCTTTAAATTTACTATAAAACAATGAAATCGCTAAGTGTTTTATTATAAATTGATAATAAATAATTGATAGAAATTTCAATAATATAATATCACCAATACACATTAAATGCCAGAAATAAATGTATTTTGATATTTCTAGTTAATTAAACAAGACGTTATGGCTTTTATGACTATTTTTGACATTAAAGAAGTAAGCTAGTAATTCAAAACTTCAGAACCTGATTTAATTGAACCTATTTAAACTCTCAATGTGTTACATACAAAATGAATAGACAGAACAAATAATTGAAGTAAATCAATAAATAATATAGAAAAAAAGAGTTTTTAAGTATAATATTGTGACCGAATTTATCAAACGTCTTCAAAAAATCAGTGTGTAATTGCAGACACTCGCTGTATATTTAATTAACATTAGTTATGTTCAAAACATGATGATTCTTGTTGTAGACAGAATCTTGTATGATTGTTCAATTTAATAAAAAAATTACTTTACCTGAGTATTAATTATAATATAAAACAATAATATATAAACATGACGTGTTCAGTCGATAGGACCAGAAGCTACGTTCCTAAAAGCGATCTGATTTACATTCAGATATATTTTCAGTCACCAAAAGATACCATTCACATTTAAGGGATGAGAATATACTGGATCAGCTTTAATTGAAGCTGAGTAAATTGTTGGATAACAAATGTACTGTTGTGTTATCCAGGTTCTATCTCACTAAAACAGCAGCTCCTGGCGCAGTAACAAAGCTAGCCATTGGTTTCTTTCTAACTTGATAAATCATAAGAGGCAAATCAGAAGATTGTGCAACAAGCTCTGAACGACGATGTGTATGAAACTCGTGTTTTATTTCTTGAAACAGTGATTCTAAAGTTTGGATACGACAGAAGTACATTTATTATACAACAATTTACTCTGTTTCAACATACAGTTTTGGCGACTGAAAGTATACCCGGATGGAAATGGAATTGTACGTGGCAGTGTCTCTCAGTGTTCTTAGAACTTAGCGCAGGGCTACCAGAAACTTTTAACTATGAGTTACCGCGTTCAAATGATTTACAGCGAATGGTCACGAGATCCGAATAAGAATATAGTGCGAGAGATTACTTCTGATTTTAAAATTGCTAAATACTTGGATACAATCTTTCCATTCGTCGAAAAAATCACATGTTTTAACATAATCAATATTAAGTAAATATACAATACCACTTGGTTCTTTTGTAGAAAGTAATTTAGATATAAAATTAGAAAATATTGAATTATTAGTGTTTTTCGAAATAGAAGGAGCTATATCGATCCAAGAATAAATACTATTTCATATGTGATAATGCAAAGTAATGTATAATAATATCAAATACTTTAGCAGGTGTTAAAAACTGCAATTAAAATTCGTTAGTTTTATATGGAAGGGAAATTTTAGATATTTTCGAAAATAGACAAGGATAAATAGAGACTGTTTACCTGATAACGGCGAAATCTCGATAAACTGATTCATATAAAAAGAGAGAAAAATTACAAGATTGAGTTCATTGTTGAATTGGTTTGAAATTTTACACATTTTACACCTTATCAACATTGTAATTATTATTTAAATGTTTCTAACCTCTTTGTACAACTAAAGAAAACAATGAAAGCTTATTAAACGTTTATGTCCATTAAACTAACAATGACGGGAAAGTAGATTGTTAAACAAACAAAAAAACAGAGTCAACACTTGAAACTGGCCTGGAACCTACCCAATTATTAACTGTTCACAAGTCCGAACTGCGGAGAACTAAACTAAGCGACACTACTTCTGGGAAGATATGTTTATGAACTTACATGTATTATGCAATAATATGATAGAAGTTGAGTAAATGAATTGTAACCATATCTGTCAGTAAATTTGATTACCACGTGTTTTAAATACACCCTTTACCTAATTATTGCAGCCTCTATGCTATATAACTTTGAATATCACACATCTATTATTCAAGTTAATTTAAATTAAAAATATCATTCAAACGTTCATGTCAGTGACATCACGAACTGGAGCACTATGACTGATTTGAAAGGGCGCCACAAAATTGTTCGCTGAAATGACAGCTAATGGACACTGTCTAAACCTCTCGTAACAATGTTTTTCGGCAGGAAATGCACACTTCTCGACCATAAAAAACACAAGAATGCCAAATATTTTGTGGAATATGATTTTTTTTTTTTTTTTAGTATTTTGAATTTCTCCCTGCATGGAACACATGTATATTTTGAATTGGTTATGTATCGTTCAGCTTCTAGAAAATTTATAGGTTTGGAGAAAAAAAATAATTCGGAATCAAAGATTTTTTTGTGCAATGAATTTGATTTCTTACCCCCCACTTAAAATCATTTTTGGCGTCGATAAAAGATTAAATTTGGCAAACATGGTACTAATTAACTTTTCGACATTAGTAAAAGATGATCATAGAATAATAATTGCATTTGTGCAACACTGGATTTTAGGTGGTCGCTGTCATAAAAGAACTAGTATGGTGTCAAAACCAACATGGCACGAGAAGGGGGTTGTTGGCTCTAATTTGACTCCAAGTTAGGGACGATGTGCAGTGAGCAACAGGCTCACCTGTCCGATGTATTAATTAAATGATGAGAGTGTATAAAATAAGTACATATTTAATACGTTTATCCATATTGTTTCTTAATCCTTTTCAATCAATCTAACTAACTGCACCAACTGCCCAATTCAAAGGTGGCGTGGGGTTGGCTCGACGCGGGGGTTGGCTCGACGTGGGGTTGGCTCGACATATTGGCCTCCCCAGTCAATAGCAATCACTTCCTGGAAATGTGAATGGATCAGGTACCAGTCGGGCGGGTATAGGTTAAGTTAGGTTAGGTTAAGTTAGGTTAGGTTAGGTTAGGTTAGGTTAGGAAGTATGGTCATCGCAATCATAAAGCCCATCGACAATATGACATACCATCGAATTGGATACTTAAATAAACTTCAACAGTGCCTTATGAGTTCAGAATAGTTATGATTGGTATTGTGCTTTCTGTTAGTTTTAAAGGATACCAGGTTAGCCAAGGACTAGCCAAGACTCGAGAATACTACCAGCGAATAACAAGTCATACTATTCTGACAGACGACGAACCTCGTCACTTGAGTGTCGCTCTTTGGCTGACCGAACAAACAAACACCTCCAATTCCAAGAAGGGTTGCTCATTAAGCAGGAGTTTGAACAGATGACCCTAGTTCCCCAAAGTGTCGAGCCAACCCCACGTTATACTAGTGTCGAACTAACCCCACGTCGAGACAACCCCACGTAATCAATTCAAATGTTCAGTAGGCATGTGGTCTGACGAACGTATGGAAAATTCACATTGAGGGCGTCGTCAAGCAATTGGGATCTTTTTTTTAAACTCAACTCTACAATAAGTTTTCTGAAAAATGACAGGAATGAAATCATATATGGTAAGAAATCTGAATAAGATAGAAGAAAATATTTTAGTTAATAACATTGAGATTAACTTTTCCATTAATTATTGGGTTTCTTAGAAAATACAAATAAACCAAAAAACCATAACACTTTATGATAAGCGATATATCTATCTTCAAGTAAATGCACATGTACACCTTATGGCCATTAACGGATGACAGTTTGTGCGATTGTGACTGTGTGGTCGCCATTGTCGCCTCATTAACCCGTTGTCTTGTTGCAGGGCAGAGCCGCGCCAGGGAATTCTTACCAATTCCTACTACGACTTTCTTATCAATGAAGGGTCCTACAAGTTCTGGGCTGTATTTCAGGTTGGTATAATTATTTTACTTTTAACATAATTTGGATTTTACACATATTTTTCATTAGACATTGAACATGCTTTGCATGAATATTATGTTATTTATTTATTGTCTGTTATCGGAGGTTGTTTATTTAATCGGAGTGGGTCAAGCCGACATAAACTTATGCAACAAATAATTTGCACATAGTTTCCTTTAATTAGGACTTAGTTATGTGATTAAATATTTGGGATCCTATATTTATTTATATTTTTCTGAACGTATGTGGATAAATTACTTAAATATAAAGCTTGCTATAGTGATTAAAGGCGAGGCAATACTAAGGAACTCTAGCTAGATCTATAATTTGTCATGTAGTCTTTCATTAGATCCCTTTCTTTAATCTTTTCTATCAAGTCTCAATTGACCAATTCTTGTTCTCTTCCAACCCCGACATTGTTATACATTTTTCGCCTTTAAACAACGAAGGGAGAAAATATGACGACTTTGATAATCTCTTAACACATTTGTCGAGCCAAATGTAATGAACTAATTTATACAGACCCTTTCTAATGTATATGAATTACGTAAGAAATAACGTTATACAAAACTTTTCATACACATATACAAAAAATCAATTTAATTTATGAGGAGGGGCGTAAATGGCATCACTAAAATAAATTTTAAGACTACAATTAAAAATTAAAAATGACATAAATAAAAACTTAAAAAATCCAAATTTTTCAAATTTACCTGAACGATAAATATTTAAAAAGACTCTAAGCTATGAAAACTCCTTAAATGCCTGTTCGAAAGTTAATAGTTAAAAATATAAATAAATAAACAAAACTGCTTGGGCGAAATTATAAGTGGTCTGTCTCAAAATTAGAGCAAGATATTTTGATCAACGTTGGTATAATGTGAAAATTTACAACCTGAACAGTAAGGGAAATATGGTTAGTGAATTATTTTGGAAAAACCAAAAGGAACCCAACGTTTGTTAAGGTTCTTTCCGTACTTCCAACTCACGAAACATAATTCTCTTTTACTTGATGTTTTTCGTATTAATTTAGGTAAATAAGTCTTCATATTTTACCAAAATTTAATCAAAATCGCTTACCCTAACATTAAACTATTTCAACTTTTATTTAAATTTTAAAAACTAACAAAATCTTTTCCATTTGCATTTGTTTCCCTGGGTTACTTTTAATCTCTGTAGGCGTGTCTTACGCTTATGCGACCCTGCTGCATTCGGATCTTGGGCCCAAATGTCCTACTATCGTATATCTGAAATTTGTACAGTTGATTCCCAGTTTTACAGCTTATATTTCAAATGTTGTTTCTATTTATTTTAAATTATATTCTTCTAAATTCATCTTAAATTGCCTTTGTGCACTAAATTAAATCTATTTACCTCCTTCCCATTGATAATTATTTTCAATTCTAAATGTAAGGATTCTCCCATATGAAACCTATAAACACGGGTTTCTTCTGTAAATTACAAATATTGTTTCTGCTAATTATTATTGTAGTTAATATTTTTTGGAATAGTTGCTATAAGATTAAAACTCAAAAGAACTTTTTCTCAAAATCACATCAAAGATTTTTAGTCAGACTTTTGCTAAATTATAGCCTCTAATTACTTAAGGTAAAATATACTTTTCACCATTTCTCTAAAAATCTAGGTTGGATAAATGAACCAATAAATGCACTATTGTAAAAGTTGGAATATTTTAATTCTGGGGCAAGCGATTTTGATTAAATTTTAGTAAAATATGAAGACTTATTACAAAAATTAATAAGTCAAACAGCAAGTAAAAGAGAATTATGTTTCGTGAGTAAATTTGGAATTACAGAAAAGAACTTTAACAGACGTTGTGTTCGTTTTGGTTTTCCCCAAACTATTCACTAACCATATTTCTCTTACTGTTATGGTTGTAAATTTTCACATTTTACCAACGTTTGATCAAAATATCTTGCTTTAATTTTGAGACCACTTACAATTTTGTCCAAGCCGTTGTGTTTATTTTTTTATTTTTAACTAATAACTTTCGAACAGACATTTAGGGAGTTTTCATACCTTGAAGTCTTTATAAATATTTATCGTTGAGTTAAATTTGAGAAATTTGGATTTTTCAGTTTTTATTTATGCTAGTTTTAATTTTTAATTCTAGTATTTATCTAACTTATATTATAACTTATTATAGTATTTAATTATTTGAAATTTATCTAATATCGTATTTTATTTTAACTGCATTGCCCTTTAATATATTCTCTTGTTAACAGTGTTAGGGTTCTCGATTTATTGTGCAGGGTTATTTCAAACAAACATTTAAGTGAATTACCACTAATCCTTGTTTAATTTTACTTTTTATTATTTACATCTATTTTATTTATAATTCTACGTTTCATGCTAAGTTAGGTTTAAGATATATTTTGATTTATCACAGGAGATGAAGTTTCTATTAAAATTATGTTCAGATGTAGATTCTAAGGTCTTAAACTAAACATATTGGTCGTCATATCATCAAAATACCTATTCCTGAGTTATCGGTATAAAAACAAACAAAAATCTTTTCGGGAAAAGAGGTAAAAAAAAGTAATTTCTCAAAATCAACTGTACCAATTTTGCTCAAATTTTGGTTATTGGTGAATAATAAATTTATAAACCATCGTGAAAAAAGTGGAAAACATTACGGTTAAGGAATAATTCCAAAAAAAACGAAAATGAACTTTGAATACCGTCATTTAAAATAAAATGGAGTTTGATTTCATTAAAATGGGATTTGCGCGAAGATCCAGTTTGTGATACAAGTGAACCAAGTTTTAGTTCTGTTGAAATACAAAAATACATTTTATATGTATCCCAAATATTTTTCTATAATTTTAACTTTTTTACAACTACTGAAGTTACAATTTTTTCGACGAATTGTTTTGTCAGGATAGTATTTAGTTTTGAAAATAAGCTCATCAAAAAATATGTGCAATTTCTTGCATGTACGTCTCAAAATTGCAACTTAATTAACTTGCTAACATTACGAAGAATGCTTTGTTTACAACTATGCCCATTTATGATTTAAACTCTTAAAAAGTTATCTAGAATTGACGAAGAGTATGACATTTGTTATCTTGGAAATGGCAAATTGGCTGAACATACTTCTAACAACATATCAGCCTTACCATACATCACGCTTAGGTGTTGTAATAAATAACACATATAAAAAACAAAAACATAATATTACTATATCTAAAATTGAGGTAGACAATAGAGTTCGACCAATCACAGTCGAGGTCGTTCAATTAGAGTTGTTGGCAATAAACTTGAAATATGATGATTGAGAGTAGACATTGAAGTTGTATCTTTGACCAACAGATGCCGCAGTATCTATTGTATTCTATTTATAAAGTGCACATCTTACTTGCGATAATTTGCATATCTATCTGTTTGTGTTATTATATTTCCTCGGTTTTAGAAACATATCTTACCATTAGATAAGTCTAAATGTGTCGTTATTTTCTAGCGATTAGGAGATAAAAAATTTTAATTAGATTTTATCTCGATTTCAACACCATTTTGGTAAAATATACTTACCCAAAATAAAAGGTTTATTTTTGAGACTTTGCCAAACTACACTTTACTATATTTAATATTTTTTTTAACAATAAAAACCTTTCAGTTATCATCGCTTAAAAAAAAGAGTGGAAAATAGCACAAAATAGAAGCATCTAGCTCTCGTATTCTTTAATAGTGTCAAGGTTAAAAGAGAACAAGAGTTTATCAGGAGACGTGCTTGGAAGATGAAAGAGAAAGAGCAAACCAAAAATTACACGAAGAAAGTTATAGATCTAGTTAGTGTTTCACGGGAATACCAAACCAGTATTCATTATGCATGAGCCTCGAGGGGAAATATACCGTAATGACTACACTGGGAGTCAGGGAATGAAAGAGTGATAGATTCAGTGACTGAGTGAAGGAGTATAAAGTGAGGTAATGAGTAACAGAGTAAAGAAGCGAAAGAGTAAGCTAGTGAGTGAGTGAAGGAATGAATAAGTGAGGGAGGGTGGGAATGAATGCGTGAGTTAGGGAATGAAGGAGGGAGGGAGTGAGGAAAGAACTGAGGAAGCAAGAGAAGAAGTGAATGTGGAAGTTAGTGAGTGAGTGAGGTAGTGAGAGAGTAGGTTATTGAGCAAGGAAGTGAAAGTTTAGGGAATGATTGAGTGATAGAAGAGTGAGCGTGTAAAATATTAAATTTTACATAATAATAATATATCAATAACTAACGCATATTTGTTTAGAGATTTTCATAAGAAAAATGTAATATTACAGCACCCTTTATGGTAAGACGAAAGCGAGAGAGTGTGAAAAGTATAAGATCGTAACCCCAAAATACGTTTCGATCAGTGTGTGTATAGAAAATTTCAAGACAGGTTTTTGAGCTTAATGGTAATTTCTTTAAATTTTATGATTTTTTTTTTATGTATTTATATATTACTGGGACACTAGCAGCTTGAAATTGGTGTTCAATGTTGTTCAAATTTGGTAAACAAACTGTTTTTAGCATTTTTTTAAAACAATTTCATTAATCAGCAAAAATGTTTAAAATAAAACTGATAGGTTTATATCCACGTATGCACTTGAACATGGTCAGGTAAGGGAAAACAAAGGACAAGAATGTCCACTGTAGAATAATGTAATTTATTTAAAGTATTTAGCTTCAAAATGGCCACCACTTAAAACATTTGTTGCTCAAGATTGAACAATAATTTAAATAACATTTAAGTCATGGCAAAATGTATAATACCAATCGTTATTGTATGTAAAAAAATAATAAATAAAAGCCTCAAGCATGTGCTAAGACTTAGAATTCGTTGCAAATAGGGACAATTGTTTTTATAAAGTCGAAAACTTTTAAGAGGCAAAACGCCAACATATAATTTCTTCGTTAAATAAATATACATATTCGTAATCACAATAACTTAGTTTTATTTGATGCCCCACACATAATAGTTTCAAAAATAAAATTTCTCAGCTTGAAAATTTTGCCCCTTAATTCTCCAAGGTTTTTTTGTGACTGCTCTATTTTTTCTATGTATGAGACAATACAAAGAATACAAATGCAAAGTATTAAATATATATTACTTATCGTCTTGTCTGTGTAGACTGGTTTTGACTTACAAACAAACACATACGCGCGAAATCATAATGGTGCTTAGTTTGACCTACGAAAAGTAAAAATTGTATAGCCAAAACTACAATTCCAAACTTTGATCTATCAAATTTTATACCAGAATAATGATTATATTCAAATCTCGAAACAAATTCTTATAGCAATATATACGATTCTTCATAAATGTTAACAGATGATAAAAAATTTAGTCGCAACCGCCATATATAAAATAAGTTCGTACTTTGGGTATTTTTTTAATTTTTAAGTTTTTATAAATTTGTTCGGTTACTCAAAATTTTGGATAGCTGCTATAAGACTAAAACACAAAACCACCACTTTCTCAAAACCAGCTGCACCAATTTTTATCACATTTTACTTAAATGTAGTCAATAAAAACCAATACAAAATGTATTGGTTGTCATATCTTCAAAAATACTGGTTTTTGAGTTATCTGTAAAAATCAAAACATCGGTCAAGAGCCTGTTAGAAGAGTCTTAATTTTTCTAAAACGACTTAACATACTTCGTGCAAATTTTAGTAAAATTGACGTTTTCAATTTCTATTGAAAAATCGCAGTTAAAAATATGTTACGGTTCTAAAAAAAAATTACTAAAAAAATGACCCTTGACTGCCTTTATTGAAAATTAAATTTTAATCTAATACAATTTCTGTTGAAGACACCTATGGTACAAGCTAGCTAAGTTTACACCATATTTAAATTGATAAATATTTTACCAAAACTGACTTTTTAGTAACCAATAATTTTGGTTGGCTTTAAATTTGAATATGAATGAGAATATTTCTGTAATGTTTTGTACCGTTTATTATAATGACAGACAAGTGATTATTACAATGTTGAGGTCTTCAAATCTCACTCTAGGTTTTATAAACAGAAGACAAATTATAAACAGTAGTAGCGATAGATGCCTGTTGTTATTAAATTGAGTTCAGCAATATTTATTGACGGAGAATGAAACGGATACGGAAACAATAAATCTACTCCAACACAAACGTAAACAAACACCTAACATAAAGCAGCATCACTTTATGATACTATAAAATAGTTATTGGAATGGCGTCCCACTATAATATATGTAGTATCATAAATCCCAGGAGAAATGTAGAACTGTTACCTCAAGAGTTCATTCGCTACGAAAAAGACTATTTCATTAAAATAAACCCTGACAAAATTTGTCACTCACAGATACCAAAATAAAATTAAAATAAAAACTATTTTTCATCAAAAATTACAGTTGCTTAGTTTTCAGAAAAAAAATTAAATACAACCATAGACGCCTTCTTTCATAAAACATTTATAAATTTCATTAATGTATAAATTTGCTTTGTGTCATAAACGTTTCCTCAGTGTAAATTGTATTAGATTAAAATCGAACTTCGAATGACAGTTGCCAAGGTCTCTCTCTTTCTCTCTCTCTCTCTCTCTCTCTCTCTCTCTCTCTCTCTCTCTCTCTCTCTCTCTCTCTCTCTCTCTCTCTCTCTCTCTCTCTCTCTCTCTCTCTCTCTCTCTCTCTCTCACACACACACACACACACACACACACACACACACACACACACACACACACACACACACACACACACACACACACACACACACACACACAAAGCAAAGCAAAGTCAATAAAATAAAGTTTTATTAATCGTTGAATATTGTAACATTCTTAAACGGAGGGAAACCACCAGAACGAATACTAAACCAAGATACGAGTTTAAAACACAATCAAGGCAACAATCAAAATCTTCTGTTCAGTTAGTGACACATCTGTTCCAGGGATATATTGTTAGAAAAGAATTTACAATAGGCGTTGAAATACATCCAATTACACGCAATATTAATTTTAAAGGTCATCAAATGTGAATATTAGTTTGAATGGTCATCTATTCATTGAATTTCACGTCAGAAATAAATTCAATAAGAAGAATCTCCACATAGTAGTCGTTGAAATCCCTTCAATGTAAATCGATTCAAAGATTCAAGAAACTGTTACCAGGGGACTTAAATTTAATAAAGGCGGAACTAAAATGGTAACGATGTTTGAAAAGAAAAATAAAAAAAGACAAAGACAAGTTTAATAATTAACAAGGCTCAAGTTTATTGAAAACAGAAAGAAATTTCGACGGTTCAGACTTTGTCATTTACAACAAAAGACATCCTGACACAAATCATCAGTAAAAAAAAAACTTATGATTAACAAGATCATAAATTGTAAAAGTTATAAGCCCTTAATTGTAACATATAATAATTTAGATTAAAAAAAATTAATCAACAGATTCTAAACATTTATCCCCCCCTTTTAATATATATATATATGTTTATAGTTACAAAAATTTAACAATAAAAAGACAATGAGCACAGCTTAATAATTCACAGAATTATAATTAATCAAAAAAAAAGATTATACGCCCTTAAAGTAAAAGTATAATAATTTAAAAAAAAAAAATTAATCAAGATTTTCAAAAAAAAACTTATCCCCCCCCTTTTTAGTTTAGTTTATAAGATGATAGTTTCCTTTTAAACAGTAACAGAAATTAACAAAATATAAAAGAGCTTGATATTTTAAGTTCAAGAAAGATCATATCTATAGTTAACATGTTTATCACTAAACTAAAGTAACATAATATAATTGGTTTGAAAATTTCTTAAAAAAAAAGAAACTGTATTGGCCAATAAATTTATATTTAAATAAAAAAAAAAGGAAAAATAATTTAGAATTTTGAAATTTTGTTAATTGACGTCAATTATTTTAATTTAGAAACTAACCTCTTGGAGGTTGTTAGGACCGAAAATTGCATGCAGGCTCCACCCAATAAATTGTTATATAATTTATAAATAATTACAAAAGTCTACATCTAGAAAATAGTTTGAAGGAACACATATTTGCGGAAGTAAATTTAGGCACATAAATCATATGAGTTAGTTAAAGTTCAGTAAAGTCAGCTGTAAAAAAAAAGGACATCACTTTTATGCACTTGAAAATCTGAAGTTATGTGATGCAAAAACGTGTTTTGCCAACAGGACGAAACTTGCTAGAATGATTCGCTGGTTTGCGCAATATGAGACAAGAATTTCTCTATTTCTCCTACCAGCATATTGGCTGTGGCAAACAAAAAAACACGTTTCTTTTAGCGTCTGTGCAAGATCAGACATGTTGTAGCATTAATGTTCTTTATTGAAGAAAATATCTGGTTATTTGTCAAAATTAAAGTAAATTAATTGCATCACAGAAATTCGTTAAGATAGTAATTAAAAGCTTCTTAGATGATTATAAATTTATTTATATATATAGTTTTGTTTTAAAAGAAAGCTTGTATAAGACTTGTAAGATTCTTCAAAAGTCTGTAAAACGAAATTTTCTGATTTAGAAGAAATTTCTCTAATTGTTTTATATTTGACATGTTCAATAGGATATTCTGATCATTTAATGTTCAACATTAGTCTGCACTTATTTCACAAAATTGTTCAAAACTTAAAATGTGCCTTTACAAGGTTTTGTAAATGATGTTTTAAGAAAAGAAAATTTTTATAATCATTTAGTTTCAAAAGAAAATAGAATATTAAATAAAACATGAAATACATATTTTAAAGAATACATGATAATTAACAAATTATTTTAAAATTTAACAAAATATATAATATGACAAAATCTGTAAGGTTGAAGTACCTGGTTAATCCTGTCGCAGTTCACGTGAGCATGTACCGAGAAAAATGATGGTTATTTTAACATTTTGAACTAGGTTATTTAAACTAAAACGCACGAACTGTAAATTAACATGATGTTGTATGAGACTTGTAAGGTTAGAGAGAAAAAAAACTTTTGTTAGATGAGTGATGCAGAATGTAGACCATGTTGTTATCACATCTAGACTGTGGACCGGGTATTAGAGAAGCTAGCTTGACCGGCGAATGGACTTTGTGTTCGGTATCAGGCGATGCTTGGTTTTGGAGCGGGCCGCCAGGTGCCAGCATCTGTCAAGGAACGGAAATTGGACGTGGAAGAGTGTTAATGAAGTTATATTGCGGATGTGCTTTTTGAATTTAAATGCTACAGCTCTCCCCCCCCCGAAAGACGGAGTTAGTGTAGAAAAGAAAGGGGGCCAGAAGGGCCTCCCACAAAATTTAGAAAAGGAGAGAGAGAGTGTGCTTTAAGGGGTAAAAAAAATTTCCTCTCAGACAGGTGTTTTAGACCTCGAGATAAACAAAAGGCAAACTAAGACTAACATGCATAGCGAGTGCCACATTAACTATATGTAGTTCGACAGAACCGGTCAGTATACCTTCACCAAGATAAACAACAAAGAACAAATGCACCAAACTTAACTATCAAGAAGATGGACTCACTATGTCCTCGTCCGAAGACGTTATGGTGACGAAGAAATAGAAGAGTTCATGACGCTCTCTATATTCTCGTCGCATCGATTACACCCGCGAAGTGCTCGATGTTAAGATATGTCTAGATAGGGTAACATGTCAGGTACATGTAGCGGCCATTGCCGTAAAGTGGAACCTCATAGTTGATCAGACTATGGGTTGAAAAGCGTCAAGTCCGGGAAACAGTGAGATATATCACTGGACAAGGAAAATCAAAATCTCTTCGCCCGCAAACATCTATACAGATTACGGCACGGAGGGGCTCTAGGAGAGCTCAACCCACCGATGCCCAAACATACAGATGTGCATTTGGCTTAGAGGAAACACGGCTTGGTTCCGTATTTTATTATGTTCTGCAGTGCACAGAAAGAAGACTACCAGATGACAATTTGTGCGGGTCAAGAAAGATCAGAAAGAAAATTAAATCGTAAAGGAGAAGGTTCTAGAAATTTGTTAATATTTAATTTATATGATGAGGTTTGAGTTGCTCGACGTGTGCTTTTTTAATAAAACGAGGTGAATTGGCGAAAGAAAGCGCAACGGTAACGGGAGTAAGAAAATCAATAATCCGGAAGGGACCGGACCATCGTGGCATCAATTTAGCAGCTCGCTTGTCTATGGCGGAGCTCAGAGGGTGTGTTTTACACCAGACAAGATCGTTGATTTTATACAGATGAGGCTTCCTGAATTTGTTATAGGTCTTTTCGGCCTTTTGGTGCGCTTTCATTATATTGTCTTTGGCCTGGCGCCAAACTTGTGATGGATTAGTATTAGGTTTTGGAAGGAGATCGTGTATGTTCCAGCTGAGACTCAGTGGTGTATTGGGGAGAAAATTAAAAAGAATGCTAAAAGGTGTTGCTTTAAGAGTCTCATGATGTGCGAAATTGAAAGCCAGCTGAAGCCAGCAAAGGGAGTCGTCCCAAGAGGATTGATTTTTGGAGTGATAGGCGATAAGGGCTGCCTTAAGGTTTCGGTTAAGTCTTTCCGCATTATTAGGTTGGGGGTGATAAGGAGATAAAGTTGCATGCTTAATACCGCGAGAAAAACAAAAGTTGCGGAAGACATGTGATACAAAACATTGTGCATTGTCAGAGATTATTATCTTTGGAAAACCGAAATTTTGAAAAATGTTTTGGCTTAAGGCCTTAATTGTACTGTGGGAAGTTGCATCTCTGACAGGCATGAGCCAGGTGAATTTTGAGAACTGGTCAACTGCGACCAGTATCATGTTGTAGCCCTGTTTTGTCCTAGGAAGCTGTCCGACGTAGTCGATATGTAATTTTTCCATGGGACGATTGGGAACCGTTGAGGCAAGGTATCCTAATTTGGAGTTGTGAGCGGGTTTGCTTACAGCGCACACCGAACAAGCTCGCACTTTAGACGTGACATCCTGTTTTAAAGTTGGCCAATAAAAATTCTCCTTTACCTTAAACAAAGTTTTAAGTACTCCAAGATGACCACCCACAACGGAGTCGTGATGATAATTAATCACCAGGTCGACTAAGGACTGAGGTAAATAAATTCTGGTGGGCTTTTCCAGATGATTTTTCAGGCAAAGTACACCTTTACTTAAACAGTACTTCTCCGAAGAGATGTTCTGTTCGAGGTCGGCAATGATATTTTTCAAAATAGGATCGGCCTTTTGATGAGTCTGGATGTCATGAAAAGCTAGAGGAAAATTTGTGAGGAGACTGGTACACGAAAAGGTGACATTTTCTTCGTTGAAATTTTCCGGTTCAAACATGCGCGAGAGGGAGTCTGCTATGATGTTCTGAGTTCCTCTTATGTGCGCTACCTTAAATTTCAATGAAGTCAGCTTGGCAATCCACCGGCCTAATTTACCAAGTTGACGAGGACGTGCTAAAAGCCAAGAAAGGGCTTGGTTGTCGGTTTCTAATAGGAATTCCCGATGTTCTAGATATTGCCTAAATTTCTCCACTCCAAAAACTACTGCTAGGCATTCGGCTTCATATGCAGATGAGGCTTTTCTTTCTGCAGGTGTTAAAGTACGTGAAGCGTACGCTATGGGCTGTCGTGAGCCGTCAATTTCTTGGAGTAGAACTGCTCCAAGGGCCACTGAGCTCGCATCCGTTTGCAGGATGAATGGTTTGGCGAAATCGGCCATCCGGAGAACCGGAGGCTGTGTTATTGCCTCTCGAAGATGTTTGAAAGCTTTCTCTTGTTCAGCTTGCCAAGAGAATTTTTGGCCCTTCCTCCGAAGCAGATTTAGAGGCGCAGCGTGCTCCGCGAAATTTGGAATGAATTTAGCAAAGAAATTGACCATTCCAATGAATCTGGAAACGGCCTTAGGGTTCTTGGGTTGCGGAAAATTTCTAATTGCCTTTGTTCTAGATGGGTCAATTTGCACGCCACGAGAAGAAACTAGGTGTCCTAAAAAGCTTATCTCATTCACAGCGAAACGGACCTTATCTGGGTTAACAGTCAAGCCAGCCCGCCGCAAACGAGTAAGGACTTCGCGAAGATGTTTTTGATGCTCTTCCCAAGTTTTGGAGTAGATGACTAGGTCATCCAGATAATTAAAAATGAATTTAAATTTGATGTCATGGAAGACCTGATCCAAGAGTCTGGTAAGCACTTGGGCACCAGTACAGAGTCCAAAAGGGACTCGAGTAAACTGATAAAGCATCCAAGGAGTACAAAAGCTGGTAATTTGTTTGGACTTTTGAGACAAAGGGATTTGATGATAAGCTGAATTTAGATCGAATACTGTGAAATATTTGGCACCGACAAACCAGTTAAAACTTTGATGTAAGTTAGGTAGCGGCACCGCTTCGACGACGATGTTTTGATTGAGCCTCCGATAATCAATCACCATCCTTGTTTTCTTTTCGGGATGTTGAACCAGAAAAACAGGGGATGCATATGCCGACCGGCTGGGTTCTACTACTCCTGAATCTAACAATTCGTTGATGTGTTCGCGGAGGTATTCCATTTTGGGAGGTGCCAATTGGTATGGAGAACACTTGACCGGAGTGTTGTCCTTCAGTTGAATATCGTATTCAACTAGATGTGTTAGACCTAACCTTTTTGTGAGTACCTGAGGAAAATCATTAATTATTTTTTGAATGGTGTTTTTATCGTTCTTTTGAAGATGACCTAAAGGATCAGGAGCAGTAGATTCAGATGTTGTGGACACTATAGGTTTATACGCAGAATTACTAAAATTACATAGAGGAAAAACAATAGACCTTGAAAATTTGAAATAGAGGTTTTTTGCTGAAAGATCAAGTACCAGTCCCGTTTTAGATATGAAATCTGATCCGAGGATCAGAGGACACGACAACTTATGCGCCACCAGAAAATCCACATTCCAACTACAATGTTCCATTTTAAGATGAAGACGACAAGAGTAGGAAATGGGCAACCTTTTTCCAGAAGCCGTGACACAATCAGCCTTCACCCTGGTTATGGATTTAAAAGCCTTGGTGTTCTTTAATTTTTTAAAAAGGGCTTTAGAAATGACGCATCTTACTGAACCGGAGTCCAGCAGAGCCTTAACTTTAATTTGCCCAAAAGCTACTTCCACCAAAGGCAAAAACTGATCGTTCAGACCCCTAGATTTAAGAGAAATGTTATTTTTTTTTGAAGTTTGTAGTTGGAAAGCTTAGAGCTGGAATAGGTTTGCCTAGACCTATTCCGTAGAGAGAAGAATTTACAACCCCAGATATAGTGACCGGGTATGCCACAATGATAACAGATGGGAGTAACGTAATTTTGAATTTTATTGCCGAAATTGTTTGTTCTTAAATAGGAAATTGAGTTTAAATTTTGAAAAGATGGTTTATTAAAGAAATGTGGTTTCGTGTTATGTTTACATCCGATGTGGTTGGTTTTTGAACGGGAGGCTGGCCTGGAGCTACCAACTAGACTCCAAACCTGCCTCCGTTTTTTTGGAGGATATTGCCTTGTTGGAGGCCGGTTCCGACACTCTGGGCTTCTATGTCCCGGCTGTCCGCAACTGTAACAGACCACTGGTCTTGTAGGTCTAAAATCAGTACTTCTACCTTCGGGTCTCACTAATGGAGCCCTTTGCTTGTCAGTATACATGACGTTATTGACATGTGCGCAGAGCCGATCTAAGTCTGCAAAGTTTTTTGGTTTGGTAACAAAAACTAAGCAGTTGCGGACTTCCGGAGACAGTCCCTCCAGAATGACGTCCGTGACCTCCAATTCGGACTTATCTAAATTTAAAGTTTCTGCAGCCTCTTTAATTTGATTAACAAAAATGTGCACCGCCTCGTTAGTCTTCTGGGGCCTATAAAATAACTCCTGCACTAGAGAAGCCAACCTTTTCGAAGGTATGAAGAGACTTAAGGCCTCTTTGTGAAAAGTCTTAAATGTCTGATGTCTAATCAGACATGAATTTAAAGGGCCCTGAGCATAGGGCATCAGAACATTATTAATGTTTAAAGCTACGTCCGGGTAGGTTTTGACTATTTTTAAAGAAATTTTAAAAAAATTCAATAATTTGTCAAGGTCGAACCCATCTGTCTGAGGAATTGTCTTAATTATTTGTTCGGCAGGATGACTTAATTTTCCGTATAAGGAAATGTATTGACAGCCTTTCGAACTGCTAGGTGTGGTTTGCTGAGCCTCAGCCTGCGGCGTGTCCGCAAGGAGATTTGGCCCATTAGACCGAGATGGCTCTGCAGAGCTGGCTTTAGTGGTTCCCCCAGAGGGCGTTAGCGGGATGCTTACGTTTAGTTTTAGAGGAGCAACGGTTTGCTCAAAGGCTTTAAATTTTTCTTTGAGCGTAGCGAAATTGTTATGTAGCTCGGCCAGATCCCGTGGCACATTGTTGTCTGCTACTTTTAGTTGTTCAGTATGCACCCGATTTAGGAACTCTAGCCGTCTTCCGAAAACGTTTATGCGCGCACGAACACGAATCATTTTGATTCCTCTTTCGGAATCGAGGTTCTCCAGGTCGTCTTGCAAGACAAACAAGGAGTTCCGGGCTAACGCTATTTGTTGCAAGAGGATGTCTTCGGTGAAGTTTCCCATTTCGGGCTCGACGCTGTTCTGCAGAAGGGACCTAAGAGAGGTTCGCATTTTAGTTACAATGTCTTTTTCACCACCTCTAGCTACTACCTCAAAAGCAAGCTCGGTATTCTTTAACGTGTCCACTAATCGCAGCAAATCCACTGCCATCTTAACTGTTGCTGATAATAATAGATAAAAATAAAAAAAAAATAAACCAAGTAATTTAAAAAAAATTTCTTTTAAGAAGATGCCCAAAAAAAAAAAAAATTAAAGAGCCAGAGAAAGACTCAAGTATTATATGTAGTGTAGATGTTGTGTATATGTGTGTGTGTAAGTATGAATCAATACAGACAACGAAAGAAAACTCGAGAAAATTTTTGAAGGAGTTTTTGAAAATTTTTTTTGTTTTTTTTTTGTTTTTTAACTATTTTTGGATTTTATTATTTATTTAAAATTTTTTTGGATTCCCGAATGACCCCGCTGTCTGGATCAAATTCAGTGAATGAGTCGTGTGCAGTGTATGTAAATATATATATATATATATATATATAAAAAAAAAATTTAAGCAGACAAAATAATAATAAAAAAAAAATTTATCGAAATTGGTTTAGAAGTTTTTGTGTAAGTGTTTATAAAAATAAATAAATAATAAAAAAAAAGAGACTATAGATTTATAGAGCTTTAAATATTTAAACTAAATAAAAAAAATTTCATCAGCAACAGTTGTACAGTATTTGAAAAGCTGCAAAACATAAAAATGAGCCTTGTTTAACAAAAAAATTTTGAATTTAAATTTAGATAGTTCCAATGCGAAATTTTGAAAATTAACTACGGTTCCAGAATTTAAAATAAACCACGCTCTGCTACCAAAAACATGTTACCAGGGGACTTAAATTTAATAAAGGCGGAACTAAAATGGTAACGATGTTTGAAAAGAAAAATAAAAAAAGACAAAGACAAGTTTAATAATTAACAAGGCTCAAGTTTATTGAAAACAGAAAGAAATTTCGACGGTTCAGACTTTGTCATTTACAACAAAAGACATCCTGACACAAATCATCAGTAAAAAAAAAACTTATGATTAACAAGATCATAAATTGTAAAAGTTATAAGCCCTTAATTGTAACATATAATAATTTAGATTAAAAAAAATTAATCAACAGATTCTAAACATTTATCCCCCCCTTTTAATATATATATATATGTTTATAGTTACAAAAATTTAACAATAAAAAGACAATGAGCACAGCTTAATAATTCACAGAATTATAATTAATCAAAAAAAAAGATTATACGCCCTTAAAGTAAAAGTATAATAATTTAAAAAAAAAAAATTAATCAAGATTTTCAAAAAAAAACTTATCCCCCCCCTTTTTAGTTTAGTTTATAAGATGATAGTTTCCTTTTAAACAGTAACAGAAATTAACAAAATATAAAAGAGCTTGATATTTTAAGTTCAAGAAAGATCATATCTATAGTTAACATGTTTATCACTAAACTAAAGTAACATAATATAATTGGTTTGAAAATTTCTTAAAAAAAAAGAAACTGTATTGGCCAATAAATTTATATTTAAATAAAAAAAAAAGGAAAAATAATTTAGAATTTTGAAATTTTGTTAATTGACGTCAATTATTTTAATTTAGAAACTAACCTCTTGGAGGTTGTTAGGACCGAAAATTGCATGCAGGCTCCACCCAATAAATTGTTATATAATTTATAAATAATTACAAAAGTCTACATCTAGAAAATAGTTTGAAGGAACACATATTTGCGGAAGTAAATTTAGGCACATAAATCATATGAGTTAGTTAAAGTTCAGTAAAGTCAGCTGTAAAAAAAAAGGACATCACTTTTATGCACTTGAAAATCTGAAGTTATGTGATGCAAAAACGTGTTTTGCCAACAGGACGAAACTTGCTAGAATGATTCGCTGGTTTGCGCAATATGAGACAAGAATTTCTCTATTTCTCCTACCAGCATATTGGCTGTGGCAAACAAAAAAACACGTTTCTTTTAGCGTCTGTGCAAGATCAGACATGTTGTAGCATTAATGTTCTTTATTGAAGAAAATATCTGGTTATTTGTCAAAATTAAAGTAAATTAATTGCATCACAGAAATTCGTTAAGATAGTAATTAAAAGCTTCTTAGATGATTATAAATTTATTTATATATATAGTTTTGTTTTAAAAGAAAGCTTGTATAAGACTTGTAAGATTCTTCAAAAGTCTGTAAAACGAAATTTTCTGATTTAGAAGAAATTTCTCTAATTGTTTTATATTTGACATGTTCAATAGGATATTCTGATCATTTAATGTTCAACATTAGTCTGCACTTATTTCACAAAATTGTTCAAAACTTAAAATGTGCCTTTACAAGGTTTTGTAAATGATGTTTTAAGAAAAGAAAATTTTTATAATCATTTAGTTTCAAAAGAAAATAGAATATTAAATAAAACATGAAATACATATTTTAAAGAATACATGATAATTAACAAATTATTTTAAAATTTAACAAAATATATAATATGACAAAATCTGTAAGGTTGAAGTACCTGGTTAATCCTGTCGCAGTTCACGTGAGCATGTACCGAGAAAAATGATGGTTATTTTAACATTTTGAACTAGGTTATTTAAACTAAAACGCACGAACTGTAAATTAACATGATGTTGTATGAGACTTGTAAGGTTAGAGAGAAAAAAAACTTTTGTTAGATGAGTGATGCAGAATGTAGACCATGTTGTTATCACATCTAGACTGTGGACCGGGTATTAGAGAAGCTAGCTTGACCGGCGAATGGACTTTGTGTTCGGTATCAGGCGATGCTTGGTTTTGGAGCGGGCCGCCAGGTGCCAGCATCTGTCAAGGAACGGAAATTGGACGTGGAAGAGTGTTAATGAAGTTATATTGCGGATGTGCTTTTTGAATTTAAATGCTACAAAACCTTGCTGCTTTTTTTCTTTTCTTGTCCGATTTTTTTATTCGTGACTCATTCTCATAGTGGAAAATCACGTTGAAGATATAATTCATTGACTACTTTTTTCGGACTCAAATGTTCTCACACTATTAACAGATAGAATTTTTTTAATCTTCATAAATGTATAGTAACGGAAAGTTGAGTTGCAATTCTTTGATTAATTTGAATAGCTTGAAATCCATGAACAATAGGCACTGTTTGTCTTTTATACAATTCATAAAATTGATGTTCGAATTATTTTTAAGCCATAAGATGACAAAATAGCCTGTTTAAAAACATTCCACAGGTTTCTTACTTACCTATCTGAAACACTAAATAGTTCAGTAAACATAGAAAATTATAAGTTAAGCAATTGTTATTCAAAAAGTGAAAGAGAACCATGGACAAAAATATTTATATTTAAATAGGGTTTAAACTTGCTTCACTAATAATAAAAATGCGTTCTCGGCAGAAAGTTTATTTGAGTAATATCGAAAGACAATCAAGGTTAGTTTTTTTCCAATTATTCCAGAACTTTGCCGTTATTTTTTTATGTGTGATTTTTCATAAGAGTTTGGATCATTTATCTTCACCATTCAATAAAATTTGGAAAAAAATCGGTACAGCCGATTTCGCTAAACTACTTCCTGTACAAGATTTTATTTTTTTTTTTAAATTTTGATCAATAAGTCAAGAAACTAGTTTTTTTCTAGAGGTGATGAGAGGTTTCGTTTGGGTCTTTAGAGGCTACATTTGATCTAAATCGTTAAAGTCGATGTTTATAAATCGGAATTTTGTGTTTCAGGTTCCCCAAATTTATTACAGGTTCCCAAATTTTTATCTATTATAAAAATAAAAACTTTCCAAAATATATCATTTATTAAATTTGATCCTCTCCTCTTGGCTGTAAGAAGACTGCATAGATGACAAACAGCAGAAGACAGACATCATGTAAAAAAACTATTTTTGGATTAGAATAAAGCTAGACATAAAATGAAAGGAAGTAAATATTAAAGGACGCAGAATTGGTTTATGAATGTAAAAAGAAGGAAGGATTATATTTGTAAAACATCATGAACATAAATAAACATTATAAAAAATTATTTCTGCGTTTATTTTCCGAAATACTTGAATTATTATAGTTTTGATCATAAATAAAACCGTAATTGTTATAAATTTAGTCTAAATTATACAGAAAAATTGTTTAGTATTTCTAAGCTTCACCCATTTCCCCGATAGATATTCTAATGAAATGTTCTAAATTTAGAATTTACAAATAATAAATAAAACGAAGTAAATAATATTATTAAAAATCATATGGGAAAACCTCTCATAACTAACTTAACAAATCAATATAAAAAGACGTATTCATGAATGTTATTATTTATTATTTTATTCTGAACTTATATTTAAAGTTGTAAATAATTATATTTTTAAACAGTTAATATATTTTCAAATATAGTACAAATAAAATTACATTTTTATTTTATGTTCACAATTAATAACTAATAACAGTGCAGCAAATTTTATAAATTCGTAGGCAATAGGGTAAAATTAAAATATCGAGTCCTGCAAATACCAGTGAATATATATTTACTCGAGTACTCAACAATTTGTAGAGATTTTAATGCTAGGGATTAACGAATGCGCCTTTACAAATACACAAGCCAGTCTCAGAAGGAATAATAATAGGTGATGAATATTAATATAATCCTATAACTATTTCTAACGGATTAAAATCGTTTTATCTATGCTGATATATATTTTCACGTATACATTTTACATCAATCTTCCTTTCATCCATCCATTGTAGGCCGTAATTATACTTGGACAATTAATCTAATTCTATCCCAAGTGGTAATAGCTTTAGGACTGTTCGGATTATTTTTAATGCATGTAAATTAATAGTGCATGTTATTATGCGTTTTCCATAAATATTAAATTAAGTAATAAGTGATCTGATGAAATAACTGCAAAACTGATTAATCCCGAAATTAAATCCCACATGATTTTCTTAACTTATAAAATTGTCTAATAAAGATAGTGCATATGATTTAGGAAAATAACCCGTGTAAACACGTTCCACAAACTTTGTCACTCATCCATCTTTAAAACCATATAAAAATCAACCATAATTATTCGTTACCAAAATTCTCAGTAAGGTAAGTCAAAATGTGAAAATAAAACGTGGACACCGTCTATAATCAAATATTCATATATTTAAATAGGGCATAAGTAGGGCGGCCTCAGTAGGAAACCTATTTGATTATTGCAGAGTTACATATAATAATTACAGTTGTTAACGTTACAATTTTGTTTTTTATTAATTGTTCCTGAACTATAATATTTTTATTTGACGGTTAAGGTCATTAATCTTAGACCTAATATTTCACTAAAATTTAAACGAAATCGGTAGAGCAGATTTTGAGAAATTGCATGTTTTATAACACAACATGTCTAATTTTGGGTTAGTTACGGATAACTCAAGAACCGGAATGTTTGAGAGGTTGGGATCAAAACACGCTTTCTTTGGGTCCATTGAGGCTACAATGAGCAACATTTTATCAAAATCATTATAACCAAATATTAGTTAAGTATTTTTCCTTATGACAGCTACCCACAAATTTTTACATTAAAAAAATAAAATAAAGTTTATTAATATTGGAAACATTATACCACATACAATATTTTATTAAAATTGGTCCACGGATTTGGATTGTAGAGCACATATAGACTGGAGATTGAAAAACACATTACAAAAACCACTTTTTTGACTCAAGGAACTTGGAACCGAATAACCTACGTCCGCAAAAAATAAATTACACAAATTTGTTACTTATCACACAAATTTCACTATAGGCCACATACATGTACAAAAGTATATGTAAGAAAAGAAAAATTTCCAACCTATAACTTTATTTTAATTATTATAATAAGAAATTTCACTCTGTTAATTTAATTACTATTTTGAATACTTCATAAATTTTTAAAGAAACACACAACCTTTTACACTTAAACATAAACCTATAGTTATATTATAATGTATTTATAGTGATATATATATATATATATATATATTTGAAACTTTAAGCTTTTGCTTTATTTTATCTTTGAATATGGAGTTTCAACAAGAAATGTCTGCTATTACATTAAAGTTTATTTATAGTGTTTTCTTGGAATAAATAATGACATATTTTATTACTATATGCATGTACTTGTTTTCTAGTTAATCACGGTAGCGATCCTGCTGTACTCTACATTCGCAGCTATTTACTATGCAAAGTATACATTTCTTAGAGAAGTAGAAAATTCAGACGTCGACGACTTTTTGATTCGCTCCACACGCAGTGCGGAGAAGAACATGTTCTCTGGTTTGGACTCGAATACCTTTCTCAGAATAATAGACTCTATTACATCCAAGAAATACCGTTAGATAAGAATTGGTTTACCATGCTAATTTAACATAACAATATTTTTTTTTTTTTAATCTGATTATTAATCTAAAGTTTGATTCAATTATTTTATTAATTGCTAAATTATTTGTTTAAATTATTTTTTATAAAATACTTAAACTACACTTTTAATAATGAATTTTCTTATGAATAGTCATCATATAAAAGTATTTAAAATGAAATAATAGAGAGGAAATTTGCTATTTTATTTTTAATGATATTTGTAAAGTTTAAGTTTATTACGTTCTATAATTAATTAATAATAATAACAATCTGTATGTAATTTGAAACTAAAATGTAAACTAACATTATGCCAAATTAATTAATCTAAGATATTTTTTTATATATTTTGATATGTTTAAAAAGGTTTCTTGAGAAATGTTGCCATAATTAACTTAGATTATAAATAATATAAATTGGTGAAGTTATTTCAACGATTATAATAAACTAGACCGCTATGCAGAAAACCTGCATACAAATTTTGTGTTAATAAATCATTTCTACCATATTTTCATCTCTAAGCAAATATAGCTTCTAATTGCTAATATTGTGACGATATTTCAATCCTTGTAAGTTAAAATCAACTATCTCTATATAAAAAAATAAACAAAAATATGTCACTTTTTGTGTGTCTTTTATGAAACCAGGTTTTTTTTAAATTCTACTTATAACCGGTATTCATTTTAACCGGGCCTCCACTGTGATCTTTGAAACTAGAAGAATTAAACCAAACTTTAAATGGAGGACTTCAATTAATTTTTAGTGGACATATAATTATGACATTGGAATTTTAAAATTCGACCGCTTTTTTTCAATATGGCGGCCAACTATATAATTTCTTATGTTTAAGTGGCATTTTATAATTATTAAAAATTAAATTTAACAATTAAATGACATTATTGTGAAATTGACAAGTACATCAATTGTACAGCAATAAAAAAATTTTATTAATTTTTTTGTCGACTTCATAATAATGTCGTTTAATTGTTAAATTCAATTTTAAAAAACTTTACAATGGCGCTTAAACATAAGCCGAACTTTGAATTTTTCAATCTTTAAAGTCTGTAGCTCCTAAAAGGTTAGGTTTAAGAAAGTGATTTCAAGAATAAAAATGTGTTCTATAAGAATTTTTAAAGTTAGATTAAAAAGTAAGTGAACTCCCTCATTTAAAGTTTGTTAAAATGTTGTGGTTTCGAGATCACAATGGTGGTCCAATTAAAATAGACACCTGGTATACCCGTATGTTTGGTAACATACTTTTATCCAAATTTAATGTAAAACTTTTGGAATTTAAAGTTTCTATTGCGTTTTAAAAGTATAAATTAAAAATTTCACTGAAGCGTTGTATATTGTGTGATATTGTGTTTTAAGACTATGAAAATGGAGATGAATCAAGTATAAAATCATCAAAATTCAAATCATCAAGTATGAAATCTTCAAAGTACGAGGAGAACCGAACTACCAGGCAAGAACTCGGGCGTTGGGCGCCGTGGGGACCAGAATTGGACCCTTGGTATTTAAATAAAAAATTATTGTTACACTTGTGTCAGTGATGCTCTTAAAATTAAATAAGGTCTTCATTCGCTTGGAAATAAAATGCATAAATTGAAAAATACATTAAATTTGTATGGAAACATTATACATTTTTACATTTTAACGAGTCATCAAAATGTATTCTAGTTTATTACCTGTGCAGGTTTCATGGTTACGGTCATACCGTTATGAGAACTACAGAAACTATCATTTCAAAATTTAAAAAACAGTGCAAACATTGCACAAACTTATTCACACACACACATTCACAATTGAAATCATAACCAAACAAAACTAGTAGGCATAATCGCCCGGTAAATATCAGCTCGGTATTTATCAGTAAAATATGAAAATTAAACATGGAAGCTATCCTTAGATTTTGTAGATTATATTAAACAATATTTATAGTTTGAAATAAGTTGTCAACTTGTTCACTTGTGTCATCAAATCGTCTTAATTAAATTGAAATGAAATCAAGGTTCATTTGCGTTTATGGAAATTATTCGTTAACTGTAATTTTTTTACAATTTTTCACACAGTTTTGGGTCAATGATCTTCAAATTTCACCAAAATTTGAATGAAAACAGCGCCGATTTTGTGAAAATACATATTTTAAATAATTGTATATTTCTGCGAAAATTTGACAAAGATTTTTTTACGGTATAGCATAGCATTTCCAAACATACCGACTCCTGGTTGGCGATAAAAAAATTTTTAATCTGTCAACTGATTGTTGTAAATTATGTATTTTATAAAAATCTCCTCTACCGATTTTGCTCTTATTCTGTTAAATTGTAAAGAGTAATGGCCCAAATCCGTGAACAAAATCGCAAGTAAACAATTATAAAGAATACTTGGCAAAAAAAAACGAAAATTAAACTTGACCGCTGTCTTCGATTTACGCCGAAGAAGCGTTAATGGTACAAACAAAGCAAGTTTATGATTATAATTTTTTTTTTTTTTCATATACAGCATCCGTGGTTGATTTTTTACTTTTTACTGATATTTTTGGTGATTTTGTTTAGTTGGTATAGGGGATAGATGAGTGAGTAAGGTTATGAAATGTCTTCGCACTGTTTATTTAATTACCTAATTTTTTATTTATGTATTATCTCAAACAATTTTATAAAATCTTTCTAAATTAATTCATTTTCATTAGGAAACATATCCACTATATTATTATCTTGACTTACTCACCTATCTTCTTTAATATAACATCTATGAATGGATAAAAGTGATGGAACTGGTAGGCCTATGCCTGTACGTATGCGCGTTAAATTAATTAAGTGTAATTAGAGTACGCCTCCGCGCATAATCACTGACATTATTCCTCCCCTCCACTTCTGTCATCAACTAAACATCTGTATTACAGGGTTGCAGCCCTACTCTACTCCACCTCTATCGAGACGCCCCAGGCGTCCATCAAAAGATGCAAATCTCTAAGTGTAGCCGTTTGTCAACTTGTCTTCTTGAATATTGATTACCTGAACCTCGCCTGGTTACTGCATTTAATTGTTACGTTTATAAATTTCATTTCATGAATTTAAATTGCAAAAACATAACTTATGTGTAGACGCTGATGTGAAAGTAGGTATTTTTCCACAGTTTCTCATCGAAACTAAATTTCAGAAATATATTCTATTGGCTTACAATTTAATAAGTCTATAAAATTTTATAAGTGATTAAATTGTTAGTTTTACATGTGATGGGTCACACAATGTATGTTCTAATATAATCATCCCCTGAGTTTATATTTTTCGTTTTTTTTTCTGATGTCTTTCTTATGTGCCTTACTCTGCAGCCCAAACACGTGGACCGATTTTAATCAAATTTGTAATATGGGTTATTTTAGTTTCTTTTTCATTGTTTTTGATAACTCAAAATTTGAGGGTAACTGCATTAACAAAAAATTACAGAAAAAAAACAAATTGTTTTTAATTGTATTTTGGGGGTACGGAAAAAAACAAAAAATTACGATTTTTTTTTTTTCAAAATTAATTCTTATAGTTTCGATCAAATTTTACTCAAGTATAGCCTCTAAAGACCCAAGAGTATTAGACAACATCTTTTTTTTAAATACTCGTTCGTGAGTGATAACGAACTAAAAATAGTATATACTACAAAGCTGTTATAAAGTACGAAGTACTCAAAATCAACTCCACCGATTTCATTCAAATTCTATAGTGAAATGTGATTAATGATCCGAACATGTTTACAAAATCGCAAGTACAAAAATATTACAGTTCAGGAATAATTTATAAAAAAAATATTATAATAAAAATATAACTTAACTGCAGTGGTTAAAAGCTTGATTTTAATATATTACAAGTAACACTGAGTGCACGTTTTTTATATAACCTAAACAAGTTTAGACCCTTACATAAATATGTTTTTCAAAGACAGTGTCTAGTTTTGACTCATACCTATCGAACTGATGTTTATTTTATTTGGTTTTGGGGATGGGTGAGTAAGAAAGTTTGTGCAATGTTTTTAACACTAATGTTGTATAGGGATTGTTTGGAGAAAAATTGATGAAAACTATTTCCAGTTCAATTGGTTTTATTGGATCAATTTTCTTGTGTTTTTTATTTATTTTTCTGTACACAGGCCATAAATTTACACAAATTCTATTAGCACTCATGTAAGGTTACGTAAGGTTTAGGCTATTATGATTCATAACAACTAAATTGAAACTATTAGAGATTTTTTGGATTCATCCACTGTGAGTTGTAAAATTTAAATAAAGCCCTGTTAAATTGAAAGATTCCATTTTTGTAGCTGTCTACGAAAACTGTTTTCCAAAACTGCACATTTTCTAATGAACAAATTTTACTTCTTCTATTTAACATTAATGAAATCGTGTCCACTCTAAAACTAAACCTTTCAGGTCACGTGATATTTATAGATTTTGCTTCAATGGAGAGCCTCGTGGCGTCAGATACAAACATGAAAGAATAACCAGCCATTATCTTGTTGAAAATACTATATAGCTTTTGAAACCCCCCACTCACTAATCCTCTCCAATAAAGAACGTTTTGGATCTTATCAACCCATCCTGTCACTCCATGATGAAAATTCTTGAGCACATCGTATGTAATGAGCTATTTCTTATTTCTGGACTCTAATGCCTCTAGCAAACAAACTTAATTCACATTAAGCTGTTTTATCACGAACGCTTAATATTTTATATTTCCTTTACAGAAACATATCCTAAAGCGACGCTGATGAGATTATAATAGTATGTTTGGGTAAAAGCGAGCGCTTGCTAAGTCGTGCGCAGAATTCAAGAAGGCCTATCTTGTTCCGACAAATCTCCAAGTTGTAATCCAGCATCCATTAACGACGTTTCACGGTAGAAATAGAACCGGTTCACTTCGCCCTGAGAACTTCTTAACGCGGAGAAGATGATCTCCAGATTGACAACACGTCAACAGACTACTTTTACTCTTATTTATGAACTAATCAGAGCTCTGGGGAAAAAATAACTTCAGTACCTCCTTTTGTTTTGAATCTGTAATAAATTACTGTAGTTTAATTTTAATCTGTCAAGGTCATCATCCAACCACATGGACTTCATTTTTGCTGAGGTTATCGCCTACATTAATATTATTTTAAAAATTCTATTTTATATTATTATTACTAGTATTATTATTACGCATGTTTTTAATATAAATTGAATTATATTAATTTGTTCTTACTTACTAAACTTAAAAAATAACTATGAGTAAATCTGTGAAACTAATTATAATAAAATATAATGAAAATTCTAAAAACGGTTTTCCTCCACTGAATGTTATACTAAAATTTGTACGAAGTAAAAATAAATTAATGAAATATTTTATTGCTTCAAGAGATTACAATCCCATAGGAACTGATTATCCTTACTTATCTGCACGAAATATTACATTGTACTAATAATTCAATACTATGCAATAGTATATAACACATTATAACAAAAACAATAGCCCATCAACATATATTATAATGAAGAAAAAAATGAGTACGTTTAACGTGTTTTTCTTAAACTTAAATCTTATTTGGTTGTAACTTGTACGTTTAAAACTTAAAAGTTAAAATATTTGTCTAATTTTCATAGAAGATAATTAACCTTATTTATTACAAGATAACCATTTGACAACAAAATAAACCACAAGATTATAATAGTAACAATAACATTTATAACATATAGTTCAAAACAATAAATAAAATAATAAAAAATTGTGGTAATACAAAAGGAAATCTTATCAATTTTTGTACAGTTCATTGTTGAATTATTATTTTTTTAATTAAAGTAAAAAGATATTGATTTTCAAAATGAGGGGGGAAATACTTGCTTTAGTTATCAAATGATACTTATAATATCACGGGGACTAATAACGTTAATACACAAGTATCTATGTTAAAATAACAATTATAAATCTCAAACTGTTGAACAAAAGATAAAAAGTTGATGAGAACCATTATGATACTCACCCAGTTAGATCACATAATGTAATGCAAGCCGAACTTCTAAATTCGATTTTTCTGAATTTCGATAGTATTCTATATGAGCACACTAATAAGGAAAAATGTTTCTATTGTATTTCTTGTGGCCGCTATAGAGCAACAATGACGGTCGGACGGCATTTAGAAAATCACTTTTTCGGTTCCCCCACAAGAAGATCAACAAAACATCAAAATCACATTTTTTGACGATTAGCAAACTTAGTCTATACTTTGAACGCTGGGTAAGTAATTAATTATTAGTTTACTCAAAACAACAATTGTTAACAGATTTCTAAAATTATTCAAATATTTGTATGTGTTGATTTATATATCTACTTTCATTACCTACACTAATTAGGACAATTATATATTATGATCAAATTTTACAGAAACGTTTTTGAGTTAATAATGTTATTAAATTTCCCCCCAGAGACGTATTGGGCAAATATTCTCTGTTTGTTATCAAAGTGACTTTTTATTTAATAAATCAATTTTTCAAAAATACTTGTTTCCTTAACAATCAAATGATTTTCCATTTCATCAACCAAAATATAATTCATTATAAGCAATTTATCAACTAAGAAATGATTTTTTTTAATAACACTAAAGTTAATAAAAAATTCGTCATAAAAATTACTGAATTTGATAAAGTCGAATTAATAATACAAACAAATACCTTCAGTGATCCAGATATTAATATATTTTAATAAAGAGTTTACTCAATTATTTTCAAGGAATTTATTACAGTGACTAATTACAAAAATGTGGAACATTTGACCAATTAATTATAAATCATTAATTAGTTTAAATCATTTTATGTAATATAATGTTTGACACCTAATGCACCTCATTTAACTATCTAATAAATAACACAACTATTTTATTTTATTTGGTCCTATCAGAGTAAACTACATTTCTGGGTTTAAAATTATTGGTTATCTGTTCTTATTATTTGTATTGTTTATTCGAACATTTACCGTTATTTGTGAATTAAAAAACTACATTTATCTTTGCTGTATTAGTATTTTTAAGTTATAGATCAAACGAATTTAAATTTTAACAGAATATAAAAGACTTTCAGAGAGGTTATTATACGTACAACACTTGTTATTTATAGAATAAACAGTTCCATTTTCTAAGAAATCACCAGCTTTAATAATAATTGTCTGTACCATGCTACCGAGAGTATCACAGCATGTCTAATGACAGATGAGATTATGATCCAAGTTATGACAGTTCTGGCCGTGATCTTGAACCTATCTCCAAGTCTCGTTATATCAAAGCAGTCTATTTACTGGTGTTATTTTATGACGTCCTATTAACTGTCGTACAAATACTTAAAACACTATCGTACATGAACTTGTGACTTTAAGTTTAAAAATTAATTAACAAATAAACAATGCAAAAAACGTTATACATAATTTCTCACGATCCATCCCTATTTATAATAATAACTACCAACAAAAATTATCCGACAACAATTGGACAAATTTTTTTTTTTTTGTTGTCCAAAAGTAAAGAAACTTCTCTATCGTCGCCTTTAAAAAAAGGGGGGAAAGACATAAAACAAAAGCCTTAGCCTTGAATACTCTAATACCGTCAGAATCGGAAGAGAACGAACGTTGAGCAAGAGAGAGAAAAAATAAAAAAGGTATCTAACCCAAGACTACATAAAAAAGGTATAGATCCAGCTAGGGTCCCTGAAGAATACTATGGTCGTACTCACTTATAGTGAGGTCCTGAGGGTTTCGTTACCGAAAATTTAAGTCTGGTGGTTAAATTAACAACTTTACATCTTAAAAGAAAACTGTATTTACAGATGATTGTCAAAATCAGTTGGAAAGACAATGGATCCTAGTGCTCAAATTGATTTGGGAATTAATAGTCCCCCATTCGGATCCCTGGGGCGATACGGTAGATATAGAGATAACATATGTGAGGCTTTGACTTTGCCAGTCACAGTTTAGTATCAGTAGGGTTTGTGTGTATGTAGTAACTGTAGTTGAAGACTTAATCATTGAAACGTCATCTTTTACAAATAAATTGGTTTTTGTGAAAAATAGTGTTTTCATTAATTTGGCGTGATCACGTGTGTCACAAAGCTAAGCAACCGATGGAAAAAATGTTAAAAGAAAATATGTCATAAATGCGGCATCATAGAATGTGCGAAATAAATCAAAATGAAGATGATTGCAGATAAATTATAAACCTTAACCTGGACTTGATTACATTACAAGAAATAAGGTGGTGGAGACATGGAAGAATAGATAAAAATGATTATTCTCTCCCTAATTAATGCTAGGACTCGCTTTCTAAGGCCAAATACTAGAACTGGGTTATTTTGCACACGATTTATAAACAGTAAGAATATAATGAAGAGATTGACAGGACAGGAACTAGTAACTGACGGCATTTGTAAAATCAGAATAGGAGGAAGGTTTAGTAATATAAACTTTCAAAGATAAATAAAGCAAAAGCTTAAAGTTTCAAATATTTTAATAGTATGAATGAGCTACAATTGTTTCGCCTTGCGGCATCTACGGGCAACTACGGGCATCAGTTGCCCGTAGATGCCGCAAGGCGAAACAATTGTAGCTCATTCATACTATTAAAATATTTGAAACTTTAAGCTTTTGCTTTATTTATCCTTGAATATGGAGTTTCAACAAGAAATATCTGCTATTACATTAAAGTTAAACTTTCAAAATTCAGCACAAGTCCCAACACAAGAAGAACAGTGATGAAGAGGAAAATGATTTTTATAACAGCTTTTTAAAACGTGTGACGAAATATCCAATTATGATAGACATTATGGATGAGTTTAACGCCAGGATTGGTAGATTTTATGCGTAGTGCAATTGGGAAGTATACAGTGAATAATGAAATAAGTGGAAACGGAAAAATCCTAGGTAAATGTGCGAGCACAAGGAGTATGGTAATGAACAATACATTCTTAATCACAAGAGGATACACCAAGGAACGTGGAAAGTGCCAGCCATGTATTAATCAAACCAGATAGACAATGTGTTGCAGAGCAAATAAGGAAACACTAGCTATTGTTCAAAAAGATAAAGAAGTAAGATGGAGGAAATGGGATTCTAGTAAACTAAACAATTAACAATATCGAAATAGGTATATACAATTGGTGCAAGAGAATTTAGAGATGGAAGACCAAGATCTTGGGAAAAGTGGGGCAATCTTAAGACGGTTGTATCAAGCACAGCAGAAGGGTCTATGGGGGGGGGGTAAATAGAGATAGGAACTCAGGGTAATTTCATAAAGACTGTAAGATAGTCATACAGGAGAAGCATGAATATAATTCAAAAAGAGCAGACAAAATTCGAAGTTATGTAGAAATAGCATAAAATAGGAAGTATTTTATATATACTTATGTGTGAACATATGTGTGAACAGAATGATTACATGAAGAATAAAGTGCAACTAATTGAGGTATTTTACGAACAGTAAAAATAAAGGATTTGTACAATGAAGTGAGAAGAATAACGAGAGAGATCAACCGAAACTGAATATCTGTAGAGACAAGTTATCCATGAGAAAACAAAATTATGGATCCTTGGGTAAAATACTTTTTAAAATATTACATAAACTACATTTTAAGGTACGAGGAAGATGAAAATTTAGAAAACTAAATAAAAGTTGAACCTTTTATAAAAGTGGCAACAAAATATGAAGTAACATATATTATTGACCAACTTTAGTAATGGTAAGGGTCCTGGATAGTATCAGATAACAATTTGAAGGTGATATTCTAACGTGAGAATACATACATAAGTAAAGTATGGAAAGAAGAAAGGATCCCCTAGCTGTAATGTAGGGGTTATACGCCCAGTTATTAAGGAAGAGATGCAGAGTAACTACAGAGAGTGTGTAGTCTTCTATGACATGACATGTGTATAAGGTATGTTTTATTACATTGTTAAATAGACATAACTGATATCCAAAACACATTTCGAGCAAGCAGCAGAATGGATTTCGAAATATTCGAGCACCAAATATTCGTCATTCGTCAGTCTCTGACAAAATGCTTTAAGTGTGGTGTGGATCGATACATGCTCATTATCGACTATAAACAATCATCCGATAGTTTCAACAGAAGTAGGCTAATGAAAACCCTACAAGTCTTAGGAATTCCAACTAAAATCATAAGATTAGTGGAAATGACACTGAGGTAAACGAGAGGTAAAATAACAACAGGGCGAAAAAAGAGTTTAAAAAGCATAAATCAGGAAAATGATTTGTTAGCGGAATTTTTAATTTGATTGGAGGGCTTTTGTAGCGATGAAGGATAAGTTAAGGTAAGATGTTGGCCAAAAAGAGAAAATGTACTATGGACACTGCAAAAGAGAAAAAATATTTAAATAGAGATAAAACTTACTTTATTGAATAAATTCAATGCTTTTAATGTCACGACCCAGATTAATTTATGTTTTTTTTCTCAATTATTACTAAACCGTTTTTTTATTTTTTTTTATTTCCATTTTGAGACGGGTTTCAGTCATTAATCTACATATTTCATCGATATTCGATTTTGATAAATTACATTTTATAACAGCTCAATGTTCCGATAGAAAAACAAGACATCATTCAAAAACCACTTTCATTGTGGACTGCAAAACTGATATCTCCGTAAAAACACGACATTGATTTTTTTTTTAAACTAGTCACATAAGTTTCTCTATACTATATATTATATGATCGAAATTAAAAAATACGTACTTCTTTAATGTAAATTAAAGTCTATAAATGTATGTAATACATAATAGGGAGATACAGGACGCTTTTAAATTTGAATAAGTTGCAACTATAATGAGTCAAGAATATGTATAAAGATGGCCGAACATAATTTTAAACTTATTATTGATTAGACATATATTTTTAAAAGTCTGTTACTACTAAATTTACATTTATATTTTATTTATACAAAATAGTACAATAATTTTATTAAGACAGAATAATGTAGTTCGTAATATATTAAAGTAATTATTTAAAGCTTTCGTTTTTCAAGATATTTATTAATTCGCTTTAAAATATAACAATAATGTATAGCGAACTTAAAATTCTTTACAATTAATTAATAATTACAGATAATAGTCAAATAATTAATTAATTAATGATGAACAAATGAAGACATCTCTTAAGCTTTGACAGTTTGGGACTGCCAACACTTAAATTTAACTTAAAATAATGAAAACAAAACAAAATCATTTGTTACAAAAAAAAAGAATTAGTTTCGTACAAAAGTAAAAACGAACAAAGGACGATGTCTTTGAAAAAAAAAAAATATCACTTGTTTTACTTTTATCATGAACTCGTTTAAGCAAGATAAGATGAAATCAAGTTTAAATAACGGTCAAGTTCGTTTTTTTGAAGATTATTAATTAACGGTAATTTTCTATTATTTGTAATTTTGTACATTGATTTAAGCATGGGCGTCATCGCCGGGGGGACGCGTCCCCCCCCCCAATATTGGAGATGGAAAATATTTTTGCTAAAAACGAATGATTTACTTAAAACCTTAAAAGGTAAACATCGGGCTTTGTCTTTACTAGGGTTTTTAACACTACATTTCTGTTACAAACGCAAATAGAATTAATTTTGAATAGTTGTATGCCCAGTATGTTTTAGTTAGTTTGTCGGTGTGAAGTATCGTCGTCTCGTCTTGAATCTGATCTGACTAATTGCGCAGAAGGTTTGTTTCTCCACTCGGCTTAAAAAAGTTATAATAATTAGATTTATTTAAGTAGTGTACTTCATTTGCTGACAAAATATTAAAATTAATGCATAAAAACGATGTTTTGAGAAGGTTAATTTTAAAAAAATTTCCATACCACCAGACCCCCGGCATATGCCCCCCCCCCAATAATGAACTGGTGATGACGCCATTAATGGATTTAAGTCATTAATCTTCACATTTCACTCAAATCTAATCGAAATTGGTAGATCCACTTTTGAATAAATTACATTTTTAATAGCAGCACTATTGCCAATTTTTTGATTTTTACTCACAAACTGGCATATAAGGAGAGATGGCGACCAATAGCCTACGTTTTGTTTAGAAACTTATGAGCTATATTAAATTTTGTCAAAATCGTCATGCTGATTTTGTGAAAAATAAAATTTCTTATTTTGTATGAGAACACAAATTTTAGATACTAAAAACAATTGAAAAAATCTTAATATAGCGCCAAAAAAACACACATTGCTAATTTTATAAAATTGATCCACTCATTTGACCTGTAGACCACTAAACATATCATTCCTTAAACCAATATTTTGAACTCAGAATATTTCAAAACCGATATTTACGCGAAAACAGTAACACCGATTTCTTACCCTTTTATAATCTCTCCATACTTCGTATTTGTAAGAATATAAAAATCGAAGGAAAACAGTATTTACAAAAACAAACATGAAAATTGTCCAAGCCGTTGACATGTAATGTGAAAACAGCTGGACATTGTGAAATATGAAGTAAATTGCCGTATAACAATAGGAATGAAAAAAGAAGTAGACAACTAACAGAGGCAAGTGAGAGAGAAACAGAGAGTAAGAAAAGTTGAAACAATTTTAGGCAATTTATCCTGTACCTCGTCTCATCAAATCATATTAGCGATGCCTCATTTGACCTGACCTAGAGTAACGCCTCGGAAGCGAATATCTGACCTACGTCTTTATAACAAAGTAGTTGTTTTTACTACAGTAGGAAGTATTTTGTAAGCAATTTCAATGTAAATAAAAACATTGTAAGTTGCATAGCTGCCACTTCGTTTTTAATTTATATGGTTTAAAATAAATGTACTTGTACAAAATAAAAACTACAAAATTTGTATTTAATATAACAAGGTAATGTTGATTTACACTTTTCCTGTAGTTCAACAGTTTTTGCAAAAGTAAATAAAGAAATAAAAACTAAATTTAAAAAAGCTTATGAATAGTAAATGAGAACTCAATGAGTAGATATTTAAGATTTTAAAATGTTAAACATAGATGTCAAAAATTAGCTACAAAATGCAATTTATCTTTGAGAATGGTTTTAGGGTTATTTTTCTATTAGGTGCATATTTCATATTCTTCAAGTATGTTGAGGGTTTGACTTTTATTGACTTTGTGTAGTATTGTAAGATTAGATTCTAGATTGGTGTAAGTGTGATTGGTATTTATGAGAGGTTTGGCATAATTTGAAATATGTCTATTGGTAATATTACTTTTTGGTATATCTTCCTTAAATCGTTGCTCGAAACTTCTTCCAGTTTGTCATGTGTATTGCATGTAAACACCACTTGCTTTATGTTAGTTTGGGAGTTTCATTTATTCCTTTAGTAGATTGCTTATGTAGTTCGAAGAAATATGAAATGTTGTATCTACAAAATTTGTAATAAATATTCTACGCTGGTTGGTTGTATTACATGGTAAGATATTTGTTGTTGTTTATTAGTTTTGAAGTTTGTTTTTTTTCTTTTCATGTTTTATTAATATTCTATCTATTGTTTGTAGTGGGTATCCATTATTTATCGATATTATTTGCTTAATAATTACGTTTAATTCTTTTTCAATGTTTTCAATATTCATTATTCTATTCAAAGCCTTACATATACAGACAATTTGTGTTGTATGATTGGTTGGATTCATTGTAGTTGTGATGATCAGTTTGTGTAGGTTTTCTATCGGTTTTATAGTAGTGTTTGTTGTTATCTTTATAGATGTTGAGGTCCTGATAATGGATAGAGTTCTTTATTTCAGTTTCATTGCTTAAAATTAATGTTGGGTGACGGTTATTGAGGTAATCGTTAAATATTCCAATTTTTTCTTAGAGTTCCGTCAAACAAGTATCTTATATCATTTACATGTCTAAAGTAATAGATTAATTTACCTAGAAATCTATTATTTGTGTTTGTTTTATATATCGTTTAAATATATATCTGTACTGATGTTGATAAAGGTGATCCGATATTCAATCCATTGGCCTGTGAATATATCTTGCTATCAAATGATAAGTAATTTTGTAATAGACATATTGTTAAATGGTCAACCAATTATTGCATCTGTTGTTAATTTGCTGTAGTTATTGAAAGATTTCCTTTACTATATATGAATGGTGACTTTTAATAGTACATTTATTTTGTGTTAATATTTACCATATCAAAAGATCTGATTTCATTCAATCTTCAGTGAAATTGGAAGATGATTGACTCAAATCAGTTTATAAGACTCCGAAAAATCTGGGCTGAGAAAAGGTGGTAAGCCTGCTGCTTAACCATTATAGCCATACGAAAATTTATAAACCCCCCCCCCCAGTAGTTTCCGAGATTATCGCGAACAAAAATAAAATCTGGTATGTTTAAGACCACACGATGGAAGTGAAAACAATATGCCATTGAATTATTGAAATTGGAAGTGAAAATTGATAGATAACTAGCGATTGAATCAGATTTCAATAATTTTAAATATTTTAGGTCAAAATCAAGTTAATAACACTTCTTTTCAAAATATTACACATTAGTCCAGGCATGGTCAAACCTAGCTTTGTGTTGAATTATTAAAGCTCATGGAACCAATCAGATGTTTTAAGTGTGTATATTGGTTGCTATGGAAACTAAATTTGTATGTAAGAGTAAAATTTAACTAAAAACACTTTAAAATTTATAACATTGCTCTAGACTAAGTCTAAATTATCTTTGTTTTTAATTATTACAGGTGATAGACCGGTTATAAGTAAAATGTTTCGGTCTCGGCTAGGCCTAACCTATTTTTGTGTAGACCTAAACAGCTATTATAAGTGAGTAATCGAGATGCGCATGCACGAATGTTGACTGCTACATATTTATCTTTTTCATAATAATTCAGTTTCTTTTAAAGTTATCAATATGAAACAAAGTGTAAAGCATTTTTCAAAAATAAAGCTTGCGAAGTTTCATTGAGATAGGGCTGTAATTACCACGAAAAAAAAATCGAACTTTACGGTTGCCTTATGAAAAAAATACGTAAGCAAACGTTTTTACTGCCATAGCTCAACTTCTAATTGAGATATCAAAAAACTCAACCTTACAACCATCTTCTGAGTAGAAACTATTTTGTTAGTAATTTTCATTAAAATCGGTTTAATAGTTTTTAAGATCTGAGAGGACAAACGTAACCCCCCTCCCCAACAGATTTATTAGTACAGATGAAAGGGATTTAAATCAAAAAAGAGAAAAATTGTGAGGTTGAAATTCCGATTAAAAGGTTCTTAATTACTTAATTACAATTTCTTAAACAAATTGCAAAAATTAATCAGAGAACTTTATTGTAATTTTAAACTCGGTTATTGTTTCTCTCGTTTCTTTCATTAGTGTCTGTAAGTTTATAATTATTACCTTTATTATACTTCCATATTATACGAAGTATTGAGTTTGTTTGGGGGTTGTCAAATATTTCGACCTCCGTTTTTTGACTGATCTTCACGCTTCATCTTTTCAGGAAATCGAAAAAATTATTTTCTCCATCCCGTCCGTTCGTCGTCTTTGATGTTGTCGCCTGTACGTAAGCACGATACCGGATACAATTAAAATAGAAACATGAAATTTAGTATAACTGCTCATATAGAAATTCTGAAAATTCATATAAAATGTCAAAACGGCAGCCATTTTGAAAAGTTTTTTGTTCTTATTCGTGTGTGATTCAACGTAAAACACATTAAGTTAGATAAGAATTTGGAGATTTCAATTCTACAGTAACAATACCACCCCTACCTCTCTACGAGGACAAAATTATGGTCAAAAGTGTAATTAATAGCCTGATCTCCTAAGAAAATGTTTTATTCGTTTAGATCGAGATCCAGGGTAGAGTAATTGACACAAGCGGAGCTAGTGGATGGTTCTTCACCTATGACAGCTTCGAAGTCTGTAAGGCTGCGACACAAGGGAAGACATTTTTTTATCTACCAATATAATTTAACATTTCCTACAACGACCAAGAAATCAACTTTTGTGAATTACATTTAAATATCTGCTACTATGATGGGGCTGGGTAAATACAAGAATGTCACCAATCAACATGATTTTTTATTGATGCATATGTTTGAAATAATGTTTACTTTTTGACAACTTTTTCTTGAATTATAAATGAATTTTGATATAAAGACGTTTCTTATTATATAGACAAAACTTGAATCTCCTCTAAGATCATATTTGATCTTCCTTTGTAAAGACATTCTATTTTGATTCATTTCTTGTCTCTATCTATCTCTCGACTCACAGTTCAAACAGATCGCAATTGTTGTTGTCTATTTGTGTAGCCACGATTCGATGCTGATTCTTCTATTCCGAATATAACCAACTGAAATACATTCAGAGATTTAACTCCGAAGAATCAATATTTATTTATCTTTTGATCTCTTGAATAACGAGTTATATTTACTTATAAAATACTGAATATGAATAGAGTGCGCCGGTTGGCTTCTTGGCAGAGTGGTTCTTTAGTTGTCTGAAGCAGCATGTAACTGCCATATCCGGATGTACCAACCTCATACAATCTTGTAATCTTATTATTCACATCTTTAAACAAATTCTCTCTATATATAAAAACAAATTTCTGTTTTTCAACTTAACACTTTTCGAAATTATCAATTTTTGTTGTTAATGCACGTTATTCTGTTCACTGGATTGCCTCGCTACCTGACAGAAAAGTTTGTATTTAGTTTAAATGTCAATTCGAGAAATACTACCAAAGTATTGACGGTATGTAGGCTTTGGGACTCGTTGCCAATAAATATCAAAGCATAAAGGATCGCGTTAAATTTAAAAATTCTTTGAATAATTGTTGGTTCATGGCATCTTGTCTGTTTCGGGGAAATGGTTTGAATGTATGTGTGTGTGTGCGTGGTGTGGTTGTCATTTTTATTGTTTTTATTTTTATTGTTAATTTAGCTATTATTATTATTATGCCTTATTTAGTTAATAAATAAGTAGACAATTTTCATTTTATATTTTGTAAAGTCATTATTTATAAAAAAAGTAGATAATGTTTTATTTTATATTCTGTAATAATTATATACTTATTTTTATAAAAATATTTTTAATGTGAAATATTATGTAACTCTTGAGTGGAAAGAGGACTTTTCGGTCATAACTTCGCCTCATAAAATAAAAATTCATTCTATTCTATTCATCTCTTAGAATTATTCACACAAGTATGAACTGGAATTAGGCCATTATAATTTTACTCTTTCAGATGTATGTAGTATAAAGATGCGTCCAAAAAAAGAAAACCACAAACACAATTTTTAGTAAATTCTACTACTTTTTATTGAATCTTGCCGATCATGGTTTCGCCAGTGACGGCATTTAGGAGGCAGCTTAACACAGACTAAAAGAGGCAAAAAAAGTTGTGGAATTAGTAAAAATTGTTTTTGTGGTTTTCTTTCTTGAAAATGGAGTTCTACCAAGTACCGTCGGTCAATATGACACAAAATCTCTATTGCTGATGTACCTGTTTTGAGATTCTCTAAGTGCAACAGAGTGGGTTTCAAAATTACGTGTGTCTATCGTCTGTCATTTTTTGTTTGATCTCTGTTATACTACTCAAACGGGTGTAGGCCTACCTCTCTAAATATTGGTACTTATATCAATAAAGTACCAATTTTTGGTCATATCTCTAAATATTTTTAAACTTAAATTGGTGGTACCTATCAAAAATAATTCTGATCAAATTTTGCAGCAATGTAGTTCATAAGTATCCAAAAAGAAAACTAGTGGTGAATGAAGTAACACATAAGTTATATATGAAGTAACATGATTTATCGGTAAAATACATATAATTAGACATGGAGTTTGCTTTTACCAACCAATTTTTGGGACGATTCATCCTATGTCACCCGCTTATAAAAACTGACCTTCCTATATAAACCGCATAAAAGAACTGCTCTTCCTATATGAACCTGTTATAAAATTTGGTCTTTCTGTTTCCTGTCCTATATACGTACGATGTCTGGTCAGGTTTCAGTTTTTGTTTCATTAAAATTGGTTCCTTAGTTCAAAAGTTATACTTGTCTATAACGTTTATAACTTATATAGCTAACTATACTTGTCTATAAGAGTAATTATAAAACATAATTATCGGCATATTTTACGTATTTTCTTAAACTTTTCATTGAGAACATGCGTTTTCTCAGAGACAAATTTATTATATGACTGAAACGCTAATTGAAACTATTGTTTTTTTTAAGCCGGAGGAGTAGTTCCCGGGTTATAATCTTATAGAAAATCCACTTCTTTCGGCAGTTCTTGTATTACTTTAATATTTTAAACGATAACATATATTATCGCAGAGTTAAGGTTGGAATACAAATTAACTACTAACCAGAACCGATAACGTTTTCAAATGGATGAAGTTGTATTTAAGTTTTAACGACGTATTACTAGCAATCAGGAAGAAATATATATTTTTAGACATTTCTGCAGTATTGTACATTTTATCAATAACAAAGTTCACACATAATTAAAACATTATTTAATTGAAAGATTATTACAATTACTTTACAGTTATGAGTGATTTTAAATTCAACGTCCTCGTATAAAAGAAAGCCTGATTCCGTGTGGGTGTACCCGAAAGAACAGCTAGTATTCAGTGAGGCAAAAATAGTGGGAAATTGTTTGTACCGATCGATAAATTTTACAACCTCAAGTGTATGTTAGGGTGTTCTCAATAATTAGAACTTCTATTAAAAATAGAGAATGTAAACAGTCTGGAATGGATGTTAAGGACGGAGCTATGTATATTGTATTTGGTTGTAAATATATATTATTATCCATTTATTTTAGCTAAAAATAAAACAAACGTTAAATATAAAACAAGTTTACTCGTATATACTTCATATAATAAAAATAACGGGATAATTATTGTTTTAAATGTTAAACTATCAAATTACACAAAAATTGCCTGATGTTAACGTGGTTTGGATACTTAGACATTTCAATTTATATGTAAATTTGAATGAAATCTTTTTATTCATCTATATTATATTTATTGAATAAAATAAGATTGAGAGTAAATTCTCTAGTACCCGATTTAAAAACTACAGTTGATCTATCTTAATAAATACAGAACAAAAGTTATATTTGGAAAAAGTTTTTTCTAAATTAATTAAATTCGTTTCATTTTGAAATTTAGGGACAAATATTTCAGTTTTTCTAATTAACGAACTTTTTCTTAGTTTGAAAAATCCGACAAAACAAATTTGGTGAAAAAAATATATATTGTGACCTTTTTACAACATGTAATCAACACAAATCGCAATGCCGTGTTGTGGAAACCCTTGGAGAACTTCAAGTTCGCTTAGAACATGATGGGCAACAACGGCTAGAGCAAAATGCGTCTGGCAGCGTTCGAAAAGGAGATTAACAAATTTTGTTACAAAATCTGTGAAATATGTAGGAAGCTATGCTATCACAACCAAGTTACAAACATGACATTTGCCGGAACAAAGCGATCTTATTTGTTAGACATATTGAAAGATAAAAAATATGTTTATAACTAAAAAGCATAATAAAAAACTATAATAAAAAAAAAAATTCTGAACCAAATTTTCTAAATAAAAATTGTTTATATCTAGAAAGTATAAAAATAAATAAAATTTTAAAAAATTCAACCCACTTTTCTAAAAAAAAGAAAGAAATAAATAAAGATAAAAACACTTAGTACAAAGTAATAATTCAAATTTAAATTACAAAGTAAAGTGTAGGCCCTTATAATTTTAAATTATAATAATTATGAATTTTAGAAGCGCCCACACTTAATTTAAAATTCTAAGCACCCACATTTTACTTTTTAATTTTAATTTTAATTAGTACTTTGTACTAGGAGTCTTTTTTTGTTTATTATCTTTATTTATTTATTTTTTTAAAAGAATGGGATTATATTTTTTCTACTTTCAGTTAAAAACCATTATTTTTTAGAAAAGAGGGTTTTCATTTATTTTATTTTATTTTTATTAGAACATGTAATAAGACAACACATGCTCGCTCTCGCATATATACTATTAATTGCATTATCATTAGACACTTTTTGTAGATTAATTGGGGAGTTTTACGTCCCTTTACGTTGGGGACTAATAATTGGGGGTCTAATTTTTACGTCCTTTACATTATGCAAAGGATACTTAGAATCCATCTGTCTTTACAATTATTATTATTTGTGTACTCTAGTATTGTATAGGGCAAACGCCAGTAGATTGGCAAAAATGCGCTCTCTTTTAATCCAAATTATCCCTCGTGGTTTATACCACAGTGAAAACATGAACAACAGACAACATCCCATAACCCTTATTTTTTTATTTGGGTAATCTTAAAGCAGAAATTCCTTGAAAAACTTAAGCTTTTATTGATTTATTTTTTTTTTTTAGCTCACATAACTTTCTCTATAGTACTTATTGTAGACCTTCGTGTATTTATGTCACATTATGTACAAGAATTTACTTTAAATTTTAAAAAATCTAGTTTGTTTCGTGCACTTAAAATAAATTTATAGTCACTCGTTTTTAACCTAAAACAAATAATCGTTTCAAAACTCTAAAATTTTAATGAATATAATTACGTAATGTTTTCTGTATAATTAGAAAATAATAATCAAAATGATACCATGTTTTTAATAACGTCAATTTTTTCTTACGACCTCCTGATATTAATTATTAAATGCAGCTCATAAACTAACTGATAGACATGAATTTCTTAAAGGATTTTTTGTATCCACTTTTCTTTGACCTTAGTAATACATGTATTTCACCAAAGTGAATTATTACAGTCTCCTGTAGGTCCTAAATAAAAAGAAACTTCAAAGGTTTAGAAATGTTAGAACTTCGTTTAAAATAAATATTCAAATAGTTTAAATGCTAAACGTAACTAAACTTCAACTTAATTCCAGCAACTACCACAACTTATACTACAAATTTTTATTAAATTTAAGGTTATGTTTGTAGAAATTTTATGTCAAAACAATTATTTGTATTCTTAAATTATGAACTAAATTTGAATAAAATTGTGATCTGAAGAAAGTTTACTAATGCATATATATATACCAAAATATTATGTCAAATTACTCCAATGGGTGGGGTCAGTGAGCATTTTATAGTCTCGGAGGTTGGCGTTTTCATGAGAGAAATTTAATTGATAGAATTTTTGTCTATCACATATTTTTTCAGCGTCAGCTGTTTACCATTCACCTACGGAATTAAAGTCTCCTAACAAGTATTGTTTATAATTTACACACTTTGTAGTTAACACATTCTAATATTTAAAGTTCACAAATATTTTTACTCACTAAACGTAATTTGATATTAGTATTTTTCATAACTTGGAGAATTCCTTAAATAAATAGTGCAAAAATATTGCATAAACTTTTTCCCATACCCATTGACAATCGAAAGTTATTTTTAAAAAATTGGCAGTTATAGAGACTGGCGATAGAAGTGAAAACTTGGAACTTTTAGTATTAAAATTTGAAATTTCATAATGTTTAAATTAAAATTATCAACATCAATCTGGTTTTCACATCTATTGACACTGCGAGCAACAATTATATGCATGTTTAAATGTTACCGTCGCGGGACGGTAGACAGAAATGAAAACTTTAAATATAAATTTTTAAAATTAATAATAAATTAATAAAATTATAAACTTTTAATTAATGTAACAAAAATATTAAATATATATAATTGTTCATTTTTTATTATTACTTTCTCTGTGTATGGGAGTCTGAGAAAGTTTGTGCAATCTTTTTGCATTTATTATTAGTTCGACTACATATGGGAGTCTGAAAAAGTTAGTGCAATATTTTTCGTAGATTTTTAGTTTTAATATGTATGGGTATGTGAGAAAGTTTGTGTAATATTACTGCATTGACTACTAGTTTCACTATGTATGCGAGTCGGAGATAGTTAATGTAATATTATTCTTAGATTTTTAGTTTTAATATATATGGATATGTGAGAAAGTTTGTGCAATATTTTTGAATTGATTATTAGTTTGACTATGTATGGGAGTCTGAGAAAGTTAGTGAATATTTTTGGTAGATTTTTAGTTTTAATATACTGTATAAATATGGGTATGTGAGAAAGTTAGTGCAATATTTTTTGTAGATTTTTAGTTTTAATATATATATATATATATATATATATATATATATATATATATATGGGTAAGTATGTGAGAAAGTTTGTGCAATATTTCTGCATTGATTACTAGTATGACTATGTATGGAGTCTGAAACGTTATAAAACAAATAATAAAAATAGTAGATTATTTAAATACGCAGCATAACCGTTGTTGTACGTATACTGTTATTATTATTTTCGTGGCGATTTTTCCTTTCACCACATTGATTTAACAGCACCAAAAAAATTGCCTACCGGGCATAAAGAAGTATTCACTTCAAAAATTTCAAGATACCCCAGAAAATTACGGCTTTCATACTAAATTAGGTAAAAATCGCACTATGTGCCTTGTTTGTATACTTTTGCGCAGACAACACACTCTTGGGACTTTATAACAGATCTACCGGCAAATAACTAACGTCGCTTTGTTGACACATATAACATAATGTTCTCTATATTCCCTACATGTGAATTTTTTTTAAATACACAACTGCAAATTTTACCCAATAAATTTATTTTTGTATTAATATTTTTCATAAGTTAAGGAGAATTTCTTAAAAATTAGCTGAAGAGGACGACCATGTCGTTGAAACGCGTCTGATACTTAGGCATATTTTTTGTGAGAATTGTGTTCTGTGTGTTTGTTATACTGTATAAGTTGATATTATTTTTAGAATGTATATATAACTTTAAATCATACTTTACACGATTCTAAAAATATTGAAAAATATATTAAAAGACTACAGTATTTAGTCAACTCGTAATGTCCACATCCAAGTCCTTCTTCAGTCTTAATTCCGACAAAATGAGGAGGGATATCCACAATGCGTGGGCGGTAAAGGGGTTGAAAAGATATTAATTGATCCTCGATGCAATGAAAACACGATGATCACAATGACATAACAAAGGAGGGGATAATTGCAGCAATAACATAAGAGAAGAGAAGAGACGAGGAACTGGCTAGTCACGTTGCTTCAAGTTCAATGCCACCGCTAGAGGCGCTGGCAACAGTGAGTCTTAAACTCTTCCTCTAGTAGTGGTAGTGCACATCTGACAGCCGGTGGACGATGGACTCTTCGTATTACCGGCGTCCTCAACATCCGCGACATGGCATGTATCATCCGAGCACTCCGTATGTTGACATTCAGGTAAGGGACGCCGGATGTAACATCAGCGGCGGGTCAATAATGATTCTTCTTAGTATTTTAAATGTTACTGTTGTACATATTACTTACACAAATTAATGACAAACTAACATAATATACAACTGGATTAATTATAATTGTTTATAGTTTATATTTTACGACTGATATGTTTCGTTTATTTTAATAGTAAATTATTATAGTAAGAAATCTCTTCCAAGAAAAACTATTCTAATTTCTTCTTGTATAAATAAGTATATCTTTCCAATACTCATTTTTTTCCATTCGCTAGAATATTTGTTTCTTAATTATTATTAAATTATAATCTTAATTTATTTTATTACAGTCTACAATTAATGTACGAAGTTTTAAAATTATATCCTCTAATAAATAAACACAATAAAAATCTATAATTTAGTGTTTTTTTATTAAATAACGTTTTGATTAGCAAGATTGTTTATTGCAATGTTATAAATAATCCAAGAAATTTATAAAGATAAATACAAATTTGAAAATAAACTACAAAAATATCTTTACTAAGATATATCTCAATTTGTAACAACTTTTGAAATAAAATAACAACTACGTTTGTAAAAATTATTAATTCATACAAAATAAACGAATTAATTTTTAATAATTTCATTCTCATCTTTTTCTGTTACGAGGTTTTTACAAACGTTATAGTCTACCTTGAAAATCCAAACAGGTATTTTATTTTAAATTAAGTGAAAAATTAATAACAAAAGGCATTCATTGAGTTGATATTATCTCTATAATTTAATTTACATTATCGTGTTCATTAATTAAATTATTTACTACAATTGTTACAGCTATAATGATAAGAAAAATAATAAATCGTAATGACATTGACTTCCACTTTACCGAAATTTTTTATCAGATATTTAATTAATCAAACTTATAAGTTCAGATTAGTAAAATGATTTTGTGATTATAGTTATTCGATTACACAATTGAATTTATAAATTAAAATATTTTGAAGGTAAATAAAACTCTATATTTCGAGTATAACTTTGTATAATGATCTCCTTTGGGCTATTATTGTATTTGTATTCCCCAATCAGCAAGGGATGAAGTAAGTGGTGGAGGATTATTTTATTATCAGATTATAAAACATTATCAGACTGACAAAAACAAAGTCGGACTACAGTGGTATGATCAGTTTAGTGTTTGTTGTGTATTCACGCGACAGGTATCGATCTTGATACTAATAAATCAAATTGCTTACAAAAACAAAACAAAACCGAAATCGATTTTTTATAAGCTCATGTAGTAACTAAGAACAAATTATCGAATACTGTTTCAAGCGGCGTCATTTTGAAATTATCAGGTCATTTTTCTGTATTATATTCAACGAAAAGTATATACTTATATACCTAACCTACTTATTAAATTGTACTGAAAATTGACTACTCTTTCAGTTACTAGATCTATTTATACATTTTCACAGTTTTGTTCCTTTACTTAATTCTTATACGTTTTACTTTCAAAACACACATTACCGTAATTTGTACACACGAAGATTTACAGTTGTATGAAGTAGGTTATTTTAGGACATACAGATAAACATTTACACACGAAAAATGATTTTTGGTCACTTGAAAAACACCCGAAAAATTCTGCCCAAAATTGTAAGGTCAGTAACATGTACTATTACGTGTTGAACCAGTAACTTCAAGCACAGAACTTACCTTGAGATAATAGACATTAATGAATATATTTAGAAATTAAGTAAATTTAGTTAGCAATTTTAATTTTTGAATTTATTTGTATTATTAGTAAATAAAATATTTGATTTATTATTTACACTAAAAATGTAGTTTAAACAAACTACTGCAATAATTACAGCATTTTGTTGTAAGAAGCTATTTTTCCGATACCACACAGTTGCAAATAAAAGAGAGAATTTCCAGTTTTATTTTTGTAAAGCACTGTGAAAAGATAGACAATAGCGGTTTATTTCAAAATCTGTATAAGGGTTTTAAAGGCATATTCAGAAAATGAAAAAACTTCAAAAATTGTAAATTTCTTAGGGAAATCGGCATCCTTCTTCAATTCTGCTAAAAAATAAACTACCTATTTTTCGCCCTTTACAATAATATTATATTAAGAAACATGAGTAATACTAATATTAGTAAAAATCTTGCAAACATGCGACATGTGACCACTCTAAGAGATAATCGACTGTAAACGACCTTCACTATCAAACGTTTTAATAGATCGTGTTAGTTAAATAATTTGTCCAAGATTAAAAGAAATTGTAATATACCGATCCAAAAAATAATTGTTTTAACGGTTATTATTCAAACACATATACATACACACAATGCGTGCGCAGGTAGCCTACTCCATATTTATACACGGACTTAATTATCGAATTTTTAACTCTAATCTATATTTACTCATAAGTTAATTAAATCTCTAACAAGAAACACAAACAAACTGTTGTCAATTGAAACGTCTTCACTTCTTTATTTAAATATAAACATTTATACCTACAGGTGCGAAATTTGTAGGTTATACATGCTAATCTTTTAGTTTGTATCCAAAATATATTTTTAACTTTAAAATAGATTTTATGTTTCTTAGATATAATTGTGACATAAACTTCATTATTGTTTACCATACAAAAATTACAATTTCAAATTTTTAGCTTATTTAGTGTATGAAAAGTTGACATACTCAAGATTTGTAAAAACTGTTCTAAATGACCGCCATTTTGAAATTTTCTTTCGATTCTCGTAAATTTTTTTATATAAGCACATAAGAGTCTCTGAAATCTTATGTAAAGTTCTATTTAAATGTTTTTTTACGTAGAAAATTAAACAACGATGAATATCACTTTTCCTATTCATTACGCCAATAAAATAGAAGAACATTGCATTTTCTGTTTATATTCGCAATTATTATGTTACTGTAAACGTTACCTGGGTAAAGCAAAACTATATCTATAGGGATTATGAAACAAAATTAAAGTAAAATAAAAATTGTGAATCTTGAAATTTTGAGGATACTTTTCCTAAGATAATAACCAAAAATTCAAATTATAACAACAACCCATGGTCCTAGGTAAATGACCTTGTTCAATATTTCTCAATTTTGAAGTTACTTATAATTAAAACGGTCAAGCTGGTGCCAAAACCACACGACAGAAGGTCCGTAGTTTACGTAGGTCCGTAATAAGAACAGTTATTTATATAAAGATAAAGTATTTTAAGCGGTAGTTTAAATTATAACAAATATTTAGAAAATTAAAGAATGAAAGTTTCAATATAATTGATTATATATTACAACAATCTAAAATACGATGATAATCACTTAATATAAATAAGGACTTTCAAAAATAGTTAAAAATTTCCATTATAGCATTCGTTCACACATGGAACATTAACTAACTAGAATAAAATACAAGATGAAGGTTTCTTGATAATCTATATATTAGTTAGAAAGGTTAAAAAGGACTTTTAACCACATTTATTAATCAATAACGGTAGAATGGATTTTAGTGGTTGGGGAGTCAATTTAAAGGGATTTAAGTTTAGTTTTGCCAACATATTAATAAACATTTTTCTTCGTCAAATAAACATACATATTCCTAATCAGAATAACTTCTAGTTTCATTCAATACCCAACACATGTAATTTCCTAAAATAAAATGTTTCAACTCAATAGTTTTTGTCCTTTAACTACTACCCTGAGGTCATTTATTTATTTACCGCTATATTTTCCCTATAATATAGATACAAAGTTTAAAATATATTTGGAATTTTATACCTTGTCTGTGTAGACTGGTTTGTGACTTACAGACAGATAGACAAACTAACACGCGCGTGAAATTACAAGGGTCCTTGGATTTACCCACGGAAAAGGAATCTTAACTACGTCAAGTCGAAATTTGGCTTTACCGACATCATACGCAGTGTAATAGTTTTCACTTTTATTGAAACTTTGTATATGTTCCTGGACGTATATAATAGTTAAAAAGTTTGTGCAGTCTTTATTTTAAATACACTTAATTAATTCTCTCTTTAGCTGATATATTAGAGAAACACTACCTACATGAACATAACATAAATACACTAATGCATACTTACTTAAAACCTTTACAAAAAATTCCACAATCTTAATCACTCACCTATTTAAAATCGAAATAAATAATTCGTTCCTATAAATGTCAGTTCGGTAGATGTGTAAAATACGAAAATCTATTTGATCGTCTTTGTAGGTTATTTTAAACAATATTTATACATTTCAATAAAGTCTAAACTTGCTTCACTTGTGTCATAAACTCTCTTTAGGCAAATTTCCTATTATTTAGAAATTTGACACGCTGGTTTGCGTTATTAAATTTCACAAATTTAAACTTCAAAAATTTAAATGATATTTCTAGAGTTGGTTTTGAGAAATAACGTTTTCTATAACAGTTCTATGATCGGTTTTTATTGATAACTCAATCGTCGACATTTTTTTAGAAAAAGTTATCAAAACGTTTTGTTTGAGTAGTTAGGGGCTACATTTTAGCATAATTTGATCAACATCGTTAAAGTCTACTTTGCGAAAATTAGGATTTCTTGACAGGTACCACTTAATTTTGAACTATCTGATAATGTTAAAAAAAGGACCCAAGACTTGGACAAAATATGCAAATATGAAAAGGACAAGTTTCATTAAATTTGCAGCACTTTATACGCGACAAACATAATTCACAACACCTCTATTTAGTTACAGAGCACCTCAAAACGTATATTGCCTTGAAAGACGAATTTTTTATCCATCACATAACTTCCTCTTTACTACATATATGTGGGAAAGTAAAATCAAGACAATAATGAATATCACGAAATACTGAAGCGGCTTTTTCAAAGTTGGTGCTAAATATTTTTTTAAATGTTAATAGCCGTGTCAGTAAGACTAATGCATTTCTACGATTTTTTCTCATGAACTTCTTCTGAGAAAGAAAAAGCGTAGAAGATTTATTTCTCTCTTTTGGTTTTAATAAATAAATTTTTAAAAAAAGAAGAAAAAAGTGAGCTCTACTACACCTCTCAAAAGGATATTAACGGCAACTCATTAAAATCTGTTCAACCATCCGGATATTCAGGTGTTCTTACAGCCAGATATCCTCCATTTGTATAAATTATCTCTTAGATAAGTCTAAAATTTAAAAATTAACACTCTCATTTGTATTTATTTGGTTCTAAAATGATACAGAACTACTATCTTAATAGAACTTATTTTTTGACTCTCCTGTACTGTATAGATTTATTGTACATTGTGTTTGCAGTAGGTTGAGATTCAGTCCTACTTATCACCTTCCAGGCGGCATCATCTAAAGCATCATTCCATTCTAATAAAGGAACTTGTTTTGTCTATACTAGACAACACATACTATATATTCATTTTTAATGTCTTATTTCACCTCTACAAAACAAAAACACATAAGTCCGCCTTTAGCAAACAAATTCGCACATAATAAATTTCGTAACTCATTCAGACACGCTTTTTAACACATCCACAATAGAACATAATATTAAGTATGTCAACTAAGCTTGATATTTAGAATTTGTTGAACTTTGTTCGCCTTAAAACTACGAACGGTTCCTGAAATAAAAACAGTGCCGTATATTGAATACTGTGACACAAAGGAAGTTAAATCACATGATCTTTAGTTCAGCATTCTGTAAAATAGAAGGAAACACAATAAATGAACCCAATAAAACAATGTTATCGTTTGATATGGTTAAGTTAACTTGGATAATAAAAAACAATTAACTAATTAACTATTTAAAAAAATACAAAACACAATTTTACAAATAACAACTGCGATAAAAATTAAACAGAGCACACCAGTTGTATAACACGAACTTCCTTTCATCAACAGAACTGACTTTACAAACATGCTTTATTTTAGACATACCATTGAATGTATCGACTTTACAGTTCTTTTTGGTGATTAGAACTACAAAAATAAAATGTTTAAAATTGCAAAAGCTTAATGAAATTTGGTATATGAGCATATTTTGGTTATATCTTGGGAATCAAAGAATAATAATAACAGGAAAATTGGTGAAAGCTCCGTTTGTCAAACATTTATTAAACTCTGCTAAGATAGCAGTTAATTATTGTTATTTTATATTTGTTACTAGGTTTTTTTAATATTTTCCCACCATTGTAGGTACATTTTATACCCTATTACACTATTTCACAAACAATTTGTAATTTTCTACACGTTCAATAATGTCTGGAGGTTTTATAAATTTCTTCATAGTAGACGTAAATAAAATATAAAAATATACAATTAAAAGTTTTATATGGATTAGTAATTACATTATTGAGTCAACTTAAAACCCGTCCACGAGTTTGAGCTATAGAACTCTGCACAGACGACATACCCCAGACAAATAGACAATAGACAGTCATCATTAAAAAAAAAAAAAAATACACTTTTTTAAACTCAACAGACTTCAAAACAGATACATTAAAAAAAAAAAAAAACTCGCCATCAATTTTTGACCCATCTATAAAGTAAAAACAAAATAACAATTATATTGTCATCCTATAAATTACGTTCCATAACTAATTTCATTTTGTAAATAACTTCATAAATAAATATTTACTTTAAATTGCAGGAGACTTGTATGAACGGGTTGCCAGATTGCGCGCACTAACTAAAGTTCAATCAAGTTTTTATGTAGGCTTACATTGTCTTCTCCTTTTTCTTGCACTTGAAGATTTAGATTGGCCAACTTGTCCTTGCTCTTGATGAACATAACAAGTTCGCTTTGATAAGATTGTGATGAATTTAAACAGATAGTTCCAGTTATAATTATTATTTTATTTTAATTATTTATATTAACTAACTTTTATTGTGTTAGTAGTACATAACTCTACTTGAAACACAAACATGAAATGTTTGATGCTTATTCTGATATCGTCTGTACACTTTTGTTGTATTTATATTTAGTATTATAACAGTCAACTATTAAAATTTAAATTTAAAGTGATTATATTTACCTCATGACAATGTTTACCTCACACACCAATCCTAAAAAATGAATAAAAATCAACAAAAACTATTCGTCACCAAAAATTTTACTTCAGTAATACTAGTACGTAATAAGGGAAAGTGAATTTTTGACGCCATCTTTGAAAAATATTAATATATTTAAACGAGGCCTAAACTTGCTTCGCTCGTGAATAAACGCGGCCTTAACGTAAATAGTACGTGATTCAAATTCATTTTTCAATGACGGTGTCAAAAAATCATTATTCCAATTATTCCTAAATCATAATATTTGTATTAGCAATACACGGGATGAGTCGTTAATTTTCATATCCAACTAAAAGTTACGTGAATATTTCTATAATAACATTTAATTGGCCAATTTTTTAATTTTTTTAGTCAATAACACTCGGACTAAATTTTTTAGAGAAATTGTGACCAATTAGTTTTGTTTAAGTTTTTTAAGGTTATATTTGAGCAAATATTTATTAAAATTATTATTACCAAATTTTGTGTTGTTTTCCTTATTATAACAGATGTCCCAAGTGTTGCATTATCGACAAAACATTGTTAGCCCAATATATGACCACATACAGTACCAAATTTATTAAAATCGTTTCACTTGTCTGTAGACTACTGTAGAGCTCTGCACAACACAGACAGACAGAAGTTATTCCCAAAACCACACTTTGGACTTAAAGAACCTCAAAACTGATTTTTCAATTATAAAAAAATTGTATATACACTACGTATATGTGAGAAATTAAAACAGAGTGTAATATAAAAAGTTTGTAAATATGTAAATCACTTAAGATATGAAGAACATTCATAATCAATTATTAGCCTTGAGTGGCACAAGGTTTGTACACGAGTAACAACTGAAGTATTGAAGTAACTTATTCACTGAATAGTCATCTTCATGTTCTATTTACTTGTTGCCGAAATAAGAGTTACACTAATTATTTATTTACATACATAAGTACTAGCTAAACACCCATGCTTCCTACGGAATTTTACTATTTAAAATATTGTTGTATTTAAGGAACCTTTTAAATTAAATATAATGTTAAATACTTAAAAGCCATTTTTTCATTGAATATTACTTTAAACAATCTTTTTATGCAAGATAGTTCAACACAAATATTTCTTATAGACGGTAATGAAAATAATAGATTTTCCGTAAACAATTTTCAAAATCATGAAATTAATAGTAATCACTCCACCAGCAGTGGTGATTTTCAACATTCTAAATAAATTAAAAATTTTTTTTTCTGTTTTACCCCATAAATGTTGTTTTTTTAATGATTTGTGTTCAATATAATAAGTAAGTAAATAAATAAATAAGTGAGTCTTGTAGAATAACTATGGCGAATTTCAAACTTCTAGCAATTCTTTAAGAGTCGAGAAACTTTGATTTTTAAGGTCATAATGCCTTTTAAATCCTAGTAGGATAAAATATAAAAATATAAACCACATTAGTAGCATCTAGGACTTAAGAGCAACCTTCGTCTGAACATTTATTTCCTAGGTCACGTGGTTTTACAGAGAAGCCACATCTCACGTAGCGTACAAACTAAAACCAGCTGCAACTATGATACCAGCTAATTTAAAAATTATGTAAAATATAAGTATAGTTTTAACTGTGCTATTTATAAAATATATGTTGTTGCTTAAATGTCAAAAATATATGAGAGAATACAAGATTTCTTCTAAATTCCAAAGCAAAAATTATTACATTTTGTTTTAAAATGTACTGGTTTAAAAAGTTGTCAGTTCAAATTAGCATTTAAATCATACATCAACTCTGTTACTCACAAACCATATCTTGACGTGAACATTTTTAAGAAAATGCATAAAATATGACAAAAAATGTGGATATCCTAGTGAAAAATAGTTATTATCTTGTTACAGAAACAAGGTCTTATGTTCCCAAACTTCGCATGGTGATTCATTAAGTCGAAACCAAAATGGTTTCCTATAAACATACGTCCGAAAAACGCTTAGTTTCCAGTTTATCCGTAATTTTGTTTTTTAAACAATAAAAGTATTACATTTTTTGAAATATGAGCAATGCAGTTCAAGTTTGTTATAAGTATAAACATGAAGAACGAAAATGTTATTATTCAGGTGATCTTAAAACATGAAGAAACCATTCGTGCCAAAATAAATCATACATGATAAACAGCTTAACGTAGGGAGGGAGTTTTAAAACATGTAAATACAATTGTTTACAAACTTAAATCAAAACAAAACAAATCGTTTATATTACAGCCTTTCTTCCATCAGCAATTGCAAATAAACAAGTAATTATAACTTGGATATTCGCACGAAACTGGTTTAGAGCTGTCATTCAATTAGCTTGAAGCTCGGAGATGTATGAATAGAGCAGCGTTTCTGTTGCAATAAATCAGCAATTCCTCAATAATAAAATAGTTTTACTGAAATTAAATGGGGCAGGAACTAATTTCCTTGAGAATCCTTTGTAAGTGGAACTATCCAACTCCATAATATATTCGGTTCATGGAAGGATATTAGATTACATGTTCATTGTTATACACATTTGGATTCATTCTTAACCGCAAGTTTTGATACAGTTAGCTGACCTTCTTATATGATAAAGCTAAGTTTAAATTGTAAACAAATGTGGCGGTCGTGGGAAGAAATATAAAATTTCAGTGTCCTTATTAAATATTCAAGCATGGCATGTGCGTGTAACCCATAGCGCGTAGGTCTTATTTAGTTCTGGGAAACTAAATTATTTCTGAGCCTAGATGTTTCAGTGATATATAAACTACTTTTGGTTTTGTAGTCATATTAAAAAACTTTTAATATGCTGCTTTTCGAAGTTAGTAGACGAGATTTATAATATTTTGAAAAAGAGGACTAAGTTATCTAATGAAACCAAATATGTCCTCTAGAGCAATTCAATAACATCTTTTAAATACATCCATACATTTACTAGTAACACTACTTGATCCTTAAATTCCTCTCTCTCTCTCTCTCTCTCTCTCTCTCTCTATATATATATATATATATATATATATATATATATATATCTTTCTCTCTCCCTTTCTTTCTAAATTTGGAACGAGTGAATAATAAATCGACAATATCGGTAATTTTATGAGACTTAACGACTAACTTTTTTCATGTAGGATAATACTACATAAGCTAAATTGTTTATACCGTTTATTAATACTATAATGTAGACATATATTAGTATTTTGAATGACTAAATAAAACTATTTCTATTCCTAATTTCTCTAACATATTTAGGTTAAATAAAACTAAAATGTCATGTTTAGGGGTTGGGAGAAACGTAAGAAGTTTCACTCCTATCCCTATGTTTGCTTTACCAACTGATAAGAGATAAAGACAGGATGAGGTTTCTTGGGAAAGAGATAACGTCACCATCTGGAGTTTTAAATTTCATGTACATTTTCTGAATACGGGATATTTTAAAATATTAAACATAGATCTTTAATAGCTTTTTCGACGTGAAAAAAGACTATTACATAAGTTAATTAGTTCATTGAGATATTATTATTTGGTCTACATTTTAAAATTTGTGTGAGATAAACTTTGTGATAAACTTTGTGATACGCAAAATAAACTGCACAAGGTTTCTACTATACACACTAAACAACCAACAAATTTCGAAATCCTTAAAATGTTGCTGAAATTACAGACAAAAAATTTGATACTATCTTGTCTCTGCTAAAAAGTAGAGTCTAAGGATACAAACAATTCGTATTGGTCAACATTTCTTAAAAAATAGTGGTTCGGGTTCTTATAGGTAAATAAAATAAATAATGTACCCATCCTAAAATATCGAACAATCGGCTAAAAATTATTTAAATTCTTATAACGATTTTGATTTTTTTTTTTTTTTTTTTAGGAGAGTGATTTGGTTCATTTGTCCTTTATAGATACATTACTTCTGAACCAGTACTGGGAGATTTTACAAATAAAGAGTGTTTGAGCTCTTAGACCCTTTTTGACCAAAACCATTAGACATGATTTTAAGAATCGTTTTTTTATCGATAGGTGTAAATTGCCGAACTGCAATTTTTCGAAAATAACTAACTATACTAGTAGATCCTTAGTTTCAAAATGTTTATAAATAAAAATTACTACTAAAAAATTATCAAATAGGCCTACTAAAAATGTAATCCTTAATCAAAATTAAATAATTAAATCCTTTATAATTTTTAGTCTTTAGTAGATATATTCACATTTTTAGTCAATGGAAAAACTCCTCGAAAAAATATTATCACGTAAAAATATGTCCACAAAACAATTTTGATTTAAAACCTGCCCATCCGTTTGAACTTTACCGTCTACAATCTTCACGGACTACAGATTAACAGATATGATTATTTTTTAAATGTATTCAATAAAAGGAATTTATCATGACGTACTCGAAATGAATTGTTTGTCCCATTACAAAACTAACTGTACATTACGCGCGCATATCTGAGAAAGTAAAACTCAATTTAAATAAACTGACAAAAATATTCACTAACTTTACGATAATACAACTAACTTATATGATAATAATTTCACGATAATATTTAAAGTGATCATAAAAACCTAGATGGTTACATTTCTATTGATCCATACGTTAGCTTAGGAAACCATTACCTTAAATTCATGATTAGGCTTCCAACCTACTCCAGCGTTAAAATCTCCCGTTAATGTTGACCCTTTAATCACATAACAAGTTTTTTATTGCGCTGCTCAGTATTCATTTGATTGTTATCTGGTTTGTACCTGTTCGTGTCAGCAAGTAGTTTCTTGTACGGATACCAGAGTAGGATCACAACAATAGAACACTTTTGGTGGTCCAAGTAACGGCAATATTACGCCCTACATTAGATCGTACGCATTCTTCTCTTTATTCTGACATCATCTTTCTCCTACTGTGAACTAAGTACGTCACAGATTAAACCAAAAGTAAACCGACACAACAAAATCTGTAAGAAACTAGATCGACCTGGAATAAATGTGACCATAAGTCGAGTAATAAAATCCACATGTTAAAAGTTATTAATTTGTACAACAATAAGCCCATATATATTTTTTCTTTTAATTTTTTTTTTCTGTTTATGTGCATGATGGTGAATGTGAAAAATGTTTTAACAATATTTTTGCAACATTATTCAATAACTAAAATAATAAATTGTTATTTATTATAAAACTAACCGTTGTCGTAGATAAATAACATGTTAAGCCCCTTTTAAATAATTTAATAACAATTCAACAATAAATTATCTCCAAACTAACATTGCTCAAACTTTCTCAGACGTCCTTATGGAAAACCAAATATCAACCAAGCTCAATAGGAAAGCTGTCATTGGAAGTTAACTGAAACCTCTAATATTTCTTAAAACTGACTGTAATGATTTCGATACATTTATACTGAAATGGATGGTCTAAAGCCCAAACTAAACATATTGATCTCTGGATAAAAATGCCAGTTCTGGATTTATTAAGTTAGAAGAGAAAATGTACCACGGACACCGTTAAAAACGATCGAATATCTCAAAATCGGAAAAGACGATTTCAGTCAATTTTGATGAAACGTAAAGATGTGTAACAAAAGCCAACTTGCAAAACAGCACGTTAAAAGAAACTCTGTCAATTGTAGTTCCATATTTTGAGTGATAAAAAAGAAGATATTTACTTCTATTTGTTAAAATAATTCCAAAACTAAAAGATATCATTTTTATTCCAAGGATTTTAAACTACCGTCATTTAAACAAAAACTTTAAAACTGTATTTGCTGCAAAAGAACTTGTGAAATATTTTTTTACTAAAAAATTTAAAATTATTGAAAAAGTTAGAAAGAATATACAACAAGAGTCATAATATACACTAAAATTTATAATTTAGATTTTAAATTATTTTACAAATTCTGACATCATAAAAATCAAATATATAAAGGTGGGGATCGCCATAACGTGAAATTAGAAAAATTACTGATACTTGTGACTCTATTAAAATACTGTTTCTAGATCACTGAACATTTCAAAAACAATTACAAAGTAGGTTTTTTGTCTTTCACTTAAATTAGAAATGCAAAAGTTTACTTGGCATACAGGTAATTAACACATGTGTACCCACACGATGTCGCCCTCACAAGGACAGATAACAGGTCACGGTGATAGCAAACAAAGAAGAGTGTTTTTCATTGTTTCGTTTTCTATAAATCCTCACTCGTTTACTTTCTCATGAATGTAGAGAAAGTATTGTAATGGGAATAATTATAAGAATTCGAGATCTTGTTAGACATCAACAATGAGCGTATCAAAGACCGAAAATGCAATTTATATGTCCTTTATTTAAAAACCAAGTACATAAACAAGTCCTTCTCCCATTACAACTTAATAGACCTACTGTGGAATATTTATTATCAACCTGACTAAAATACGTCCTTTACAAAATCCTAAAGACCTTAAAATAATCTCTAAACCATTCAGGTCCTTCTATCTGCGCTGAATTTCCACGGAGCTAACACAGAAAAAGTTCCACAGCTTCGATTCCTTAGAAGTAAAACCAACAGATTCTGATTCCTCCTACCCACCCCTTTTACTCTCAGGGGCTCATTATAGTTTGTACGAGAGTAGCAATCCTAGCGGGATATATACCTTTTTCATGTAGTCTTGGGTTAGACTCTTTTCATCCTACCCGGTCTCTTTTGACCAACTCTTATTCTCTTCCGACCGTGATGCTAATAGAGTATTCAAGAGCTAAGGATCTTCATTTTATGTTCTTTTCTTCCTTTTTTATAAGGCCTTGATAACCAACAGGTTTTCACCTTTAAACAACAACTAAAAAATCTATCAACACCGTTAATTTTGGGCAGTATTTCGCTGGACAGTGCCCAGTTAACCATACCTATTGTCCGCTGTATGTCCTGCCTGCTCACTTTATTTCCCTAATGGAAACGTTTCCAAACTTAAAGGTAACGTAGAGCCCCATCTCTTTGGTTCACTCACTAACGCCAAAATAGGACCAAAATAGGGTAGTTCTGGTATCGTCTTTTTTTTTTTTTAATATTACGATGATCCTCCACACTGAGTCCCTCGACAAATCCTAGAATTGTACATCAGACAAATCGTTACAGATAAACAAAATCTTATTCCCTGGGATGTCTTTTCATCACAAACTCTCAGTTTGGCTACCTCCCATACAACAATGCCCACGTCCCCACAGTTCATAATACGAACCCTGAAGAGGTGATGGTTTATTGGTTATTACAAATTATTCACATAATTTTATTTAACTCTGTTATTAGAGTTTCTTAAAATTAGAATGTAGATATAACATATTTCCTGACAATTCAAAATATGAGAGTACTGTAAAAAAACACAATTTTCCTATTTTCGAAGAGGAAAAATTTGAATTTGCAAAAAGTATATTGTTAGTATTTATTTCTCTTTTAATTTCGGTCGTGGAGTAATTGATCCTATTTCGTTATTGAAAAACAATTTTACTCTTTTAGCAACCGTTTTATGGATTGTTTTAGTATATAATACATTTATTGAAAATAATATAGAGCGTTAGTATCATTGTTGTTATGTGCTTATAAACTGTCACATACTGTCAAAACTAACATTTAACTTGATCTTATTAAACAAATGGAAGAAATGTTACAGTAAAAGTATCAATTAAACCTGGAGTTGTAGAATATCGTTAACTCAGTATTTATCAAAAACATAATATTGCAACAAATGAAGTTCAGATAATTACACAGTAGATAAATTTAACGGTAAATTTTGAGTATAGGATATTACGTCGAAACTAAATTAATTCCATTAATATAATTAACTAATGCCTATATAGCCTCACTTCAAAATTAAATCAAATTAGCACTTTTTGCTGTGCATAATAACTCAATTTGAATTTAAATCTTCTAGCCTACACTTTAGACCTCACAAATCTACCCTATTTCCTAGTCGTGACAGAGCTATGAGAATGGACGTACCTGATCGGATTGCCTATAGGAATTCATCGTTAGCTGGTGGTACATGAATGAACATAAGCCGGCACTTTCTCTGAAAGAATTCAAATGGTTTGGGTACATCACTGAACATAAATCTCACGTATCGATGAATGAATTCATCGCAGCTAATGGTGGCGGTACATCACTGAACATAAATCTCACGCTATCGATGAATGAATTCATCGCAGCTAATGGTGGCGGTACATCACTGAACATAAATCTCACGTATCGATGAATGAATTCATCGCAGCTAATGGTGGCGGTACATCACTGAACATAAATCTCACGCTATCGATGAATGAATTCATCGCAGCTAATGGTGGCGTTACATCACTGAACATAAATCTCACGCTATCGATGAATGAATGCATCGCAGCTAATGGTGGCGTTACATGAATGAATAAAAATATCGCACTTTCTCTGATAAATTCACTGCCAGCTAATGTTGGTAGTACATGAATGAATATAAACCTCCCGCTTTCTCTGAAAGAGTTCATCGTCAGATAATTCAGTAGCACATGAATGGACACCTACGGCCCGCATTAGCTAAAGGAATTCAACGAATATCGGTGGTGCATGAATGAACATTACTTCAGTACATTTATGAATAACCAATGACCACTTCATCTACAAAAATGAGCTCATCGGCAACCAATACTAATGATACGTGAGTAGAGATTGACTAATCGATTTAGCTACAAGACCCTAAGTCGATGGTACATTAATATATATCCATCGACCGCTTACACTAAAGTAATTCATTGACAATCAATATCGGTGAATCGTTATTGAACTTCAACAGTACAATTCGATTAAAGGAATTTATTGTTAACTAATATCGGTAATACATGGATGCAAATTGATTGACCGCTACTGAATGAATTACCAACCAATGGTAGTGCTACATGGCTGAACAGCCACTGACTGTTTTGGCTAAAGGCCAAAATGTCTAAAGCTAATGTTATGTACTAAATGGATCTCCTGATAACATTGCTGTATTCATAACAATAAAATTTCTTCTCATTAGTGTTTTATCCCGTAGATTTAGGGTTGTGTAAAACATTGTTTATAACATTCCCGATTAAATAAAATTATCGTCTTCGATAAAAATATTATTACTTTTCTATCTAGGCTATATGACGTGCTTTGTGTATTCGAAGTCAGTGTTGTCATGACAACTACTTCAAAAGAGTTTTCAGCTTTAAACTCGACACAGTCCTTGTTCTCTTTCTCCACGGTTTTTAACAATTCATTTTGGCTCGTTAAAAATTAGCATCCAGTTTGTTGAATACTACATTTTACTTTAAAGTATAGTATAGAGTATACAGATGTAGGTAAAAATGTAGAAGACATTTCAATTGTCCTTAAAGTTGTCCTATGGGAACATATTTATCAATATATATGAATACTTATTCCAAGTGTCAAAATTATATTTATTCTGTTGTACTTTCATGAAAATTTGGTGTTCATTATTTATCACGATTTATCACTAATGAATAGAACCTTTTATTGTTTATTTACGATTTCTTTCTTCTTATTTTATTCTTCTTCTACGACAATGCCCTCCCGGATCTTCACTTTTTTTTATGTATTATTGAGATAAATTCGTTTCTTTCATTTTCATGTCTCTTTTGACCAATTCTTGTTCACTTCCGAACCTAACGCTATTAGGACTAAGGGTCTATATTCTACGTTCTTTTCTCCATTTTTTATAAGACATTTTGATTGAGAAGTTATTCGTCTTTAAAAGACAAAAGAAGAAATTCTAATAAGTATTTCATTTCATCGTGTATACTTTGTCACATATGCACATGAATCAAAACATAATTTTATGCTGGTTTTTAATTATTATTATTTTTATCATCGTCGCTTTATTTACACATATTATACTATCCAATCTGTAGACTGTACTATATCATCTAAATTCTGAATGTAAGCAACACTTTAATCTATTAATTATGTCTTACAATATTAATGTCTTGAGTGATGTAAATTTCTCTTGCTTTGATTCCCCAAATGTAAAACACATCCCACCATTCATATATTAATTAATCAGGAGGCAAAATTATATCTTTTGATGTCATTTTTAAAACACGTAGTAACAATAAAGTTGGTATTACAAAAATCATAAAAATATTTACTTAATATATTCTTAATAACATTATCACAACAAATTGATTACTTCAAAAAATCGTAGTATGTAAGGAATTCCTATTATCTCAAATATACGCCGTATAAAGAGAGTTATGTAAAAGGGTAAAATATTACATCGATTTTTTTTTCAGATATATGCGTTTTGAGGACATCTATGCACAAAAAGTTATTTCCTACATCTCAAACGTGTGAACCGATTTTATCAAATTTTTTATTTGGGTAAATTTTGTTAATAGGCAAAAAAAAAAGTTCCTTGATCGCCGTCAATGAAGCTACATTTTAATCACAATAGAATTAACTCTAAGACGTGTTATTGGCACAAGCAAAGCAAGTTTAGCTCCCATTTAAATATATAATTATTTTCTTCAAAAACGGTGTTCACACTTCTTGTTTCTGACAATTACTGAACTGACATTTTTAGTGACTAATATTTATGGTTAGTTTAGTTTTGAGAATGAATTAAGAAATTGTATGCAAATTTTGGCACCGTTCCCTATTCTTTGTCCTTGTTAGTTCTGCTTCTTGAAAACAAAAATAAATTTATAGACTAATTTATTTCTAGTGTTCCCCGTGTCATTAAACAGTTGCAATATTGTTCCACTAAGTCTATTCCTCGAGATTCTCCTGTTGTATGTTTATGTGTTTCTTGTATTTCTTCAACTCGTACTTCTGGTTCCACTTTCTGGGTACAAAGATCTCCCGCCTAGGCGGTCTTTGCCCCTGCATAGTTCGTTGGCATGCTCACGGTTATCTTGTACATTACATTTAATTAGTTCATATTTGTTTTGCACGTATGTTATTATACAATACCTTAAGTCTGTTATAATTATTATTTTGCTTACTTCTTTTAAATTAACATACACATTATTAAAACAATGTGATTTAGTTGGTTTTTTTTAATGTTAGTACTAACCCATCCATGTCTTCTACATTGTGCAAAAGGATGGAAAAAAATCCATTATTAATAACTATAAATTATGATCCTGAGCTCAATGTATACAAATATAATTTAAGGATGGTCCTTAATTTTTCCCAGAGTCGAATATTTTTTTAATTAAAATAGAATACATTTGACTCTACCTATGCAATTTTTAATGCATTTTCGTACGTAAATATTTTTATAGATATATACAGTAGACTACAATATTTATTGATTTTTAATAGTTAAAAAAAAATGTTTTGAATAGTTTTTACTACAATATACAACTCTTTGTCTCTCTGTCTGTCTGGGTGCGTGTAAGCTCGTAACTTGAGCACCTGTGTATACACTGTGTATGTTCGATAACTGATCAGGTTTATCTGATTCCAGTTGATTCATTCGTTCCCTAGTTATAACAATATTTGACTGCACTGGTTGTTGTGAAACCAGAATTTTTAACACGTTTTAAGCAATTTCTTAATATTTTCAATGACAACATAATTTTGTCAATGCCAAATATAGTACATGATTTCGAAACTAATTGGTAAGAATTTTTTTTTTTAAATCGGCGCAGTAGTTACCAATGTAAAATCATTTTTTGCTGCTGAAAAATAAGAATTGCAAATTTTTTGACATATTTTACGCATTTTCTTAAACTTTTCAGTGTCAAAACATATTAAAAATTGTCAACCATGGGTTTGTTTTTCTCTTGTTACTTAGAGGCGAAAAACAACCTTTCTTTCATCGTAGTTTTGTAAAATAAGGACCTCCTAGTCCTCGGATACTCTAATGTCGTCAGTATTGCAAGAGAACAAGGGAGGCCTCATAGAACAGATGTTAGAGAGGGAATACATGAAAGATGGTATAGATCCGGCCTGGGTTCCTCTGATTTGCCCACCCGTACCTACTATAAATGAGCTTTTGAGGGCATTTGAGTACAAGAATAAGGAAAAAAAGAAGAACGAAATCTTAAATAAACAATAAAGGGTTTTATTCATTAGTGACATAAAGGGTAAAAACCACGTCCGTAACTTATGTGCACGATTAATCATTTGCAAAACATTTATTGATTGACAGTTAAAAATCATACACATGCCTAAATACAAATGTAAACTTTCCACAATTTACAATTTTTATCTAATTTTGGTTTTAAATACTACTGTTACAAGTCTTTTATTTTCAAAAATTTCAAACTGAAATTGATTATTTAGTCTACCTTTTTATCTATTCAAATGCTTTTACTATTGCAATTCTTGACGAATTTTTACACCATAAGATAAAAAATTAGCTTCTACATTGACCTTAAGTCAATTTACATATTTTGGCAATATTTTTACAATTTGAAAAATATTAATATTTATTTACAAGGTTACATACTCTAAGACAATATTCAATACGAAATGATAAAATAATAATTAACTCTTAAAATACTAATACAATAACAGATAAATCAACAAACCAAAATAAAAAAGAAAAGGAAAAATACATGACTGAAACACTGTCCCCGCAAATTTAGCAATTTTGTAAAATTAGTCACCTGCTTGGAGTTACTTTCATTAAATTAAGTAAAAAAATATAAAATATAGAAAATAAAACCTAAAAAGTATTAAAATTAAAATGTGTCCTTTAATGATGATTATAAAAACTATGCATTTTTTTTTTTTTAATCTTTGCCTTCCAACATCCGACAAAAGATATTATGTAATTTATGTTTTAGTATAGATATTGAAGACATTAGTACTAAACTAAAATATATTATGCTACGTCTTTACGCAAATGATCTTCAGATATGTTTACACTCTAAAGATAATGAAGCTGGCAGTTCAGTCGACCATATGACATATGATATAAAAATATCTGTTTATGGGCTGAAGTGCACGATTTAATACTTAACAAATCAAAGACCTAACCCTTATTAAATTAAGACGTTAATATGCTACTCTCGACTAATGAACACCGAAGACTTAGAAATCTCCCAAAGTTTAACATCGACAGTGACTCATTATAATATCGCAGCAGCGTTAGAAATCTGGGACTGACAATTAATGACAGACTAAATTGGACTGAATATGGAACTGAGACAAATAAAAGTACTTACAAGAATTCATTCTGTATAAAATAATTAAAATTTCTGAATCATTTAATAGTATAGTGCTCCTCGTCAAATATTTAATTATCTTTATTTTTCTTACTATGACAATATAGTCAGTTGAAACCGACCAACAAACTACAACACGCTCAAAATTATTTTATCCAAAACCCAATGACCAGGTTAGTCCAAATTATAAATAGTTATTTCTTTTAAAACGATTTCAGATATTTTTATATTTTAACTAAGTTGCATGCTGTTTTTCAAACTAGAGTGCCGTTTACTTAGAAAATAAATTTGTTCTTGCGTCAACTATAAATACTAAGAGTACAAAATAAAGCTGTCGACATTGCTAATTATTATAACAAAACAAATGTTTTGCTGTATCGGCGTGTCGTTTATGGAAATCGTTACCAGATCCCATTAAATCTATCAATAGCCGTACGTTATTTGCAAAATCTCTTAATTTGTATTATATTTGTATTGAATGGCAAGGATCTTTGCTGTTACCGATCTTTGCTGCTGGGAGTGTGCGTTGAACGAAATTTTGTACATACAGTAGAATGTATGATGTATGAATTGTGAGCATGGATGTTTGTGTTTTACGTCAATTTAAATTATAAATTTTGTTATTATTTTATTTTTAAATATTTTCAAAATCAATATTTCTTTTAATTTTATTTTTTTAACTGTGATTTATTTAATGTTTTTCAATGTGATTTGTAATTTTTATTTTTATTCTTCTAAATTTTATGTTATCTGTTGTCTTTAAGTTAACTTATTTATTATTATTATTTTAATAAATTATTTATTTTGAAAGGTTTAATTGGAAGAGAGTACCTAACTTCGCTCCAAAATAAAAAATCACTTATTCATTCAAACATCTCGATGTAATAATTAAAAAAATATGTGTTTGGTAAACATTTTTTTCATTTCAGATGATATGCTTAAGCAGAGAATTTATATTTTTTATTTATATATTTATTTTATTTCTCTATAATTATTAGTAATTATTTTTATGTCACCATTTGATAAAGCAACAATTAGGAAATACAATTACCTTTTACGATAGCTTAATTATAGGTGTTTTATTGCAAGTAGAGAAATTCTAAATATACACTTTCATTAGGGCTATGTTTTTAATGTTTTTTTCCCCGTTTAATCAATAAACCCACTCGCTTTGTTATCATCTCGTTCTATTATCATATTTCATCCAAACTTTAAAATCTAGATTTAAAAACCTGATATCTACCGCTACTCTATTATTTCAAGAACCTACTAATTTTATAAAGAATTATAAAAATGGATAAAAACTGAAATTTTTTAAACCATTATCATTTTACAAAGCTCTATCCAAATCACATATTTTTAAACCTCTTTTATTACTATTACATTTTCTAACGTATGTTTGTATATAATCAAATTTTAAAACATTAAATTCATCTATCGTTTAGAATATTCGATGTTAAATATTGTATAAGTTTGAAACTCCAAAATATCGATTTTTGAAATTAACAAATAATGTGTTACAGTAGGTAATTATCAAAAAACCGCTCATTTTGATATAATCGAAAATCTTGATTTTTAATGAAATGTTTTCTTTGTACGGGATGAAACAGCATTGGGTGCAGAAAATGTTGCAGGTTAAGACGATCATACTGGTATGTCGTTTTTATCTAAGTTCAATGTAGAAACTTTATACTACAATTTAGAACAGTTTTGAGTTAATAAAGTCAAAATATTGACGAAATTGAACAAAGTCTAAAAAGTTTCCCCTTTTTTAAATATTAACAGATAGCCGAAATTTGGTAGTAATCGGAGAAAATAAATGCTTTGTTGAGCCAAACATTTTACGACAAAAAACTGTTTAACAATTATCTGAAAACCCCTTACAAACTGCCGCTGCGGTGGCGCGCGAAATTATACGAGAAACCCAAAGTTGTGCTCACAAAATGTTTTTCCAAATATTTTTTTCACTGAATTAAATTTAACCTACACGTGTGAACGAATAGAGAATCAAAGGAAGGGGCTCAGTGACGAGTTGCTTTGTACAATATCTGACCGCCCAGCTTGTATTTTCTATAGAATACGCCCATGAATCTGTCAAACCCAACAGTTCGAATTATGCACAGCTAAGAAATCCCTGACTGTGACAAAAAAAACTGTAATTAAGCTATGAAATGGTTTAATTGCTGTGTCAAATCCAGAACATTCCCTCAAGCAACTTCCGGTTAGAACTAACAACCATAACCTGCGTTACAAGTGAACGCGGTTCCTTTCAGTGTTTGAGTGTCAACTCACTTTACTCATAATGAGTTATTTTCAATAAAAACAAATTCCGTAGTGTTGTGTGTTTAACTTGGGTCAATGTCAACTATTGTTCAATGGAAGTGTTTAACATAAAACGGTACATTAATGACTAGCCTAACTGTTTGGTTGTAATTGTTACCTCATGTTCAAGACTTCATGGTAAAGAAATTTAGGTTTACCCTTTCCGATCTTAGTTACATTTATAGGAAGACGTGATTTTGAGCTTTACAAGTGACTTAATCCAAATAATAAGTTATTCTAAAACACGTGGTCTTTGGTTTTATTCCAATGAATCCTAAATGCTATTACGATTAATTAATGATATAAAAATGAAACATATTATGTTGAAGATGTGCGCATTCAGAAGAAAATAGTTAAATTATAAAATTTGTTCCACGACGAATTTAACGGCTTATTCCACATCGTAAATGGTCTCTTCCTCGTCTGTGGTATGCCATTCTATGAGTAAGATAAAGCAGGAAAGCAATAGAAAGGTGCGGCTCGTAGATCAGAGGTCAGGTTGATTTAGACTGATAAATCTAAAATCCCTAAACGTTTTAGTCGATGTAGTCAGATCGTTACTTACATAAAACTTATTTTAATTTTAAACTTGGCTCCTTCTAAACATGTAATTAATTAATTACATCAAAATCTAGAGTTAAGAAACAAAATTCAACATCGTTGATTTATCGTGATTTTTTAGAGTTCGGGTCCCAGCTACGTGCACAATAATATAAAATTCTTACTCAATCCACCCAAAACTGAAATTAATAGCTTACAAGTATTCTCAAATTGTTATTCTTAACCTTATTTTAAGACTTGTCAATTAAACGACAGTTTGAATAAAACTAACCTTTCTAATTACTCCACGACACCATTCATAACTATGAATCATTCTGACAATCCATTACTTGTGACTGGAATCGATTAAGTCCAAAAAAAATGTTTTTTTTTTTTAATCCTTGCTACAAACATTAAAATTTGAAATCAACTTTACTACCCATTTTGACCCGTCAAGAATGTTTGACACAAACAGACATTATTCTGAAAAATAATCTAAATGTGTCCTTCAGAGTTTATTCTGAAAATTTCTAAGTTTCTCTACAGACGTCGTTCTGGAAAAAAAAAATGTGTCCTACAGACGTCATTCTGAAAATAATCTAAATGTGTCCTACAGATGTAATTCTAAAAATAATTCAATGTGTCTAACAGACATCATTCTGAAAATAATCTTAATGTGTCCTACAAACGTCATTCTGAAAATAATCTAAATGTGTCCTACAGATGTAATTCTAAAAATAATCTAAATGTGTCTAACAGACATCATTCTGAAAATAATCTTAATGTGTCCTACAAACGTCATTCTGAAAATAATCTAAATGTGTCCTACAGATGTAATTCTAAAAATAATCTAAATGTGTCTAACAGACATCATTCTGAAAATAATCTTAATGTGTCCTACAAACGTCATTCTGAAAATAATCTAAATGTGTCCTACAGATGTAATTCTAAAAATAATCTAAATGTGTCCTACAGATGTAATTCTAAAAATAATCTAAATGTGTCTAACAGACATCATTCCGAAAATAATCTTAATGTGTCCTACAAACGTCATTCTGAAAATAATCTAAATGTGTCCTACAGATGTAATTCTAAAAATAATCTAAATGTGTCCTACAGATGTAATTCTAAAAATAATCTAAATGTGTCCTACAGATGTAATTCTAAAAATAATCTAAATGTGTCCTACAGATGTAATTCTAAAAATAATCTAAATGTGTCTAACAGACATCATTCTGAAAATAATCTTAATGTGTCCTACAAACGTCATTCTGAAAATAATCTAAATGTGTCCTACAGATGTAATTCTAAAAATAATCTAAATGTGTCCTACAGATGTAATTCTAAAAATAATCTAAATGTGTCCTACAGATGTAATTCTAAAAATAATCTAAATGTGTCCTACAGATGTAATTCTAAAAATAATCTAAATGTGTCTAACAGACATCATTCTGAAAATAATCTTAATGTGTCCTACAAACGTCATTTTGAAAATAATCTAAATGTGTCCTACAGATGTAATTATAAAAATAATCTAAATGTGTCCTACAGATGTAATTCTAAAAATAATCTAAATGTGTCCTACAGATGTAATTCTAAAAATAATCTAAATGTGTCCTACAGATGTAATTCTAAAAATAATCTAAATGTGTCTAACAGACATCATTCTGAAAATAATCTTAATGTGTCCTACAAACGTCATTCTGAAAATAATCTAAATGTGTCCTACAGATGTAATTCTAAAAATAATCTAAATGTGTCTAACAGACATCATTCTGAAAATAATCTTAATGTGTCCTACAAACGTCATTCTGAAAATAATCTAAATGTGTCCTACAGATGTAATTCTAAAAATAATCTAAATGTGTCTAACAGACATCATTCTGAAAATAATCTTAATGTGTCCTACAAACGTCATTCTGAAAATAATCTAAATGTGTCCTACAGATGTAATTCTAAAAATAATCTAAATGTGTCCTACAGATGTAATTCTAAAAATAATCTAAATGTGTCTAACAGACATCATTCTGAAAATAATCTTAATGTGTCCTACAAACGTCATTCTGAAAATAATCTAAATGTGTCCTACAGATGTAATTCTAAAAATAATCTAAATGTGTCCTACAGATGTAATTCTAAAAATAATCTAAATGTGTCCTACAGATGTAATTCTAAAAATAATCTAAATGTGTCCTACAGATGTAATTCTAAAAATAATCTAAATGTGTCTAACAGACATCATTCTGAAAATAATCTTAATGTGTCCTACAAACGTCATTCTGAAAATAATCTAAATGTGTCCTACAGATGTAATTCTAAAAATAATCTAAATGTGTCCTACAGATGTAATTCTAAAAATAATCTAAATGTGTCCTACAGATGTAATTCTAAAAATAATCTAAATGTGTCCTACAGATGTAATTCTAAAAATAATCTAAATGTGTCTAACAGACATCATTCTGAAAATAATCTTAATGTGTCCTACAAACGTCATTCTGAAAATAATCTAAATGTGTCCTACAGATGTAATTCTAAAAATAATCTAAATGTGTCCTACAGATGTAATTCTAAAAATAATCTAAATGTGTCCTACAGATGTAATTCTAAAAATAATCTAAATGTGTCCTACAGATGTAATTCTAAAAATAATCTAAATGTGTCTAACAGACATCATTCTGAAAATAATCTTAATGTGTCCTACAAACGTCATTCTGAAAATAATCTAAATGTGTCCTACAGATGTAATTCTAAAAATAATCTAAATGTGTCTAACAGACATCATTCTGAAAATAATCTTAATGTGTCCTACAAACGTCATTCTGAAAATAATCTAAATGTGTCCTACAGATGTAATTCTAAAAATAATCTAAATGTGTCTAACAGACATCATTCTGAAAATAATCTTAATGTGTCCTACAAACGTCATTCTGAAAATAATCTAAATGTGTCCTACAGATGTAATTCTAAAAATAATCTAAATGTGTCCTACAGATGTAATTCTAAAAATAATCTAAATGTGTCCTACAGATGTAATTCTAAAAATAATCTAAATGTGTCCTACAGATGTAATTCTAAAAATAATCTAAATGTGTCTAACAGACATCATTCTGAAAATAATCTTAATGTGTCCTACAAACGTCATTCTGAAAATAATCTAAATGTGTCCTACAGATGTAATTCTAAAAATAATCTAAATGTGTCCTACAGATGTAATTCTAAAAATAATCTAAATGTGTCCTACAGATGTAATTCTAAAAATAATCTAAATGTGTCCTACAGATGTAATTCTAAAAATAATCTAAATGTGTCTAACAGACATCATTCTGAAAATAATCTTAATGTGTCCTACAAACGTCATTCTGAAAATAATCTAAATGTGTCCTACAGATGTAATTCTAAAAATAATCTAAATGTGTCTAACAGACATCATTCTGAAAATAATCTTAATGTGTCCTACAAACGTCATTCTGAAAATAATCTAAATGTGTCCTACAGATGTAATTCTAAAAATAATCTAAATGTGTCTAACAGACATCATTCTGAAAATAATCTTAATGTGTTCTACAAACGTCATTCTGAAAATAATCTAAATGTGTCCTACAGATGTAATTCTAAAAATAATCTAAATGTGTCCTACAGATGTAATTCTAAAAATAATCTAAATGTGTCCTACAGATGTAATTCTAAAAATAATCTAAATGTGTCCTACAGATGTAATTCTAAAAATAATCTAAATGTGTCTAACAGACATCATTCTGAAAATAATCTTAATGTGTCCTACAAACGTCATTCTGAAAATAATCTAAATGTGTCCTACAGATGTAATTCTAAAAATAATCTAAATGTGTCCTACAGATGTAATTCTAAAAATAATCTAAATGTGTCTAACAGACATCATTCTGAAAATAATCTTAATGTGTCCTACAAACGTCATTTTGAAAATAATCTAAATGTGTCCTACAGATGTAATTCTAAAAATAATCTAAATGTGTCCTACAGATGTAATTCTAAAAATAATCTAAATGTGTCTAACAGACATCATTCTGAAAATAATCTTAATGTGTCCTACAAACGTCATTCTGAAAATAATATAAATGTGCCCTACAGATGAAGGGCTAGAGGGAAAAAGGGGCCAAGTCACTTTTTTTCACAAAATTAGTTATTATTGGATTGTGGTAGACCTGGCTCAGTACTTCACATTCATATAAAGTTTCGTTGGAAAAATGGGTCTAGTCACTATTAAATAATAGATTGAAAATAATGCCCTAGCGGGAAGAAGGGGTCAAAATTAATCTTAAAAGTGCTCTCCTGAAAAGTTTGATAATACTGACTTGGCCCCTTCTTCCCTCTAGCCCTTCAGATGTAATTCTAAAAATAATCTAAATGTGTCCTACAGATGTAATTCTAAAAATAATCTAAATGTGTCTAACAGACATAATTCTGAAAATAATCTTAATGTGTCCTACAAACGTCATTCTGAAAATAATCTAAATGTGTCCTACAGATGTAATTCTAAAAATAATCTAAATGTGTCCTACAGATGTAATTCTAAAAATAATCTAAATGTGTCCTACAGATGTAATTCTAAAAATAATCTAAATGTGTCCTACAGATGTAATTCTAAAAATAATCTAAATGTGTCCTACAGATGTAATTCTAAAAATAATCTAAATGTGTCCTACAGATGTAATTCTAAAAATAATCTAAATGTGTCTAACAGACATCATTCTGAAAATAATCTTAATGTGTCCTACAAACGTCATTCTGAAAATAATCTAAATGTGTCCTACAGATGTAATTCTAAAAATAATCTAAATGTGTCCTACAGATGTAATTCTAAAAATAATCTAAATGTGTCTAACAGACATCATTCTGAAAATAATCTTAATGTGTCCTACAAACGTCATTTTGAAAATTATCTAAATGTGTCCTACAGAAATTGGTCGTTCTGAAAATAGTCGAAATATGTCCTACATATGTCACTCTTAAAATCATCAAAATTTCTCCTACTTGTATTTTGACCTTTTAGTCAAAAATCACCTATTTTTTACTAATAAAAACCACATATATAAGAAGGTGAAGGGAAAAAATTTAATATTCTCAAATTCGCTAAATAAAATCAATGTAACTGACAAACTAACTTTATCTTCACATATAAATTTCAAATAATTTAACCATCTGTTTTAAAAATAAACGTGTAGCAATTACATTTCATTTCTCCGTTTCATAACGAAAAACAGTTTTATTCACCCCCCCCCCCCCCAATAGTTTGTCACCATAATTATAAATTTATAATCATTATATATTTGTTTAAGGCTCAAAACCTTACGGTCATCATCGTTTTAATAAAAAGAAGAACAAAAATACCATAAAATGGATATCACTATTTTTTGAACACTAATATGGTCAGGATCGGAAGAGAACAAGAGTTGGTCAAGAGTGATTTATATATCATCATCTATTTCCATTTCACCCAGCAGCTGTGCAACTTCAACATAATTCATTCCGTTACATTTATTTATCTGTAATCATATTTATAATTTGAACCAATCGTGCTATATTTCGAGATAATGCATGAGAAAATCTCACCACACATGCGGGCTTCATTAAAAAAAATAACCCACAAACGATTTTCTTATTACGTAAATGGAAAGTAAAAATCTTTTTGTATTTTCTATTAATCAAACATTTATTATAATTAAAACTTCTGTAGAAAATATTAAGAGTGAACACTCACATCAATTTGTCAGAAATTAATGATACAAGTGGGAAGACAGTTCTGTGAACATTGGACCAAGAAGATTGAAGACTTGCGGTTTTTAGTAGTTGACTTTGAGATATAGCGACCTTCAACTGCAATAACCTTGTTGCCAGTCTGTTCAATAAGGATTTCCTAAGAAAATGTACCTAGCTCATCCGTAACTTACCGGTTCTTGAATCAACAAATTCTAATGTAATCATTTGAAATGTGCAGACCTACACGGTCTTATCAAATGAAACTAATATTTTATGATTTCTTTTCTGTGTTTTCAGAATTACATTATTATGCATTATAATGTAAATATGTGATTTCTATTGGAAAACCGAAACCTCTGGTTCAAAATCCACTAGTAAATATCAATAAAAATTGTGTTTTCAAATGTTAGCCTAATTTTTTTAGTGCCTTATCTTTTCTACATACAAATTAATTTTATGAATATCTGTATTGCAGTCGATTTATGTATAATTTTAAATACATAATTCAAATTTCTATGTTAGCTGCTTCTTCAGATGGACAAAATTATTGTCCTATAATAGAATAGAATAGCATAATAGTTTTTAAGAAAATGACCTTGAAGAATATTTAGGACATTATTGTTATGTCCCTCAGAAGTTCATTGTAGCAAAGTCGGAAGTGACAATCCTAGCTGTACATCCCTCTCTACCTGGTCTCTCTTAACCAACACTTGTTCTCTTCAGACCTGAAGCTATTAAAGTATTCGAGAGCTAGAGTTCTTTTTAATATTCTTTTATTCATTTTTTTTATAAGGCGATGATAACCGAGAAGTTTTTCGCCTTTAAACAACAAAAACAATTCTTGTAATTATTCAATTATTAAACAATTATTATCATTATCATTATTATTATATTTTAATATACACAATAAAATATAATTCTAAAGGAGTAAGGACCATACATAATGTTGCAAAAACATTTCACAAACTTTCTCACTCAACCAAAACCAAATATAACCCATCCGTTTCCAAATATATCAGTTCAGTAGTTGTTAAAAAAGCGAAAATGAAGTATGGACGCTATCTTTGAAATATATATATTAAAATAGGGCCAAAACTTTCTTAGTTTGTGCCATAAATGTGTCTTTAAGCGTCATAAATGACAGTGGTTCTTTTTTCTTTTTGCCAATTGTTCCTGAAATGTTTTTTTTTTAATTTTACTTACGATTTTTGGTCAATCTTCACATTTTCCTTAAATTTGAACTATATCACTAAAAGAACGAGTAGTTCCTCAATATTTTGGAATTTTACAATGAGTGGAATTCTAGTAACCTCTATTTTTTTTTTTTTTTTTTATAAAATCACTTAATGAGGTTAAAGTTGAAATAGGAGTGATTGTCAAGCATTTTCTAAAGAATAGATGATCTAAAAATTGAACATTTTGAAAATGTATGTGAGATACGTGTTTTACATAATCAATAAATAAATTTTAATCAATTAAGGGGCGGTGTGAAAAGAAAATCGAAATTTTATGTAAATTTTTGTTAAACATTTTTATTTATTTAGCTCAAAATAGTTTTATTTACCTTGGGCTGATTTCAAATTAAACACTATCTCTCTTACCTGAATTTTTAAGATTTGCAATAATTTGAAATAAACCCGAAAAAATTTTGATTCGTTAGTAGATTTTGAATGAACCACGTAATACTTTTTTGAATATATCAAATACATATATGAATATATCTATACATATTATTTGCTTACATTGACAAGTTAGAATTTTATATATTTGTTTTCTCTTGTTGCTTAGAGACAAAAAGCCTCTCGATTTAAAAACCATATAAAAAGCATAAAAAGAACTTGAACACAAAACCAACAGTTCTTCAAATTTAGGAGGTAAATAAAGAGATCCCTACCCGAATACTCTAATAAGCACAAGGTTGGAAGTGAACAAGAATTGGTCAAGAGAGACCTGACAAAGAAAAGGAAACAAAGGAGTCTAACCCTACTTCAAAAAGTGTAGATCCAGCTAGGTACCTCGGGATTGCATGCCCGCTCTCTCTATAGTGAGTCTCTTAAGATAACATTTATATAAGTAATGTGAATCTTATACTGCCCATATTAACCGTTATATTAATATGGAATGCTATATAAATAACATACTGTTATACTATTAATATACGTCGAACTGTGAAAGCGGTTAAGTATCGTCAAACCACAAAATGTTCTTCAGTTTCTCTAAACGTCAGAGCATTTCCTATTTTATTTATTATTTTTAACGGTTAAGTTCTTCAGCTAAAATGAAACCTCAACAAGACACAAAATGACGTGTCGTTTCGAGTACAGAACTTTTTGCTAACCACTAACGATAGATAAAATGACCGCATAAAATCTCTAGTTGGCGGTGGTTAATTGGGGTATTGTGCCCACTGCCACAACGGCGACAACTTTGGTCGACTAATCCCCTAGTAACGGGACAAAGCAATAACTCGCACAATAGCATGCCAAAGTGTACTTTACTTGTCTTAGGAGAAAAAAATCTGTCGTGATGCGCATTTTGATGTCAGCTGCGGTTATTCGGTGTGTTCTTTATGCGTCTACTTCGAAGGATGACGTCATGTAACCTCTCGGCAGTTAAATTATAACTTTGTCTACTGGAGATTTTAATAAAATAATCACATGATGGACATTACTAGCATTTCAAACCAAGTATATTAGTAGAACCTTTAATATCATATTTATATATAATTTTAATCACAACTTTCTATACGCCAAAACATCTCCAACTAATCTGCCACCTGTCATCACCATTCTCTGCAGATATTTAAACTTTGTTTTCTTAAACCTTCTTACATAAAATATGCAATATAAATAAAGTTGTTTTAATGGTAAAAATTGATGTCGCATTGTTTACGAATATTTTGGAATGAGATCCGTTTGCCGTCTTTCGTCTGGATGTGAACTAAATTTAATCAAATATGAGGTACATTTTTGGTCATATCTCGAGAAATGTTTTACATATTTTCATAACTCAAAACTTTGTGGTAGTTGCCATACAACAAACACAAAATTACGACTTTTTTCAAAATTCGTTCTACCGATATCGATTAAATTTTATGTACCCTCAAAAAAACACAAATAAAGCATATTAGTCGCCATTCCTCAAAAATTTCTGGTTCGTCTATTATCTTTAAAAAGTCTGGTTCTCGTATAGTCTGAATTTTAAAAATGTCTCTGGCGGAGCAGTCGCTCAGCGATTTTAAAAAATAGACTATCTACTTAAAAAATTTTCAAACATAATATAATAAAAAATAGATATAATAAATAGATATTTTATTTTTTTTATTTTACAGTAGTAAGTGTTCTGATTACAGTAATAGTTTCCAATTTATGCTTCTTTTATAACGTTTTCAGAAATTTTTTACTGAGAATTAAATTGCCGCGCGGCCGTTCCGCCAGGGACATTCTATCTAAAATCAGACTATATTAAAAAGCGGCAGTGAATTTGTTATAAGAGACGTAATTTCCCAAAATTGGCTCCAACGATTTCATTTAAATTTGAGAAAATGTGAATATTAATACCCAAAAGCCGCATTAAACAAATTACGGTGAAGGAATAAATAGTATACAAAAAAAATGTACCTTCACTGCTGTAATTAAAAGTTCTATTTTAATGAAACACAGTTTACACTGTTTAAGTATTTACCCCAAACGTTTTGTTCCTATTTAAATATATTGTCAAAGATTAGGTCTATTGTTAATTTTAACTTTTTGATTGACAACTACCGAACTGACAATTTTAGTGGCGAAAAATTTTGTTTGGTTTTGGGGAAGAGTAAACAAGAAGTTTGTAGAATGTTTTTACAACGTCTATACTAATAAATCTGTAGAGAAGAATTTGTCCTCTCAGCTCTTAAAAACCATTAAATCGATTTCAATAAGAATTAGTAACAATAGAGTTTATACTCAGAAGAAGGTTTTCCATTATAACATGTATTATGTAGCTAATGTAACAATCAATGTTGAATCTAAAATATTCGTGTGCAAAACGCTACGCCTTACTCATTTTGAGACGCGCTTGAAATTATGGTTGTGTCCCGATTGCGAACAGGGTAATAATCGTCCAGATTACGAACACCCCAAAAATGTCATACGTCGCTCATCCACTGTCTGTCCAGACTGCGAACAAATATTTGGAATGTCACGTGTAACCTAACCTAACCTAACATATGTCAGATATATAAAAGCGGCTTTGTATTATACAAGTAGAAAGACAACAATTGTGCCGTGTGACTGACTACTCAAGCACAAGAGACTACCTTGCTTATCAGGAACATAACGGAATGTGTTCCCAATCTGGACTCCTCCACAGGTACCACACCCCCACACCCAACAAAATAAATAGACATGTTAGCAATCTGCAATGTTCGCAATCTGGAGGACACCGAAATTATGAGGATCCTTGGTTTTACCTACGGACCCTAAAAAAATCAATTTATTAGTTATCAGTAAACAAACTAAAATCAACCATATACGCCATTTTAGATTTTGTCGACTATTTTAAACAATATTTATACATTTAATAGGTATGACACACTGCTGCACTTGAGTCATAAACTTGAACTAAATACATATATTATATCGAGCTTAAATTTACTGTTGCCAAGATCTGTTTTTATTTTATAGAAATTAGTCCTTAACTGTAATTTACTATTATTTGCAATTTGGCACCTGGTTTGGGTCATTAATCATCAATTTTCTCGAAAATTTGAATGTAATCAATAGAACCGATTTTGAGAAATTACATTTTATAACAGCTTCATGACAACAGATAACTCACAACCCGGTTTTTATAGAAAGATGGCGACTAATACTAATGTTTAGGTCCTTGGAGAAAAGTTTTAATTAAAAAAAGTCCCGCAATACGCCCAAATACCAAATTTAATTAAAATTGGTCCATTAGTTTGGGCTTTAGAACACTGAACAGATGAAACTCAAAAGATAGACTCATGCCCAAAACCATTTTTTTGAACTCGGAGGACCTTGAAACAAATATATCCGCGGAAAATTTGATTTTTAACCCATCACTTTTCCTCCCACAACGTAAATGTGACATAATAAAAATATATAATATTTTAAAATGTATCTAAAATGTATCTACTCTATCTGTCAGTATCTATTACTGTAATTACATCCCGAAACAACCATTAAAATGACAGCTACTTACAAGTTACTAACTACTATTTTATTACTTCCATAAAACTATTTACGACCCTCAACATGCCCAACTAATTACTATTAATGATACAAGTCTGCTTGAACGTAATAGAGTTAGTTTATAAATCTATGGTCTACTTAAAGCAAAAGTGATTACTTTGTATACTTTTAGCTAATGATTAAAACTATACTCCATCTGGATTCATATTATTGACATCGCACATTCAAACACGATGTTTCAAGAACAGTCACACAGAACTCAGATGTGGCAAACAACATGTTGAACTAAAATATTCAACTAACTAAAACAGGGGCTGTATGCCATCGGAGTGGTAACTCAACGGTTTATCGCGTTGACCAAATTTTGTCCACTCTTTCAAAAGTTAAGCACGCGACTTAGTGATCACGCCTTGTAGAAATTTAACTGAAAACATTTTAGCCTTAAAGTATTTTTAAAAGTATTTGTAATTATAATTTTTACTTCATTTTTTTATTAACGGTGGCAACAATAATTTTATTTCAATAGTTGTTACCCGCAGAAGCTCGCTTACAATGAGTAAGGGTGTGGCAAGCCTGAACTGGATCTACATCTCTTTGTTAATGTCGTCTGTGGTTAGATCCTTCTCTTCAACTTTCCTATCAAGTCTCTCTTGACCAAATCTTGTTCACATTCTATACAAAGGATATTAGAGTATTTGAAGCCTAAGGGTTTTTATTTTATGCCTTTTCTCCTTTCTTTACAACGCGATGATGAGGGAAAATGCACACGTTTTTCACTGACAGGATAGTTCGAAATCTTTACATCCTCAATTATGTTTCGTTCATATAACTTTTTCTCCGGTGTAGTATTTTTGTTTCAATTCATTGAGAAACTTCATTAGTTAATTGAATAGTGGGTCCAAATAACAATATCGTTACTAAAATGTAAGAAAATTTTTTTTTCAAATTTCGAAATAGTTTTGCTGCTTTAATTTTTTCCATTTTAAATTTGTCAGAAACTTACTAATTTAGTTACTTTCAACTTCTGATGAAAAAACAGTTGTTAATTAAAACTGATCTTTACTTTAAGGATATAAAAACCAGAATTATGTACGTTCAAGTACAGACTAACTAGAATATCAAATGCAATCATTATGAATGTCACTTTAGTAAACGTTCTTTTATATTTAGACATATTTTTGCGCGACAAACTTCGAACATTACAAAAATGTGAAAATCATTGCAAAGATTTATTTTGTAACAACTTTAACTAAAAGTTGTGTTTTCCCACCTACTCATTGGTAAAATATACAATTTAAAATTTGTGTTTTATACAAACGAGAGTTTGGATGTTTATAAACAAACTTCCGCCTATTACAATAGCGTAACTTTACGTTTCGGTAAAAAAGTGGTAAGATGCAGATTCCTGGATCATTTTCATTCTGGTATTTGATAGTTTTAAGCATTATAATTACGACTATAATTAAATCATTTATTCAATAACCTTAGACCGCTGCGACGGTGAGATGTCTTCAATATAAGTTGTGGCATACATAAAATGAACAAAATATTTATTATGACTAAGGATAGACGTACGAAATGTAATAAATATTACAACGGAGGCAGTAAAATCGTACAAACGTCATACACAACCATGAATAATGTGTTTTTTCTTTGTTGAAATGAAGGTTTTGCTAGAGCAATGAACTTGTAGACAATTGACTGCCAGAGACCAGGATAAATAAGGTAACAACATGGTAGTAACATAACATGCACCCATATTACTTAACCTACAACATTATCCACTTAGAGATGTTCTAACAGGTGCTTAAAGAATTTCATAAAGGTGCTAATTAAACTCAACTTATATTTTACAAGCTTTTAAATATGACATGTTTTCACATAAATTATGTCGTGATTACACAGCAGGCCCTACTATGCAGTTGTCAACGAGGTTTGTAGACAGCTAAGTGCAAAATACGTATAAGGTTTGCGACAGAAGTGTTGGAACATATATATTTGTTTATGTTTTTAATATTTTGGTAAACCTATATTAGAACATGGCGTCAATTTCAGAAATATTATCAATTTTTAAATATTATTACTTTTTATCGTTAAGCCAGTCGAAACCTTTCAAATTCGTCTATACTAATTCGTCGAATAATAATGTCTATACAGAGTGAATGAAATTCCCATTCTTTAGTCCTGCCACATGATTAATTTTTTTTTTTCTGTTTAAACTTTAATATGTTTTTATACATTAGAGTCTATCCATATTTCAATTTTAAATTCAGATCAAAAGTTTTTACGTTCGGAAAATAGACCCCTGAAAACGTCTTAAATTTGGAATTTTTACAAATCGGTTAAACACATCGAAAACTACCCAAGAATAAAAAAAAAGTCTTAAACCTGTTTTATTCAAATCGCAATAAAATACAAGGATTCCTATAAGAAAATTTATAATTGACCGCAATATTGGAAATATCCTATATTAACTAGTATTAACTCAAAAATTTTAGGGGTTAACTATTTAATTTTTTTTTCTTAACTAATGTTCTTATCGAGAAAAAAAACAGGGATCACACTACTTTCCTTCAATCTCAAACAGTAATTTCCTTCAGGATCTCACTACTTTGTGGCAACTCCGAAGTACCCTATCTGTATCCACACCTTTCTTCATCTAACCTAAGATTAAATCCTTCTCTTTCATCTTTCCCATCAGATCTCTCTTGACCAACCCATTTATCTCCTCCGACCTTAACGCTATTAGAGTATTCCAGAGCTAGTTGTTTCTATCAACTTTTCTTCTTCTTTTTTTAAGGCGAGAGAAAGGTTTTTCCCTTCAACGACACACAGGTCCTGCATGAATCAGTCTCATCCTGGCATTGCACACCATAAGGATACACATCATGTAGCTTATTAATGGTTGATTTTTATTAAATTTTATACTTTGGTTTTTTATTAATATGGTTTCAATAAGTTCATACTTCTAAAAATCAGAAAATCAGACTTTAGTTTTTAACTAATATTTACTATTTTTATTGATTTCTGACTCTATTATAATCTGATTTTAAGTTTACACAAAATGATGGGATATTGCAGCACGTTATATGATTTGTTGATAAAAAACTTTGTCTTTGAAAATCATATTTTAAAATTCGTAAAATGTCAGCCATTTTGAAATTTTTCGACCGATCTTTTGGTTAACGAACTTGCAAATCATCATCCAACTTACACCTACACCTAATAGCCTAATCAAACTTTACTATTATTCACTCCAGGCATTTATTATATTAATTGTAATATTTTGTAATTATATATCTAACATTATTTAACATTCCACAATTAAAGTTGACTTTGCCAAATTAAAACATACAAGTCGTTTCTGATAATCCCCATGATAAACAATATCCATTAAGGTTATGTACAACCGCTGTGTACATATTGGCATAATTTGGATAGTTTTCTACTTGTTTTATAACAGGAAAATGCAGTTTGTGAACACACTTTTACTTATCCAGCATACGAAGTATAGGGTAACTTTAGTGACAGCAAGAAATGTAGACCTCCGCGTTTTGACTGATCTACACGTTTCATGGCCTCAGGAAACCGAAAAAGTTATTAAACAACATGCCGTCCGTCCGTCGTTCTCATCGTTGTTGTCTTTTCGTAACCACGATAACGACCTCAAAAATTAAGTTACGAATGAAATTTTGCAGAGGAGAATAGTTTGATAGTTTGGAACTGAAATTGTAAAAATCGAATTGAAAAATATCAAAATGGCTGCCATTTTAAACAGTTTTTGTTCATATTCGTACGTTATTCAACTAATATCACACTATTAATTAGATACAAATTTCTAATTTTAATTCTTCATGTAATGGTACAAATTCGAGTTCTCTACAATGTCAAGTAGCGAAGATATTGTTTAGAACCGTAACTTGCCATGATCATGTGATACTCACATAGTTAGGAAACCCGTCAAATGCGAATCACCGACACAAGCGAAGCGAGTTGAGACTCTTTCGTATATGTACGGCTTGAGGATAGCTAACGCTGAGAAACTCGTACAAGCGAAGCGAGTTGAGACTCTATCGTATATGTACGGCTCGAGGTTCGCTAACGCTGAGAAACTCGTACAAGCAAAACGAGTGAAGACTCTATCGTATATGTACGGCTCGAGGTTTGCTAACGCTGAGAAACTCGTACAAGCAAAACGAGTGAAGACTATCGTATATGTACGGCTCGAGGTTTGCTAACGCTGAGAAACTCGTACAAGCAAAACGAGTGAAGACTCTATCGTATATGTACGGCTCGAGGTTTTCTAACGCTGAGAAACTCGTACAAGCGAAGCGAGTTGAGACTCTATCGTATATGTACGGCTTGAGGATAGCTAACGCTGAGAAACTCGTACAAGCGAAGCGAGTTGAGACTCTATCGTATATGTACGGCTCGAGGTTCGCTAACGCTGAGAAACTCGTACAAGCAAAACGAGTGAAGACTCTATCGTATATGTACGGCTCGAGGTTTGCTAACGCTGAGAAACTCGTACAAGCAAAACGAGTGAAGACTCTATCGTATATGTAGGGCTCGAGGTTTGCTAACGCTGAGAAACTCGTACAAGCAAAACGAGTGAAGACTCTATCGTATATGTACGGCTCGAGGTTTGCTAACGCTGAGAAACTCGTACAAGCAAAACGAGTGAAGACTCTATCGTATATGTACGGCTCGAGGTTTGCTAACGCTGAGAAACTCGTACAAGCGAAGCGAGTTGAGACTCTATCGTATATGTACGGCTCGAGGTTTGCTAACGCTGAGAAACTCGTACAAGCGAAGCGAGTTGAGACTCTATCGTATATGTAGGGCTCGAGGTTTGCTAACGCTGAGAAACTCGTACAAGCAAAACGAGTGAAGACTCTATCGTATATGTACGGCTCGAGGTTTGCTAACGCTGAGAAACTCGTACAAGCGAAGCGAGTTGAGACTCTATCGTATATGTACGGCTCGAGGTTTGCTAACGCTGAGAAACTCGTACAAGCAAAACGAGTGAAGACTCTATCGTATATGTAGGGCTCGAGGTTTGCTAACGCTGAGAAACTCGTACAAGCAAAACGAGTGAAGACTCTATCGTATATGTACGGCTCGAGGTTTGCTAACGCTGAGAAACTCGTACAAGCGAAGCGAGTTGAGACTCTATCGTATATGTACGGCTCGAGGTTTGCTAACGCTGAGAAACTCGTACAAGCGAAGCGAGTTGAGACTCTATCGTATATGTACGGCTCGAGGTTTGCTAACGCTGAGAAACTCGTACAAGCAAATCGAGTGAAGACTCTATCGTATATGTACGGCTTGAGGATAGCTAACGCTGAGAAACTCGTACAAGCGAAGCGAGTTGAGACTCTATCGTATATGTAGGGCTCGAGGTTTGCTAACGCTGAGAAACTCGTACTAGCAAAACGAGTGAAGACTCTATCGTATATGTACGGCTCGAGGTTTGCTAACGCTGAGAAACTCGTACAAGCAAAACGAGTGAAGACTCTATCGTATATGTACTGCTCGAGGTTTGCTAACGCTGAGAAACTCGTACAAGCAAAACGAGTGAAGACTCTATCGTATATGTACTGCTCGAGGTTTGCTAACGCTGAGAAACTCGTACAAGCGAAGCGAGTTGAGACTCTATCGTATATGTACGGCTCGAGGTTTGCTAACGCTGAGAAACTCGTACAAGCAAAACGAGTGAAGACTCTATCGTATATGTACGGCTTGAGGATAGCTAACGCTGAGAAACTCGTACAAGCGAAGCGAGTTGAGACTCTATCGTATATGTAGGGCTCGAGGTTTGCTAACGCTGAGAAACTCGTACAAGCAAAACGAGTGAAGACTCTATCGTATATGTACTGCTCGAGGTTTGCTAACGCTGAGAAACTCGTACAAGCAAAACGAGTGAAGACTCTATCGTATATGTACGGCTCGAGGTTTGCTAACGCTGAGAAACTCGTACAAGCAAAACGAGTGAAGACTCTATCGTATATGTACTGCTCGAGGTTTGCTAACGCTGAGAAACTCGTACAAGCGAAGCGAGTTGAGACTCTATCGTATATGTACGGCTCGAGGTTTGCTAACGCTGAGAAACTCGTACAAGCAAAACGAGTGAAGACTATATCGTATATGTACGGCTCGAGGTTTGCTAACGCTGAGAAACTCGTACAAGCAAAACGAGTGAAGACTATATCGTATATGTACGGCTCGAGGTTTGCTAACGCTGAGAAACTCGTACAAGCAAAACGAGTGAAGAGTCTATCGTATATGTACGGCTCGAGGTTTGCTAACGCTGAGAAACTCGTACAAGCAAAACGAGTGAAGACTCTATCGTATATGTACGGCTCGAGGTTTGCTAACGCTGAGAAACTCGTACAAGCAAAACGAGTGAAGACTATATCGTATATGTACGGCTCAAGGTTTGCTAACGCTGAGAAACTCGTACAAGCAAAACGAGTGAAGACTATATCGTATATGTACGGCTCGAGGTTTGCTAACGCTGAGAAACTCGTACAAGCAAAACGAGTGAAGAGTCTATCGTATATGTACGGCTCGAGGTTTGCTAACGCTGAGAAACTCGTACAAGCAAAACGAGTGAAGACTCTATCGTATATGTACGGCTCGAGGTTTGCTAACGCTGAGAAACTCGTACAAGCAAAACGAGTGAAGACTTTTTAATATATGCACATTCTTTGAGGCACTTTAGAGCCTAGCCGACATCACGAAAGTAGTGATAAACACAATTACAAGATTTAGAAAACATGTATAACAACTGTTCTAACAAACTTATACGTCAGGATAAGATTTTGATCTACCAATACAATTTATCGTTACCTATCCAACTCTTGGATATTTGCACGATTGGGCCGGGAAATTACCATGATTGCGTACATTAATTTTTTTAACTTATATTATTCGTCAGTTTGTCTTAAAATCCAACTCGATAAATGTTTTAATTCTCCTATTAGGGCCTAATTGATAAATTCTGAAGAGCAATCACAGCTATAGACCTAAAAAGTCTCGTGAAATGATTGTGTCTATTTATACTAATAAAATCTCTTTAGACACATCAAGCTTTCTGCTTTCTTCTTGACGAATAACTTCATGACTTACTTATGACATATTTACGACACTCTGTATCAGGAAAGAAAAAAACAAAATTTAATATTATAGTAAAAATGTCAAAACTTGATAGCTACTAACCTTCATCATTTTCAATGAGGTCGATGAAACCCAATGTAATTAGAAGAGGGTCATGCCGACCCCCGGTGTGACATCCGAAACAGTCAAGGGCAGTCGTCTATAGAAACAAAAGTTTCATGATTATAAACTTTTTATTAAACTTAAATATGCTAGGTGTTTAACATCAGATAAATAATGACTGGTCATTGTTTATTATTGAATTTTGTTTCCTTCCTCCGGAATCTATTAATAGAGTAAATGAAAAGAAAAATTTAAATAAATATAATAGGTAAGAACTACACGAAGGCTGAATTAAAAAACTATACAATGATACCACACTGACTGGAAATTTCAATCGCAACATAAAAGAAATCACCATTAGTTACGAAAAACATTTCACTTGTTCAGTACACGACGTTTCAATGACTAAGTTACCATCCTCAGTTATCACAACTGCTAAAGAAGCTTGTGTATATATATAACTAATGGTAATTGAAATATCGTCTTGAACAAACAAAGTGTTTATTGTGGATTTTTTTTTCTTTCATATAATGAATAATCATACTCTTCACTTGCCCGACCAATGTACACACTATATCCCATCAAAACCAATTTTCTTTAAAAAGAAATATTAAATATTTCTCGTCAAGTAACCTAAACTCAACAATTTCTTGATACATTTTCAGAAATACAAGTAAGATTACAAGTGTAATTTATTACATTCAATTAAAGCTGTTAAACATAAGATTTGATTTAAGATATAAGTATTGAATTGTGCTTGCGGAACTTGAAATACACTTTAAAAGGATACATTAAGACAGTATGTGATTGAAGATGGAGTATAAATCACCAAGATTTTAACATTACTACTCTGTCTAATTATAATGTCCGCCAATGTAGACTAAGCCTAAATCTTTTTAGATATATGTAGATATACATATCACTCTAATTTTCTGACCCCTGGATTTAATTTCTTTGTTGCTTAATGATACTTTTTCTTATTAATAAAACTATTTTTGATTAATGTATATTACTAAGCAACAAAAAAAGAGAATTAAGAATAACAAAATTGAAGATAAATGTGTTGAGCCCTAGACATCATGTAACTTTTTGTTGTTGTTCAAAGGCGATAACAAAAACCTTCGGTCATCATCAACTTATAAAAAAAAGTAAGTTAAGGATATAAAATGAAAACCTTTCCCCTCGAATACTGTGATAGCGTCAAGGTAGAATAAAACCAGAGATGGTCAAGAGAGATCAAATGGAAAAGATGAAAAAGAGAGATCCAATCAAAGACTAGATGAAGAAAGATAAAGCTAGGGTTCCTTGGGATTACCACGCACGTACTTACTATAAGTAAGTCTCTGAGGGATCACCAAAAGTCACTGTTCGGACGACAAATAACATACATACATTATTCCAAAAACCACTTTTATGACTTAGGAAACTTTAAACGAATTATATTCGCCAAAACCTCTACATCAATATTTTGGCTCGTTACGTGACATTCTCTATTGTACGTTTATGTGCTTCTAGTTAGTGTTCAGTCATCTAAATCCATTTCAGAAGATACGTGATTTAGTCTAAATTTTGAATTTCGTTAAAACGATTCCTCAAAACGTTGTTGGATAATGTTTAAACTACAGATGTAAAAATATAGCTATCGTCTGGTTTGCCACACTATGTATTGGTTTGTAAACAAACACATTGATGGCAATATTACAAATGATTTGATTTATTACCAGTTCTATTGTGGATTGTTTATAGTTTTGGATTTCACCAAAGGAAAAGAAACACTCAAATTTCTTTTTCTTAAAAACACAATATTATATCAAAATATTTCCTCTTTATTTAAAGCACATGTTTGAATTCATACACATGAGTGTCATTGTGTTACTCCACCTTCATTGTGCAAAGATTGCACACTCTTTACATTAAAACAAACATAACTCGCCCAACATTTACTCCAGTAAACCAAACGGAGATTCCTAATCTGAAGGAAGAACATATGCGAGTATGTTTGTATCTAAACACGTTTGAAGGTTGAACTTATGTTGTAACCCGACCATTATGCTAACTATGCAACTTTTCGTCGCGTTCATTGTTTGGCCATGATTTAGTTATGAGACAATAATGCATAATGAGTATTACAAAGAGCCGATAATGAGCCTAAAGTCAGCATAATCCTGTGAAAAAATGAAGTTAAATTTAGAACTGTAGGGAATAAACAGTTTTGAACTTTAGATTTATGAGAATGAGAGTTTAAATTGTGTTTTTCATAATTTAGAGGGGGGATTTTAAATAAAACTCGGTATACAGAAGCTAAGTTCATTTGATAGGATGCAGGTGACAGTCAGTGAGGTTTGTAGATCATTATCGATCTCAATCTATGTGGAGAACAAAACAAAATGGGTTATTATACCGGGTTTATCTAAAGTAACCGTGAATCACTGCTTTACAAACGATTTTTCATTAAGATAATGAAGGGCTATATATAACACTACACCTAGTACTAATGTTGATTAACTATATTTGAATGAAATTTATGCATAGTAGTAATATAGTTATATATTATAGTCAACGACATCCTAAGGGTTACTTTAGAATCAATAGATTAGACGAAACTACTAAAAAAAAAGTTTTAAACGATCCCCATTGTTTAATTTGAAGACCTTTGTTTATTAGTAACAAATGGAGTACTCAACTGGTCCTGATTTACATTCTCTTGTTGTATTAAAACAATAATAAAATGTTTAAAAGTAAACATTAGTGAGAGTTAAAATATTAAATTTCCTAAACTAATAATTTCTAAAAGATTGCGTAAATTTTTAGATTACAAATTTTTATAATTTCTTTTTTGTCAGAAGTTTTTGAAGGATTCTACAGAAAGACTCCAGATAACTACATATATCTGTGATCCGTCAGGATACCCATTATATTATTATGTTCCCTTGATATTGGAAATATATGAAATAGTTTACCAGATATGTTTGTTTCAGTTTAGGTTTTATCAATTATTAATCCAAGAAATTTTAGAATGTATATTTACTTGCAATAGTTTCTGAAAAAAACAAGGAATTTCATGTTTGAAACGTACATATTTATTATTCTTTCACCAAAGTTGGATTTGTGTTTATTAAAAGTGGATCTACTATAGCTGAAAATATGCTCCTTATATCGCTGTATGAATATACGTCCACATACATATAACAAAAAATTAAAACAAGGTAATATTCTTCATTATACTAAAGTCAGAAATTCAAGAGAAGGAAGACAATCATTCATCAAATTTGTTGACAAAAGACGATAACTTTTAGCTCAGAGATAAGACAAGTTTTAAAAGTTTTTTATTCAAATAATTTAAATGGTACCAATCAAATGGTTAACGTGACGTTTGAAAAAGTGTAAAATTTGTGAGAAAACCCCTACAAACCGGACGTCACTCTATCAAAGAGCAGCCAATCGGGATAAATATATTTATGTAGTCGTATTTTTTACCTAAACCTGAAACAAATTTAAGTTCCAAATTAGGCAAGTAAATTAGTCTTTTGACAATCATTTACAATGCTATCTTTGCCAGATAAACTAAATAGTGAATTGTGGCCCTCAAAGTATGGAAGGGGGTCTTAAATTAAATTTAACTAAATGTAGCTTAAAGAGAATAGTGAAAAGACTCGAAGATACTGGATTAGAAATGATAGAGGACTGGGTGATTTAAAATGGACACTTGTAAGTAAGAGGAAGGAGACCGGCAACTCTCCTACTTCGGACATGTTGCGGTGAATGGATGAAAACCGGAAGCTGAGACAATTTATGGAGGCAAGGACCAAATTGAGGGTGGTGGAGAGTCTTGTCGCAGCATACCGGATGAGGACATTGTAACAGCTATGCAGTCTAGTTGAAGATAGAGACAAATACTACGGAAGAAAAAGAAGAAGAAAAAATTGACTACAATAGCCATATTTACAATGGATTTTTGAAATTTAAGGTGAAATAAAATGATTGTACTAAATGACTATATAAAATGTTGAATCAACAAACTCGTTACGTCTTCTAAAGAAACCTACGTAACACTAATCAGCAGTATAAAGTTTGTTTACTTCTCAAAGCATTGTTGGTTTGTGTTATCAAACAATGTTAACAATAGCTTATATGTTGTCCAGCTGATTTTTCCCAGAACATTGCTTACAAATCAGTTTTACTTGATTCTTATAAAAACTTGCTTCATTACTTATCCAGTCGAGAGTGACCGCTTGGAACTGTGGTGAGCTTTTTTATTTGGACCAAATGATTTATTCTAGATGTAGGCTTACAGATGATTGCTCAGTAATCGTTGTTTCTTAGTCGTTGTCCTATTCTTTGATCAATTAATATTTATATATATTCTTGAACATAATGACTATTATTTTGACGTTAAATACTCATCATTCACTTAAAATCTATTACGTCACTACAGTGGTACACTCAAAAGAAACTGTGCTCAATAAAATATGGACATTATAAGCCAGTCGTTTTAGCTTCTTTTAAATAAATGTGCTTTATCCATAGTTTTTGCTTATAGGATATGAGCAATGCACCTGCTAATATTCGTACACCCAGTTTTTTAGGGCCAACACTATTTTTACAAATAAAATCTGACTCAAAACTGGTTTCGTTAACGTTTTTCTTGAACAAGTCGTTTCCATGACACTTTAGATTAGGATTTCTAAAAAGAAAAGTTTGTTCAATATAAAATTATCTAAAACCTGAGATGCGTTACGTTACAATGAGTTGTTATTTTATGAAAGTTCTTAGACGATTTATTGTCAAAAAAATCTTGAATTGACAAAGCTCCCCAATAATTTTTTTTTTTTTTTTCAAATAAATACGGTTTGAAGGGACGTTGAGATGTTATTGAATTTAAACGAAATTCCAAATGAAAAACTCAAACATTGTATTGTTAATTATACAAAACTATGAACATCGATCTGTCTGTCTGTCTGTAAATAATGACACCTATTTTTTAACGACACACATGTTAATATTTTTGAAACCACAAGGTCAAATTAGCCCAATCTGTGTTTGAGGTTGCATTGTCGTATTACTGAAACATTAGTACTGGTCGCTGGTTGTAAAACAATTTTTTTTATAACTGTTAAAATTTATTAGTAAATGTCTTCTTTGCTCGTTTTTCAGAAATAACTCTTTTCAAAGGAAACCAAATTAAATAAATCTTTGAACTAAAGTTGTTTGTCATAAATTTTCCTAAAATAAAGGTATAGAGGTTTCAAATCTGTGCATTTTTAATCTATTTAGAGACTTTTTGCCCATTTTCGACTTTTTTTTTAACTATTTAAAATTAAAAAATAATTATAAAAGTATAAAATACATTTATTTATTTTAATTGTTTAATAATGAAAAATAACTTAAATTCACATAAGAGTATTTTTTTAAATCATATGATGAGAATTGCAGGAGCACTCCAACCCCTTCCCATCCACCCCATCCACTGGCAATTAAAAATTGCTTTGTAACAACAATAATTCAAAAGTTTATGATTTAAGTAACACAAATTTGTTTTTGTTCTGTTTAAATATTAAGATATTAAACCTAAAAGACTAAAATCGCTACCTACATTACATATTCACCGTAATTGTTCAGTTAACATTTAAACGTTACTCGTAGAGCACCGAATGACAAGAGTCAACTATCGCAAAACGAATATCTCAATGCTAAAAACTCCACTAACCTGTTTCAAAACTTAGGACAAGACATCCGGAATGATTTCCATAATATGTTGATGTGATTAATGACACTTCTAATACGATAAACCAGATTTTAAAACAAGTTAATATGCCATCGTGGTACTTACCCAGCCACATCATACAACGTAATTTGTAAAACAGTTGTTACAGAGGTTTGTATATGTCACGTAGATGTTTATTTATTAAAAAGTCTCCACTCGCTTCGCTTATACCATTGTCACGGCCCTGGCTGGCCTTGAATCTGTACATAGTCAAGGAGCTGTCACTCGCTACGCTCGTGTCGATGTCGTATCTATACGAATATCAAATTTTCTTGGGAGTTAAGGATTCGAAATTTAATTTTTGAAATAACTTCCCTATTTTTCATTACAGGGAGATGGGGTTGATACTATTACATGCAAAAATTAAAATTTGCTAGTTTTATCTTATTTAATTTGTTAAAACATAGTCAGTTCGGTTTGTCTGAATTTCGATAAAACTCTATTGAGCACACTATAGTCCTGTATACAAAATTTGATGTTCCTACCTTAATTTTTGTGGCCACTATCGTACTTACGTACAGACGATATCGAAGACGGTCGAACGGGGTGGCGAAAATCTTTTCGCTTTTCCGACCCCATGGAACTTGAAGAACAGTGAAAAAAATAAGGTTATTCATTTTTGGCGATTATCAAACTTACCCTATACTTCGTATACTGGTTAAGTAAGAATACTATATAGGACAACAATAATAGATGAGTTTAACACAATTAAAAACCATAAATAAAAATCAATTTTATTTTTAATCTGTTTATAATAAAACAGGGATACTTTTTAACTCTTTCTTTTGTCACTATATGTACTTATACAGTATAACAAACACAGAACACAATTCTCACAAAAAAATACGCCTAAGTATCAGACGCGTTTCAACGACAAGGTCGTCTTCTTCAGTGATACACGAGCTACACCAATCAAACTATAACTCGTTATAAACTATAAACTTGTTATAGTTTGATTGGTGTAGCTCATGTATCACTGAAGAAGACGGCCTTGTCGTTGAAACGCGTCTGATACTTGGGCGTATTTTTTGTGAGAATTGTGTTCTATGTTTGTTATACTGTATAATTTTTCTCATAAGTCAAGCTCAACATTTAATATACTATATGTACTTGTTTTGTCATTATATGTATTTGTTTTGTCATTATATGTACTTGTTTTGTCATTATATGTACTTGTTTTGTCATTATATGTACTAGTTTTGTCATTATAACTTATGTACTTGTTTTGTCGTTATATGTACTAGTTTTGTCATTATACGTACTTGTTTTGTCATTATATGTATTTGTTTTGTCATTATATGTATATTTTTTTTCATTATATGCACTTGTTTAATTATTATATGTACTTGTGCTGAACGTATTGATTATATCTCTTCGTGCTGACTGTGTGTTAGCGCTCCATTTGTGATTATTTTTTAAGTTCAATAACAATAACTGCCGGCTTGTGTTCAATGCTGTCATTGCTATTATAAAAATATTTCTCGATGACTGAGCTTGTCATTGTTAACCTAAAGTATTTAGGATCAATATCCTTTCTAACTATTTGTTATGCTTGCCTGGTGCTAGGTACCGTTCGACGAATTCTAATTGTCAGCTTATGACAGTCGTATCCGCCGGTCGATGTCGATGTACTTTTTTTATTTAAATATAATAACCAATATCTGATTATGGCAGTTATAATAATTGAAGTAAAATCGTTTTAATGACTTTATTATAACAGAATTTGTATTAGTTTCTTTTTGAGAAGATATTTAACCGATTAAACTAGAAAGAAATGTCATTTAAACTTGTTTTAGTCATTCTTATAACTATGAGATGGGAGAAAAGGGAGGAAAAAATATAATAAAAACTCCAATGCTGCCTCGTAATCGTTCAGCTTTACGAGGATATTCAATTCAATTACTAAACTCGTAAAAACTAAACGCTCCAATGTGTGCAATCAAGAAGAACGTTAGGGAATTAATCTCTGCACACTGCCTCACTTGGCAAATGTTTTGTTTCTTCGAGTCCATAGATTAACGACGTGCTAACATTGTATTAACTAAATAAGCTTCTGAGGTTTTTATACTCTTAAACACACACATATACTGTACATACAGAGAGAGGGAGAGATTAAAAAATATAATACTCGTATAATGTAATGAATTGAATTGTTTTATTAAATTTATATAAAGAGAAAGTCTTGTTATAAGTGAACCGAAAAAAATTAAAGAAATTAAGGTGATTTACTAAAAAACGGAGAAATTGTCAGGATTTGTTATGGTGGTAAGATTTTTTGATAACTCAGTTAACCTTTTTGACCTACAGACAAAATAATAAACAGTTTTATTTGATGTTTAAGGAGGACAATATATTGTTTCTTTTAAATGTTTTGTAACGTTAATGGTTTCAAAGTTCAATATAACAGCAAAAATTTTGAAAATACAAAAAATGAAGTCTTTATATTTTGTACATTTGTAAAATTACATTAAAAAATTCGTCCCCAATCTGAACTCAATATCTTATTAATTCCCATAGTTATAAAAAATGACGGATTGATGAGTAACTAAGAGTTTTCGGACTTATATTTATATGAACGTTTTCCTTTTTTTTTTATTAGTATAACATATCTAGAAAATCTCTTTCTTTCTTCGTGAATTATCATAATATAATGCGCCAAAAAATATAATCATGATCATTGATCATAAGTTTTCGTAAATATTAAAGAAGCAGTGTCCTCGTACACATTTACTATTCAAATAGTTCACAACAGATTTGAATGTGGCATTCCATGTTGGGAAGGAACTGTCACTACTGTATTACGATTTCACAAATATTAACGGTTCAAAATAAGTATATTAGCATTATTAGAAATAAAATTCAGACTTAATATTCTATGCCACTTTTCAGATTTAAAAAATATATTGCCCTTGAAGTTCTTAATATATTGACCTTGAAGTTCTTAATATATTGACCTTGAGGTTCTTAAAATATTGCCTTTGAAGTTCTTAATATATTGACCTTGAAGTTCTTAAAATATTGACCATTTATTATGTTCGTAGTGGGAATAAAACGAATATAAAAGTTAAATATTGAGTACATAGAAATACACAGTACTCATTTCTCGGCATATAAACTAAAACAACCGTGTTTGTTAAATTTTATTCGTTTACAGCACCAATAATTTTTAATTAGGTTCAAAAGACAAAGCTAGAAAATAAAATCTTTTTTAACTTATCCAAAATTTGGTTATATGATAATGAATAAGGTAATTTTTTTTTATTATTTATTATTTTTAAATAATATATGTTTGTAGGAGAGAGAGAGTGTGTGTAATAATAGTTGAAGAGTATATGTGTGGGAATATGACGTTGTTTGGATGTGAATAGGTTCTTTATTTATGTCTGTGGGTGTTAGTCTTATTTTGAGTTAATGCGCGCAAGCTTTATAGATCTATATAATAGGTTAAACACTTAGTGTTATATTGTTTTCCTTTTTTATATTGTGCCCAGCAATTTTTTTTCATGATGTCTTCAAATAATCTTGAGGAAAATGAAATTATTTTTCGTGACAGGAATTTTCTATGACATTAAGGATGGCAGTATTAAAGCAAAATTATTGATGCCTTTATGAGGCGTCTGGTTTTCTCCATGTCTGTTTGATGTTATTGATCATATGTTTTTTATCATATATTTCAAGTGATAAGTTTCAGGGTTTTTCTTTTTTGTATAATTTTTTATTTACTTCATTTAATATTTAATCGTATATACAGAGGAATAAATTATTTTCTATTCTGTTTCAAATTGTACAATGTGTAAGTCCCATAAATATATTCCATTGGAAAGTATCTGTATTTGTCTGTCTGACTTTTGTCAATATACATTATAACTGATAGCAGTAACTAATATTTACTATGGTACCTTCATGGATTAAACATCAGAGATCTTACAGTATAACAAACACACAGAACGCAATTCTCATAAAAAAAAAATACGCCTAAGTATCAGACGCGTTTCAACGACATCTGAAACGCCGTTGGTTTAACATAGTTGTGGTTTGGTTGGTGTAGCTGGTGTATCACTGAAGAGGACGACCTTGTCGTTGAAACGCGTCTGATACTTAGGCGTATTTTTTTATGAGAAATGTGTTCTGTGTGTTTGTTATACTGTATAGTTTTTCTCATAAGTCAAGCTCAACATTTAATATCAGAGACCTTGTAACATTTTATTTAAATATAATAAATCTATATTTCAATTTGTAGGCCTAGACTCTAGAGTAGAACTGTAACTATCTTTTCTTCTTCTTTTTTTTATTGGACGCTTATTTTCCATTGTTCTTAAATTGCTGTGAATGGTTCTGTTTTTGTAAATTACAGTTTGGAATTATCTTCTTCTTCTTTTTTTTTTAATAACTTGATAGCTTATTTTTCAAGATTAACCGATATAATTTTATAATTGTATTCTTTACTCTGGATGTAAAGAAAACTAAAAGAAACATTTAATCCACACCATCACACAATTAACATTAATTGCACACTGTAATTTTAAAAATTAAATGAAATAATATCGTAATTCCTTGTAGTAGCTGGTTAATAAAATGTACCTACCCCACAGAGCCTCATTTAAAAATAAGTACGGGCATGTCAAACCCAAGACGTAGCAGGAAGTGGACCTTCATGTAGTCTTGGGTTAGATTCTCCTCTTTCAGCTTCCCTATCAAGTCTCTTGACCAATACTTGTTCTCTTCCGACTCTGACGCTCTTAGAGTATTTGTGGACAATAATTCTTTAGCCAAGAGTTTTTTCTCTTTAAACAACAACGAAAAACTTTTTTTTAAATACCAAACGTTTATTTCATATTTTCCTTTACAAAATGTAGGCCTAAGCAACCATTTTATTTCATTTAAAAAAATTATTTTAAATCGCGACGTGTTTTGTTGTTGTTTAAAGGCGAAAAATATCTCGGTTATCATCATCTTATACAAAAAAGAGAGTGAGAGAGTGTGAGAGAGAGAGAGAGAGAGAGAGAGAGAGAGAGAGAGAGAGAGAGAGAGAGAGAGAGAGAGAGAGAGAGAGAGAGAGAGAGAGAGAGAGAGAGAGAGAGAGAGAGAGAGAGAGAGAGAGAGAGCATAAAATAAAGACCTCTAGCCCTCGAATACTCTAATAATATCAGGGTTTGATCAATACAGACCTGGTAAGAAAGATGAAATAGTGGGATCAAAACCACGCATGAAAAAAGATGTGATATTAAACTTAGTTCTCATTTTATCCCTTTTTACGACCGTGAAATTTGTCATCTATCTAAACTACCTTTTAGATTACTGTAAATCTATCTGTTATAAAGTAAGGCCCGCTGTTAGCCGGTAGTTCTTATTGACGTCACAGAACTGTGTTTCAAGTTTTTTGTCAGTAAAAGAAATGTATTGACTATGTAAATCAAATAGGAGTTTTGCAAAAGACTACCAGTCATTATAAAAAAAAAGTAGAGTAACTACGCAAACTTAAATTCTCTTTTAAAGCGGAAAGTTGCTCTTCGATTTAAATTGATATTCATTGTTTACATAAGAACACATACGGTTATATATTTCCTATACATGAAATGTTATGTTTATTTTAGCACGATGTTTTAGGAGCGTATAATAGCGTAATCTCATTGTATTAAAACACAAACTGCCAAATAAAAGTTAAAACTAGTTGATGGATCCATCATTGTACTTACAAAGCTCCATCATACAATGTAATATAAGGTGATCATCTAAATCTAGATAAAAGTAAGTTTCTTGGGCTTTGTATCTAGTATTAAATTATATTAGTAGATTAAATGGTCTTACCCAGTAAGGTCACATTTTAAAAAGTGTCACATTTTAAAAAGTGTCACATTTTAAACTTGTCACATTTTAAAAAGTTTTATATATTTCTGGCACCAAAATTTTTTAAATGTCTGCCTTTAAACATAAAATCTTCTTGTAACAGAGTTCAATTTGCCAAGAGTTTGTGGGAGTACTTACTAGAGATAGAAAATGTTGATTATTTTTTCAATACTATTAATTAGAAATGTTAGTATTATGTTGTATAGTAAGTAAAGTGAATGAAGTGTAATTCAGAAGAGTTAATCATCTGTTTTAGTGCTTTGTTATTTTGTTTTGTGTGTTTATTATATTATTTTTTGGGTGGTTCGCTGCCTTCCAATACTCATTGAAACTATAGTGATCCTTAAGAATATTAAATCCACCTTCACAGGTAAATAACCTAGGTGGTTATTATTTCTATCCTATGCATATGTAAAATGTGGTATTGTATTTTGTATTTTATAATGGAAGAAATAATAAAGATTTTTCATTTTAAAAAAAAAAAAAAAAAAAAAAAAAAAATCTACGGAAATGACTGGTTTTTTTTTTTTTTTAAGGTAATGTTGTTATACAGGTTGTCTGAACCTCGTATTTGTGTATACCATTATTTTCATTGCGCGGGTAGATGTGTTTGTATTAAAAAGTCTCCATTTGGTTCCCTCTTGTCAAACCTTGGTGAATCTCGTAAATATAACACTTTGTTAAGAGATCTGGGTTACAATAACTTCGTTGTTTGTAATTGTACAGAAGTATAAAAAATACCATTACATGCGGAATTGAATTTTGACAATTTGTATCTAATTTAGATTATAAGTTGAATAGCATAAGAGATATGAACCAACAAAACTGTTTAAAATAGTCCTCATTCTGACATCCTCAATTCGATTTTTCTAAATTTCAATAAGATTTTATATGAATACACAATACCAAATTCCATGTTCGGATCTTAATTTTTGTGGCCGCCATTGTCTTTGTTACAGACAATAACAACGGACGGACAGCGTGTCGAAAATCACCTTTTTTCAGTTTCCTGATGCGTTGAAACGTGAAGATCGGTTAATAAAAACGAGATCAAAATTTGTTACGAATCCTAAAAGTAAAAATTGTGTTTACAAATTGTAACTTTCTTATCATAAAACACGAAGAAAACTTTATGCACATTATGCCAATATGTACACAGCTGTTGGGCGTAACCTTAATGGATAGAGTTCATCTTGGATATTATCAGAAAACTATAAAACACGACAAATACAACATTTTCTCATTTTTTTTTTTTTTTTTTTTTTTTTGCGATTTATCGTTTAATTTCAGATGACAGTTCACAAATTATAACAAGAATTTGTTTTTAATAATTATGGAGTCAAAATAACTCATTTAAAAATGAAGAAGATGGGAAAAGATTTGAAATGGTAGAAGTCATACCGGTAACATTACATGACGGTAGATGTTTGATAAATCTTCAAACCGGATGTCATGGTTGCACAGAAAAGACAAATTACGGAATGTTAGGAACAGATCTCAAGCGTGTCTTTAAGCTTAGATAAAAATTATAAAAAACGTGACATGTTCTGGTATCTACAAATGCGGAAAGATATAATTGTAAGAAAGTGATATATATTGATTAATTTCAATTGTTAATATTCAGTTTTGTGATCCCGTAAAGTCGAGTTTTAAACACACAGCTACAATAACTTCGATTAAACCGCCTTAACGTAAAATACTTCCCAATACTAAACCAACAACTATTTCAAATTGAATATAAGAAAAGACACTTTGTTATTGAAATCCCCAATAACGGCAGAGCAGGAAGTGATTAAAAGATGGTGAAGAGAGTTTTAATAGGAAAACTAAAAGAGAGAGATTAGTCGATAAAATCACCTCAAAAATTGCTGTGAAAAGACAAAAATTCAAGCAGGATGAAACTCTGCTAAATTTGTTCATTGGTTTGTAGCTAAGAGAACTAAATAGTCCACATAACCCTACCGGTTAGAACTAAATGTTTAGAAAAGGTTAAAGAATCAAAATTCGGACTTGCGTATATAACTTAATTTGGTTAAATATTAGACCAATCTAGTATGTTTTTCTATAAGTTACATCAATTTGTTTGTTTGTTTTTTTTCTATAGCAAAAATTGACATAGTTACAAGCCCTTTGAAGCTTGACCACTTGAACCATTTCACTTGTTTTTTTTGTTTTTTTTTTAAATATAACTTTCATCCCTGTATCGGATCAAAAAATGTTTGAGATAAGTTTAAGGTAAAAATCAAAAATCGTAGGACATTGGCTTCTTTACAATTTGCTTTTTTTTATGTATCCCTACAAATGAAAATTGAAAGAGCCATGAAAGAAAATCAGGAAAATGCCCCTTTATGTAAAAAGTGCTTCTTCCATTATTTCATTTTCTTCATATTTAAACAACAAAATTAATACAACATTTTTTACGACAAATACGAAGGTACATTAGTATATTTTATTTTTGTATTTCATGCTAACATAATCTCAAAAACTCAAATTGGATTTTTAAAATGGTTTTATTTTTAATATGTACACATTTTTTTTTACTTAACTCTAAATGTCAAAACAATGTTGTGATTTTAAAACAGTGTTTTAAATAGTTTTTTTTAACAATTGATTTTGAATTAAACCGTTCAATAAACGCGAATTTGATTGATACACGAAAAAAACCCGATTGACACTTTTTAAGCCAAAAAAGGTAAATTTCAATTTGCTCATATAACAAGGGCTGTGATATTAAAAAAAAAAAAAAAAGTTCGTGTAAAATTTAATAGGAAATTTCCCACTTTAAATGCAGTAATCTCATTTAAAAGTTATAATCAATTGAAAATACCACTCTTTTAATTTAAAAAATGCGATATTTTAAATTAAATTCAAAATGGGTATATTTTTAAAAATTAACATATCGGGTATTTTCAAAAAAGAAACTAAAGATATTTTTTTCTCTACAACTTTGTTGTTATATATTTTTCTTTTAAAATAAATAGTAGTTAAGTTATTTTGTGAAAACCCTTAAAAACTTTAAAAAAAGAGCATAAAATAGAACCTCAAAGCCCTCAAATACCCTAATAACGTCGGAGCCGCCAGAGCACAAGAGATTATATAAAGATGTAGATCCAGTTAGATATCTCGGGAGTGCTAAACCCGTACTCACTATACTTGAGCTCCTTAGATAAATACGTGTTACTTTAAACAGTAGTAAAGTACTAAGTTACCAAAGGATAAGAGTGAACGCTTGTTTAAGTAATTATCTAAGATAAATATATTTAGTTACCAATACCAATGACTACATAAATTTTTATAAGTATTTATGTAGTCATTGCCAATACGAGGGAAGCGACTGAATATCTTATTAATTTATTGTTGTTTATAGAAGAGATGGTTGAACTAACTAAGCAGCTAGTTAAGTATTTACTGTGTGTGAATAATTTAAACCAAATTATATGTATAATTAAGATTTTTTCAAGTCAAACACTTAACTTGAAATAAACGCTGATACGAAGAAAATTGTTGTACAAAAGAGTTGTATTTATGGTAAATTAATTCTAAATAATCGATTACTAGTACTAAATAATATTCATAAATTTTTGAGAACTGATCATATTCAGCAAACTATATTCAGAGAAAAAAAGCTAGTCTCAAACAAATTTTGATGTTTTACATTATAAATGAAGAATTTTCCAAGTATATTTTAAATAAAGAAATTTTGTTTTATCATTAGACATTTAATATGCTATCGAAGGTAATACTGTATTTAGTTTTTTACTTTAAAAAACATGTGATTTTAAGAGAGAAACCTGGCAAGATTTTTAAGCCAATATGATGAAGTGAAAAATATATATAAAAATGAATTTGTATCGGATTTTATTAGTGGTTGTTACCATAGCCAGGACAGCTGCAGTGGAAATATAGAAGGAAGTACTTTGGTTTTCTAGGTTCCATTATATTAGATCTTATTTTTCTATTACTGTAGCTAACTTTCAATTTATTTAATGTTTAATATTGTTATTATTTTATTAGAATTTTTAATTATCTTTTGTTTATTTTTATTACATAACTTTTTTTTTAATTTGTTACATAATTTACACATATATTTTTTAAATTATTATTATTATTGTTTTGGGGAATAATTTGTTATATACACCTTGTGTATATAGTAGCCTAAGATTATCTCCAATAACGATCATTGGGAAGTCACCAACCAGTGTTCCATCAAAATGCATATAGATACTGCAAAGAAAATAGGAATGGATATGTCACACGATAAAGAATCTGGAAAAATATATTTATTGCCGAACACTGATTGGAATTAACTTAAGGAGTCAAAGAAGCAGCAGGCTGAAAATTATCTGGCAGTAATGGCTGTCAATACAACATGAAGAAAGACAATAGTCTTAGCACCAGAAGATCCTGGCACAATTTTGTGGATACCCTGTGTTCCCCTAGGTTTCATAGGAAATAACTCAAGTCTTAGTTTAAAATGTCAGGTTTTTACATTTACAATTGGTGAACATTTCATTTAGCCTATTTTAATCTCTCACAAAAACATTAGACATTTTTAAATGTTACTAATTCTTAAAAGGTACCAACTTATTTCTTCTTCCTATCTTTGCTAGCAAATACAAGGAACATATAATATTTATACAATACAATTAGAATTTGTGCCAGATCCTTCCTGTTCTCCTTACAAAACCCATGAAGAACTTGGGACCAATACAGGCTCTACAAAGACTATCTAAAGTAATCTAAATCTCTGTCAATCAGTTACATCACTCATACAAGGAACGTTTCATTCTACCAATCCCATTATTTTTTTTGTAATCTTACTGGATAGTGACTAGTTTTGTAGAACTAAACAGAGGTTATGTTGTTATAAGGGCGAACAATTTAAATGCTTCGGGAAGTATGTGTATTGGGTCATCATCAGTCATTTGGTTTATCAAATTATTTAGTCTTAAATGTGAAATTTATCTTTGTGTTTAGAGAAGAAAATAGTTTCTTGTTCAGTCCTTATGTTTTCCTTATTGAAATGCATATAAATAATTTTATTAAAGAAGTTAAAGCAACACTTGGAAATTTTTTATCATTACTGTGGAAAGTTTTTGGTCTCGCCCAACTTTAAGAAATATTATTTCTTCACATTTTGAAAATCATACTTCTAGTTGTGTTATAATTAATTCTTTCTACCACTTAAAATAAATTTGATTATAGTAATTTGAGGAAGCGATACCGATACCCTTATGAGTAGATAAGGTTTCATGTATGATGATCTGGATTTAGTAGCAGACTCGGTCAGCTTAATGAATTGATCTTATCATCCCTCATTTTTCTCATATAAGAAACGCATTCAACAACTGAATTTTGAGAAAATTTTGATTCATTTGGAATTTTTTCAAAGGATTTTAAATAGTAAATCGGTTTTCAAAAATATTTTTAAATAACCGAGAGTAGAAACATAAAAGTAAAATCTTCTAAATTATTTAAGTACCCTTGCACCTTTCTGACAGTTAATGCACCGAAAACTGTCTAAAATTCTTAATCAATATTTTTTATGAACTACACTATTTGTTTGAACATCTTTGCCCAAAGCTCTATCTAAAACAGGTTCTCTCTGATGAATGATGAAAAAATGCAGGTATCCCTTGAAGCGGAAAAAAAAAAAAAAAAAAAAAAAAAAAAAAAAAAAAACCTTAATGGGTTTTATGTTAAAGCAACTCTGCTACAAAACAAGATTTAGGTGGTGAATAAAGCACATGCAATTCTATCTTCATTAACATCATAAAATCAAAAAAGTTCTCTTGAACTATACCAATAGAATCTACTAACCTTACAACTATAGAGAACTGCATTTTCTCAGAAATATATGTTGTTTCAACTACCTTATATGTAACTAATGGAGATTGATCGATTTTATTTTCAATAACGTTTTTAACTGATCTTTAAAATATTCAGCTCATTTTGTATGATTTTCGACAACCCATGTTATCCCAGTGGTGTTTTAGTGACATCAATTAAAATTTTAAGACATCGATTTGTTTCAGCTTATTCCTGAAATTTTATTTGTTTACAATCTGCTATATTCATCTAGCAAAGTTCTTTTGTTTTAAAAACTTGTTTTGAAAGGTTATTTAATGACAAGAGTGATCCATAGAGGATTCATGGCTCAACAGATTTCAACAAATTTGTTAAGTTATCACACTTCAGCAGCTCATATGGTCTTCTTTTTACTCAGCAATAAACAAGGCCAAAAATATAATGTTGACTTTTCCTTACTAACACATAGCTATTTATGTTGGTAATACACCAAGGGCAGAAAAGACCTGTACCGGTCTTTATATTTTTCTAAATAAAACACACTTTGGTGTGCATCATCATTTTCAAGGTGTTGTTTTTCAATGTTGTTACGAACAAAGCTCATTAAGTAAAGTTTCTATTATGTAATTAAATGTTGAAGAACTAGCACTTATCTGCTGTAATTCCATGTCAGAGGTCAGACAATACTCCAAAATATAACAAAAACACACATGCCAATATGCGGTGAACCACAGTTACAAGAACACACAAACTGGCACATAAGGCCGATTGACATCTGGCCTCGACAGTCAATATAACCAACAAGTCTCTCCTCCATTCATCATGCACCAAAAGAGTATTAGAGTAACAGGGATCAGTGAAAACTCAGGCTCCAACAGTTTTGTTAAAAATTATGTGTTGCACTACTAATGGTTAAACTTTCTTTTAAATGTCTGTTGTAAATGTCTTTCTGCAAATATATAATAAATAATATTATTTAGAGATCTCACATGTTTCATTTATATTAATATTATTTATATATTTAATAAAACTCTGAGAAGGCCCAGCCTCTACCCTCTATTTCCTCTTCTGACCAGCTCCCACCAAAATATTTATGACATTCGAAAGCTCAACATGAGGAGTTTCTACATGTCCACTCAACCCCTCCTCAGCATATTTAAATAGGAACTCATGTATTAACCTCAACTTGAACTAAGGGGCTCTGATCAAACTCCATGTCTATTAAATGAGGCAATTTAGTGTGAATTATGTGACCCGAAAACCTTCATGTCTTTGGCACATTAAAACGGGATTCATTTCTATCATTTAACACCACAACTGTATTATTATTATAACTAGAAATGGGTTTTATCCACTAGAAACTTCAACCTGACACCACACTTGTAACCTAGGTTTAGTTAATAATTTTGTTTATGTATGTCACCCCTATACTATCTGGCAACCTGGTGTGCTATCCCGATTTCAGTTCCTGTATCCTCTTAGTAACTTGAGACAGAGGAGTCTGGTTGAGTTGGACAACTTCAGTAAAGACATGCAGTGTAGTATAGTGATTGTATTAAGTGTGTGCAAGTTGGTGTTGTGCTAAGGTCGCCTCCACAATGACTACTCATATTTGATAAAAGAGTTAGAAGAATTTATGATGATGGAACTCAAATATATTTTCCTCAAATTATTCTGTTATGACAGGCAAGGACATACAATCATACAAAGGCAAAAACACCCCCTCCTCTATCCAGTGTGGCATAAAGGATTTGAAAAGAAGATCTGGATAGATTGAAGAAAAGAACCCTCTTCAAGGAATAAGACTAGGATAAACAGGTACATGGAGTCACCTTCCCTAAACAGCCAAAGAGGCCCTGCTAAAAATATCTACCCTCATTACCTAGTAGCACCAAGAAATTAGGCCACATAATAAAAAGGATTACTAAAGTAGCAATAAATGATTTTTGAGACCAATTTGTAAATAAAAATGTTAGTTAAGTCTAGATTTGTTATCAAAAAGTTCTATAACATAATATAACTCTGGTCAATTGGAACATGGAGAGTAAAGGGGAGCAGATCAGCTGTCCATATCAAAATTACTACTAGTTTCAAAACGGATGTATTGCAATTGATCTAACATGGCTAATGATGTATTAATATGCTAAATCTATGTTTGTTCTATCTATGAAATATAGTAAATATAATGAATTAATCTTCTAATAGTGTTAGAAGTAATCTTCATTTATATTTGTTAGCGGAATCGATTTGATTTTATATTTACAGCAAATAAAGCATGAATAATAGTGGAAGTACTCCATGAGTTATGAGCCAAGACAGAATACCCTCATATTCAGTCTAAATACAGGGAAATTCTGCAGTGTTGTGTGATGATTGCTGTCTTCTTTGCATTATTAATAGTGATGAATAATTGTTGCAGAACCAGAGTGATTCCATGACTTACACCCAGTGTCATCCAAATTATAATGAAAATTCCCCGTGGGTCATGTGGCAAGACAGAACATCCACGCCTGTAGTCAGTCTAAAGAAAGGGAAACGCTGCAGTGCTGTGCTGGGAATTGCTGTCTTTCTTGCAATACTGTCAGTTATGGGGATAGCAGGACTTGCAATTTACATGGGAGGTAAATATTTAACCTATATTCTTCAAGTCTAGAAAGAGGATCTCATAACTGTTTAAATGAACTTATATTTAATGAAGTCAATAAATATAAAAAGGTAATAAACTTATAAGTTATTTAATATGTCATTATTTATTTAATTCAGATATATAAACTAAAAGAATTGTAATACCTTTGTGGGTACTATATTGTTTTCACTCCATAGTCAATACAAGATTTTTAAATGTCATGTCTAATATGAAAAGCGCTAAGATGTGCCCTATGCCAAGAGATTTATCTATATTGTTATCTGAACAGTACATTAACTAACCTCTTTTATTTTAATCCTCTTGGGAATACTGTTATTTCAAGCACATTTACCCATTATCAGATCTATAATTAATTATGTTTAAATTAAAATATAGTTATTAATTGAAGTAAGCTATCTAATAAATGTAACTTCTTTTTTTCAGCTTTGAAACTAGATTCTGCACAATGTAAGTAAACAATTAAAATTGTATTTAATTGTAGAAAACTAATAAATTACTAATTTCTAATTTTGTATAGTTAAGAATTTACTTATTTAAAGCAATATTTTTAACAGTGGGTGTTATATAAATAAATATTCTCCAGAAAATATGATCATGTGGAATACAATCAACCCAAATGACCTTTATTAAATTAATAAATATATCAGAAATATGAATAACTAATTGTATGATAATAGGTGTCTATTAAATAACAAGACTGTGATTCTACCTCTTGGGAAAAATTAGTGAGAACTGTGATTGTGAACTCTTTGGTAGAGACGTTGAATGTGTTCAAACCCATATGACAAATATCAACCCTTTTGACCATTCTGTTGATTGTGAGTTTGTTTAGTAGCTGTGCTTTAAGTTCTGAACTGGAATAATGCTAAGTTTTAAAGTTGAACAATTCGATAATTTTAAATTTCAGTAAAAGTGAACAAAACAACATGTTTTCAAATGCTTACTGAGACTTACAGTAGGTAAGACAAGTTTCATGTATATGTGTGTAAGTGTAAAACAATATTCAGTGTAAGAGGGAAGACGATGAACTCCCTGTATGACCTTCCACTACAAGAACCAAAGATAATGAAAAAATTATCCATATTGTTGAAGGAGACTGTGGACTCATGTCCAAATCATAGCTGAAGTCAAAACACTGCATCAAAATTTTTTCGTAAGGTTCTCAACATGAAAAAATTTTGTACCAAGATGATGTCTAGAGTTCCCACATCAAAACATAAATAAATCCTCAAAGAAATTTTTGTTTAAATGCTGTAAGAACTTGATCCTGACCATGCCTTTACTCAAAAAATCATTACTTGTGATGAAACTAGATCCAGAATGATCGTTAAGATAAAACAACAATCAATGTACTGGAAAACTCTGTCATCAACAAAAATAAAAAAAAAGCTCATCACAGCAAGTCTAATCATAGCTATGCTCGGTTTTTTTTAATTATTTTTTATTGTCAAGGGTGTAAATTGGAAAGAATGGGTTCCAGAAGATACAACAGTAAATGAACATTATTATAAGTTCAGAAAAAAACTGCCATAACTGTGGTGAAATGATTTTATTCATAATCAGGTCAATGTGCCTTCTCATACAGTAATTACTGTGTAGTTTTAGGCACACAAACATATTTCTACAATGGTATTGACCTTATTTACCAGATATGCTGCCATGTAAGTTTTTCTTTTCACTCAAGTTAAATCTATACTTACAAAAGCTGACGGAAACTGACCTGCTCGACTGGTTTAACCAGTGGAAAACAAGACTGCATTGGTGTGTAAATTGGTACTATATTGAAGGGGAACAAGAATTATAATTGCAATACATTTAAATAAAGAAAATGTATTGTAAAAATATCATTATCAGATACCTCATATAATGCTTTAAATTTTTAATTCTATGCATTAAACTCTAAAGCAAGTGCAATAGTAACAATTTATAACAATACCAAAACTAGTCCTAAAATACCTATCTAAATTGAATAAAATAATTAATGTGTTAAATCAACTAACTTGATTTGTTAAATATATATTAAATAATATTTAATACTGTAACTAATTATTTTGTTCTTGCTTCAAAGAAATCAAATATTTTCAAATTGTGCATACATAAGTTAATAAATAGATATATTAAAAATAAATCATGATACACATGTACAAACCATGATTTTTACAAATTATTTGGTTAATTTATTCATGGTTTTTAATTTTCAGATCTTGTGTTTGATGGTAGTTTGCGAGTTACATCAGGAGATGCATACAACCCTTCAATGTCAGATCACTCAAGTGAACTTTATAAGAAAAAATTTCAATTTTATAAAATGTTGGTAAGAATAAAGTGTCTTCTTTTACACATTTAATATTTATTTTAATTATAAATGTTGTATATTTTTCAATAATTAATAGACAATTGATTTACACTTTATAATGATATTTAACATTAATTATATTGCAATTCTCTTTTTCTTCAAATGGCTTCTTTTGGCACACCAACTTGGATCTTGTCTCCTATTGAAGTCCAGGAGAGTCCCTTTGTCCTTATTTCTCTCCATCGAGAACTTTGCAGATCAGAAGGTGATCCTTGTTCATAATTGAGATATATTGTTCACTTGTCAGAGGTTAATAAATTCATTCTATGGAGACACTCGTGATCAGTACTCAGTGAAAGTTTTGGTACAGATATATTTCATGGAAGCATCACATTTTCTTTGAACAGCTGAAATGGATCATAAGCTTTGTCCTTTGGCTTATCTTTCATTTCATTAACAAACTTCTGTTGTGGAGATGTTTTTAGATTGTTGCTCATAACGTCAAAGTATATGATGGTTTTTAAATGATTTTTGTTCTCTTCTTTGCCAAGTCATCTGCAGCCTCATGACATCCCCCTGCAATCTTACTTCAGAAGGAAAACCATTATATTGCAATACCCCATTGTTTCTTAAAATCTTATATTATATAGATTCTTGGAGAAGTATCAGCCAACACCGTTGATCATTTAGCACTACCCAGAGGACATGTAGAACTTTAAGTATGTTCCAGACACTGTCAACCTTATCCTCCATATAAATATTGTATTGAAATACTTTCTTTTTCTTCTTCTTGTTTTTTTCACTTTGTTTTAGATATTTTTTAAAAACTCTGTACAGTCACACAATAAACTTTTTACCATTACATCACATCCAATGCAATTAAAATGTCATAAATATTAAAAGTCAGACACAAAATGAATAAAATGTAACTAAAATACAATATAGGTTCAATCAAACAGACACAAAAAGAACAAAATATAACTAAAATATATTATAGGCATGTGGTTGTCGCCTGCTTTTTGGAGGCAAAAAAACCCCCTGCTGAAAAATCAGAAGTTCTCTGCTGGCAGGAGACTGCATCCACGTTGGCCTAAATCTGTCAGGATGGCGACGAGAACGCAGTCTCAGGCGATAAATTAATCAACGCAATGCAAGCTTAATGTAAAATAACCCGTTTATTAAAAATAAAATGATATACAAAGTTTAAATTTACCTGTTAAATTTATAGTTTTTAAATAGTGTTAGTGCACAATAAATTTATACAATTTTCAATTCCCCCGGCTGAAAAAGACATGACAGTTAATTTTTCATTTTCATATGCCGAAAGTGGACCGACCTCACGGAGCAGAATGCTCACCGACCGTACTCAAAAAAGACTCGAAGCGGAATCGCGGCAGACTCTAGGCGGACTCTCCAAACCATTCCGTGTCTGTTCTCTTCCCCCTCTTCTTAGTGATCTCGCTCACTCAGCATCCATCTATTACTCTATGGAAAATTACAATTTAGGATCCCTTTTCAATAAATATCAATTATTAATTATATATTATAATGGTGGGCTCCTTGGCTGGGCCACAGACACAATCAGAATATCAATTAAAGCTGTAATTAAATTATTTTGAGTTTAAAAGTATTATTAATACATTTGCAACTTTTTCAAGAATATACACAAGCAAAACAGTTTAATTTTGGCTGAGAAATTATTTCATATGAATCACTAGAGTACTGTGGTGAATACAATGAAAGAAAATTTCACAAAACCACAATAAAACACTAACAACAACAAGATTTTACATATACAGTCTTTGTGTTGATAGTGTTTTATTGTGGTTTTAGGGAATTTTCTTTCATTGAGAAATTATTCTTCACCGAATAAAAAGAGTTACTTACCAAGGGTTGTCAAAGAGGAAAGTACATGAGTGCTGCTTGATAGGCATTAAGTTTTATAAGAGATTTTTCAGATAGCAGGTTTCAGTTTATCTTTTCTAACTGCCATGTTATTTAGGTATACACACAAAGTTTCAAGAAGATGTATGAAGTAGAAATTTTTTGACAGCTTTTCAAATTAGCTAAGTTTCTGTTATCTTTCTCCAATAATTGATATAAGTTAATAATTTCATTTAATAATAAAGCACTACTTTTTATATGGCAAAATCATTAAGGAAACTGAATAAAAGCTAAAAGCCTATTATGTGGTCTCTGTTCCATCTCATGAATGAGGCACTGAATTTTGTTGAGGTCATACAAGCACGAATGATGGCTGAGCGCCTAGAACATCTGAATGTGATCACAACTGAACAGATGATTGTTAAAATCTATGATGTTGTGTTGGACAACCGCTGAATAAAGATAACCAAAATACCTAACATGGTAAATAATTTAAATGAATATTTTGCATGAATATTAAATATGGTTTTAATATCCTGCATGAAAATATGGATATGAGAAAGCTATCGACAAGATGAGTGCTTTGTTTATTCACAGTTGACCAAAAACAAAATCACACAACTATTTCGAAGCAGTGATTTGACATGTTCAAGCACAATCCAATTATGTTTTTTAGGCTGTATAATTATTATTGTTGTAAAAAATTAGATCTATTAATACATTCAAAAAAATGAAAGATCTGTCAAAAGAGTAGATTTGTCCAAGCAAATATGCTCTGAAGAAGACAAAAATTCCACCACCCAGAAAGGTGATAGTCACAATTTTCTTGGATTCACATTTTCTTGTCACATCTTTAACATCTATATAGAAAAGGAAAACCTATCACAGGACAGAATTATGCCTCTTTAATGGATCAATTTTACAGTAAATTGATAAAATAGCCATAGGCCCTACCACCTTGGTGAAGAACAAAATTCTCTTCCACTATGTCAATGATGCTCACACATCTACAATTACCATGGCCAAAATTGTCAAATTGTGCTACGGACTGTTTCCTTATCCACTATTTTTTCCAAATTTTGCTCCTTGTGACTTCTTTCTCTATAGAAACAGAAAAAAGTACCTCATTTGCATTGAATAAGGAAGTTATCATATTAAATGTTGAGCTTGACTTATGAGAAAAACTATACAGTATAACAAACACACAGAACACAATTCTCATAAAAAAAATATGCCTAAGTATCAGACGCGTTTCAAAGACAAGGTCGTCTTCTTCAGTGATACACCAGCTACACCAACCAAACCACAACTTGTGGTTGGTAGTTGTGGTTTGGTTGGTGTAGCTGGTGTATCACTGAAGAGAACGACCTTGTCGTTGAAACGCGTCTGATACTTAGGTGTATTTTTTTTATGAGAATTGTGTTCTGTGTGTTTGTTATACTGAAAGGAAGTTATCAATGAAATACATCTATTTTATGCAAAAGCCAGAGTTTAAAAATGCATTTTTTGGATGCCATTGTTTGTTTTGTTTGAATACCATTGGACAAAATATATTTAGTATACAAGGAAACTACATAGGAAAGCAAATCAAATTTTGGTAAAAAAATTCACTTCACAGTGGTTTACTTACAATTACGCCTAATATATATAGTATAATGTGTCTAAACTGTAGGTACTTTTGAGGCTCTAATTGCAATGTATTTGTAGCAGTTTACTTATAAATTTAATATATTAATACATACAAAGAGTTATTAACATCAAAGATTCTGTTCTTATTTTAGTTCGTTTTATGCCTTTTAAACTGCTACAACATAATTTATTAAATTATAAATAGATTGTACTTTTTAACTAAGGACTCCTCTCAAAGCTTTACAGTTCGGATGTGGATAAAACGACCTATTTAGTGAGCTCTTTTAAAGTTCAAAGTCATCCAAATTGTTTTAGGAGAAGAGTAATACAAAAATGTGAACATATCTTCAATAGTTATCCAAGATTAATATAGTGATAATAGGCAGACCTAATAACTTTGATGGCTGGCCTTCTCAATTATCATTCTCACTCAGCATGTTCCACAACTGTGTTCCACAAATATTATTATTATTATTTATTATTTTTTTTAGATTGTTATTTCTATATAATGTAAATAAATACCATCTTAAATTCCAGATTTAAAAAATGTAAATAACAATTAACATTTTGAAGAAGAAAAAACTTATTGTTTCAGATTTATCTAAGCCGAAATCAATAAAATATTATATTTCACGATAAACTGTCTCTACAGTCCAAATAGCTGAATCAATTGCACGTCATTCTCACTAATTTCTTCCTTGTGTTGAAGCCACAAGTCTCCCTTATAGTTGTCCACAACAAAGCCAGATTTTTGTTATATTAGAGCTTAAAAAAGGTTTATTTAAAAACAATAAATTTCGAAAAACTTAGAAGAGTATTTAATCCCATAAGAAATACTCATGAATTAATAATTAATTATAGAATTAATAACTACATAATGTATTTTTGTTAAATATTGGTACCCTGTTCAATATTTGCCAATAACTTCCATGATTTTATATTTCAACATGAAAATATATCATATTATACTGATTCTTGAATTACAGTGTTGTCTAGTTCAGTCTGGTGTACATCAGACTACTTCAATTAAAATTATTTGATATCATTCTGAACTTTATTTTTAAGTTATTTTGTGAAATCTGCTTGAATAAATAAGGGTTGAATACAGTTGAAATAATTATGACTTTCATCCATTTGTAACATTAAAAAAAGTAAATAGATTTGATGTAATAAAAATAAAAACAATTTACTTTTTTTTTTACTTTATACATTTCTTTCAAAAAATAAAATAGTATTATTTCTTGAAATGTAAACCTCAAATCCATTTTAATTCTATTATATAGAAGACAACTACACTGTACAATACAGATATATACAAAGCTATTTTTAAAGGCACTATATAGTTTGTCAACATTGTTTTGTATGGTATTATTTTTGTAAAAACAATTGAAGGTACCTAGTCATTCATTTACTGTAATAGCATTTGTAATATATATTTTTTTTTTTTACATAATTCGCTTATATTGTTCTAACAATTTGTTGTTTGTTCTAGCTTCAAACTGTTTTTAAAAAGAGTGAGCTTGGTGCAGCCCTGAAACATACTACAATCACTGGCTTTGCTAAAGGAAGCTTAATAGTGTTTTTCAGGCTGATCTTGGATCGACGAAAAGTACCAAAGTAAGCTCATTATTTTTTTTTAATATGATTTTAATCTTTTGTTCGTAAGATTTGAATGTACCTTAGATCTTATATTAAAAACCTACAAGCCATCACTGACTTTACAGATTTTATATTTAGCATTGAGGTTGAGATACTATTGAGGAAAATTACCCAAAGTCAGAAAAGGGTGATTTTCAAATTTAAAGGTATCTGTGATGGGGGTGGTATGTTTAAAACCCAAACAGTAAAACATAGTAGGCTAAGAAGTTCCAGAGAAAATGTGGCCTAGTTCCAAAAATATTAAATCCCCAATTTTCACCAAACAATTGGCACAAAAGTTCAATATTGTCATATAAATAGATTTTTGGTCACTGATACTGAAGTTACAATTGGCTTTGGAAAAGGATTTAGGCCTACCACCTGTTCTTTAAAAACATAATGACACCCACAATCATATTAACTTTTTTATATAATTTTATAAAACTTATTAAACGAGTTTTAGGGCACTGACTTCTATAAAATTTGAAACATGACTTATACCCGTATATTTAAAAACAAAATGATGTCCAAAATTTACTTATTTAGCAATATTTGTAACAATATTTTTACCGGCTACAATACTGTAGCTTATGTCATTTTGTATGTCCTCTCTCTCTCTCTTTCTCTCCACCCTCCCCAACATTTATTCTTGGAAAATGTTCCATTGATAAAAAATAAAAATAAAAAATTGAAACTCATGTAAAAGAGGATCTGACAGTCCATAAATGTGCATTACTGTATAAAATAAGTAGAAAAGTTCCCACTTCCGTCATATTAAATCACCATGACATATAAAATTCAAATTGCCTATCGAAATCATCTTCATTAAACCCATATACCAAGTGAATTTTGTAGTTGATGAAAATTGATAACTTGGACTCACTACATCTCAAATAGATTGTCATCCAGTTTTTACTTATCTATACTAATCTACCAAGTGGTCCTGTTGTACACTAGCCCCAATTTTTATAATTTTGTTTATTGATATCAAAACCACATTTTTAATTAAAACAAAACCTTCTTATTAAAAACAAAAATTTGTCTGTTTATATTGATAAAATCAAGTATTTCCTCGATTGTTAAAACCATGAACAAGATGACACGGCACTAAATTTATCTTATTTTAATTTCTATTTGAAAATTTAGCAATATAAATAAATCTTGAATTACAATTCTAGTTTTAAAATATATCAATCATATGAAGTATGATTAACAGCTTAAACCAATGTGTGGAACTGAATGTAAAAGATAATTATTTCTGTTTAATAATAATGGACAAGAAAAATAAATGAATTTTCAAGCACTTATATGGTACCAATAATAGTTGTCAAAGTTAATGACAATTTAAAAATAATTTTGTTTTTGTTGTTTCCTTTAAAAATACGGTTATAATTACAGTATATTGAAACTTTTCATGTATATACATGAACACACGTTCTCATATGTAATTATGAATATGCTCCATTTATCAAATCTATACTTCCTACTCCAATTAAATATTTGAATTATTTTAATACATAATACAACCATTAAACCTTCCCCCATACATTTTGAGGAAAAAGTTTTGTTTTTTTTAAGAGTTGAGTTATTTATAAACAAATTAATTTTGTGCTTTGTATTTGTTCAAGACCATTAACAAACTTAGAGGAACGAGCACGAATAATAATACTACAAGAGTTCAACTCTCTCATTCCTTCTTTGCCATTACAAAATCTAAAAATAGATCAAAATCAAGTTTACATAAAACGTAAGTATTTTCACAAAATTTAATTTTTTTTTTTTTAACTATACATTTTAATGTTATTATTTAACTTAAGGATCTACCAAATGAAAGAAAACATAATTCTCTACAATAAATACTTTATTTGTCCAAGATGACATTTCGAAGACTATTTCTTCATCTTCAATTGATTTAGTTATCTTATTGGTATACTGAACTGCATCCGACAAAGTCAACTAGATAGAAATGGTTAAACATGTACTTTATTTATAGATATCTGATGTTTAACATTAGTTCCTTAAAAACAAATGATTACGATCTATTATGAATCAAATGAATGAAGTGTTTTTATCAATAAAAATCAAATGATTATGATCACAAGTACAAAATACTAGGCTCCTGATTTGTAGGGTTTGTACTCATCATTATTTTGTAGATTCTTAAAGGTACACTCACTGCTTGTACCTGATTTTATTCTATCTTTTATGTTCACATGGTTTATGTTTTTTTTTTTTTTTTTTTTTTTTTTTTAGTTATTTAACCATAAATTACTCCAGCCCTTTCACGTGACATTTATGGTCCCTCATACATTTCTATTATTACAATAGATGCAACAAGTATTTACCTTGTATAGTTCAAACATGAGTTACTTATACATTTAAATCTTTTGTAATTGGCTGAATGATTTTCATGACAGTTTATATATCTTACGAATTTAGCCATTTTTTTTTTTTTTTTTTTTTTTTTTTTTTTTTTTTTTTTTTTTTATGATCATTTCTGCATTTAACATTCTTTTGTTTTTGTATGGCATTTCAAATATCACTGTTTCTTCTGTATATGAATGTAGATGATATAAGAATTTATTGTTAGGTTCTGGCTCCAGATCAACTTAGATAAATAACAGAAATATTTTTAATGATTTTATTTGTGATGTTTCTTACTTTGTCCTAGATTTGAGAATCACTCAATAGGCTTTCTTGTGTTTGAATTAATAATTACATTGACACATTTCTTGTTGAAGGAAAAGTAATGTAACTCTCTGTTAATACTGGCATCATTTATAATAAAACTATTAGTTTTCATCACAGTTAAAGTGTCATAATTGTCATTTAGAATAATTATATGTTCTACCAATTTCTAAAAAACTTGAATATTTCTCTTACTGGATAGAAATACTGGTTTTGTTGAATAGAATTTTCAACCATTCCTAGCCTTGCCACCTTATTATTACTAGTTGACATGTTTCGGAATATCTACATTTCAAAAAATACTTATGTACTCTTTATCAGTTTGTGAGGCATTTTAATAGCCTATCTATCTGCTCCTCTTCACTGCCTCCAATTCTGTAATTTTATTTTATTAAGACAATTTTATTTTGTTGACAGGTCATTTCGAAAACTCAAACAAAGGTTCTGAAAGGGGTGAGATTGAAAACTCTGAAAAAAACATTTCATTTCAAATTAAAAATGGTGTATTACTTAAGACTCCGCTTATTTCACAGTCACCGAAGTATAAAAGTACCACACAAAGTGAACATTTAGTAACAAGTAAACCCAAAAAAACTGAATTTGGATTTGCTCAAGGCTCATTTGTCATATCTAGCTCTGAATCACCAGTAATAGATAATATTTCTACTGAAAGACCTAAGTACACAAATCAACAGACAACTCACACACCAACATCATCAAGTACACGGATAACACAAAGTAAAAAAAACAAACCATCATCGTCCTTTAATTCACAGCTCGATCCCATTAGTACTACCGAAACTCTAGCCAATACATTTCAGCACAGCCCTGCTCTCAATGCACTGCTTATGTACAAACAAACAACACAAAAACCCATTGAAACTACTCAGCAAAACAAAGCTACCTTAGAATCAGACCTAATAACTTTGTTGCCATATATTTTTCCATCTGCAGAAGAACCATGGAAACCTCTGCTACCAGAAAATTTTACTCGCTACCCTCAACGAAGACCTACAACTACAACAACCGAAGATTATAGTTCTGAAGGGGTTGGAGTAGTTGAAGTTGTTCTTGATCCAGATGATATTGATGAAGTCTATTCAAAGGTCCCATTAAATAAACAAGAACAAACTACTGTTAAAATAAAAAAAGAATATTTGAATTTACATAATCCATTAGGAGATAGTAGGCTAAACAGTTCATCTGGTTTGAGGAATAGTCCTACTATGGTTTATGAAAAATCAATATTTGGTCCACGGTCTAATGATAAAGTATCCTCTTTTGCACTCCACATAGACTCAACTGACAGCATTACAAGCAAAGAATTAGAAACAAGTATTTTCCATACTAGTGGAGGAGACATTGTGAGAAGATTGGAAAATTTACCAGAAAACATATATTTACCAGACTACAACAATAAGGATACAGAATCAAAAACCTCAACTTTATCACAGTATTTCCCAGAGTTTCCCATTGTTCAAGAATTCCATAATTTGGATACACTTTTGAGATCTTATAATATCAGATCACCTTCGTCAAAAAATAATGTACAAAATGATGTTACAGAAGATAAGAGAACAACAAACTATTTTATAGAAAATACTACAGCCGATATTCCGATTACATTGCTCCCAGTAAGATCAAATTCTGGCATAGGAAAACCACTACGACCACGCCCCACAGTTGGTTCTACAAATATTGGTTTGAAAAAACAATATTTTAAAATATCATCAAGTTTGACTCCTGACACAGAACAATTAGATCCTAATGTACCTGAAAACGACTCAAACTTAAGAACTTACATAGACTTACAAAGTAATCCACCATTTGCTCAAGATGATATATTCAGCAGTACAACAGATTACACAAGTAGTACAAATTATTTTGATAGTTTTTTTGCCACAATAACACCTACTGATTTTGAAGATAAGAGCAAATATAATAGTAGAGTTATTGAAACATCAAAAGAAAATAATATAGAAGAAACAACATCAATAGATTATGAAACTGAAAGTACTGATGTTACAAGCAAAGAATCTAAATTTGTAGTTAGTACAAATATACCACATTTCAAGAAAGAAAGAACTCTAGATCAGCAGGTCTTACATCTGACAATAGCTCCTCTGAATGAAGAAACATATTCAACACCAGAAGAAGATTCCAACATAGAAGTAACAACAAATATTCATGATAAAACATATTTTTCTGAAGTTTATAGAAAACCAAAAATGGTAACACAATATAGCACAATTGTTTTACCTTTAAAATTACCTACTGTCGATGATGTGCTTAAAGTAAAAGAAGAAAGTAGTGTTTATACTGAAATGTCGGATTCTGCAATGTCAGATAAAAATAAAAATTTTGCTACGTTTTTAGGACTAGGCCTACCTATAAACGTCCATTCTATTGATTTGGATATTAGTAAAAATAACCACTCTACTATTTCAGGAAATTTAAAGGATAATTCTATGGAAGATTATCTTGAAAAAGTCATCTTTAACATAAGTACCGAAACCTCTGATGAAACCATTACAGATAATTTTAAAGTTTCTGAAAGTACAACATATTTTCCATATTTTTTTACACAGTCAAATGACTCAGCAAATGACACTAATTTAGCATCTAATAGAAAATATGAAAAAGCAGACAGAAACTCAATAACAATGGATACAAGTAGTTTGGGATTAATTTCTAATTTGTCTTTTCCTTACAATAACTTTCATGATGATCGGAATAGAAATTTAACTAAAAAATCAAATGATTCTTTGAAATCTGTAATTGAATCTCAAAATATACTCAAAATTTCAAGTCAGTTAATGCAGTCAAATTTGAATAACAACCTTAAAGAAGACACACCTTCAAAAAATTTATTTTCTTCAAGCAATTATTTAGTCAATAAGAGTGGATTTTCAATACTTACAAAACTTTTGAATAAAGTGCCAGAGCAGTTAACAACAGCAACAGAGAATAATATTTCTGTAAAAAACAATCACTCAGGTAATTATTAAATATTACTAAACTAGTATATATAGTTTCATCATATCATGTTCCATTTTAATATATAAGAAAATAGCATAGCTCTAATTAAAAATAGTTCAATTTATTAAAAATATTGTTGTCAACATTTTAGAATTATTTTTCAATTCAATCTATGACTCCACAATTTTTACAATTTTAGATGTGGATCTTGCAAACCAAAATCTTAGCGTATGATAATCCCAATTTTTAAATTTTTAGAACCTTTAAAATATTAGAAAAATAAACTTAGCTTTTTCTTTCAGACTTAAGATTAAGATTATTGTTTGAAAAACTCTCTATTTCCAAGACATTCTGAACAAATATTTGGCACACACTTTCTTTTTTCTAGTGAAAAATAGTTTCATAAGCAATTCTTGGACCACACTACTGTCTTGTTATTTGGTCTTGCTTTCTTGCCAATACATTTAATTGTAAATATACCCTTTCTTTTTCTTTACAATTCACATGTTTGACTTAAATTTGTATTGCTATGATAATAAATAATTATAAATGCATACAAGTACTTTTTCTCATAATTTTTGAAGATTTTAATAATTATGCTTACATTGAAACATATGTTACAATAAATTTTAAAATATTAAATAATTGCCTTCATTTAGTTTGGTAAAAAAACATTTTTTTCTTTCATTTTTGAATTTCATGTTGGCTTTTTATTGAGTCAGTCTTCATCAGACTACTAAAAATAAATTGTTACTTTCATAATGTTATTTTTAAAAAGGTTACAAGCTAAATATTTTTACAACACCAATCCTAATAAAATAAGAGATTGAAATATGTAAACATTTGCTTTTAAAACATTACACACATAGACAAAAAAAGGTTTGCAGAATTTTAAAAGAAACATAACGGCTGCACACAATTTCTCTTCTAATATTCTGTAAGCATCAAGTTTACGTAAATTCTACAGGATCTGATTAATTTGGTAAATTATCATCAAAATCAAAAGCCAATCCTCACGGTTTTTTATATTTTTTTATTCTGTAATAACAGATTAGTATTGAAAAAACAAAATTATTAGCTTTAAAGTTAATTATTTTTTTGTTTTTAGTCAATTATAAAATTTTAATTTATATATATATACTTTGGTTTTTAAGTCATTGCAATTCTAATTTCAGTAGTGTTTTAATAAAATTCTACAGCACTGATTTGCCGTATACAGCCAACTTCATCAAGTGCAGATATGTCAATTAAACTAAAACGTTTATACTATAAACAACATTTATCACACAGTAGATTAAAATTAACCACAATCAAAGGTAATAAAAGTTTGGTAAAGATGTTTATACGTTAAAAAAACAAGGTAAATTTATAAATCATTAACATGCAATTCAGTGAACTTGTAAAAAAATACAAGTTTAGATCGTAAGGTTAAAACATTTATTTAAATGATTTTTATGAAATTATTATTAAAGGTCACTTTATCTTTTCATGATGTCACTTAAATATTGCATAAATTCACTTTGAATTTTAAAACTTTATTTAACTAACGTAGAAGTCTAAATATAATCACTTAAGCTTAAATGGTATTTATTTTATCTCACCTCTGGAATTTTTACAGTTAATGCATATTTCCACAACAAAAACTTCCTTTCAACAATGTTTCAATAATTATTAAATATAGTAATATATCTCTCTCCTCCTCCTTCCTCCGCCGCCCTCAGTTGTTCATAGACCCACATAGGTACTTTAAGTTTGTGTACAACACAGTATTAAATATTGTCATATTGAAATAAGAATATATAATTTCTGCTATTTGTTAACCTTAAAATATTATAAAATAAAATTGGAACATACAATTTCCAATTGTATTAACTCAATTAACTCAGATATATTTATTGAAATGTATTGAACAATGTTGCCATTTTTAGTGATCACAATTATTGTATCACATGCATCACTGAAGATGGTGACATTGTCACTGAAACGTGTTTACGTTAATAAACATATTATTTGCGAGAAGTGTGGTCAAGTTTTATTTTAATTTTAAAACATCTCACAAGTTAAGCTCAGTATTTATTTACCTTAAAATATGTTTATTTTGTAATATATAGAATGTTTTGGCAACCTAAGCTTGCAATGTGGTTCTGGCGAATGTGTGTCAGCGTTATCCCGATGTAATCATTTAGTGGACTGTACAGACGGCTCAGATGAGAAGAATTGTTCTTGTGCAGAATTTCTCCAGTCTCAGTTCCTTACAAGAAAAATATGTGATGGCGTAGTTGATTGCTGGGATTTCTCAGATGAAAATAACTGCGGTAATAACATTAATTGTTAAATTTACGTTAGTTAAGTTCAATTCAAGTATATGTTCCATTAATAATTTTAATTAAAACTATAAATAGTTAAGATATTTTTAAAATAAAAATATGTAAACTAAAAAAAGACTAGAAAAAATGTTATCACTTTCTTCAATTTGCATAGATTTCTAATAATATTTAGAATCTCCCATATTCTTTTTTTTTTATTCAAACTTTTATATATCCTACTTCTTTCAAAGTTTAGGAAATATCCTTTATTTATTATTTTACTATTGTTTTCAGACTGGTGTGTCCCTGGACAATACGTTTGTTCAAACTCTAGAGTATGTGTGAATCGAGATCGCCTGTGTGATGGTGAAAGAGACTGCCCTAACGGAGATGATGAAAAAAACTGTGTGGCCATTACACCTGATCTTCCTCAAACTAATACGATGGCTTATATTTCTAAAGGTAAGAATAATAAAAACATTTATGTTTAAAGCATGTATATAGTAGCCTATATCTGTAGGCTATATCTGTTATAATAGTATATGTCTTGGTTGCAATTAAATATGTTTGTAGTTATGGCTGGTTAATTTGACTATTTATTCTTTTTCAATGAGGTTCTTTGAAAATGTATAAATAAATTTCTCAAAGTTATCAATTAAAATAGTAAAATTCAAACTAATTTAGTTTAGGGGTGTTTTAACAATAGATGCCATCTGGCATGTTTTTATTTGCAATGTCTTAAAAGAAGAATATAATACATTAACACATTTTGAATTTAAATTCAGGGTGATGAACAGATTACATGAGCTCAAGACAAGATCTTGATTAAGAAATGATGGGAGAGAAAGAAAAGCCCTTAAAAACCTCTGATAAGTTGGTATGAAACATGTTAAAAGTAACACTAGATGAAACCCCATTAGGTGTGTGTTTCTGAATTGAAATTGCCTTATATTCAAGAGATTAATTAATTCCTACTGAAGAACAAGAGCAATGTGAATATTATTTCAACCCTTGACAATGTCATCAATTTATAATGACATTTGAAGCGCCCATAGGTACAGTTCAACCACTATACCTTTGAGAGTAGAAGACCCCATCTAATCTAGCTTTAAAGTATATGATAAGATAAAAAACATGACTTGTCGAGATAATTTACGTTAATTCGTTTCTCCTTAAATTTAAAAAACAATAATCAAAAATGATGATTATATGAATGCCTTAAAAATGTTAAAAATCTCTGTTCACAGCGATGTAGACGTAGGCAGTCTTACATCTTTTAGAAAAGGTATGATTTTAACCAATTAAAATAAACTCCCCAAAAATAGAGAAAAAGTAAGTTCCTGCTACTCGCACAGCTAAAGTGACTGAACTGTACCATTTTTGTTGCTGTTGTTTAAATGTTTAAATGGAAAAACCTCTCGTTATCCTCATCTCATAAAAAAAGAAAAGAAGAGCATAAAATAAAGACCCCTTGTCCTTGAATACTCTAATAGCGCTAGGGTTGGAAAAGAACAAGTGAGGTTAAGAGAGACCTCATAGGATAGATAAAAGAGAAAGAGAGAGAGCTCTAACTTAGGGTTCGGATAAAAATGTCTCTAGATACCTAATTTTGGGTTCAGATGAACTTTTCTAGATAAGGCCAATGCATCAATTGTTATAAATATATACTGTTTATTATAATGAAAGTTATTTATCTCAGAAAGAGCTATTTATGAATATATATATATATAGCAATCAGTAGTATTATAATTCCCAGTAATACATTATTGATACTTAATTCCCTTTTATTATAAACTATATCTATTAGTCCTGAGATAGAGCAAGCTGAATATTATAGTGAAGTATTATAAGATTTAAATGAGTCTACTTTCTTTAATGAAATTATACACTGTCGGTTTGCTCACCTCTATTTCTGTAATTGCTGTACTGGCTACCGTATATAATTACACGGTAATTTACATGTGGTAAACCCCTGAGATGAAAAAGAACTTTCCCGATACCGTTGCTTTCGTCAATTTCAAATTGGTTGAGAATATGGATGGCTCATTATTAATTTAAAACAAGTGTTTGGCAAAATATTGATATCAGTTGGGAATTTCACTATAGGGTTTTATCAACTAGACAGATTTTGTTTCTTAAAATGTTACAGTAGAATACAACATTTTGTTTTCAAAATTGGAAGATAATGTCATCATAAATATTATTTTGTAACTTCACAATAAAATAAGGCATTTACTTAACACACCAATATTGAATTTAACACTTCCATCAATAAAAATAAGGTTTGACTTCTTATAATTGCTCTTTCTTATCTTATACCATATTGGATCTTGTTTCCCAATTCAGTCAGACCTTTCCTTGTTTGTGTGTGTTTTTATAATCCAGTCCTATTTAGACCAGAAGATGATACATGTTCATAACAGCTAGGTAATCATTCATAAGATCTGTAAAGGCCCCTATTAGTTTAGAATTAGAAGTAATTTTGTAAGAGTAGAAAATTGATTTTGGCTATATTGAACTGTAGAAGGATTGGTTTTATATTGGAAATTTAACTATTTTTATCTAACTGATTGTTCTCTCTTTAAACTTTAATTTCATTTCACATTCCAAGTAAAATAATAACTTAAGTACAGTATTATTATTACAATTTATTAATTTCCGCATCTTATGTTTGATAGGCTTCTTAAGAATTTAAATTAATTGGTATGTATATATCTTTTGACTGTAGGGTATCTTATGATTCGTAAGAATGGCCAATGGGGAAAGCTCTGTACTGAAAACTTTGATAGTTTGAACTATAATTTTAAATCCTCTTGGAGTATGGAAGACTTGGGCAAGGCTGTGTGCAAAGCAATGACATTTAGGTATGTTAAAAAAATTAATTAACACATTATTATGTCAAATGATTAAATTTATATTAGTTTTACAGATACTATATAAAAGATATTATTAATTTATAAAAAACACATTTAGTAATTAATCAATCAATTAGGCCTATAACATTACTTTCATTACATATGAAATAACAAGTTAAGTTTTGAAAACTTTCTTTGTGTAAAGATCATAGCTGGCACTAACTTAAAAATATACTTTGCATTCTAAAATTTTCAAAATAATATAACAAAATAAATACCAACGGAACAACAATAGCAATATAGAAATAATATTTGCAGCACTGCAGAATAAAATTTTTTTGTTGTTCATTCGTTTACTTTTTTTTCAACATTTTTTTTTTTGTTTTTTTTTACTTTTTAACAATTTTTCATGACCTATCATCAACTCTTTTTCACATTGTGTTTAAACTATAAATTATCCAAAAGAAATACAGATCTATATCCTCCAGAAAAATAAATAAATAAAATAATAATAACAACATTAATCAATTAAAACTGCAATAAATAACTACAAGATACACAGTTTTAGTTTATCTTCTTACAGCTTCTTTTAAAATTATCCCTATTGTCATTTTTTTCTAAAGAAAAAGCCAAAAAATATACTAATTACATGAGATTTATTATTATTATTACCACCTTCAAATAATTTTTCTCTTACATTATACTTTATTATGACAATATTATTGGAAATTAAATTCATCTATCGATGGCCAACTATAGAACTAAGCTTTTCTCAAATATTTGGCCAGATATCGCCAACTCTTCCCATTTAAATATAATTAAATTTTTTTCCCTTAATGATGCTTTTTTTATTATTTGGTATACATTTATTCTAATATTGAGCAAACACCTATTAAGTAAAAAACTTATTCATTTTCACCTAAATTACAGAGGAGACAAATAATTTTGTCTCTGCAATCCAGGGTTTGTAATCCAAATCAATGTCTTCCGCTCTCGTTTTCATAACCCACCTCTTTGTTGATATATCAAAACTATCTACAAAGTATGTTTTGCCTCCTAAATCAAGACCAAGAGTACAGTACATTATTTCATACTTTGTCTTCCTTGTTCTGTACAAACAGCTATTAGTATTATCTGAGTTTATTGGTTCTATTACTCTTCCCATCCACTCTGACCATAACATTTGCAAATATGTCAATAAATTAATACCAAATTTTTCCCCTATCAGTTTTCATTTGCGGAACCAATAAATTTGATTTTTCACCATTTCTGTGGCTATAATAAAACAAAGTCTGTGTTCTGGCATCGACAACACTCTCGAAACATAATCAACATGTATGTGTAAAGTAAATATAACAACTCTCTGTAAACTTGGTAAACAACAGGTAATTAGACATTTTGTTAGGTAATGTTAATATATATTTTAAATTATATTTATGTTAATTTAATTTATTAAATTTAATTATGTTTATATATTATCTTCTACTGTAATATATTCCTTAATATTTACTTACAACGTGTAACAGATTATAGATCTAACAATGCATTATAAATAGTAATCTTTACATTTTGAGGGTACTTTGTTGCGACACAATATATTACGCCACACCAAACTTATTGCAAATTTTTCTATGAGATATTTTTTAAATGACACTCCCAAGATAGTGAGTGCGGTCCCGAGATATTTATATTTTTTGACCACCTCTATCACATTTTCCTTGAACCACCATTTATCCGTCTGCTTCAACCTATCGCCTTTTCTGAAAACTAATATTTTAGATTTATCTAAATTAATCCTCATATTCCAAATTGTTCAATATCTTTCCAATTTATTTATCCTAATTTGAAGCCCTGTGATTCTGGAAAACATCAGTACTATGTCATCAGCGTACAACAAAATACCAACATGGTGACTGTTTATAATGCAACCCCCTCCCAAAAATTATTTCAAATCATTAATAAATAATGAAAATAACAAAGGTCTAAGTAAACACCATTGACGTAAACCCAGGGCCGGATTAACCAATAGGCCCGGGCCTATGGGCGCAAAAGCTCCCAGGGGTCGCACAGCCGAGGGAATTTTTTTTTTTTTTAATACCTAGAAATAAAAATAAATAGCCATAACTTAACATATTTTGTGTTAAAGTTACATAAAATTACTAAAAGTGTTTTAAGACGACCTTTTGTTAAGCCCAGAACCAAGTAAATTACTCAAAAAATTTGCAATGGTAAAATTGCATCATGGAGTGGTGTTTGCAATTAAGATATAGGCCTGATATAATTTTTTAATAAAGGTTTTTGGGGAAGTAACTGTAACCAGACTAGGAGGCGGAAAAAATTATTGGGCCTAGGGGCGCCAAAATTCTAAATCTGGCCCTGCGTAAACCCAAAGCCATTTCAAAACTCCCCATCACACCATCTTTACACCAAACCACTGATCTGTTCCTTTATATAGACTTTCCATTACATATATTTAATATAAGATTTGAAACACTTGAACATGTTAATTTATAAAATAGAGACTATCAATTGTAGTATCAAAGGCTGCTGAACAATTTACAAAAAAAAAAAATCTTTTTGTTGCTTTTTTGCTAGCCTTAAATGGACAATATTTGTCAAATTGAAAATATTATCCACTGTGTAACCATTTTCCTAAACCCTTTAATAATTAACCTATCATTAACCCAAGTATTAAGCCTGCAAAGTAATGTGCTAGTAAACAGTTTTGCAACACAATTTATAAAAATATAACCCTATAATTTTCTAAAACCCTGATATTCCTTTTCTAGAAAGGATAGATTATAGAATGTTTAAAATTTTCTGATACCTGCTCCTGTTTAGTTAAAGTATAGTTAAAAATTACTATTAATTTTTATTATAGTGAAGCTGAACCATTTTTGTAAAATTCTGTATAAATCGGGAGCGTTGTTTTCCTTGGTGTTTCTTATTAGTTCTTGCTCTAAAATTTTCCTGTCTAATAAGTAGTTTACAAAATAAGTTTCAGCAAATGAAAATTTATCAGTTAAAAGTGATGGATTCAGTAGTGATTTCAAATAATTTAAATCAGACTTATAATATATTCTTTGTAGAAATTATTTTACTTTAAAATCGAGAAAAGCAATTGACCAGTTTAACCATTTTTACATGAATATTAATTCAACATATAACTTCTAACATCTAGATTCATGTTTATACAAGATTTTCTGAATTATGAAACAATATAGTGTGTGCAATAAGGCTTTTATATATGTTATAGGAAATTTGAAAGTGCAAGCATAATCAACGACACTGTTTTTAATCACCGTTCATATTTTGAACTTTCATTTACAAAAGGAGTTGGCGAAGGCCGCAATGCAAGGTATTTATATATCTATTTAATAATATTAATTTTTGATCTATATAAGTGTACAACATTTGCCATCATTTGGGTGTATAATTTATTATACAACTTTTGAGAATTTATTCTTCTTATCAAATAACAAACTTAGAACATACAAAACATGAAAAGTGTCAATAGAGCCTATAGGACTATGTTAATTAAAACTAGTAACCTAAGAAAGGAACCCAGGGCTAAAAGGTAAACTTGAGCAGTCAAAACAATTAAGACTATTATACAAAAGTGATTAGAAAAACTACAAGTCAACAATACAAGTCATTGGAGTGTGTGCCAATGGAATCTTTACATAATTTTTGTCTTTTTCTCTCTTTTAAGAGTTAAGATGTGATCTTGAAGAAAATTAATGTCAAAAATTTCAGCTTTACTTAAATGAAAGGAATTAAATTTTTTTATTCAAATTTTAGTAATGGAACCCATAGCAGACTATTTATTTACTGACTAGGCTCATAGAATGTACATTAGTTGTGATTGGCCTATATAAAAATGAGGATTCAATCTTTTCCTGAGGGATTATTTTTGCCACTTCTCAATTAAATTTTTGATTTTTGGACTAAATATGTTTAATTATTTATGACTTATATAATAGGCCAAATCACATGTTATTTATTAATTATTTTTTGTCGATAAATCTTATAATTAAAGTCTTTCCGTCTCGCCTAAGAACTACTTGTCAGATTTACATTTAATGCTAAAAATACAGTTTTAGTGTCCTGAATATCAGTTTTAGATTTAGTTTTGATGAGCATTTGCCCAATATACAGAAGTGCATACACAAATAATGAAAATGTCCAAATAAATAATATCGGATACCAATAATATTATTTAATCCATCATTATCAAATAAGTTTAAAAAGCTTATATTATTTTAAATTGTACTAGTTGTAAAAGACAACTAGGTACTTTTCCTATTTCTTCTTTATAAATTGTGTAATTCAGTACAGTAAATTCTAAACAAATTAATAAATTATAATCAATTCCTAATATTTTTTCATTTTTATTCATTTTAGTATATGTAGTATAACACAAAATTTTCATTATAGGATGGGATTTTCTTTTGCCAAGACAAACTGTTCCAATAAAGAAGTGATACACGTTGGTTGCAGTGATTTGGAGTGTGGTATACGGCCCCAAGCAAATACTCAATGGACAAGGTAATCTTCCCAGTTTGTATCAGAGTAGTTCTTTTGTATGTATCCTGAATTTTATACATCATGATTATTAACAAAATCATTCATTTTAATTCAGAGCTATTGAAGCCAAACTGAAAATTTACTGTAAAAAGATTTTATTTAAAAATTTGATCAACATGAATTTATAAATTCAAACATTATGTTTTAATATATCAAATATATGTTACAGTAGACGTTTAGCAGGTAGCACTCGGCACTCCAGGATTGTAGGTGGCGGCAATGCAGGACCAGGATCCTGGCCATGGCAAGCTGCTCTCTACAAAGAAGGCGAGTTTCAGTGTGGAGCAACTCTTATTTCTGATAGATGGCTTCTCAGTGCTGGCCACTGTTTTTACCAGTTAGTGATATTTAATTAATTTGATTAAAATTATCATCTGACATTTTAATTATTTCAAAATTTATATAAGACTGATTGATAAGAAATAAAAGTAACAATGTAACATTCATCCTGAAGTAAACACTAAAGCTGAAAAACTATGCATCTAACAACCCCCAAGTTAATCAAAATTCTAGAGCTAATTACAATGAAAAGAGATCGTAAATTAAGTTATTGAGTTGGATTAAAAAAATCTTTATCTGGATTTAAAAATGAACCTCAGATATTATTCCAGGGACAAAATTGGTGACCTCAGACAGCGGTCAATCTCTGTACCTGGTGCTTGTGCCCTGAAGGGAAAAGATGAGAATCCTGGTGGTGCTGCAGTGATGGTAAAGTCCAAATCCCTGTCATAACTTATACTCCAACATAGCCTCCTTTACCCACCAGCATCACAGGCAGAGTAGTTTCTACTGCCGGGAAGTACAATGGATGCTTCCAAAAGACGTCTTTGGGAGACACAGAAATGAGGGAGGATAACTTTATGCCAACATTCAAATGTAGGGGCAGATCTTCCACGGGATAAGAAACATCAGCAACAGTCTTCATTTCTTCAGATATACTTTGTTGGTGATGATGATAATGAGAGGAATATTCGTTGTAACATCTACCCTGGTGTTAAGCCAAATTGCAGAAGTTGTTGCATAAACATAACATGTACATACGGGACTTTAAGGTTGTTGTTGATTCTGTTTCTAAGGGCCAGAACGATTTCAAAGTGATGATTAACACCGATAAGAAGTCTTCTGGAGAGTACAGGGTCATTTCAATGGCCCCAAGACTAGAGAAGTGGCAGTTCTCATTGCCCACCATTTTTTGGAAAAAAGGATATTGTTCTCCACAACAGAGAAAAAAGATTAGTAAGAATCGATGAGACACACCTTGTCTATGATCCCTTCCAGTACCCCCTGATGTTCTGGCTTAGAGAAAAAGGCTATTAGATCAATGTACCTCAGCTCAAGATCAAGGTTCCTCTCAAGAAGGCTGTGTCTGCTGCTGACTTTTACAGCTACCGGATAATGGAGCGTAATAGGGAAGTATGGTACCTACTGCTGTTCCTCCACCGTCACTCAATTTCTGAATGATATGTATACTAAAATTGAGACAGAAAGATTCAATTGGATTCATGACAACCAGAAAAAGCTGAGAAGTGAGGAGTCAGTACATTCGAAGCATACCATAACAAGAACTAAAGACCCGTTACCAAAGCTTGCCAAGATTGTTGTGTTGCCATTCGCTTTTCACTGGAAGACCCCGCTACATGTATGAACAACTTATTGCTTTATATTGATGATGGCAAGCTTTTGGAAAAGGTAAGAATAATTATTCCTTGTAACCTGTGCGATGTTGTGGGAAATCTGATCAGCTTGACTGACAGAATTATATTCCAAAATTCATCAGGCTGGAAAGGATTGCGCTTCATGGCTGAAAGAAAAAGGAATCCTCACTTTAACAAATGAATCGGCCAACAGAATTAACAACTTCCTGTTGGTGAGAAGCTACTGACTGAGCACATGAGGTATGAGTCTATGCTGTACATTACCCTGTAGCATGCTTGCATACTCTCGACACATGAGAATTACCACCTCACATCCTCTACCTCAAGTTTTGTGCTTTAATCATGCTATTGCATACTCTAAACCTTCCAAAACCGTGCAATGGCACCTGGCTGCAGGTGAAGACTGCACAAACATCTCATAGTCACGATTTTCACAAATGTCAGTCAGGGAGAAACTGCCTTTATTGCATAATTCCTCTAATTTCATCAAAATACTAGTTTCAATACAAACTTCTATAGTTTCCCATTAAGGTTTACTATGCCATGATCATCAATAAGGCACAGGGGCAGAGTTTGAAAGTGGCTGGTGTAGATCTGAGGAGTGAATGTTTCTCCCATGGTCAGTTGTATATGGTGTGTTCCAGGGTCAGTTCACCTGACAGCCTGTTCATCCTCCAACCAAAGACCAAATCCAGGAATGTTGTTTACAGTACTTCATGAGAACTTAATCTGAGGGATGAATTGAAAGTCGATGCTAAGTAAGTTATAAGCCTGGCTACGCAGATGAAAAAGCCAGGGGTAGTGGTGGGACAGAAGGGCTTATGCCATTCTATTTTATTGTTGTTAGACTTACAATAAAAGACTGTCTTCTCTAACAGAAAATTACCTTACCCTCTCTAACTAAATAATATAAAGCATCATATTATTTAGCAACTTATTATTTTAAATCTTAAATAGTTTATTGATCATGCTTGGTCAAATTGATCATCTTCAAATTGATTGAGCTTAAATAGTTTCTCTTAGTTTCAAAATACCTGTATTTAAACTTCATAAATAACCTATGGTTTTTTGATTTTACAAACCATTTTTTTCTGATAATTATTCTAGCAAAGCACAGGTATCCAGCTAGCCTAGTATGTATTTTTTTAATTTTTGTAAATTTGTTATATTTTAATCAGAATAGTTTGCTCTCAGTAATTAAATGAATATTTTTAACAGTCTCAATTTCATCGTAAATGAAATAATTCAATATTTCTGTTTGTTACTTATACAGTATTCACAAGTGTAACTACTAAATACAATTATTTTTTTTCAGTGCTTTAGAAGACTATTGGGTTGCAAGGCTAGGAGCATTAAGAAGAGGTACAAGTTTACCATCTCCATATGAACAACTGCAACCAGTTTCTCGCATAATCCTTCACCCAGGTTATGTAGATGTTGGCTTTATCAATGATATATCTTTATTAGAAATGAAAAATCCAGTAAGTTTTACAAATTATGTACGTCCAATATGTCTTCCTGAACCCACCATGCAAGTGACTGATGGTACCCTGTGTACAGTGGTTGGATGGGGACAACTTTTCGAAGTTGGAAGAATATTTCGTAAGTTATTATTTGAACTTTACTTTCTTAATTAATTACAGTATTAGGAAATTTTTTATAGTGCTTCAAAAAATGCTGGTGTCACTTTGTAGCAAAGTAGATCTATAGTTTTACTAACTTGGTGAATAGCACCACTGCAAGCATTAGCGACAGTTGTAACAAAGATGGGTGCCTTCATTGGTCCCGAGCGCACTGGCTGCATGTGAAGAATCGAAATCTGTGAGAAATCTGCAACCAAATTTTCATATCAAGTGTGACAAATATCCTTCCAGTAAGCCTACCATCTATGAGTGGCATAAGTCTTTTGTTGAAACTGGGTTTTTAGTAAGCCATAAGATATCCTTAGGGTGTCCCCATGTGTCTGACGATGTCATAGAGCAAGTGAGGCAAAATTTTGTTACCACTCCTACAAAATTAACTCGTCATGCTTCTAGCAACACATGCAACTGTTTCACGTATGTTGACAAACGTTTGCATCTCAAACCATATAGATTAACAATGGTGCAAAAACTAAAAGAAAGGGTTGCTCGTAAGTAGTTTTGTGCAGAAATATTACATTGATTAATTGTAGATCAGGATTAAATTACAAACATAATCTTCAGTGATGAATCGACTTTCCGTGTAAGTGGTAAAGTAAAGACACGGAGATGACGAATTAGGAGCAGTAGGAAGACAATATCCACGATAATCCTGGAAACATGTTCATGATAAACCAAAAGTGAATGTCTTTTGTGCCTTAAGCATAAGCAAAGTATATGGGCCATTTTTTAAAAAAGAAAACCATCAACATAATAGTGTACCTAGATATGCTGGAAAACTGTTAATCCTATAGATTGATGAGGACAACCAAGAACGCCACATACATTTCCAGTAAGGTGATGCACTGCCGCATTACCTCACCAATATCCAGGATTTCTTAAAAAACTGTTTTCCAGAAACATGGATAGGTCAAGGTGAGCCAATTCCATGGCCACCTCATTCACTAGTTCTGACACCTATCAATTTTTACTTCTGGGGAACTATCAAAGATAAAATTTAGAAAATACCTTCACCGGCTTCTCTCACTGAGCTCAAAGCAAGAATCTACACCACAGTTGAAGAAATTACTCCTGACATGCTGCTGCAAGTTTGTCAGACTTCAAATGGGATGTCTGAAAATTGATGAATGAGAGTTACATTTAACCTAACTATAAGGTAAAAAACTTGATGTATTTTGCTACTAAATTACACCAAAACCAGCTCTAAGTAGTCTTATTAATTTTATATCAATTTACAAAGTTTTAAAGCCTTTTCTGAAGCACCCTGTATATTATGTATAATAAATAATGTAATGATGATAAGCATGAACAATAACCGACTTCTCATGAGGTGCTCAATTATCACTCAATTTTATTATTTTTTTGTCTTTTTGTAGTTAACCTAAGAAGCAGCAACGCATTACCTGGGCCATTTTAAATACTTTTTTTTAAAAATTCAGAAAAAAATAGTATCTTATCTGAAACTCAACTTGTAAAACAACATTTTTTATAAAGATGTACAGAATCCCTATATGTTATAAAAAATGTGCTTTCTAAAACTTGTGGAGTCAGTATGTCAGGAATCAAAAAGTCACTGTTATGAGAGCTAAAATTTCTATATAAACGCCTATATATTTTATACAATATACAATACATGTTTGTAATTTATCCCATCAATGTAAAAAAGGGTACTTACGTATTAACGCCACCACAGCAACTTTGCGTATATGTATATATATATATATATATGGTTTGGCCAGGTGTATATGTATGTATGTATATATATATATATATAGCTACCTGGCCAAACCTTATATATATATGTGCAAAGTTGCTGCGGTGGCGTTAATACGTAAGTAGGCCTACCTAAAAAAGTTTTATCATTTAGTTGTCAATAACATTATGTAAAAAAAAATTTAATTAATATAGTAAAATGATATTGGACAAAACCAGTTTTTATGAAAAAATTATCAAAACCTAAAAAAAAAGGCTTATTTGTAAAAAAATCCCCAAACATAAAAAATACCATTTTTGTTCAGAAAGATGTATAGAATGCATATGTTATGATAAAAAATGTTTTAGTAAAATTTGTGGAGTTAGTATGTTAGGAATCAAAAAATTGCTGTTAGCCGAGGGAAAATTTCTACATAAACACAATATTAGGCTATAGGCCTATCATACAAATAGGTAGGCCTTAATTTTTGTAATTTTTCTCAAGATATAAAAAAGTTTTACCATATAGTTATCAATAAGATTCTGTAAAAAACAATTTCAATATCAAATTCTTATTGGTAAAAATCTGTTTTATGAAAAAACTACAAAATAGCTAAAAAATTTGACTTATTTTAATAAAATACCATTTTTTCCAGAAAGACATAGAATTCAAATATATTATGAAAAAAATGTTTGGAATCAATAAAGTCACTGTTATCCGAGGAAAAATTTCCATATAAAAGCTACATTAGGCTATAGGCCTATCATACACAATTTTTTTAAATATTACTCAAAATATAAAAAAGTTTTACCATAGCCTATAAAGTTAATAAGATTCTGTAAAAAAAAAAATTCAAACTGTTATTGGTAAAAATTAGTTTTTGAAAAAACTACAAAATAGCTCAAAAATTCGGTAGATATCGGTTGTACATCGACCGTCCTTCGATTTTTCTATAAAAGATCAAGAAAACAAAGTATTTATCTTGTAATCAAAGCATCAGATCATATTATGTGGCACAATAAACATTTCAAGTCTCAAAATGCATTAGTTTAATAGAAAATGAGATTTATAAAAGTACGAAATCGAGCTACGTATGTTAGGAATGCCATTGTTAATACTAATAACTACGTTCATCAAGTCACTGCATCTATGATCTCTTGTTCTCAAGTCAGGTAGCTATATATATATATATATATATATATATATATATATATATATATATATATAGCCACCTGACTGGACCAAGCCTATGTCATTTATGTCTTTATTGTGCAGTCACTTGAACTCGCCTATTTCACTTAAGTTACACTTAAGTTTCTATCTTCTATTTCATCCTATACTTCCACAATTTAGACACTACTAATTGTGAAGTCGACTTCCATACTTTAATATTCACCTATTTTCTAAAAAACTAATGTATTTTCTGACTTTAAAAGTGTCTTATGAAATTTAAAATGATCTGACTGTTTTAAAATAAGGTAGTCATAACACACATACACTTAACGTAGTCGTCATACATATTAACATTGGCTTTCCTAACAGTATATAGACGAAAGAGCAAAATCTATACTATATTACTGTACAAAAATCTTCCAAATAGGCTATACTAAATTAATATACCAGTAAGGAAGAATCAAAATAGGTAAATGTTTACTTTAAGGTGGTGCCTTATATTCAAGATTTTTTTTTTTATTGTCTACTACATACCTTACTTCTTAAGAATAAAATAATGTTTTCCTTGCGCAGATCACTATTTTTCACTGAAAAATCACAATCTAAAAACTATCAAATCCAATGTATGCCTATTTTATAGGTTAGATAAAATAGCAGAAGTTCACATTTACGTCTCATAAGTTACTAAAGATATTTCAATCTATAATATCTGTGATCACAGATCACCTGATATGCTTTAATTCCTCCATTTAATATTCTACTTTCAAATTATTAACTTCAATAAACTTAGAAAGGTTTTTGCTGGTGGTTATATAATATATATATATATAAACTATCACTATATATATAAACGGCTTTGTCCTGACTGACTGAATGAATGACTGACAGAGAATCAACGTAGAGCAAAAACCAACAAAGATATTGATACCAAAATTTAAAGGCATATTTGTATGAGGTCATAGACGCTCACTAAGAAAGGATTTTGCAAAATTTTAATTTTAAAGGGTATTAAATACAAAAAGAAAAACAAGTCAATTTCATTCATTTGATTTTAAACGTCAACAATAGTCAACATACACGCGCCTAGCGGCAAAAAGATAAGACTCGAATCAAAACAAATTCTAAATCTAATATTTTCCGACCCAATTATAACTAATCCAGAAAATTGTCAATCTAAAACAAATCAAAACCTATATTAAAATTGCGCCTAAGAATTTGATTAATCCATAAAAAATAAAAATACACAGTTAAAGACAAGAAAACTTAAATAATTTGTTTTTATCTAGACGTGAAAGGTCAACTTGGAAAATAACCGAATTGAAAATATAACTCCGATCTTTCGCCGATTATAAAAATACAGAAGACCTAGAGACAAAATGAGATATACAGAAATACGAAGTAGATATTTCTAAATATAAAACATCACCTGAGTTCATATAAATATTTAATAACAAAGACATAATCTGTCGAAATATGAACGAAAATCTGGAATTAAGATGGCGACCATTAGAAGCAAGACGTTAGTTATAAAATACACGCCCACAGAAGTTTGTGATTGGAGAAGAATATCGCGGGACTTTCTTCGCCGATATGAATAGAAATTGTGTATATATATATAATATATCAATATAAGATATTTTTCTTTATCCTTTGAGAGAATTTATTTAACCCTATTCAACATTCTAAATTTTAATTGAATAGGCTAATGTAAAATCATATTTAAATATATAAATTATTAACAGTTTCTTGAATAAGTAGGATCATAAATTACATTTCATCTTTCCCCCAAAAATAAACAAGATTGCATAAGAACAATGAACTTATAAAAACAATCTCTCTGTACGCCTTTGTTGAAAAAAAACAATTGAATAATTTTTTTCAGTGTATATTTAGAAGCCATTAAAACTATATGGATGCTTTTCTGGACAGTTCAGTTTTCCTAAATAATAGTATTAAAATTTATTAAATAGAACATCAGAAGATTTTAAATTAAGGCTCTAATACTTAATCTATCTATCTATCTATATAAATAAAAATCTATCTATATAAATAAAAATGTAAATGTGCGTTTGTTCAAAATCGATAATCTCAGAAAGTTCTTCACCGATTGCTTTGAAATTTGGACACAGTATTCCATTCGAATCCACGAGTGTTTTTATATACTTTTTGAAAAACTGTAGCATCTAATGAACATAAAAACAACAAAATATATGCTCAATATTTAACAAAAATGCAAGCGCCATTACATATGTTTATGGACTATAATAATAACAGCTGTAGTCAACTGTTTCCTATATTTCCATTATCAGCTGATTTCAAACATCAAACAACTGTATGTATTTGGATTTCTATCTTTTAAGATAGGTTTTTGTGAACAACGACATCTGTTGAAGTAAAAACAAAACACACTATATTAAATATTTTCAATGTTTCCAAATGTATTGTTGTAATTAACAAATGTTTAAATCAATTATTTTGTAAGACATTCCGTTAGTACAATAACATTTACTATAGCATTAATTTCGTGAGTATAAATAAATAATTTTTTGTATTTTTTCACCGTCTTTCATTTGGTTAAACCAGATTAAATAAAAAAATTACAATAACTCAAATAACATTTTTTGTCATAACCTATTTTCATCATTATAATATTAATAACTATATTAAACCATTTGATTTATCAATATAAAATTAAAAATAATTAGGCCTAAAAGGTCATATTTTTATCTTTCTTTTAAAATTAAAAAATCTTAATAAATACAAAACATAAAATTGTAACAACTAGGCCTACAATTCAAAAAACCCATTTATTTTATAATCTAAACTGTATTACACTTCCAAATTTTATAATAACATAACTATATAATTAATTACTTCTAAGATAATTAATATATCAATATGAAATAAAAAACACTTAAAAGACAATATTTATATCTTTATTTTAAAATTAAAGAATCTTTATAAATACAAAACATAAAATTGTAACAGTTAGGCCTACAATTTAAATAAAAACTTATCTAAATGTTACATAAATTATTTTTTTTAAAACAGGTTATTGTACACAATGTTATTTTCTCGGGAATATTAATTAGGACAGAGATTTTGTATTGTTATAAATAAAAGAGGCAATTTTCAATTTATAAAATATATCATTTACCATATTATAAATAGGCCTAGCCTACTATTAAATTCTAATGTCTTTTTTTTTAAATTAGATTGTAACATATTGTTTTCTTAATTTTAAATATTATTATCTTAACGCAAGCTTTTATTGGTTTGTGTGTGTTGAAATATATGTTGGTTCAATCTAGGCCTAACTTAAAAATATTATTTGTACTAGCTGGACATCCGAATCAACTGTTTCATCAGTTATTTTATTAAATTGGCTGCTATGGTAATAAATGCCAATAGGTACATTCAAGAAATATGTATTGGTTCATCTTTCTAGGCCTAACCTAAAATTATATTTAATTTATTTTACCTACCTTAATAGCAACATACACACATAATTTATGTTGTTGTGCATATCTTTGGCATAGTACGTTTCTATTGATATTTATAAATTTCATCTTTCAATAGTAATTTTTTAGTTTTTCATAATGTTGTTTATTTATTGATACTACAGCTGCTAGACACTGGGTTTAATGCCCTAAGATTTTTTTACGATTTTCAAAATAAATTTACAAATAATATGGAATATAAAAAATGTTTTTATCAAAATGAATCCTACTCTATGTTACTCTGGGATAGTAGGCTATAGCTTTTTATTTTAAAAAATGTTTCAATTGGTCCCATATTTCCAACATAAAAATGTTCAAGTATTTCCCAATATTCAAACCAATTATAAGAATTGCGATTGGCTGAGTGAACGAGCTATTCTTGCCTCCAAGAACAAAGACGTCTATGAACTAAATAATATTATTCAGACTAAAATTCAAAGTGAGGTAGTCACATACAAGTCAGTCGACACTGTTGTAGAAGCAAATGAAGCAAATAATTACCCAACAGAATTTTTAAATTCACTCTATCTGCTAGGGATGCCACCACACTTAATGCAATTGAAAATCGGTGTGCCGATAATCATCTTGCGAAATATCAACCAGCCAAAGCTTTGCAACGGCACAAGACTTGCAGTGAAACAATTAATAAACAACGTCATAGAAGCAACAATCTTGACAGGACCTTACAAAAATGATGATGTCCTCATTCCTCGCATTCCTTTAATTCCAACAGACATGCCATTTAAATTTAAGAGATTGCAGTTCCCAATTCGATTGGCATTTGCAATTACCATTAACAAAGCTCAGGGCCAAAATTTAGAATTGTGTGGCTTAGATCTAGAAACGGATTGCTACGTTAACCAGATAATCTGTATATATACACAAACAATGGAACTACAAAAAATATTGTGTACCCACAAGCATTGTTTAAATAAACATATTTTAATTTATGTCTTTATTTATGTCTTTTATTTATTTTCCATTTAACCAGATGAGCCACAGCAATGCGTGGCCGGGTACAGCTAGTACCATATATAGCTACCTGGCCAAACCTGTCTTGATATATAATTATACCGCAAAGTCAGCAAATTATTAACTTAAATAAACATATGAAAGGTACCCTGGACAAACCTGTTGTGATATGAAATAGCGATCTAGTGTAGTCTCAATGTGCATGCGCCAAACCATACGCTATTTTACATTGCCATTATGTTTTAACCTATAATTATTAAAGGTTGTCATATTAATTATTGGATGAATATTGTTGAAATATTCATTTTACTTAAATTAAAATTACTTCCAATTTAATAACGAAATATTCATACAGTACTAAAGATCTCCACTCTCAGGAATCTTAGCTGACATCTTCCTGAATGATATTGAAAATAAACACAATATTTATATGTTTGTATATTTGTGACAATGTACAAAAACCTGATGATGTCTCATTGAAGATGAAACGGCAGTAGCTGTATATAGATTATTATTACCTAGTGATAGTGAAAATGAGTTACAAAATAGTGCCAGTAATGATAAGAAGATATGCCTTGCACCTATTTTTCTTAACATTTCATTAAATAAAAAAATTTGTTTTTGTTTTTCGTTAAATATATATATATTGGTGGGTTAACCCTTTTCAAAACAATCAATTTTTTCAATATTTTATTTAAATTTTAAAACAAAATTAGATTAAAATAATCATGAATGAGAGACAAATTTTGTCTTGTAGTTTTTTTTTTTTTCTTTTTTCATATAGATACTTCTACACAAAAAAAATATGAAAAATTTAAATTATAATATTATGTTCCAATATGACGTGTTTATAATAGTTTAACCAAACTCTAAATTAAACTTGAACCAGTCTTAATGGTTACCACTGGGCCTATTGTGGCTAGTTTAATTATTTCCGTAATGGGTTAGCAGCTAGTGTTTTTGTAAATACAATAATATTTCAAGTGAACAATATACGAACTAAACTGGGAATTAAACACAGGACCTTTGGATTTATGCGCCAATGCTCTACCAACTGAGCTATCCTAGTCGCTTCCCAGCACAGGGCACAAATTTCTCAATTGACTTTTTACGTTTATTGCTTGCAATTTTGAGTTTCTAAACTAATTACCTCGCATATGCAACATTGAAATTAATTTTTACTCATTTATCAGCCCTTACGTATGTATTTATTAAATTTAATTTTTCCGCTTATACGATTTTTTACTTAGCAGGTATTTATTGTATTTTCAAAGTGCTGGGAAGTGACTAGGATAGCTCAGTTGGTAGAGCATTGGCGCGTAAAGCCAAAGATCCTGGGTTCGATTCCCAGTCTAGGTCGTATATTTTTCACTTGAAATATTATTGTATTTTCAATACCTGCTAAGTATAAAATCGTATAAGCGGAAAAATTAATAAATTAAATTTAATAAATACATACGTAAGGGCTGATAAATGAGTAAAAATTATTTCCAATATTTAAGGTAATTAGTTTAGAAACTCAAAATTGTAGCAATAAACATAAAAAGTCAAGTGAGAAATCTGCGCCCTGTGCTGGGAAGCGACTAGGATAGCTCAGTTGGTAGAGCATTGGCGCGTAAAGCCAAAGGTCCTGGGTTCGACTCCCAGTCTAGGTCGTATATTTTTCACTTGAAATATTATTGTATTTTCAATACCTGCTAAGTAAAAAATTGTATAAGCGGAAAAATTAATAAATTAAATTTAGTGTTTTTGTACATATAACCACAAAATAATTTTTGCAAAAAAACAGTTTAATTCAAAGGTGTAATTTTTATAGCTGACACACTCCAAGAAGTTCAGTTGCCCATCATATCAACTGCTGAATGTCGCAAAAGGACAGTCTTTCTGCCACTTTACAGAGTAACAGAGAACATGTTCTGTGCTGGATATGATCGAGGAGGGAGAGATGCATGTTTAGGGGATTCAGGTGGTCCACTGATGTGCCAGGTAAGATATATAGCACACAGGAAGAAAATTTATTAAATTAGACGATACATAAAGAAAGTTGTTTTATAACCACAACATATTGTAGAATGTTAATCCACATTACTTATGGCGACCTCTGTGAGTGCTGAAACTGTACATTTGGAAGGGGTTGTGAAAGTACACAGTTTATTTTTACATAAAAGTATACACATATTCTATTGCATTCTTCTTAAAATATTACATTTAAATAACCAAGTCTTTTTGGTACTAATTTTATGGGAAGGATTATTTTTTTAAAGAAGTTTTCATTTTTCACAAACTATCCAATATTATTGAACGCAAATTACAATAATTAATATGAATATTCTAATTTTATTTTATTTTGTAGGAGTCTGACGGACGGTGGTCACTAGTGGGTGTGACTAGTAATGGATATGGATGTGCTCGGGCAAATCGTCCTGGAGTTTATACCAAAGTTTCAAACTATGTGAACTGGGTTAAGATGAACATGGAGAGTGCAAATAGTACTTCAACTCACAAACGTAATTTAATATGTAATGGTCATCGGTGCCCTCTGGGTGAATGTTTGTCACAGGCTAGAATATGCAATGGATATATGGAATGTAGTGATGGTAGTGATGAAAAAGACTGTTGGTGACATTATAAGGTGACTGTTGGCCAATTTAAATGTTCAAACATTGATATTTGTTTTCAAATATAAATGATTTAGGCTCAGTATTATTTTTAAAATGACTGATTAGCATAGTCCTGTAATTTAAACTCAGAAAGCAGTAATAATTTATTCAAACTATTTATTTGATTTAAAATGTCAGTGATTCACTTAGTACCTGTAAGCTCGATTGCTCATTAAAACTTCTACTTTAAATATTGATTTTAGAATATTATAAATTAACGTCATTTCTTTTTATAGCATAAGTACTTGACAAAGTGAAGCTGGTCTCAATTACCATTTCAATGTTTGTGTTTTGTGTCTTTTGTAAGGAACTGTACAAAATGATTTTTAAGACCTATAGAAAACAGCAAATGGTACTTTTCTCTGTCCTCAGAGAAAAAACAAAACTGAAAATTGCACTCTGTTCAAGTAACTGATGAAACAACTTTGGGTGCCTTGCACGTTACATTCTAGAATAGTATACTGTATATATTTATGGATTGACTATTTATGTATACTTATGTACCATAATATTTAAATAATACAATATTTTCTTTAAAAAAATAAATCACTAATATGTTTGTAATGTGTGACTGTACTCAAAGTATAACTTTAACATTAAACGAAAATAACAGAATCAGAGTGTGTTGTTAATAATTTAAATATCCAATATATTAAAAAATGCTCTGCAATTGTTTGTTTCATATAGAAAATGCATATAGTGACAGTCTACATCTGAAGTAGTCTACTGTTTCTATATAATATATATTTTTTAGTTTTAATGTGAACAACTATTTCAGCCTTCAAAAAATTGGGAAAGAAGAATTTCCACCTTAAAACTTAGAAATAACACATTAAAAACAATAACAAACAAAAATAAACAACATCATAATACATTACAAGACTGTAAAACGGCCCTGCAACAGTTTAACAATTACAAACTATGTTAAATTAAAATTAACAACAAATAAAACAAATATTACAAGACTGTAAAAGGTACCTCCAATGGGTTATGAAATATAATTTAAAAAGAAAATTAATTATACAACACAAAATATTACACAGCTGTAAAGAGGCTCTGTGCAATAATCGAATTGAAAAATTGATTTTAAATTTTATCAAGAACTTTCAGACAACACAAAAAGGACAATATCCTATCAAGAATTTGAGCATTATCCCCCAACATCGCCTGAATGGAATTAGGTAGGGCAAAAGTTTGACGCACACCTCTTAATACAACACATTCAATGAGGATGTGCTTAATTGACAACACTCCTTGACAAACTAGGGATTGTGGCAAATACCCCTGTTTCATCAGAAATCCATGAGAGATGATAGAATGACTGATGCGAACACAGGTAACCACCACTCCCTCTCAACGACTGGCACATATGGATGAATTCCACGAATGGACAGTATCTTTTACTTTCCTCAGCTTATTGGACTCTGTATTTGTCCACTCTTCTTCCAATTTTCTATGCAAAATAATTTTAACTGTATTTTACCATAACACTTGAAGCTCTGAAAGTTCCGTTTAAAATATATGGGAATAAGAATCAATTTCTTAATACTTTTGTTTTAATTTCTGTTATACATGTGTTGCTTTATGAATACCGGTACTATTGAATATAGGGTTTTATAGGAAGGAAACTTTTATGAAGGATGTTGACAGAATAATCTTTAATCGCAATTCTCATAAGACAAAAATATTTTTTTATTAACATGAGTAGATCAGAGGAAGTTATAAGGAAAAAGATAGTAAGTTGCCCCCCCCCCCCTTGTCTGCTTCAAACTGACAACTTATGTCAACACAGATCACTGAAGACATACAGAAACCAAAACGTTCCCGTTTCAACATGTCAAATAAAGAAAATCAGATTTCAAAATAAAACAAACAAAATAATAATAATAAGAATAAGAAGAATTGAATTTATTTTCATTATATTTAAAATTCAAGAAATATGAGACATTTTATAATTGACGTTGTTTATAATACTAGATGTTCAATGAGCACTGTGGTGAATGTGAACAATATTAAACACTGAAACCCCTAAAACAAGTTTGGTACAATAACAACACACACAAATAAAATAAAATGTTTATTTGCCTTTTGTTATTATAGTTCCCTGATGTACATTTCGGTAACCAAGTTATATCATCGGAGGGATCTGAAATAATACTAACAATATATGAAATCTTAAAAACTAAAATGCCATATTCTCCCCTCCACCCTACATCCGGTGGTTTCGGCCTATCAACGTAGAACCACGGCAATGACCTAGGTGAAAGTGGCTAACGGTACACATTCCTGTCCTTGGGAAATCCGTAGGTTGAATATGGCAATAGCGGCAACAATTTTTACAAGTAACAATAATATCTTAAAACTCCTTTAAGTATAAATATAACATGTGCATAATAACAACAAAATTTAGTGAACCAAAAAAAAACATTATATGACAGAGATATTAATAATGCATAAACCAAAAAAAAAAAAAAAAAAAAAAAAATGTTGCCTATAACATAAGGCAAATAAATATTTTATTTTATTTGTGTGTGTGTTATTGTACCAAACTTGTGGTAGGGGTTTCAGTGTTTTATATTGTTTATAATACTGTCAAATTCCTTATATTAAAAAAAGCGCATCACAAAGCAACACAATTGAAATGAAATAATCCATTGCTATGAGGATTTTTATCATTCACCCTTTTTATAGAGTAATAAATAATAGTACCTTAAACTATTGCTGGAAGGTACACAAAAACGAAAAAGGTGTGTCATCCAGGAAGCGAATAACCCTGATAAAGCAGCAATTTCGGGAAAGATTTGAAGAGAAATAATACTTATAATCAGGAAAAAGACATTACTGATTCTACAACACTAAACAGAAGCTTTACTTAAAAAAAGTAAGATTAAATTATTAAATAATTATACTTGTTAGTATTAGCAATTTAAATTTGATTAGAAACAAATTATTCAGAGTCTGTAAGTGGTGATTTGTCTGTTTGGTTAAATTTAAAGAAAATTAATTTAGATCTGGTAAGGAAAAAAAAAGATTTAAAAAACACTTCTTATTAGGAAATGAAAAAAATCATAAATTTTTAGTGAAAATGTTAAACTACCGAGTGTGAATTGTAGTACAGTATATTATTTTAAACAAGATATAAATACATAATATAGCAAATAATTAAAAATAATGTAAAGGAGTAAAATTTTCTATTGAGAATATTGGGAAGTTTGCTACATAATGAACAAAACCTTCCTCAAATCCTGAACATACTGTGTTTTAAAGATACACTACTATATGTGAACAAATGGTTTTGTTGTGAAAAGTACCTGTTGTCTCATTATCGCATAGACAAAACATTTATTTTAAGGATAAAATATGGTCATCTATTCCCATCTTTCTTCTCTATTTTAGGATTGCATCGATTACATAATTCGATAACATGTTTTAAAGAACCATGAATTCAGGTGTTTGTGTGGATGTGACAGACAGACAGACAGACAGAGAGAGAGAGATAGACCATTTCAATGTATGTAGCCAAATACTAACACAGGACACAGATAACATACATACTAAACTACATGTATGCACATTTAGATTACCATAAGCTATATGCAGAGATTTTTATAAAATGTAACATTTTAAATAATTTATTGTTTGTAGATTTTTTGGATCTATAATCAAGGAGGATGTTATCTGGTGGGCGGACTAAACAATCAAAGGTTTTCGTAACACAGATTATTAACTTAAAATTATTAGAAATGTTATATTAGTGTTTCCACTTTTGAAGGTACAAACAAAAAACCCTTTATTGGAAAATATACACATGTGTACACATTATGTTTTCATTGTATGTGATTAGTCCATTTCATCATTAATGATTACACGTTACACATAACAATTATTTTCGATTTTTTTAAAGTTACTGTGACTCACCCAGTTTATTAGAATTATTTATTGTTTACAAACTAACTAAATCGAATGGAATGATTTATAAATCACTGAGGAAAATGGATTAAATTTGGCTACAAAATTGATGATCAAGACTTAACTTATATTGAATAATAACACAGAGTATTGTCAACCATATATCCTGCCTATAGGCTATATTTATTATAAGGAGCTAGGTAATTTTTTTTTTGTAATATCGATGTAAATTAGTTATTATTTACAAAATCACATTATAACCTTCATAACTGTATAACTGACAAGTAGGATTTCCCAGAAACACAGCAATTTTTTATTTTTATTATTTTTTTTTTTTTACATTTGCAATTGTTTGTTTCTTTAAATTCAATAAAAATAATTATTTAACCCAGAACCCAACTCGTAATATACAATTTCTTAGAGAAAGGTGGATAGAATTAATCTATGCAATTTTCATAATTAAAAAAAAAAAAAAGATTACAAATTTTGGAATTATTAAGGACAGGTATTAAAAATCTTCAGTAACGGAAGCCAAGATGTCACAAAAATGCATATATATTCTTTATACAACAAAATTTTTCTAATTTTTTTTTCAAAAGTTTCGTAATGTAGTTATGAATAAAAGTGTATAAAAAATGTATCAATTTAAAACAATTTTCATTAGAAAATCTTACAAAATAGCTAAGCAGGATAAAGTGAAGGCGATTTCCATTCCGGATGTACGACTTTGAATGTACAGTACAAACACAATTATTGCAACACTGTAAAACTGTGATATACTAAAAGAAAGTCCAGGGTTTTGTATTTACAACCATATAAGAATTATTACCAAACTTGAGACATTAATCATAAACATTTGACCTTTTGTTATCGGCAAAAATTTTTAAAGCACCAGTTTGATGTTTGTCGCTGTAGGAGCAGAATATCTGTATACAGCAAACTATAAGAGTGACGATAATTTGGAAGGTATAGAATGAAAGACAAAAAAAAACTTAAAGATCGTGTCAATGTGGGGTTAATAGATCAGAAATATGAACTCGAGAAAAATAGACAAATATAACGTATTTTATAGTCTGCTATAGTAAGCGCTGATGATAAGACAAAGCATTGTCAAAGATCATTAAAGGTAAATGATTTCAGTTAAGGTTCATTTTTGTTTTTTAACAATCATTTCTGAACGATATTTTTATTTACCTTCTAATCTTCACGCTTCACTAAAATCTGAACAAAATCAGTAGAGCCGATTTTAAGGAGAATTTAGGACCAAGTATTGTATACTGTAAGGATCAAATGTGAGAAATATACTTAAAGACATAAAGACTTGAATTTAAATTCAGAGTAGAAAAAATTTAACCTTTTTAATTAGAAGCTATAACTCAAATAAGTCACGATTTATTTCCATTTTGACTCACGAATGAAAAATTGAATAAATTAAAGAAACCTTGTAAAGAAATCGAATTTATTTAAAATTGCATATATTACACATCATTTATATTTTAATATATTAAGTTAAATATTTAAACATACACCACCAGAGATTATTTCACAATAGTTATAAATTAAAATCGATCGTAAAAGTACAAACACTGATTATTATTATAGAAAATATGATTAATAAAATGGTACAGTTACACAACAATATCGTTTATGAGTTGAGCAGAATTTTAAAATACAATAAAACTCTTTGTTTAATTCAGTAAGTTCTGATAAAAATAGAAATAAAAATACAATTAATTAGAAATAAATCTATAATATTAATTTTTGTATTTTTAATGTATTTTAAAGTAAATTATTTCAAACTCATAATCATGAAATAAACATCTATATTGTAAATGTAATTATTTTTTTATAAAATAAATAAAAATATAAAAATAGGCGTTAAAACTGAATAATTGTTCATCTTTGTTTAGTTCTGCCTGACACTTTCATTTACGCCCAACATTAAAATATTCACCAATTGATTATATATTTACAAATTCACATGAATTTAACTGAACAATTACAATATACACATTGTTATATGTTAATGGATATTAACATGTCTACGTTCATTTTAATACAAATTTTCATTAATTAGATAGAAGGGAGTATAAACTTTAATTTGGGATCTATTATTTAGTGATGAAGAATTATCAATAAAAACAAATAAGTGAAAATATAAAGTAAAATACAAATAATTACAGGTAATTCGAACATACTAACAGAATACAATGCACCTTCCTATATCATTTCTATCTTTAAAATATTTTCTCTCCTCAAAATGACTTCTTTGTTGAAAATGAAAAATATACATATATGAATATAAATGGTTATGAATTACCTTACACAGCAACCTCATTAAAAATTAAATGTAAAAAGTTTTCTTTTGTATGCATAAAAAAATAAATTTAGAAGTTCAAATTTCCAAAAGATAGAATTTAAAGCATAATATTTATTTCCAAATAATGCAAAACAACAGTGAGACCATTGTTCTTTATTATCAGAAATTCAAAGGAATTTATTGAAAATCATATCTATAAAAAAATAAAAAATGTGTAACATTTTAAAATAATTAATATCCAATTAATCAATTGATTTTAAATACAAAATAGAAAAATAATCTTTCATGATAAGGTTTGAAGTTCACAAAAAGGCTCTAGTATTGCCATCTAACGGGCCACTTCAAGAACAGCACACAATATAGCTTCTCCCACCCTAGCGCATTCTGTACTGAATTCACAAATATCCACCTTTTGCCTCCCATATTGAAGTCTCACATTGTAGGAATTTTAGGTATTAATGCAATGCATTATCTCGGATAAAATAACCAATATGTTGTTATACACTGTTATAAATATTAGTGCATTATATATATATATATATATATATATATATATATATGTATAAAATCCCAATTAATTGTAAATAAAACTATTAAAAATTATGTTACAAAAGTGAGTATATATACTTTTGGATTTAGACCAATAAATCAAAATAGGAACTGAAAGACAATTTAAAGAGCTTGTTAGAAAACTTTTAAATAAATAACAGCAATAATAAAAAATAACAAATAGGAAACAAGATTAAAAATTACCTTTGGTAAAACATAAATACAAAATAAATTATAAAGTTTTATTTATTATCCTCCCTCATTTCTATAAATGTAATAATTAAAATACAGCCTGAACTGCAAATTTTTTAAAATAATCATTTTATGTTTTTCACTTACATTTACATCTTTGTACATTTTTAAATGCTATTTAATATTTCCAAATGCAAGTTAAACATGGTTTAAAACTTAACAGTATTTGGCGCCTATGGGTATGAACAATTAATTACAGTTTCAAACACAAATCAAATATTCAGATTTTACACATCATTCAATAAAGCCAAGTATAATTAAATTTATAAATTATTTCTTTTTTTTTTACAGTTTATAATAATAAAATGTATGAAGATATAATCTCTTTGCGAATGAATACATTTTCATTCTATCAATCAATCTGATTGTAAGGATTAAAAATCACAATTTAATGGCAATGATTTCTGATATAAATATGATATTCTAGCTTACATGATTGCAAGGGAAATACTGTCTTAGAATTTCTATTGATTAATTATTAGGCCTTGTGGTGGTTATAAATTCACAATTTAACTATACTAATACTGATTATTCGTCAAGATACGAAATATGGTTTATATTAATGAATATTTTTGTTAGGTGTTTTTTTCTACCCTATTTTCTTTCTTCAAATTATATCTTTGTATTTTCATATTGCCATCATTGTATACATTAACCAAAATGTATTTAAAGTATTAAGGAATATCAAACTATCCAAATTATTCTCTTCAAATATAGTACACAATTAATATATTAAAAATACTAGGTTATTTATTAAACCTAGAATGATTCTCCTTTTCAAACATAATTGTTTTGTTTGAAATGTTAAACAATATGTTTAATAATAATTATACATAGTGATTGGATGTAAATGACAATTAGTGAAATGATTAGCTTATTAAAAATAAACTACATTAAAATATACCATATTTAGCTTCAAAACCGTCTCTTTCAGTCTTATTATAGTATATTTAATATATCTGAACAAATATTGAATATATTACTATCGAGAGTTTACTAATAATCTGTTTAGTATGTCCCTTGCAAGAATTATTTTATAAATTAATATCTTCGGCAGTGTCGTAAATGGTTCTTAGCCTTTGCTCTCTACAACGATGGTATTTAGACCTTTAGATCCAACTGTTGTCTTAAATTGTTCTGGTATAGGATACTCAGCCTGAAACAAACGGACAATCAATAGTTTTATATTTATTTTATTTTGTAGATCTTGGGTTTTAAAATTTTGAATTTATGTGTGGAATTTAGGTAAGATTCACCTGTCACACAACAATGAATGTTCTGCTATAAATCATAACCTTATTCCATCTGTTTATTGGAAGTATTGTTTCATTGTTGGCAGTTTCTGTTTGTGTTTAAAATTAAAGTTGTGAGAAGATGAGAGTTGAACATTGCTCGCATATTCAGTTATTCATGATTTTTTTAAACTTTGGAAAAGTCTTTCCTTGCCAGGTTCCACACCAACTGACAGACATCCACAAAGAGAATCAAATGAAAATCTCCCAGAAGCTTTTGATATCTTTCGAAGATGAAGAAGACTCATTTCTGATCTAGGTAATAACTGTATATAAGACAATTACTTTGACCATTACTTTGACCTTTAGAGTAAGCAACAAAGTTTAGTCTGGAAATATCCTTAATATTCAATGATAAAACTTACATGTCTGCAGAAAATTTGGATGAAGTCGATATTCTGATATATATGGAAGGTCTCATAATTATTCATTTCACACTAAAAATAAAGTTTAAAAAGAAAAGTAAACTAAAGGTGTGATTTTACTTCAAGTTAACACATGACCTGATCTGGCCAACAAGACAAACACTGCCTTTAATAAACCAGTTATGAGTTACAGGGCTGCCACCATTCAGTTCTGATCTAGTTTCAAGCCATTTTCATAGTTTTTGCCAATTGAAATATGAGCTACAAGCGAATTCAATAGTTTCTCTAGTAAAAATGAATTTAAAATTGAAGGTGATCACACATGTACAACGAAAAATGTTATCTACCAACTACAGTTCAGGTTTTGCCCAGCTCAATATATTGACCTAACCACTGACAACACACCAGGATGAATGGCCACAGACATGACGTGAAAATCATGGATATGGAGAAATCAACTGTACAACATGCAGCAATCCACAACGTTGTCACTTTTGATGAATGCTTCACAACAAAAATCATAAAACCACTCCCTTCAAAATGTAACTCCTCAGAACTAAGAAGATGGGAACTGTCACATCAATGGGTTACAAAATCAAGAGAACCTCCTAATCTTAACCTTAGATGAATCATCCTTTATCCTTTTCCCTTTCCCAACAGGTTTACAAAAAACAAACAAAAAAAAATCTTTGGTTCAACACTCAGTCTTCAGTCTTCTTCTTAACTCTACTGATTGAGAAAGTGAACAGTGTTTATGAAATATTTCAAAACTTTAGTGTTTTTTGTGTGTTTTTTCTTACTTATGTACTATTAGGTAATACCAAGGACCATTTTCCAAGGTAAGCCCGTCTCCTGTTAATACAAAATCTAACCAATATATAAATATATATATATAAGCTTTAGCTATACAACAGGTGACATTGTCAAATAGGAGTCATTTTTGTTCTAATGTAGACGTCATGTAAATGTTCCAAAATTAGTTACTTTAAAAAGCAAAATCTTCTTTCAGGAAGGAATTATACTTTTTTTCCCCCCATTACCCTCATATTAACACTCTTATAACTTACAATTTGATTCCGCATTGGTCCAATCAATACAAATTTGTACAACATTAAAAGATATTTGCATTTCTAGATTGATGGTTAGTTATATAAGGTTAAACACAATCTTAATTGATTCACCTAACAAAATCTAAAAAATTATACAAATACGAAATGATATTTTTGAAATTGGATAACAATTGTAATATTTTATATTTGACTGCCATTTCAAATGAGTTTTTACAGTTGAACTAGATTGAAAATTGCATTAAATAGTAGAGTAGGATAATTATTATATAATTTTTATGTGTACAGTAGAACCTCTGTTAACCAGCCTCGGATTAATCGGTCCTCGGATTAACCAGCCTATATCGTAGTGTACTGGTTGGATGAGAGTTTCCGAAAATAAATTGTAATTGAAACACCAAAGCGGCGGCGAGTCAAACGACTTTGTCGATAGCGGTATCCCATTGTCACCTGTCGGTATAGCAGACATACACCACAAAAACGTTTGATAGGACGCTTTTTTCCCACGAATCATTATGGAAAATATAACATTTCTTTTCAGTTTTCTTCTTGTCTTTGACTGGTTATGATCTACGTACAGTAAATACAGTAAATAAAAATGAGGGAGTTACGAAAACGGAAGTGTATGTTGGTTTCGTTTGAGACGCGGTTAAATGTGTCAAAAGACTTGACAGAGGGGAATCTGTAAAAAAGCTTTGTAGTATTTAATTTTTTCATGTTTGATGTATAATATACATAACATAATATATATGATACATTTGTGTACAATAAAATGAGTTGCAATAACATCTTAATTGCATAATTCTTAGCGCTACCTGATTAAATAAGCTTTTTTTGAACGAAAACCGATTTTTCACGGGAACCTCGGATTAACCGGCCAAACGGGCAACCGGCCCGGGAGTCAGTCCCGACTAGACCGGTTAAGAGAGGTTCTACTGTATTTTATTTTTATTATTAAAGATTACACTATACAAATTTGATATACTTACAAAATCACCATTTCCTTTAGGAACCAGTACATTCATTTCAGAAGATTTAGAACTAACAATCTCAACTTCTAATGACTCAGGACTCAAATACATCTGACAACCATCAGTTTTATCAATTGAAATTGTTGGTACTTTTCCTAAAACCTATGGCAATAAAATAAAAACACTGAAATTAATATTTAAAAAATGTCTATATTCAAAATATTATATAATACACCCAAGCTTGTTATTAGCAGATATATTTAGAAATACAAGCTATTCTAAACACATGCATATTTTAACATGTCACAGAACAATATTAAAGGTGATAAATATTACACACCTTGAACATTTATATAAAACTTACCACAACTGACTAAATGATACAAGCTTTATTTAACGACTTACAAACTTATAAAAAACCAGGACACAATAGTTAGTTCATCATCTGCTTAGTTTAGATTACCATTAATTTTGCAAAGTTTTTAATGTGTATTATAAATAAATTATTATTAAATGGCAACAATAATTTTATTTCTAAGATTTTAATAAACGTACATCAAGGGGCTAAATCCACATAGGATTGAAATAATTGAGGACCTGAAATTGAGGAAAATCAGTTAAAATCGTCAAAACCAATAATATTAGATTCAAAGACTGTTGATGACATAAAATGAGGTAATTAATTAATCATATTAATCATAACAATCTTGGAAGCTAAAATAAATCATGTACACAAAATATTATTAGACTTGGTCAGTGTATGTGACAGATGGGATACGAATATTTATCTTAGGGCAGGGAATTTGTTCTCTTGCATTTTGATGAGAAGTTTAAATAAAGAAGATTTTCTGTTATATCATATATATAATGTTGGACAATATTTAAAATACAATTGAAAATTACTGATGAACAAGACAATTAAAATGGTTGTTATATTTGACAAAAGGTAAAAATACAAATAGTGTTGGATTATACACATTAGTATATGCTACATATGTATATAACCAAGCATATAAATTTGACAAGCAATACGATATAAAAAATACCAATAACTAATCTAAAATATTTTAAAATAAATGATGATACCTGCATCTGAACTGATTGACAGTTAACAAACTCTACCGATGATACTAATGAATCAAAAACAATTGCAGACTTGCGACACGAGTCCAGAAATATTGAGTTTATTTTCCCTTTAACAGTTAAAGTTGAATCCTGACAGCCGTACATATACACCACATTGTTCATCTCTGCACCATCAACCACCAGTGTGTGGTTACCTTTTTGATGTTCCTAAAACAAAATATGGCAATGTGTTCAGTGTTCAACATTGAGGGTACAAATTATTTCAGAGCTTAACAGTATATCTATATCTTTTATCACACTGTATTATTATTAACATTAGAGAGGAAGTAAATTAAATTTCCTATTACCCCCCCCCCCAATAAATTTGAAGAGGACAAAATTAATTACATTTATATAGAGAGCACAAACCACAATCCATATTGGTAAAGATGTCTTTTGATTGTAAGAGACCAACATAAAATGCAATTTTCCACCTTTCCATGCATTTTGCATATGGTTAAACTTCAAAATCTGAAGGAAAAAATGAGAGAGAAAAAGCATGAATAATGTTCCTTACTTCTAATCAAGTAGGGAATTTTGTTACCAATATGTAAAAAAAGAAGGAATATTGATTAATATCTAGTTTCTCAAATATATTTCTATACATAGTACAGAAAAAGTTACAATATAGGTGAAAAAAACCAGTGTCAGATTTTTCTCGAAAATAAATGCTTTGAAGTCATAAGAGTCCAAAAAATGGTTTTTGAAATTATGTCTGTCCATCTGGTATCTGTTGTCTGTGCTCTACAATAAAAACTAGTGGACCAATATTAATCAAATTTAGTATCTGTAGTTTGGTCATACCTTCAGGTTTCCCCCCCCCCCAATAAAATGTGGTCTCAAAGTACCCACACAAAACATAATACTGGTTGATTGTCATCTCTCAAAAATTATCAATATGAGAGTTATCGGAAAAACAAAAAACAAAATCCGTCATAGAGCAATTATAAAAGACGTAATTTCTCAAAATGTGCTCTTCCCATTTCATTTGCTAAGTGTTTTCATATTTTACAATGCTTGATTCTTCATACAAAAAAAAATTTCTATAATTAATTGTAGTAAAATTGTATGAGAGAAATCAATTTTATTAATTGTTCTTGAAAATAAAATACTTACAACCAACCATTTTTTACCATCACGTGAAAATACTGGAGGTTTGTTAGGTGGAGGTGCCTTGACTGGGGTGACAGCTGGAGCTCCAGTACTAACAGGAGCTTTAAAAGGCGCAGGTCCAGATCGAAGTCCAGGGTTTTTATGTGTCTGCATTTCTGATGTTACTTTCTTGAGACCTAGACAATAATTCATTATTTTTATTATTGGTGTTTAATAATTACTAGTAATTATAGTGCTATTATATATAATATATTAATACTGATTATTGTTTTAGATATAACTAAATCAAATTCTTTTAAACAAATTTCATGGTATTACAAATGCTATTTTTAACATGTGTGTGTATATTATAACACGCTAAAAATAGCATTTATATATATATATATATATTTTTTTTTAAGGACTTACCCTATATTTAGTCAAATATGATTATTAAAAATGCTGTTTACATCATTAAATAATGTGTACTTTTTATTACCCTGGTACAAGAATATAGGTTGAAATATAAAATTTAAAATATCTTTACAGTACATTTTTCAAAAGAATGATATTAATTTATGTTGAATGATCTTGAATACTGGATTAGGTCTTTTGACAGATGAAACATAAACTACTAAAAGCAGTGATACAATCAGCCCATTAATCTTTAGCTTAATAGACAATAGTCAGGTAATGTGTAATTGGTAAACTGAAATTCTTGTTCTTCTAGTCTTCTCAAACAAAGTTTGCTATCAATTGTAGCTTTCCAATTTTCTTCACAAAAGATGGATTAACACGATAAATGTTTAAACCGCCTTGAGGATTAAACCTGGAACCTCTCATTATTGAAGCCAGTGGGCTAACTACTAGACCAGCCAAGGGTTCACAAACGAAATCTTCTTCAAGTTGACAACTATTCCACTATTTCACAATGTTGGTAAAAAAAATTAACTTTAATTTCTGCCAGCAAACTCCACTTAAACTCCCCTCACTCCTCCAAACAAAGCATCATTAAAAATGTATTTCTTGCTGGAATAGTAATTCAAAATAATTGTTAATGCAATTCAGGAATTCTAACTAGCCTTTAGTACCTTTCCAAATATTGGAAGTGGTCTAAAATATAGAAGTGAATCATGGTATTGTTGATGTTGCAAATTGTCATGGTTGGGACATTCTTACTGGAAAACCAAACATTCTTTGAACACATGAAGCACTGACAACTTTCCAAATGAAAAGAACTAATATAGCTGAAACTTTTGTTATAAGACTACTGAAGAGAAAGAAGAAGAAGATCCAATGTTACTGAAAAAACTACCATAATATATATTTATTATTTGTTCCCAAGAGCCAGTAATTTATAAAAATGAAGAATTATATAGAGAAACAAAATGGCGAATAACAAAAACTCTTATGGACATAACCAAATTAAAAACATTCCATAAAATAAGAGTGTGCAATGTAATGATAAACAAAGAAATAAGTGATTTTTATTATTTTGCTATGTAACAGAGTTAAAATATTACTTATAACTAACATATATTTATCACTATTGTTATCTTTGCCTAAATTATGTAAACTCTTTAGTTTAGGTATTATTTTTTGATACATAATAAGGTGGGACAACGTATCTAAGACTGCAGTAGTACATATTTTGTTTGTTTGACATGTCATGGAGTCCAGAAGAAAGAGAATCTGTGACCTCCAACAACCTGACATAAATTTTGACAAGGACACCCGCATAAGATCCTGCATGTTGTTAGAGGCACCGCGGTCGGTGTTAGGTGAAAAAGAAAGAGGAGCACAATAGGCTCATAGCTGAAGTACCAGAGGTCAATTAGAGCTTCAGCAATATGTCCTCAAGGATCACTCTGATGGTATGTGCTAATACGTCAGGAAGTCATGTGTTAAAAACTGTTGGTTGTGGGGAAATCGAAATCTTCACATGGATTTTAAAATATCAAGATTGAATCTCTGCTAGTCACATACATAAGTCAAAGATGAGTGTGGGTCACTAAAGAAGTTTTTTACGATTGGTATGCTAACAATTTTTCCCCACAAGTAAAACAACACTTGAATGAGAAAAAGTTGTTAGTGAAGGTCCTTATCTTATTGGATAATGCACCAGGACATCCTGACAAGGAAGAACTGAGAGTTAAGACAGCTAATGGCTATATAGAGGCTTTGTATTTTCCAATAAATACAACCGCTCTCTTTCAGCCAAAGAACCAAAATGTTATTAACACTCTCAAGGCACATTACAAGAACCACCTACTTATGGATCTTGTAAGTCAACCTAACACAGACATCACATCCATCTTGAAACTTGAAACAATTGAACATCAAGGATCCCATTGTCTATGCAGTGTTTACTTGGCGTCAAGTAAAATCTCCTATGTTAATAAAATCTAGGAAAAATATTTGGCCAGAAAATCCACTTCTTCGAAAGAAATACAAAAATAATGATTTCAAACTGATTCTTGAGGATACTCTTGCAAATTGCAATGAAATTGAAACTAAACAAGAATTAGTGCAAGAATTACAACCATGGGTTTTAGACGTAACCTTACCGCAGACTTCGCAGACGATGAAATTATCACTGAAATCACAGAACCTATTATTAACATGATTCAGGAGGCCTCAGAATCAAGATTCACAGTCAACTGTGATGAAGCTGAATCAGCTGCAAACACTTAGTAATGATGGTGTAAAGAGAGGATCTGACTACGAGCAAATATTGATGTTAAAAAACATTCAAGATAAAGCATTGACTGACAGTTTATGTAATAAACAGAAGACTATCCCTGATTTCTTCGATGTGAAAATATCGTATGCCTAACATTTTAAAATTTTGTAATACATAATTCATGTTTTTAATACATGTATATACATATATCTTTTCATAACTTCTTTGTGCTCACTGTGTAAAATTAATTGTTTTATTAGCCTACTGCCCTAATGGTTTTACATACAAAAATAACTATAATTTCTGTAACTTATTGCTAATCTTGGACATTTAAAAAATCACATTTGATAATAAAGACACTTTTGGTAATCTGACACCCTCTGTCTCATACCTATTGGATTATCAAGAGTCTACTGTACTACTAATTTATTATAATTTTATTTTGACGAAAACTATGTCTTACGTAAGACAACATGATAAAACACATAAATAAAAGCTACATATCCTAATTTTAAAATTGAGTAATTATTTTCTTACTACGGGTGATGTTTTCTCCTTGGTTGATCTCTGCGAAAAGTGCTGACCGATCTTGTGGACCATCCAATGACAAATCACCCATAGGAAGAACAGGTGGTGGAGGTGGAAGGCCACCTGGAGGAGGTGGTGGCGGTGCTCCACCTGCAGATTTCTTTGCCCATACTAGACCTGTTGTATGATACTGTTTAACAAACTTCTGAAGTTCGGTTAATGTTTCGATCCATGCTTTAACCCATTCAGCATGTGTGGCATCCCTAAATAAAAATTTAATTCTTATTAAAAGAAGTTTTGTGACTTAAAAATTTCAAAAATATTTTTTAATAACAAAATCAATATTGTTGTAACTCTTTTAACTCTGGATCAATAAATTGAACTTACAATATCTGTACATACACATCACTATCAATAAAATGTCGAAAAATACGAGAGCCTGAAGGGGCTATTTTCAGCACTTTGGTAAAAAATTCATAACTTTGTTAATATGTGTGCTATTATTATGAGCAAGGTCTCAAAATGTTAGGAATAAAATGTATTAAAGATAAAAAGTATTTACTACTATTTAAAGTTGTTTAAACCACACCCCTCAACAGTAATAAACAATCAAAAACAAACATAATAATAATAACAAAATTTTAAAAATTGTTTTGGAGACTTTTACAAAATAAATAAATAAGAATTTATATGTGGGAAGCTATATTATTTAATACTAAATATAATATTCTGAATATAAAAAAAACAGGTAAAGTGAGAGAGATATGGCATACCAAATAAATAAATAAGAATAAATTAAGTACTCAAAATATTTATAATGTGGTAAGTACGCATTTGTATATATTTGTCTTTTGATATCAATAAAGAAATGTTTATATTTACACTAAAAGTTAACTTTTCGAAAATGAATAAAGACTATATAAGATTGAAAAATCAATAGGCTTTGTTGCATTAGGTGGGCAATGTATAGACCCAGGAAACTCATGAAAATCAAAAGAGTGTGTGAAATTTTGGCCTTCTACTTCATTTACACCATTTCATTATCTTCCTCGTCTTCTGTAGAAGAAATATCAGAACTGTCACTAAGTACCTGTCTACAAAAACCGTCTTGAAGATGAGGTACTTTTGATAGAGTAGGCCTATCGCTTACTTGTGTTGAAGAAGGCTGATCAACAATAAAGTCCCTATAAGTAAATAAATTACTATCAATAATGGTTCCACACATATTTCCAAATTTCTCCAGGTCACAGATGAATACATAAATATGACACATGACTATGTTCCTTATATACTGAGAGGACTATAACACTCTCCAGTAAAACAAATATATAAATCCATCAACACTTTAATTAATAATTATCTTACCTGTCATGCTAAAAAAACTGTATACATCCGAGCTTTCTTGAACCAATACTTCAATTTAAAACACTATATTGCCCAGGTCAAACTGTTATATATTCTGCCATAAACCAATTCCCTTTGAATATTCTAACTTTTTTAAATATTTAATAACAATTTCATTTAGAATAAACTCAAATCATCCCTATACAGTTTGTCATGTATAAATGTTTGTTATGTATAATCATCCCACCTTTTCAAAATTGTCATGTATAAATATTTATGAATATAAAAATAAATAGTGATATAGAAGTTTATATATATATATATATATATATATATATATATATATATATATATATATATATATATAGTTTCATTAATAATTTTTAATAATGATATAGAAGTTTATATATAGTTTCATTAATAATTTTACAATAATACATACTTTTGCTTCCAGTCTTTAAGAACTCTATTTGTATAGAATTGGCCAGCATCATTCATTTCTTTAATATATGGTGCTGGAGCAGCTCTCTGTAAAAAATAAAAATAAAAATAAAATGGAAACTTGTTTTAAATCAGTGTATGTTAAAAAAAAAAATAAAAATTCTTTTAGTTCGAAGTTCATAATAGATTTCAAATATAATAATCATTTTCATTTTTACATTTTCCTCGTTTATTAAATTTTTTTAAATTTTCTATATATTTTTAAATTAATACACTGATTCGTGTCATTAACCGTAGAACTGGTAATCAATTTTCATAAAACATCAAGGGTTTTTAATGGATATTAAAGGCTCATTTTTTAAATTTCTCCAGAATGTATAAAACAAATCATTGAAGTGTTACTAATCATTTTACTAGAATAACTGTAAAGTGACTATGTAACAATTAAAAAAATATCTTTTTTGATAATAATTTTTACATGATGAAAGTTGAAAAATAGTATTTTTTGTTGTTGTCAAAATTGTACAACAAATAACTTATATAAATTAATACCTAATTTTTAAATTAATATTATAATCCTTAATATATAGAAAATATGCATAATATTATTGAAAAAGAAAAATCTATTTACATAAATTATCTGCAAAAAATAATTACAAATTTGGAAAGCATTGCTAAGTACAATAAAACAATACATTGACAATGGCCAATGGATGAAGCAACAGACTATAGTAAACATTACCAACTTATATAAAAATAATAATTGTAATAACTACGATATACAAAATAAAGAACGAAATCACTATTTCTTTGATATAAACTTCCAAAGTATCTGACAAAAAAATTAGTGTTGATTTAAGGTTTTCAGTAAACATCTATATATATATATATATATATATATATATATATATATATATATATACATATATATATGCCTAATATTATTAATTTTAATCTTTAGAGACGTTTTTGAGAAAATATTATGTTTGCAATTTGTTTCATGGTTTCCAAATTTAAAAATACAAAACCCCCTTCACAGATAGAAAAAACATACCCAATACTATAGAAATTCATTCTTTAGGTTCTGATGTAGATAGTAGAGTATAAAAAAAAAATCTGCACCATAATGAGTTTAGAACAGGTCAATATTTTTGTGAGAAAATTATTATTAATATGTACTAAATACAATTTAGTAAAATGAAACATGTTTTACAGAAATATGTTAATTCCAAACAAGGTAGAGAGAGAAGAGAGGTGGGCAAACTTTTGGTAAAAATTAGTTTTGGTGATAGAGGGTCATAAAAAGAATACTTTCACTATGATCTCCAAATTTTGAAAATTTCCCGTCAACCAAATTGTATTTTAATCTTTTAGAGACTGACCCAAAGTATCTTTCACTAGCCCGGAAGACTAGATCTAGAGGGTCTTTATAATGAGTACAAGCTTCAAAATGCTAAGGGAACCTATTTGGATATAGATCTTTTTTAAGTAGTCTTGAGTTAGATTTCCACCTTTCACCTTTACTATCAGGTATTTTTTACCAACTCTTGTTCTCTTCTGACCATGATGTTAGAGGACTAGGAGACTTTATTTTATGATCTTTCTTTCTTTTCTCTTAGATGATGACCAAGAGGTTTCACTATCACTTTATTATTTTTTAATTATAAATAATAAAAGCAAAATTAATAGAACTACATATTATATTTGCAACACTACTTATTTTAACATTTGTGTCATCATTTTCTGTGCACGGATTTCAAACAAAAATTATAATATGTAATAAATATATAAAAAAATTTAAATCATGTATTTAAAAAAAATAAATAGTGTTATTACAAAGGTATATATATTATTTTAGACAAGCAAATTAGAAATAGTTTACGCATATTTTTCATGTTTATCAAATAAATTATAAAAAGCTGAATTTCAGACATGAAGTTTTATGTAACACTAACTATAAACGCCATAATACCATTTGTAAATGTAAACCGAACAAGCAGGTCAGTTAATACAATTGAAAGGATTTCCTTCCCCCTTAAATTTTGAACAGGAATAATCATCGAATAAATTAAAAAGTAATTGTCGTCACAAAAGTGTGTGAAAATAAAAGTGTATGAAGAAAAGAAGATTCGTCGAAAAGTATAAGGCAAATCAATCTATCTACTGGCAGTCTACGCAAGGAATCACGTTCAAGGAACCGGGAACATTGGAACTGGAATAGAACTTCAGAGTCGATAAGTACAAATTAATGGACAATTTCAATTAAACAAACTACAACAAAATTTTATTTTATGTAAATTATAGTCACCAAAGAACTTAACTAACCCGTAAAGAGAAAGTAAATTAAATTAATAAATAATAATAAATTTCAGTTAGCCGGAGCATTTTATCAAAATAATTAAAAGTAAAAATTAAAAAAAAAAATTCTGATGCACTCTTATTTCTTTATTTTAGATTAAGACATTGTAGAATAAGTAACTTGTATTTATCTATGTACTTAGAATAAGTAGTATATTAAGATATTGATTGTATAATTATTAAGTGCATAAAGTTTGAAAGATAATTGTTTTGATTGTAAATGATTTTTTAAATTTAATTTTGCAATTAAAGAAAGAGTTAAAATCTACATGTTTCAAAGTTATTTATTTTGTTAACATTGGCACGAATAACGTGCGTATAAAAAGTCATTTAAGGCATTTAGGATTTGTTATAGTATACAAAGATTAAAGCATTACTTCAGAAACCATGCAATCAACGGAAAGATCTATCCCTATCTCTAGTAAACCTGATTCAAGAGTCTGGATATATCCCTTGGAGGAGAAAAGAATTTAGGTAACTTTGACGATTCAAATAATAGGCTGATGCTTATTCTAAAAACTTTTCACAAAATTTAAAATTTAGTTTACTAATACTAACTAAAAGTTACATCACTGTTTGTAACAGATGGACAAAGGCATGTGCAAAAATATAAGAGTCCATAGTCAAAATACTACAAGATTTATCCTAAATGTTTATGTAACTATTATCTGAGACCTTAAAGAAAGGAATACCTCCCTTCCCTACCCAACCCACTATACATCCAATCTTTGTGGTTTTTGAAAACATATACAGTGACATTCATGTCATCAGTCAGATACTATATTATTTACTCTGTTGGCTAGTAGAGCACAAGCAGATTTCTTTGTTGTAAGTTTTCAAACAATAACTAATTTTGTGTTTGTACTATTTTATGTGCATATTGGTGTTTATAATGTTGAAATACCAATAAAAAAAAAACATGAGAAATGCTGTGTCAATAGTACTGACACAGCAAGTTAAAGTTCATGATGGTATTCAACAGCTTAAATATGTGTAGGCATAGTTAATGTGTGGGCTGAATACTTTGGTTACAGTTGAGAAGCAATTAAGATAACAACTACAAAGCTTAATATGTGTTGCCCTGTTGTAAAGAGCAGACTAAAGCACTGATAATGACAAAGCATGTTTAAAACTGATAGATTTAGAAAGTGCTAAACTTACATCATCACTCAAAGCTTACTACTTGCACGTTTAACTGGCATTACTAAATAGTAAATATTATACATCTAAAACGTTTTGCCAGAATAAGTTCATAAAATTTAAATTAACAATAAAAGTAACAAAAAATACAGCTAATAATATAAAAACAGAGCATGAGCGACATTGCAACTAGCAGTCGTAAACACTGATAAAACTAACATCTGAATATAAAACTTTTTCAAAGAACAAAACGAAAATACAATGGAAATAAATTTCCATATTAATAACATACCACTGTCACCCATCCTAAGGCAGGTACACTCTCACTGATGGCACTAAGATGGTTGAAGAACTGTGAGGCTCGATTTTTTTCTCTTAATTCCTGAATTGATTGAATTTTTTGTGACGTAGGTTGCAAGAGTTGTACTTCTTCAGCTTGATTAGGTTGTGCTCGCTGTTCAGCATGTTTCAAATACTGAAGTTGAAGTCTGTAAAACATAACAACATTCAAAAAAAAATATTATTTACTGTTTTCAGAAAGATTGATTACATATTATCAGACAAATTATAAAATCATAGATACAAATATTTCTTGTTTTAAAACAACTAGCAAATTCATTTGAAAACACTCCTCAATTAAAATAGGGACTGGGGAAATTAAAATGAAGTGGATATAAATATTGAAAATGTTAAATTTGTAATGTAATTGACTGTCAATGCAGCATAAAATCATAAGCATACTAAAACATTACTATTTCAGGACTTATACCCTGTTGATGTTCACATGTTGCAGTGTGGGTATCCTTACAAGGAACACATTTGGAAATAATTGTTAAATTAATAATTCAACACTTGTAAAAGTTTAAAAGATTATGTTGTTGTGACGACATCATGTGACAAAGTAGTAAGTACTGTGGTAAGTTGCTATTGGTAGTGAATTATAGCTGTGAAGGCTGGAATTATGATGATGGGAACTCAATTGTTAGACAATTAAAAATCCAACACAACGAAGTTTATGGGCTATTGTAACACATCATTATTATTATTATTACTACTATTGATAAAACTTGAAAATTGCATAGTAACAGACAAAAAATAACATGGTTTACGAAAATCAATTATTACCTGATATCAACATAAAAATGATAAAGTTTCTGATATCAACATAAACTTAAAATAAATCTCGCAAGCATTTTCCTGACCAAACAAATTTGCTGATAAATACAGTTTTCCTTAGACTGTAAAGCAGTCTTGCTATCATAAACTCAAATTTAATCTTAATAAAGAGTTTTAATTTTCATAACTCTACCAAATTTCTTGAACACATAGGGCTATTATGAACTATGTGAAATTTTACTACCAATGTCATAGGACAATCACAAACTATGTGCAATTTTGCTACTGATACCACCATCTATGATATTATCAATCATTTTAATATATTATTAATGGTTATAAATGTAAAACTATGGTTATTTTCAGTTAAGCAAGGTTAATTATAATATAAAAATTTTAAAATTGTCATTTATTTGATAAATTAATTAAAAACTAAAATGTGTAATCATAAATGACACAAATTAAAACCATTAACTTAAAGGTGATTAATCCAATTATAAAATGAACAATATAGAAAAAATGGAATGTAATGATTATAAATTTCAGCATAAAGTCAAAACGTGCAAGGTTTTTTATTAAAAAGGAAGAATTAGTAATGTCTGTAATAAATAATTACTGCAATTGTTTGTATTCATAAGTCATTGTATTTTATTTGTTTAGCTACAACTAGAAAAATTACAACTGCAATTCATGTATAAAATATAATGCATATAAAGCCTTAAGAAATGTGCATTAATTTTACCACATTAAAAATTTTCTACTTCCAAAAATTAAAATCTGTTATTTTGTGCTACACTCACAGGATGGTGAAAATGTAAAGATATAATACCTCATCAAATCTGTTAATTAGATGAGTTACAAATGTTCAAAAATAGAAAATTTATTTTTTTAATCAATGTCTATAATGGCCAATCACTACACATCAATGGTTTGAATGGTGTGTTGGGTTTTTTAACATAGAATATCTTTATTAAGGTTATAAATTAATATTTAAAAAAAAATTGGACATTTGAACTGATATAAAAACATAATTTATCAACATTTGTAATAAAATTGTAAACAAGATTTTTTATATTAATCAGTATTTTTGAATAATAATTTAATACTTGAATGCACTTACTGGAATACTTCACTGACTAGTTTGGCATGGGTTGCAACCTCACCACCGATCTTTGCTGACAGCTGGAGGTAGTTAGCTAAGGGCCCTTGGATGATATCACTATAAGCATTCGAACTCATTGCTAATGATGATGTTACAACGTCTGAAACATTATTTAATTAATATATTAGTTTTATATACTAGAGATGGTATTACTATCTCCAATAATACTATTATCCAATTAATGGTAGATTAGAGTAATTTTATATAGGACTATACAATAATTAAGTCTCTTGCACAATACAAGTAGTATAATTAATTCTATAATTTTACTGGCAGAAACAAAATGTATTTTTACATTTACTTGTCATACAAACCATTTTAAATATGGATACTGATATCTTAATATAGTTACTGTATTAAACAATGTAAAATGCTATCGATTTCTTTAATTAAAAACCAGAACAAATCATAATATATGTACAATAATATAATAAATGGTCAAAATTAAAGTCATTAATATTCTTTAACAAGATTTTAATCAAAATAAATGTATGCATTGCAATAATTTCTAGAACCAAAATTATTATTTATACTACTTTTATATTTTGACAACGTAATTGTTGGCTGAAGACCTGTAAAATATTTATCAGGTTTTTTGGTCCAGATAATTTCATTTCGTATATTCCCGTCTTTGTCAAAATATAACAATTTGTATGGCATATATAATAACAATAACATTAAACAATTAAAGAGAAACAAATGTAGCACTAAAAATGATTAAAAGCAGTTAAAAATAACAATAATAATAATAAATATAAATATTCAGCCAATAACAATAAAAAACCAACAGTAAATTAACAATTGGAAAATTTCAGTCTGGTTTCAAAAAACAATCCTCAACCTAGTAAAAAGGACTGACCTTGAGCAGATATTTTAATTTGGTTTTAAATATACTGACATCAGAAATATCACTGAACTCTTTGGGAAGTTTGTTCAAAATAAATCTATAACTTTCAAAATCCCATCATTATGAAATTTTCCGACCCCTATTGTATGTATAGCTAATGTGATCTATTGTTTGATGATCTATATTTAAAATTTATTTGATAAACTACACCATTTTAAAATTTATTTCTATTTTTCTGGTTAACTATCTTGTCCAATGAATCTTAATGCACGACCTACTAAACAAGCATACAATAATATCAGAAAAAAATGTTTGTGACCACTAGTGTTTTAAAGTGCCCTCAGAGGCTCACTTTAGTGAGCACAGGCTTGAAAATTCCGAAGGATGCAAGCTAAATCTACACCTTTATTCATATAGTATTGGGTTTGATCCCACTCTTTCATTTTTATTATTACGTCTCTCTTGACCAACTCTTGTTCTTAACTGACCCCTAAATGCTGCTAATCTATTCGAGAGATAGGGGTTTTTATTTACTATCCTTTTTCTATATATGGCAATGAATGATCAAATTTGTTTTCCAATATACAACAATTAGAATATGGTGTTTAAGAACTATATATATATATATATATATATATATATATATATATATATATATATATATATTCAGAGACATGGCCGTGAACAAAGAAAGATCTGAGCAGACTGTAGGTATAAGAATTTTGATTTTTGAGAGAAATAGAAAATGTCACCAAAAGGACAGAATAAGGAAAAAAAACCTCCAAGGAGATGCTCACAGTTAAATCGCTATAAGAGACAATCAAGAAGAAAGTTTTAAACATATAATGATGGTTGGAGAGATGTAAATGCCTAAAAGAGCACTAGAAAGAATAGAAAGGGAAGAAGGCTACAAACACGTGAAGATTCCATCAGAAGGTGATGGATTAGGAGGATGTGAGGAAAGATTGTCTGGAAAAGAAGAGGTTAAGCTAGATTGCTGGCCAATGCAAAAACATCAAAAGATAATGGTGATAATATAGGCTATATATATTCCAGTGGAAATTTTACAGTTTTGAACTCAGCGTTCTGTGAAGGAACAGATAGAATTTATATTCTTGAAAAAATTAAAATCTTATATCCTAACATTTCATGAAATGGAATAAAATTAATATGTTTCACAAAGAATTTAAAAATTTTAATATTCACGAGATGAAGTTAATACGAATAGTTGTATCATTGAAATCATGTTAAAAATTCTAAACAACAATCAATAAAATACACCTGTTATAAACAAGGAATCTGTTGAGCCGCCCACTACTCGAGAATTGCAAAATGGATTATCTGTCAACACAAGATAAGCCTGAGTTTGATTAATCCCATCATTTCAATAAATCCTATGTTAGTACCTCAATTACTTCCAATCGTTTGTATTTATTTTAAAATCTATTATAATCTTCTAATCATTATTGTATTTATGGTATTATATTTGAACAACTAAACAAACAGTTTAGTAATTCAGGTGATTGGAATCTGAGATATTTTAATTTCTCATGAAAGTGAAATATAAAAATAAACTAACAAACTGTATTTTGAGCCTACTAAGAAATATACAGATTTTAAGGATCTTGCAGTTATAAAATGAATACATTTTCAAATAAATGTATCTTCTAACTTTAGTATAGGTGCACACTGAGGATTTTTATACTGACATCAATAGCTTGGCAACAAAATAACAATACATTAACCTAGCCTACTGTTTTGTGAAAGGTTTCAATGATTTTAATTAAATTGTAATAAAAAGTGACTTATTACTGTACTATGAATAACAAATAGGTATTGTTATGATTTACAAAAGTCTCCGGTTGGTCTAGTGATTAGAGTACTCGCCTGGTGTGTAAAAGTTTCCATGTTTGATACCTGTGGCGTTTAAAAAGTTTTGGTGTTGACCCATAAAAAGATAAGGTAAAAAGTGGAGAACTACAATTCAGTAGTCAATTCTGGTCAGGAAAGCTAGAACTAAGGCAATGAGAGATTTTGATGTGCTGTCCACACATCACACGATGACAAGTTGTCTAGCAGACCTAGCCCCACAAGGAACTTTGGAGTTGAGAATTATTTTAAAAAATTTATTATTTATAATTTATTACAGAATTTTTGAAAAAATGACAATGAACCTTCACTATAGTTTCCAATAACTCAAAATTGGGTGTAGCTGCCATAAGATCAAAACACAAAATTCAGATTTCCTCAAAATCAAGGGTAACAATATTGATTAAATTTTGCTGAAATATCTCCTATAAGTACTATAACAAAACATAATTGATGTCATCTCTCTAATTTGCCAATCGTGGGTTTTCAGTAAAAACAAAAATCAGCCACTGAGTTGTTACAAGAGACATAATTTTTCTAAATTGGCTCTACCGATATCGTTCAAATCTTGGTTAAATGTAAACTTGTTGGAAAATTTTTGAAAAACGAAAAGAACCTAACCACAGTTAGCTACACTTAATACAAATTTATAATAAAAATAAAGAAAATTTAGGCTATAATATACAAATTATCTTTTAGGTAATTTATATTAATCTAATGCACCATATTTTACTTTTTGACTGACAATTACTAAACTTACATTTTGGCAACAAACAGTTTTATTTAGTTTTGTGATAAATTTGTGCAATGTTTTTGCACAGTTTAATTTATATAGGCTAGAGAAAATTACAAAAACTAATTTTAATCAAAAATTATTAAAGATGATTGCGAGAAATGTATTCCATGAATTTAGCTCTAATAGCAGTTTCTTCCAAAGTTGTGAGTTACAAGTAAAGTATTTTATTTCCAAACTCATGAACACAAACAAAAATTACAGTATATACCATTCACATTAAAATATTATCTGAAAAAATGAATGTTAATAGATATAAACAATCGAGCTGTTCTACTATTTACTTGTGGCTTTCAATTGATTTTGTTCAATAATGATACTGTAATTTTAATTTACAACACAACACAACCCATACACAACTCTACAACACTGACATATAATGAAGTCAAAAAAAGATCCTCTTTGGTCAAGATCAAATAAGTATATTATTAGTAATTAGAACACTCTGTTATATCTAAGAATATTATGAAGGAATTGAGAAACAAACAGTCAGATGAACATTAAAGCTTATAATGATGATATTTTAAAGAGTAGCAATTTAATAATTATAAAGTTAAGAGATTATCAAAATAAATAACATTAAGAAAGCACATTACAGACCTGTTAATGGGGATAAGAATACTTAAAGCATAAATATACAAATAGATTGTTGTGAAAAGTGAGATGAGCAGAAAGACATGCATAAGGGTTGAGTAAAGATATGAATAGAATACCCACGGCAAACAGAGTTAGTATTGGAGGGTTGACCAGAGGAATTGACAGTTTGTTCCAAACGAGTGGTTACGTTCTCCAGGCGCGTGAGGATAGAATGGAGTTCGGCTGCTGGAGAGACTAGAACATCTCCACCTAAAACATTTTATGGGAAACTAATGCCTTAATGTTGTAACCTCAAACATAAATAAGTATGTATATGCAGTGAAAGATGGCATGCATGTGTACTTATACGACTTGCAATGAATTAAGTATTTAGATAGAACAAGGCATTATTATAGCTTCCCAAAATAGAAATAGTAGTACAGTATCATATCAGTAAGTAAAAAGTTTACATGGTAAGAGAAAAGATATCTGAAGATAAATTATATTTGATTGAAAAAAATACATAGAAACAGGTTTAATTAAATAACAAGACCAGGGGAAAAGAGAATAGAGATGAAGACATGCAAGAAACTTGTTACAAAAATGTGAACGAATACAAAGAAAATACAAAATAAACCATTAAAAAATATCAAAACATTCAAAGTAAATACAGTAATTACCTGTACTTACATTTACAACCTATTAAAAGAAAACAACAATATTCTTTATGAATAGTTGTAATAAACATTAAGCACAGTCACTGCCAAAATTACAGAAAAATAATTCTGTTAACAGAGTTAGTGTTGGATTTTGACTCTTACAAAAACATGACACAATGACACTCGACATCTAAAATTAAGAGTTTTATGATTAACTTATTGTGTCCCAGATAACTTACTTATATTAACAAAAATATATGCATAATTTTATTCTAAACTTGAACTTCATGAATACCATAGACTTATTGTATGTAGACAATTTGTACATTAGTATAAATGGCGAAACATTATTACATAATTACTATTAATGAAAAGAGTTCATTAGTAATTCTAGGAAACTGACAGGCAGTTCAGCAAATAGGTGCCATCCTAAAATGAATTCATTTATTTATTTGTCTATAATATTTTGCATTAAAAACTTAAATAAATGAAAAATATTTTAAGCCTCATATACGAGTATAAAGAAACTAGACAATCCTAGCAGCTAAAATAGTGTAGAAATGTAGAAATAAGGCCATTATGGCTTTCATTAAAAACGGAAAATTAAAATTTCTCTAATTTAAATATGAAATTTCATCGGTTAAGTCTCCACAAGGAATGATCAAAAAGTAACGCACTTAACTTTTGAAAAATTGTTCACCCTAATAAACTGTTAGCTAATTAAGCTGTTGGCATATAACCCTTGTTTAGTTAGTTGACCAGTGTAGGCAACCTTATCGACATAATTTTTGCCATCCTTTGTTGTGTGTAGTTCTGATTTATAGTTTTCGTAATTCCATTTGTATCTATTCTTAATTATTTTGACTACTCAAGCCAAGGTTTAAACCTGGGTTCTTTTTAAATTATTCTGTATTATATCAGAAAACCTTTATCATATATAATTAAACCATATATATTATTAAAAAGTTTTTGTTACAGATATACTTCCTTTAACATAACTTCAAGTTAGGATTTTTTGAAAATATACTGACGACAAAAGGGTTTGTTTGGATCTTGAAATCTACAAATGACTCAAATTTAAACTATCAGAACCAATTTTCCAAAAATGGAACTTTGTGTTATTTTATAACAGACCTATATTTTTTTTTAAATCCTACAAGTGTTTAAAAAATGCTTGTGATAAACTTATCAAAATCTCTCCACCTCATTGGGCTAGAATACATTACATAAATAATGTCAATTTTAACTTTGGACTCACATGCCCTCAAATATCGAAACTGATTTTGATCATGATTAGTCTATATTATGTATATGTGATAAAGTAAAAGATAGTAATAATAATAAGTAAACAAAACAAAATCAGTAAAATGCTAAATATCACATAACATGGTTTTCTTGAATACTAATACTGTAATAGAAATATTACCTTGATGAATGAATTAAAGCCCAAAATTTATTTACCTGTCATCAATATTTTTAATAAAATAGAAGGGATGTCAAAATGTTTTTCTTATGTTCACACCACATATTACGACCACAGGTGTGCATATATTTGTAATCTATAAGGTTTTTTCCCCTTTTTTTTTCTCTCCACATTGCAACGTTTAATTTTGGAAAGTGCATAAATTTATAATTCTTATTATATTTCCTGTATCTGGGCCAAAACAATGTACATGCATGCCAAATTACAAGTTTCAACATTGTAAAGTTTGGCTACAATTTCTGCCAAACACTGGTAATACTGTCCTGAAAACATAAGAGTTTTTAATTCATCAGCTGATTTGAAATATTTTGTTATATGGATTCTATTTGATCAATTCCTGATTTAGCAAACAGTCACCAACTGGTCTCACTCTCGCTTCATGAGTGATATTTTCAGTGTTCAATTCCTGTATGGGTGAGAAGCTCAACAATTTACAGTGTTGGCCCAGGATCATACAATTGAGAAGCTACAATTATTGCTAGCGAACTATGGTTGTGAATGTTAGAACAATGATTGGGAATTTGATGTGCTAGCCACGCATTAGCCGATTAAAAAGCAATCTAGGAAGCCTAGCCTCTTCACACATATTTCCACATATACATAACTTTGAAAATCTGGTTAACCATATATATTATTTATAAGTTTTAAAGATGGCATCTACTTTAATTGTTACTTAATGCCTTAATGCCCCAGCTGATTTAATTGTTAGTGTTCTCACTTAAAGAGTAACAGGTACCAGGCGTAAACATTTATGATGTTAACACAACATCGCAATTGGGAAGGAGCTGCATTTTAGCTAATGCTAGTTGAAAATATTAGAACAACGATGACGGCTAACCACACATTACCCAACAGAAAAGCAGTCCAACTATAGTAGGCTATTAAGCCATTGAGTTTAGTTTTTTTTAGCTTGAACTAACAAACTTGGAAAATAAAATTTGATTTTGAGACAATTAATTTTATTTTCAAATTTCATTAAATGAAAATTGTTTAGGCATAGTTTTTAATTAATTATGAAATTAATAATGGACTAAATATTTTGTATTTACAAATATTGAAAACTTGGTATGGTTTGTTAAAATTATTTTTGTTACACAGACTATGATAATAATCAAAACTAAGAAATGTTATTTTACCTTCATATATTATAATTTGTATGCTTTTGTAGATACAAGAAGACATAAGACCACGTTTTGTATATTTCAAAATCCTAACACCAAGACACCATTGTGTACTTCTTGAACTTTCGCTCTAAGGTGTTGACAGGAAAATAATTGGTACATAATTAATGTACAAACTTTCTAATACAAACTTACTGTTATCTTATTAATATTAGCTAAAACTGTACCCAAAGTAATTATGTAAATCCCGACAGAAACATGGCATATTTTAGCAGCTTAATTAAACCTATATGGTGGCAATAGCCTCCAAGAGCATCTCATTACATAAATAAATGGTGCTAAAATATTGCGATGAAATTTCTCACACTCCCACCAACAAAACAAAAAATCTTAAAACTTTTCTAAAAAATTTACTATATTACAAACAGATGAAAAATAAAATAAAAAGGAGTATAACAATAATCACTTTAAAAACAAATAAAGTATAAAATTTTGATGCACTTTTAAAAAAATTTTCATTAAAAATTTAGGAAATTTAAAAATCAATCCTAAAGTAGGTACTATTCTGAAGTAGAAGATAAGATTACAGTATTTTATTTTCACATGTATGTCTTATGCCACATTTGAGTCCTATCCTCATTGTGCTACTTTCCCATTAGCGTTTTTTGGACTTTTCTTAAAGGTTTCACTTTAGAAATGACTTATACTACAAATTCAAAAATGTTAATTTTCATTATTACAGAGGTCAAAGAGTGGCACCCAGAAGATTCCCTAACCTAACTTTATACAAAATATATGAATGCACACTTTATTGTTTTGAAGCCCAAAATAAATTAATGTCCTTCCAAATACGTATCAAACAGATTTTTATCCTTGTTCTTACAGTGCCACATGAATTCACATAAAATACCCTCCTGACAATGTTTCAGCTGTTTTGTCAGGTCAATGTTAAAATTGTTTGTTGGTGGCTGTGTTCTTCTTGAGGTTTTGCTCTTGTATTTCTTGTGGAAGATGTTGGTGTAGAAGGTCCTCTTTTATAAAATTTTAATTTGATTTTAATCCGAAAGGTTTTAAAAAAGGAAACCTGAAAAATATAGTCTAATGCTAGCTACGCTTCTACCATAACTTGCTTTACGTGTAACTATTATTTCTCTGAATGATATTTTCTTTTACTTATTTTTTACCTCCGTGTTTGGGGTCATTAATTTTCACAGTTTACTAAAATTTAAACAAAATCAGTAGAGCCAATTTTGAGAAATCGTGTCTTTTATACAAACTTTTACTATTTCCGATAACCCACAAATCGCCATTTTTAGAGAGTTGGGGAGTAAATCTTTTGTACGAGTAGTTAAGGGCTACATTTTAGAAAAATTTGATCAAAATCGTTCTATGTTTTTATGAAAATGAAAATTGTATGTTTTTGTCTTACAGAAAAATGAAAAAAAAAACTACCCGATATATGGACAAAATACAACCAAATATTAAATTTTATTATAAACGATATATTCGTTTGGGCTGTAGAGTCGACAGACCTAATTCAAAAAACCTTTTCATTTATACTCGAAGGACTTAAAAACTGATATTTCCGCAAAAAATTGACATTGATGATTTGCCTCATCATATAACTTTCTCTACTTCGTATGTCAAAAAGTAAAAACAATATAAGGAAGGCAACATACTTCCTTAAACACATTTGACGTAATAAATGTGAAACCACTAAAACTAAGAAAGCTAAAATTTTAAATAGATCTCAAAATACAAACACTATTTTATATATTCCTTCATTAAAAGTTAGGAACACAATTTCTCACACAATAACGTCAAAGAGCACGAATTGGAAAAAAATATAGTAAGAACTCTTCAAGTTTTTCTGACTAACGAGCTTCAGTTTGCACACGTCATTGTTAAAAAACAATGTCATAAAAATACTGTTGCCCTATTAAACTCTACTTAGAAATATATTTTTCTTTGTGAAAATTATTATTTGATGTTTCAAACGTCTTCTCACTCGCATTTCCACGTATGTGATACTAGGTACTTTCATGTAATGTGTACAAATTATATAAAATTAAATTTGAACCCAATTTCTCACAAATAATATGTTTATTAACTCAAAGACGTTTCAACTACAATGTCGCCATCTTTAGTGATGCATGAGTTGCAATAATCAAATCAACTATAATAATGAAAGCTATAGTTTGATTATTGTAGCATCACTGTAATTTGACTTTTATTTATAAGCTATGTATATTGAAATATTAATTAGATTTGTCCCCCCCCACTCCTTTCTTTAATCCTGTGTTAGACTAATAAAGGTGAGATAATAAGTAGTATAACACAAAACTACATCATCAACTGAGTTACAACCTGCAACCTTAGATTGTTCACTAGTCAGAATCATAATTAGATAAGAGTAGCATTTTGCTCACCAAGTCATAATACCACATGCTGTTACCCTTTTTTGGATAAACTAAAACTTTTTAGTTAAAAATAAAAAATTAAATAATGACGAATGATAAACTTATTATTATTTGTGATTTAGCACACTTGATAGGACATTATTATTCACATTTCACCAAAATTTTAATATTATAGGCTAATATTCATATTATCAGAAATTGCTCATCTCATGGCCGATTTATTATAGGCCTAGTTATTTTTATAGATAATGTATAAACATGTATTTTATGAGGGACTACAAACAATACTATTTGTTTGAAGATTTTGGTGGTTTCACAAATGAGGAATGGAGGAATTTAAGCCAATTTTATAAAAATAGTTCAAATCTATTTCAAATTTGTTGGTCTCATAACCACCAAAGTTTTGATTTTGACTATGTTTATAAACACCTAAAATATGTCCAAAAGACGTGCATACGGCCGCGTACATAATTTGATTAAAACCGTTGATCTCATAATCAAAATCAACTCACATTCAAAATTTGATCAATATCTGTTTACTCGTAGGACTGAATTAGACAACATACTACAGACAGGCTAAAAAAATAAAATTTAAAAAAAAATCTGAGACTTCAAAACGGATTTAAGCGAAAACTCGAGTAAATTTGTTTTAACTTTCACTTCAATTTCTCTACGTTTGGTAAAATAAAACAACATAAATCTTAATCTAACAAAAATATATTGAAGGGTCTGATATAACATAATAATTATCTAAATTATTTGTGCTAAAGAAAACAAAAATTCCAAAATAAAACATTTTGTTACGCTTAGCTGATTCCAGTTTTATCTTGAACTGAGATTTTCTATAAAAATACAAGATTTGATGTCTAAAGGACACATTGTTCTGGTTGGAGTACATTAATTAAGTTGGTGCTTTGTAATATATATAATTATAGTTGGCTGGATATACTGTACATATGTATACAGTAGGGCCTACACATATGTAAAAGAGAACGATTGTATGTCTGAAACCGCAACTAGAGAACCGCTCATCCGATTTTCAATTTTCACGCAGTTTTCTTTTCTATTTAGGGTACTTTATTTGGTCAGGTACACTAAATTAACTGAAACAATATACACTTTATTAATAAATTGGTTTTCCAATTAAAACATTTTTTTAAAATTTATAAATATTACATAATATAAAATAATTCATTATTTAAATTTGAAGAAGAAAAAAATTATAATTATTTCATAGGTTTCAAAATTATAAATGGTTCTAGTAAGAAGCAACTCTGGAGATTATAGCTATAAATAGCGGGATCGACGGAGAACTTCCAAATTGTCTATAAAAATGTTTCGCGTTTTCGAAAAGAAGCGATTGTTTAATTATTTTTATTTTATTTTTATGTCGTTGTTTATCTTCCACATTGGTTTTACAAGATATTCCTTTATAAATTTTAAAATAAATTTAACCCAGCTTCTAAGCGGATGAAGCCGCGTGCACAACTAGATTAAAATAGAAACTCACTAAACTACGACAAAAATTATTACTTTAGTTGTAAGAACGGAGTAGATTGAAACTTGTAGCCTACGAACTTTCCACAAGCTAGTGGCAAAACGGTAAACGAAGAAAAATTATCTGTTTTTAATTTGGCAGATTTACAAAAATAAACATTTCGTAATAGGTGGAGAAATGTCAGAATGAGGTCACTATTATGAGTAAGAAAATTCGTCCACTCACTCTTGAGAAATGTACAATCCATCCTAAATATTGTCTCTTTTACATGACTCACGGAACGCGGTACAGTCAATGCAATAAATATGTTAACCTTGACAGACAAAACGAAATCCCATGGTAGGTATTCATAGCCTTACATAAATAAACGTTACAATCAGTGTGTTTCATCATCACGTCTTCAACTACCAAAGCTCCGGCACTTGGCGGTAAATAAAAAGCAAATCTAGGCAGCATCGGATACAATAAGTTCAGTCACAATGACTGAAGTTGAAGATAAAAAGTTTGCATTGTCTTTGTCAAGGCATGTTACTTAAGTTCTTGTAAAATCTCGAGTAACAGCTTTTGTTTATTAATTTTAAGATCTTAGAAAAGTACCTAATTTTATTAACAAATTTATTTTTAAAACGCAAGCCGATATATCTTAAAAATGTAGTGAATACGAGATGAATTGTTAAAGCTATGGTTATGTTTTCAATTCAAGATTACACTCATGTTTAAAGCCAACATTATTATGAGGTATATAAAACAAACTGCATAAAAACACTGTGAGATCACAATTAATTTGAGCTTTTCCACCATTATTAATGAACAGCAATATTTTTGTTTTTACTTGCAGTTTTATACACAGGTTGGATCATTATTATTTACATTTCATATAAATTTGAACGCAATCACATTAGAGACGATTTATTTTTGATGACGATTCATTTTTATATGGATCCTTTAGAGGTTATATCTTTCAAAAAAAAATCATCTAAATCGTTTAAGCCGATTTTGAGAAAATCTTAATTTTGTGTTTTTTTTTACAGCTACCATCAAATTTCAACTGTTCAAAAAAATGAAACAATCCCCCGATATACACCCGGAAAATGTCATAATTTCAAAAATCATTATTTTGGACTCAACGGAACTTCAAACGGTATCAGCAAAAAAAAAACCGCCAACGCTTTTTGACCCCATCACATAACTTTCTCTATACTATGTAGATGTGAGAAATTAGTTATCCTAAATGCACTAAATAATAAGAAAATGTAAAGATCATAAGAGATTTAAGCATTCTAAGTTTACACTAACAGATGACGTCACCGAATAAATAACTAATCAAATTTCAACCATTACAGCTGTTTATGATATAATCTGAGGTTCAGCTTTGAAATAAAACCATTGAAGAAAAGCAACGATTTAGAAATATTGTGTAAAACTAAATATAACTGCATTACAAACAAAATAATATTTAATAGACGCAATAGAAAGTAATAATTAAAATTGATTTTATATTAAAAAATAAACGTCAACTCACCCAACGCACGGAACAATGTCACAATATTTTCAAAGTTTTGGTTGTGAGAAGAACTCGGAATCTCTGCCACAAGCTAAAGATATTCTGGCAGATTTTCAACACTCCCTCCCCCCCCCCCCACCTTCCCCGAGCATTTTGTTTCATGAGTAGTGCGTAGGAGTAAGAAGAATAATCTGACTTAGTAAGTACTACACCTGCTTCTTTAACTTCATTCACTAGTATTTGTTGAGTCTGTACTGGGGAGTAGTTCATAATTCACTAGTTTACAATTGTGTTTCCATAGTGTTACGCCTGGCTAACTTCCAGACGGCAGTCTGCAGACTATTGCGGAGAAAATCGAATAAACGAGAATAGTTAGAAATAAATTATTGCTGTCAGCTGATCAAATACTGAAACATTTCAGACGCCAAAGTTCATTGAAAACTCTGGACTGTGAAAATTACATATTTGGTAGCTGTTTTTTATAAAGAGTGATACACGAAGAAACGGGAAAATTTCAGAAGGAAAAGCTACTGGTACAAAAAAAATCGTATAAATATAGGTCCAAAAATTTTTAATTTCTCATTTACCCGCAATTTTGATTTTTTTACAATAAAACAAGATTTTATAAATAGATATGTTGGGCTCAGATTTGGTACACACATTTTTCATAACGAACAAACGAGAAACTAAATTGTGTGAATCATACTGTATATCCGTTGATTTGCCGATCTCAACCTTGGCACTGATGTAAGCTGATTACCTGTTGAACAAAATGGTCTATTACAGGTCTAACTTTTTTCTATGTATAATTTAGAAACCATTCACAGTTATATTACTGAGTGTACTTTTAGATAGTAAGTTAAGATGGGATTATCATAGAAACGCGTGTCTACCAAATTGTCTAGGGTAATCTTTTTATTGGAAAAACGCACATATCTTCGTCGGAAATTATGCTTTTTCAATTCTTACTTAAATTATGGCTTAATAATGTAAGGAAATTCTTACAAAGCTAAAAGAGTCTTTTCTATGGCAAAAGGAAGCTTAGCGCACAATTAGAATTTAGTCAATAATCTTCTTGTGAAAATCTTATTATATGTCAAGGATAGCTTAAGTAACTTTAATGTTCGTGGTGAAGTCCATTCCCAGTACAAGAAATAGAAATAAGTTAAAATGTTTGTCAAGTCAGGATCACAACATCTCAAACTCATAATCAGATTGCGGTAAAATTGTTTAATGTTGCCCGATGAGCTCAAACTCCTGTCATATATAAATATAAATATAAATATATATATATATATATATATATATATATATATATATTGTGCTAAAAATAAATAGTAAAAATAACAGGATTTATAAACGTTTTGTGATCTTGTGTGTCTGCGCTTCCATAAAGGAAATTGCAATAGACTTCTACAGTAGACATTCCTTAATAAAATCATACGTATGTAAACCAGCAGCACAAGTACAAACAATTGTATGTTCAGAAATGGAAGAAAACCTTTATGTGAGGTCGTAATGATTACATAATGATGCAATTTATTTGTCAAGGTAACACTCGATAGCGAACGTTGAAACAAAACCAAAGCGTGTATTAAATAATTTGTCCTGAATTACCACACATTGGAGTAATTTGCCAACATTGCTTGGCTTCGATTTGTTTAATGGGGTTTTTACGAATTGTTAACTATATATTGGTAGTTTTTGCGAACATCATTTGTGTGTGTAATAACTAATACAAGGCCAAAAACCAAAAACCCTGTTTTCGCGTAAACTTGTACTGATTAACTAATTAAAAAGGGGTTGTATGCAACAGACTGATGACCTAACGGTTTATTAGAGACCATTAGTCTCCACTTTCAAATGTAGTCTGATCTAGTCGTCATCTCTTATGGTACTTAAAATGGTACTTATCTTATGGTACTTATCTTAACTTTTTTTTATTAACGGATCCCCAATGGCCTTAATTTATTTAAGTGAGGCTTAATTTATTTTATGTTAATATAAGTTTTTACCCTGTGTATAATCTTTGCATATTCCCAAATTTTGTCTCTTCCTTAAAAAAACCTTTAAAAAATGGGCGTCTTCCTGTTTGCGGTCAGTCCTATTTACGGTCAAGTGTAGTTTAATGAGGGGACGATCAAGGTCCTAGGGGTGGAAGGGTTTCCAGTTTGCGGTCACGTCTTGAGATGTAGTTAATTTCATCCCGTCCTTTGCATACCTAGCCACTAAATACATAACAGAACGATTTAACTCTAATCACAAATCATGTCTAGTTATATAGGTGAGGTTAGGTTAAGTTAGGTTATATGACTGCAAATTGGAAAAATATAATTAGGGTAGCCCAAGATATTTTTGGGGTGACCGCAAACTGGACGATTTTACCCTCGACCGCTAATAGGACTGACCGCAAATGGGACACAACCTCAAAAATGGTTTTAAATAGGTCAATAAATTTCTAAATGACAATGGATTTAAATATCAACAATTCGTTTTTCTACGATAACTCTTTACCTGTAATCCCTCTATACAAGGTTATTGAAACAGATGTCCGCTGTTATATTCAATAAGTACAAAACTGACCATTAAATTTCAAAAGATACCGTCCCAAGATTTTTTGAGTTAAAACTAGAGGTAATGCAAAATTGTTATCATCTCCGTTTTTTCCAACATGGTGGCCATTTTAGATATAACGCTGTATTTTAAGTCTTTTATTTTTATTTTTGAGTAGTTTTCTATATTTCCAACCGTTAAGTACCTAAATATTTCAAATATTGTGAAGTCAAACATTTTCCATAGACGATTATTATTATTTTCAAAGTTAAATACAGGTGAAGTTATAACTAGATCTGGAGGAAAAGTGTAGCAACACCATTGTTATTTTGAATTATTCTGTCACATTATGGGGGAGATTGCGGACCAATACGTTTTTGTACAAAATTTGGGATTACATTTCACCAAAATAATATTTTAATTGAAGATATTGAAAATTGCTAAAGTCCCGATATAAAGCCAAAATATACCTACGTATGAAATTTGTTGATAATCAACCCACTTTTTTTGGGCTGTAGATTTCAGAAACCACTTTTTAAAATTCAGAAACGACACAAAAATCCCGACAGCGGTTTTTAACGCATTAGATAACTTTTTCTAATTTTATCATATCAGTGAATCTAGCGTGTTCAGAGTATTAATTCATTATTATTGATATCATTAGACACGAGACTAAACAAATCTGCTTGTCCGCCTGGAAACCACAAAGCGAGCAATAATCAAAATAAAACTTAACAGGAATTTCAAATCCTTTGTAACGTTCTGTCAGCAATTATTTAATTAAACAACATGACGTCATACATAAAATATTTATCTAGGTTTACATTAGTCAGTGGATTGACTAGACATTTGAGACACCAGTAACAGCAGAATAAGCTGGAACTGTTTACAGCACCGGATAGTTTATTTAGGTCTATTACATGATATTTATAATGGACTAGGTTTGATTAATAAATGTCAATAACGGCTCAAATTATGTGGAAATTATAGAGAAATGTATTAGGAAATACATTTAAAAAATGTGCATAAATATTGCTCTAACTTTCTCACACACTTATACACAAAACCAAAAACATAACCAAAAAGAAGATTTGTATGTAGGCCTAATTTCCATAAACACGCCGCGCGCCGGTTAGTTACTGATCAAAGAATATAAATAAATCGCCAACGCCGTCATTAAGAAAGTAGAATATCTCAAAATCACACATTCGACATCAATTAAAGTTTCATGAAATTTGGAAGTTTAAAACTCAAACCAATGTACCAAATCCCGTGTAAAAGAAAATTAGGATTTGTGTGTTAACTGGAAAAATAACAATAAAATTGATGGCTGTTAGGTTTTTTTTAAATCTACTGCATGTAATTTTCTTATATTCATGGCTTTGCATATTGATTTGCGTTATAAATTTTCACATTTCATCAAATGTTGGTTCATTTCTTTTTCCGATTTTAAGACAATTAAATAACCATTGTTCATTTTAAAGTTTTCACCTATCACACCCGAACAGATGTTATGTCGCAGGTGCTAAGAGATGTCGGCTAATATGGTTTTTACGTCTATAAAGGCTGTTTTTGAAGAAATTTTGATCAAAATCGTAGAGTTAGTTAAAGGTGATTTAGTTAAATAAACTATTACTACAAATGATTACGAGAATAATACTAACTACGGTATTATAAGGACATTGTTTTATACAGAACTCTAAATATCTGCTGAAACAATTAACAAAACACTCATTTTAGTGGCATTGCCTCACATAGGCCTACATAGTTATGTCATTGCATACCGCCATGAAATTTAAGACGAAGATAAAAATTACTACGTTTTGCTCGATTTTTTAAGATTACGCTTTTTTAAGACAGAAGACCTTACGGCTATATTTGCCTTAAATAAAATAGAGAAGCCCTAGCCTTCAAATACTCTAAAAATGTCAGGCTCGGAAAAGAACAAGAGTTGGTCAAGAGAAATGGTTTAAACCCAAGAATAAATGAAGAAAAGTGTAGAATTACTACATTCATACCAACTACTGTATATGGAAGGCCCTAACGGGAATCCCACAATGAACACTAAATTTTAGAAAATATAAAATTTGAGCTTTTTATTAGAAGTAGCTACAAATTTTAAAATAAACAAAAAATCAGCTGGAAATAAGGAGTACTTATAAGTTTAACCTTAACCGTTCAACTCGTTTGGGCTCGAACGTAGAATTGCAATCGACAGAAGGGGCGTAATTCTAAATATTAATTTTGAAACTGAGCAGACTTAGTTACGGATTTTTTAGGATAAAGTTCTGCAATTACTTTGACTACCCAAATAACGTTTTAGTGTAAATATGTCAATAGTGTATATTTTAACCTCTTTGTTTTAATTCAAGATTTACGAGCAGGGGTCTAAACGCTGAATAAATTAATTATTTAAACCAGTCGAGCGAATAGTCGTTACATTTATAACATTATAAGGTCGTGTCGTAAAGGGTAATGTTATTAATTCTCAAAAGGTTATGGGGTTACAAAATTTTAAGTAATTGTAATTATTTTATATAGTAATCGGTGAAGGAAGAAGACTAGACAAAAATACAGAGATTCAAAAGTCAAGTAGTGTATCTGTATTGCACGCTTGAGAAAGTAAGAGCACTTCTTTAGAGTTAAAGATATAAAAACTAACTGAGAGTGAAGGGTAGCCTCAACAAATATCCAGAGCTTTTTTAGTGTCGTGATTTTAGACGGACGAATGGGCGGAAGGAGGGAAAGGGGTGGGGGCTCTTTTTACAAATATACTGTGATTCAGTCAGGTATCAAATCTAGCAGGCTCGAAAAACATGAAACGTTTATTTAGAATCAAGAACCGTCGGAGAAGTGGTGTTACTTCTACAAATAACAGAGCTTTTAGAGTGTCAAGATTACGGACGCAAGTAAGAATAGAGGGTGGGGGGGAGTAGTCTAACAAATATACGGAGATTGAAAAGCAAAAATCAAGATTGGAATGTCGGGAAAAACAACTGTGAATCAAAACTGCACTAACTTTCTCACACACCCATTCACAAACCCTAACACTAAGCAAATAAACGTTTTGTCGCTATAAAACGTCATACCGGAGGTGTCGGTCAAAAAATTAAAATTACTCATACACACCATCTTACAAATTATACTAAACAATTATTTATATTTTTTAAATAAGGCCTTAAGATGTGTTATAAACTCATCCAATTTACATCAAGGAGGTTAAATGTTAGTTTTTTGGGAATATAATCCTGAATTGTTATATTCTATTACTGTAGCCTACTAGTAATTTAACACATTGGTTTGGAATATTAATCTACACATATCATTACAATTTGAACGAACTCTAAGTAGTCGCTTGTGAGACATTTTTTCAGAACACGACCCATACGTTTTTTTTTAAGGATACATTTTGGCGACGTTTGATAAAAATCGTTAGAGCCTATTTTTTAGAGCCCGAGATTAGGCCAAAATATGAAAACAAACCAAATGTGATTAAAATCCATCTACAACAGATCGCCATCACTTCCAAAACGTACTCAGAGCACCTTAAAACCTATATTTACGCTAAAAACACGACACCAGTTATTTGACCCATCGCATAACATCCTCTATACTGTCAATATGTGAAAAAATAATGTGAAGCTTTTGTTAGTCAAGAATAAAGGCACAAGTGGTGTAGTCTCGACAAATATAGAAAGCTTTTTTTCAAAGATTGTCAATAATATAGTATTACGCCCGGGGGAACTGAAGGTCAAGAATCTATATACATAATTTCGTAACGACAAGAAATTTTGACAATAAAATTATGAGCATCTGGTGAGTCGTAGAACAATGAGTGATGGCTCATTTTAAAAGTACTGAATCAAAGGTAGAAAAATAATGGGTTTTTTATAAAAAATTTGTACACATTAAGTAAAACGCTTATCACAATTTGTTCTTTTAAGATATTGGAACATTTTCATTCAATACAATAATGAGCCGTTTTCTCTAACAACTACCATATTATATCCATTAACAGCTTATCATACTTTGTAATAATTTGTATCTAGGATTTTTAGGTTAGGTTTTTGTTTAAAAGTAAGTCATGTTGAGTCTTCATTCTTATTATAAGTGATAATCTTAAAATTTAATTTTAACCGCCTAAACCACAAACTGATTTTAGGTTAGGTTTTTGTTTAAAAGTAAGTCATGTTGAGTCTTCATTTTTATTATTAATGATAATCTTAAAATTTAATTTTAACCGCCTAAACCACAAACTGATTTTAGGTTAGGTTTTTGTTTAAAAGTAAGTCATGTTGAGTATTCATTTTATTATTAATGATAATCTTAAAATTTAATTTTAACCGCCTAAACCACAAACTGATTTTAGGTTAGGTTTTTGTTTAAAAGTAAGTCATGTTGAGTATTCATTTTTATTATAAGTGATAATCTTAAAATTTAATTTTAACCGCCTAAACCACAAACTGATTTTAGGTTAGGTTTTTGTTTAAAAGTAAGTCATGTTGAGTATTCATTTTTATTAGGCCTATAAGTGATAATCTTAAAATTTAATTTTAACCGCATAACCACAAACGGATTTACACACTAAGCCTACTTGATTCGCCATAGATTTGTTTACAAATTAAATATTTTGAAAGTTTATTCTCCAGAACCTAAAGACGATTTTATATTACACATGACCGTATCAACATTGTATTAACAAACCCTAAATACAGTATTGTTATTTCTCTCATACTAACGACGATACCAGACATTAATGAAATCCAACCATTTGTAATATGACACCATTATTTTTTATTCACATGTAAAAACATACAGAGTGTCTCGAAAAAGGTGGACTGGTTATTCATTTAAGGATTATATACATTAAAACAAACAAAAAAATGGGAAATAAAATATAGTCGAGTCCCCTTCATTATCCGTCTATCCGCCAATTTGTTTTTTTTTTTACAAAAAGCCTAATAACTCCAGAAATAGATAAAATATTGAGTTCAGATTTGTTATAAGCATTTTGTATGTTACATTTTACAAGTGTACCAAACACAAAAACCTTATTTTTTATAATTTTCAAAATGGCGGCCGTACAAAATTGGTAACGTCTAATACCTCGAAAACTTACAACTTTAAAAAGTTCCAAGATACACAATATTTTTTTCTTTTAAACGACGAACAAAATGTTTTTTTTAATTTTTCTAGAGGTAAAAGAAGTATAACCCAGTTATTGACAAAAAATCTAAATGTGCAGTTTCTTGGTACTTGTCTACAACATCCAAAATTAGCATAACGCCAATAAATTCTTAAATTATGCAAAGTTTTATCCATGGAAACCCAAAAAATATACTATTATTATTCTTACTTTTTATTGTAGTGTTAATAATAATGGAGATATAATGTCCACGCCATCATTATTAACGCTAAAATAATAAGTAAGCTTGTTAAATAAAAAAATAATATATTGTTTGGGTTTCCATGGATAAAAATTAGCATGATTCAGAAATTTATTGGTTCTAGGCTAATCTTCGATGTTGTAAATAATTAATTGTCTACAATAAATTGTCTTTTTTTTAGTGTTAGTCGATAAATCTGTTCATAGTTATAAAATAAAAACATTATAACGTTTTTTTAAAGTTAAGCGTTTTCAAAGTAGTCGGCGACAAAATTTTTACACGGACGCCATTTTGAAAATTATAAAAATAAGGTCTTTGTGTTCGGTATACTTGTTAAACGTAAAATACAAAATGATTAAACCAAATCTGAACTCAATATTTTTTCTATTTCTGAGTTATAATACTTTTTTAAAGAATAAAATGACTTATACACGAATAATTAAGCGGAATTAGACTACCTATATGTTTAACCAATAGCCAATCCACCTTTTTGGGGACAGTCTCAGTTTTATAAACCGTTGGACAAGATTCTTGTTTAAAATAACAATTGGTAACTATTAAAATGGTGGTCAATTTTCAAATTACAAAAAATGGTTATTCGATTATAATGTATTCTGTAGGTCAATAACGTTTTGCAAAATTTTATTTTGTGAAATTTTAAAATATACATCCAACTATCCACCAAAACATGTTTTATGATAAAAAAATAAAAGACATTACTATAAACTTAAATTTGTTAAAAAATAACCTAAAAATCTATAAAGTTATAGGAATCAGAACTTTAACTCAACTTTGGTAAAATCTAGCATATAAACTAGCCTTTACTATTCACTACGATAGAAAAAATTATATCAAATTTCAAAATGGCGATAGTTGGTAGAGTTTTATACAAGGAAGTAAAATGTTGAATTACCCAACATGTTAGGAAGACACATGACGTCATAACAGCTTATCACAATAGGCTACTCTATGTTATTACAAACACGTCTCAATAGAAATCTGTAAAATAATAAAGTCCATGCTAAATACCACGACCATTCTATTCCTCTAATTCACGGTTTCCTACATTTAGATATGTCATACCACCTGTACACATATAATGTGGAATACCAAGGATCTCACTTTCCATCTCCATTAAATAGATTCCATATCTTAAATAGATTATTACAAAGAAATCTTCCTATTGTTTTATCTCTTTTATTTCTGCCCATTACACAGCTCCTTTTCTATAATTATTTATTTTTTGTCTTCTTTAATCTTGTTTATCCCATCATGTTCTAGGTTTTTCTTTTCGTTTCAACTGAATTCTTTTTTGAAGTCTATCTTGTGTAATGCATACATTAGAAATCTACATTTTACTTAACAGTTTATTTTTATCCAGTCAGAATTTTTCTCTTATATTAATATTACAGATTCGATCTTTCCTTATTTGCCCCCAAATAAAATCCCCTGAAAATCCAAATTTCCATGATTGTCAATATGACTACCATATTTTGTAGAGGTATATTTAATAAACGTCCAATGGTATCTTTTTTAATGATTACTAAATTAAAACCTAATCGAACATAAACGTTAAATACAATACAGTTCCATTGACTTTAGTGACCCCAATTAACAAAGAACTTGAAAGTGACTTGACAACCTTTGACTTTGAACTAATTACAAGAGTGTAGAACAAATTAAGAAGCCGTAGAAGTGAAACTAATCAAGAAAAGAAAGGTTTTAGAGTTGTGTGATACTCGCCGAGGAAAGATTTATTTCAATAAAGAAGATTGAAGATCTAAAATACTAGTGATATATCCATTTGAATAAATACAGTTAATATTCTCAGTTCGTTAATTAAAGATTTAAAATATATTATACTTTATAAATTTATAAGCAAAATTAAAGATAATCTTAAATAGTATAGTGATTTTCCCATTTGGATAATAAAAGACTTTTATATATTATGATATATTTTGCTTAAATAATTATCCAACTAAAGGGTAATACAAATTACCCATTAAGATTTAGCTTTTAACAAATTGTATTTTCTAACGCCATTAATTTCACAAAACAACGTCAATTCTATCACTTATATATGGAAAGAATGAAAATAAATATTTATTAATTTGTCAATTCTTTTAGGAAAAGATTTTGTTTACGTCAAATACTCACAGACGTCATAAATTTTGAATGTTTTACATTAAATAAAATAACTAAAAAATATATCTATATCTCCTTCTTTATCTCTCCTCCACTTCTCTCTCTATAACTCTCCTCCAAAAACGGTAGTTCGGTAGTTATCAAATAAAAATAAATATATATCACCGACGCCGAAAAATATTAAGAACATAAATTGTTTAGTTAAATAAAGCCTAAACCGGCTTTATCTGTGAAATATAACCGTCTTAAGCCTCTGCACCACCTCCGCCATATTGGATTCATCCCCCATAAGAATAATGCAACACTTGATCAGTTATACAGAAGTGAATTTTCATCTAGAATTATTATAAAGATCATTTTAAAGAGCAAGTGAACGTAGATGTTTCCCTTTAAAAAAAAATGGGATATAATCATTAGTGGTTGAACAAATGGAGGGGACATTTGAAAATCGATTTTCTATTTCGCTATTTGTTTGTGAGTCAATGAATAATATTTTCGAAAAATTTAAAAAAGGAAAACACTCAGTGTTATATTATCTATTACAATCAATAATCCCTAAGTGTCTAATTTAAAAAGTAGGGCAGGTTCCATAACTAATTGTCAACGACTTTTTTATGACACCAGACAAGGCTCGTTTTCGTTTCTTCTCACTTATTTCTGAATTATAATTTTCTTATACTGACAATTTGGCATATTGGTGTAGGTCAATAATATTCACATTGAGTCAAAATTTGATCGTAATCGCTAAAGCCGATTTTGAGAAATCGTATTATATGTGATATACTACGTTTTTTTTTTTTTTTTTTTTTTTTTTTTTTTTTTTTTTTTTTTTTTTTTTTTTTTTTTTTTTACAAAATAAGTACTGAAAAGTTAAACATATGGCGACCAATACGTTTTGTTTGAATAATAAATGATAAATTTCAGAACAAGTTGAAAATCTCTAGAACCGATTTACAAATAAAAACTATTTTATGTTTTGATCTTGTCAGGAACCGTCAAATTTTGAATTATTAAAATAGCTTCGAATAATAGTTCAAATATACCGATAAATCAAATTTCATCAAAATCGGTCTAGCTGTTTGGCCTCAAAACGAAAAATTAAACGGTGATTTTTTTGCATCAACACAAAACTTTAGTATACAACGTGCATATAAGAACGTAAATTTTATATAACATCACAAATAAAATTATATAAATAAATATTGAGCTTCACTTGTGAGATAATATTAGATATACGTTTACTTAATCAAACGCGTTTCAAAGACAAAGTCGCAATCCTCAGTGATACTTGAGCTACAATAACTAAACTATAACTCATGTCAGTTATAGTTTAGCTCATGTATCACTGAGGATGGCGACTTTGTCGTTGAAACGCGTTTGATTAAGTAAACGTAATTTTTGTGAGATCTTGTGTTCGAGTTTTATTCTATCTATAAGATTATATAATTTAATAAAACATTCTTCTTTTTTGTATGCCAACACTCTAAAAAAATTTCTGAACTTACTTACGACGTTAATTTAGTGCACGTAATGAATACGTAAACACTAATTATAACAAGAATAAATTATTCAATATTGTAGTTTGTAAATTACCATAACCAACAGTTATAATAACTACATAATACCTCACAATGTCTTTAGGCTTATGTACTTTTATCAATAAATTAAATAAATTAGATTTTGTTTTTCTTCTTCTTTTATGGTGCAATATCACGTGAAGAGCCTAGTTAATCTAAATGAAAATCAAATTTACACGTTGCCAAACATAGTTTCAAGCAACATTAAAGAATGTACATAACTAATAAATTAACACTCTCCTACAAAGGAGAAGTTCGATGTGACTCATAAACGTTTCCATTTTCAGAAACAGAACAGATTAGTGACGTCTTACTCTGTGAGATAGGCTATTGCTTTAAATAGTAAATTACCAACTGCCTATTTATAAGTAGAACTATCTTTATCCTCGTTACTTGAAATAAAGCTATAATAAACATTGCAAAAACATTGCACAAACTTTCTCACACAATCATTCACAATCGAAATACTAACCAAATAAAACTATTCAACAAAAATGTCGGTTTGGCAGTTGTCAGTAAAAAAGTGAAAATTAACTATATATGCCGTGTTAGATTTTTAGACAATATTTGAATATTTAAATAAGATACAAATTTGGTTCACTTTTTGTGAAATCTGTGTAAAACTCGTCTTAAGCATAAATATTATAAAATCAAATAACTATAAAAGACCGTGGTCACAATTCATTTTCGGTTGTTTTTTTTTTTGAAATTATCCCTTAACTTTCTATTATATGGAATTTTGAAAAAGGACTTGGATCATTAATCGTCACAATTCACTAGAATTAAAAAAAAAATCTGTTTTCATTTTAAGAAATTACACTTATAAAGGTATAGCAATACGGCATTAGAGCCTAGCCAACGACAACGTAAATGTGATAAAATTACGAGGTTCAGAAAACTTTTGTAATTAATTTAAATAAACTAACCCTACCGGATAACACCCCTATCAAAATATTTTAATATTTCCTACAAGGAAAACTTTTGGACATTACATTAAAAGGATCTTGGTGTATTACATTGTATTGTGGGACGGGGTAAGTATAATGATGGACTCATCAACTTATTTTATATTCTGTTATTCCTTTCCTTAATAAGCTATGATGTCCTTAAACAACAACAACAAAATTACATTATCCTTATCAATTCCATAAAGGTAAACACAAACTAAGAACCAAGTAAAGCCAAATAATAACCATTAACACAAAAGGTAAACTGTAAAGTTTGTCAGAAATAACAAGAACTTACTGAAATATCCACAATGAGTTGATTAAAAGCAAGACCAAGTTGTACTTCAGGTCAAATTCCATTTAACCCAATGCTAATTCACACTACATCAATAAAACAACGCTCTCACTGTTGTCCTGAGCTGAATACATAATGGAAGTGACCACAAAATACCCATCATGAGTACGACAGCAATTACTACAAATGATTCAATGTGACCGGTTTCCTCCAATTACTTTGAAAGAGAATTCGTGGAAATCCAAACAGAGAGTGACAAGTACCAGACAAATTACACCTTCAAACTGGTTAATTAAATAAACAGCATAAGTCCCGTTTCAATAACGGAACATGCTTTCTTTAAGACTAGAGTTTTGTTAAATACTAAGACAGTTTTGTAAAACTAAGACAGTTTTGTAAGACAGAATTTAAATGAATAATGCATTTCAATTAAAAACTAGATGCAGAACTCGTTAAAAAAGTAACTTGAATAAGTTTAACGTTTAAGAAAAAGTCAAGATCTATAGGTAAATTGAGACGTTTGATAAAATGTTTAGAAATTTAATGTCCCGTTATTTTTGTACTTATTTTTTTAATTTTAGTTTTTCGTAATAAATATTGAACAAATCATAATACTTAGGTGTCAAAATTGTCACAAAACAACTACAATTCTGACTTGTGAAAAGACTAACGTTATTATTGGTAGTTCGCCTTTGGAGTGGCTAGTAATATAATTTGTTGTCCGCATGTCCTCCTGTAACGGTATACTGTATATATATAGGCTATATATATACACCATGTGTCCATAAAGTCCCCCCTCTTATTTTTTTTATTAATGGAAATAGACGGATTTGCTTTGGGGAAAATTTAGATAACCAGAGGAGGAGTTTTTTGAAGTATCAAAATTTTCAACCCTTACCCCCAAAATGGGGTAGTTTGGGGGTAAGTCAAGAATTTGAAATAGCAACCCCTATTGAGTTATACCTCATTTTAAAGGTCTTTTCAAAATAAGAATAATGGTGCAAACCAGAGGTCTCTAAGTTCATCCTACCCAACATAGCAACCAATCAAATTGCGAATTTTACTTTAATAATTAGACCGGAAATGTTACGAAATGTACAACAAGCTTTTAAGTCCAGAATCTATTTCTGCCAAAAAGTAAATGTTAGCCATTTCATGAACTTAATATGAGCTAAAAAAACAAGGTAAGGCTCTTACCATCATTTTACCAACATAGAGCAGTTTGTAATGTAATAAAAACAACCTGAGTTTGTAGTTTAACATTCACAATTCGATTGGTTGCTATGTTGGGTAAGATGAACTTAGAGACCTCTGGTTTGCGCCATTATTCTTATTTTGAAAAGACCTTTAAAATGAGGTATCACTCAATAGGGGTTGCTATTTAAAATTCTTGACTTACCCCCAAACAACCCATTTTGGGGGTAAGCGTTGAAAATTTTGATACTTCAAAAAACTCCTCCTATGGTTATCTAAACTTTCCCCAAAGTAAATCTGTCTATTTCCATTAATAAAAAAAAAATAATAAGAGGGGGTGGGACTTTTTGGACACATGGTATAATCCTGTAATGGTATATATATATATTATTTATATATTATGTATATATGTATATAATCCAAACTGGACTTTCCTTCACACAAAGACTCAAAGAACATATCACCATCCACAGATAAACAGATTTCCAAGTATGCAGAACACTAATCAATGAGAATCACACCTACACCGACATCGACACAAATTTACACAACGAAAAAGGACATTTCAATTAATATATTAGAGGGATTCCAGATTTACACAGAATACATGACACAATAGCCAAACTGAAATTAAAAAAACACAAATGATTACCCGGTGGACAGACTTTGTACCTTCAGTAGGATAAACCTAATATAGTTGAATATATCGATTCAGTTGTGGCAGGATAGATCGGGGAGTTTTTATAAAAATGTGACCACTGACAATTTTAACAATAATTATGTATAACAAAGAGCTCGATTCGGATTATTTTTAACTGTTCAGTTTATGTGTTAGTATGGTGTTTAACAAAGGCGTCTGTATTCGGGAAAACAGCACTGTAGCAAGGCCTATCGGACTGCGGACACCTATAAGGTATATATAGTAATATTAATTGTTATGTTACAAAACACATCATAGGTATCATTAGATGCAAAATTTAGTAAACTACCTTGAGTATCGTAGGCAACATGTAAAACGTTAATTCCGCCAAAATAAAATAAACTCTCAACATTGTAAAATGTACAAAACTATTTTGTTTGGTAATGACTGGTTTAAGCTACAGTATTGTACAAACGTATATTTTTGGTTTATTTGAAGAAAATCTGATGTAAAAGGAAGTTAATCTTCTTTGCAGCAGTGGAAAAAAGTGAATTAGAAACATTTCAGTTAGTTTTTGAGGCGTTATGTAACCATTTAAATAAGGATCCATTAACTCCATAAACAAAAGAGGTGTTGGAACAGTAGTTTTCTCCTCGGGAAACATGCTCCGAAGAAGATAAACATGGTTCCATCAGGAGAAAAAGTCATGGCCATAATGTCTGGAATACGCATGGCATAATCTCTACCAGTAAAATGGGAAAACGAAAAGGTCTCATTATTGGAGCGATTTCACGGAGAATTGATGAAAAAGTGACCCCACTTCGGGAAGGGAAAAATTGTGTTCCACGACGACAATTCACCATCTTACATGTTCGAAATTGTCACGGTCAAATTTGTCGAATTACGATACGAAGCACTTCGAAATCCATCCTATCCTCCAGATTTGGGCACATGAGAACATTTCTTTGCGGGCATGAAGAAATATCTCAGTGAAATAACATTTGCATAAGTGAAAGAGACTCCTAATTTTAATTCCAGAAATCTTATTAGCCTACTTTTGAAATGCTTAAAGAAGTAGGAAAGCTTTGGATAAAGTGTATCGTAGGGTTGGAGACTGTATCGAAATATAAAACAAATCAGAAAATATATTCTAAAAAGTCAGTGCCTAATCAAAAGGACCCTATAAAGAGTGTACTGTACAGAGGACATATAAATTTATCACTAGTACATCTCCAGAAATACATATTTTTAAAGAAATAAATTTACTTTCATTTAAAATAGTTCAAACTGAGAAGACGCAGCACATGGATAAAGACGTAAATTTTTAAATAAACGACCTCAACCCCGATATCTAAAAAATGAACAAAACGTGTTACTGTGCGTTTTAATAACACTTAATGGGTGATAAGTAACTTCGGAGAAACCGAAGCAGAAGGGAGGTTTGGGGTTATTTACAACGACTCCTTTGAGGGACGAAGCAGTACGGAAATAGCTTTTGAAAATTGAATTCATTCGAATATAAATCAGTGGTAAGAGTAGAAAAAATAGACCTTATACTCAAATCAACAATTTACGTTCCAACAAATAAATAAATTACCATCATAATTTTAGGTTATGCGATGAAAATTTACGTTTGTAATTCATTTAATTTTTACATTACAAAACACATATACAATTATTACAAATGTTACAAAGATACAGATGTTTAAGCTACTATTAGACTTGTATAGGAGTGGTTATTTTCATAAGGTTTTTAATACCGACTACTATTTTAAAATTTACAGATTTTTTGCTTTCAAACAAACGTAATTTATCAACCTTTTATTGTTTTTGCTAACGAACTCCTCAAAGTTATTGTAAAAGGAGTAAATTTGTGCCAAATTTGAAGAAATCACTATCAAATTTACGACTAGAAGACCAGAAATATTCAAATACTACAAAGGAGTTCTGAGGTTAAATTGGTGCTCATTTTGATAGTCTTTGGTCCCAACTGTGCCAGGAAGATAACCGTAATATATATTTCCAAAGAAGTAGTATTATTTCAATAATGGTTTTAGCTCTTCTTTACCAAATTATTATTAACACTAATTCTACCTTCAGTAATTGTTGTTTCGCTGTTTGTATTTCAATTCGGTAAAGTTAACTTTTAAAGAGACAAAATATAAAGTTACTGCTCCATGGACACCAATACTAGGGAAGTAATAAACAAAATGAAAACTTTACAGACCCAGATCTCCATTACAGTCCCATCTCGCATCTCCGCAATAACATCAATAAGGGTTACATCATAAGATACATCTTGAGGAGGTAACGTTAGCAATACAGTCCAGCCACGACACGATTATATTAAAAGATATTAATACTGTCTGCTGTTGTATTTCTATTTCAAATCACTAAACATTCCTTTTTACTTTGACACAATATAGAGAAAGTTGTGTGATGGATGAAAAAAGTGGGTTTTGAATGATGTCTGTCTGTCGTCTGGGCACTGCACTACAGCCTTCAAACACGTGGATCGATGTTAATCAAATTTAGTATGTGTGTATGATTTGACTATAACTTGATACTTTTTTCATTTGATTGATAACTCAAAATTTAGGGGTAGCTGCCATATAACCGCAACACAAAATTTCGAAATTCAGCTAAGTAACAAAATAAAAAGTATTGGTCGCTATCTCAAAAACATCGGTCATACGTAAATTCTAATATCGACTCTATAATTTATATTTAAATTTTGGTAAAATGTGAAGATTAAAGGCAATGTGAAAAATTGCAAATAATAAATATTTAATGTTTACGAATAATGTTCAAAAAACGAAATTTAAACTTGAACACAGTCACAGGCAAGACGAGTTTAAGACAGTTAAGATAAGTTTATTTAGACCTTTTTTAAATATATAAATATTGTTAAAAATATTTAAGACTGCCTCCAATGGCTGATTTTCAATCTTTACTGACAACTACCGAACTGAAATTTTTAGCGCCGAATGATTTTGTTTGTATTCTGATTGTGAATGGACGCGTGTATACAATGTTTTTACGCCTTTTATTAAAGTTGGAAACCTAAAAGGTATAAAGAGCTGTTTTACTTCCTTCTTAATTTGTCCAGAGACATTTAAAATAATCAATATATTACTAATAACATAGGCAAGTAAACTATTGATAAAGACGAAATACTTAAGATTAGATAAAGTGTTCATGGAATTTACCAAATAGAGTGGTTAGATAACACAAGCATTAAATTATTAACCGCGTATAACCCAGACTATGAATGAATAAACTTCACTCAATACACATTTTCATTAACAATTTACAAACCAACAATGGCACGTACAGAAACGCACACGTATGTATTAATTTTAAACTAATGTCAAAGGATTTATCATTTTAACACTGAGGATGAAATTCATTAAATATTTGAAGTAGAGAGGAAAAAATATGAAATATAATTTTGAAAAGGTAGCAGTAAATAGGTATAGAGGGGTTTATATACCCATAGCAACTTTACAAAGCGTTAGGGTTGCCGGAGGCAAAATTAAATAATTTGATACCGGAATTAGGCTAAACTAACAGGGTTGATTTGGGTGGTCTTCCACATCCAATGAAATCTTCATTCCCTTATCCCCTTCAAACCAAACACCACTCTAGATAACCTGTTCTCAAAGATTAATTATAATAAATTAATTTGAATATTCAAATGTACGCAACCAAGATCCCAACCTCGATGCACTGAGGTGACTGTTCCTTAGAACGCTTCACAACTTTTGTTTTTGAATGTTGAGAGACTTGTGCAAACAAATTTTAAAAACTGTGTAAAAAATGCATAAACTTTCGACGGAGTCATTCACAATTGAAATACCAACCAAACCAAAAAAAACATTGTTATTGTTGAAAATACGAAACATAATTATAAAATATCAAAAAGTGTTGAATTTTATATTAGAAATCGCAAGTTAAATACAGAGTTCAATAAACGAAACTGCTACTGTTCCTCATGCCCCAATACTAGGTATTTGACTTTCAAAGGGAAGAGGCGTAGCTCAGTTTGTAGAGCGTACGTTTATCTCGCAGCAGTTTGGACTAGTGAATCACACAGGTTCGAGCTTGGATATTGACATTGGGTTTTCCGCGTGTTACCTAATCTCTCGTTATCAATACTCTTCAACTGGCATAAAGACAATGGGAATTTCGTTTTAACTTTTAAAAGTTTAATGAAATTATTTGTTTTAAAGAAATTTAGGATGTGAGAATGTTGTGCTGTATAGAAAAAATATAATTTGCCTACCAACACAATTCCAATCATTTTGGTTGAAACATTTGACCTTCAAAGTCATCAATAGGACTAGCCTAATAAGGAGTAAGTTAGGGAACTAAAGAAGAAATATTTAAGATTAGATAACGAGTTCTTCGAATTTATCAAAATAAAGTGATTAGAAGTTTGGACAAAATAAGTTTAAAATTTAATTTTTTCTCAGAAAACATAATTCAAAGTCCATTATCCATATAAAAAATCAAAGTTAACTAAAGCTTTTGTAGAAAAGAAATGTGTAATATCATAAATTTTACATACTAAATATAAATAGGCTAGATATAAATTTAATGGTTAAATATATTTCAAATTACCACAAAATCACGCTTTCAACTTTTAAAAATGTATATAATTAATTTCATTTTAAATTACATTTATGGGGCGACACCTTGTTTATATCCGTTATTTAAACTAATTTAGACGGCTTAACAATTCCAAGAGCTCAAAACATTAATGGTCGACAGAATTAGTTACTGACTAAATGTTTATAATTTTATGTATTATTTAAATTTGATACTTTACCTTGTATTAATAAATAATCATATTTGTTAAAAGAAATCGTTAAGTCTACTCACACGCTTAAACAAGAAAGGCATTTAGAGTTTCAGAAAAATTTTCATTCTCATTCTTAATACGAATAAACAAAATCTGTGATTTTAATAGAAAAATTACATCTGATCCTGTCTGTGGTTCATTTCTTTCGACACTAACTAGGTCAAGTCGTCATCACCTGACATAGACTGGAGTTGAGTAACTCTGTTTATATACAGTATATTGATTCCAAGTCATTTATTAAATAAATAAACTCTCCTTTCAGAACCATCTACAGATTATGCACAACCTACTCTACACTTGTGCATTATTTACAATGGACAAAACCTCGATCAACTAGGTGTCGAACAAAACCCCTATATTATTATTAAATTATTTTAAACATTTCTTCCTTATGTGAGTTTGCGTCATCTAAAAAAGAATCGCCAATTGGCCAATACGTGACACAATAATATATACATTATAATATTAATCTTCCGTGGATCTAGTTGGTTAACCTAACCTCAAATTGAGTTTACTGTTAGTCTAATGAATCCACCTGGTGATAAATATTTAATTCGTTGTTATAGGAATGAATGTTATTCAAGAAACAGACTATTGTATTTCAAGTTTCCATAGGCTAGGTGTATTTGAAAGTCTGCTCAATTAGAACTTTCGATTCAGGACAAATATTTTCGAGATACAGCGTCAGATATATTTAAATTTGAATTCTCCACCCTAAAGAGCTTCCTTTCGAGTAAGTAATGTATATTTAAAACAAGGCATATACATTCTTATCCAAATAGAAAATATCATTTAACCAATTTAAAAATAGTAACGATTAAAATTTGTTTATTTAAATAACTTTTTGCCCGTATATCTTACAACATGTCCTTAGTTTTTCTACGCCATTCTGCATAAAAACACCCCACCAGATACCATCTGCAAAATGAAATATGGAAATTATCGCTAAGAAATGGAGTTTTAACCGTGAAATATACAAATTAAACACGAAAACGTTAAAACGCTTCTAGTAGACATAATTGAGTCCGATTTCATCAAAATTGGCTTCAAAACAATAGCCCATTTTTTAAAAATCATAACGAAGAACTAAATTCAGTAAAAACAAATCTGTATGACAAAAAACTATAATACATTAAAAGGTAGAATGTTGTTTGGAAGTTTGTTGGGGGGAAAATTTTTTTCGTTATCATGCAGTTTTTATGTATTTTATTAATACCTCTCCCACTACACTTTTAAATGTAGACGTGACCTTTAAATGTATTCCTAAAATATGTGTATAACAAAACATATACAGTTACTTTATACTGCAAATAGAAATATCTCCAAGGAGATGAAAATCTCTCGTTGTGATGTAAATACATTATTTGTGTGGTCTGATGTTTTAATAGTCGTTGTTGTTTATTCACTTTTGTATATAAATCTGTTTATCCTAAATAACCATTTGTTACGACCTATATAATAAATACTATCTTAATAAACGAATTTTATCAGACAATTATTTACATAGAAATACTAACCAATCAAAATTATTTGTCGCCCAAAAAAAAAAATGACAGTTCGGTAGTTAGTTGTCAATAAAAAAGAGAAAATAAACATGGATGCCATCATAGATTTTGTAGATTATTTTTTAACAATACAAAATTGAGGATAAATTCTTTAAGATGAACTAAAGATTAAATTAAAATTCATTTTAGATTTCTGAACATTATTTCTTAAAGGCAATCTTCTACTATTTGTAAAGGTGTACTCGATTGGTTCTTTTATTTTATAACAGCTCCATCGCCGATTTTTTTTTTTTTTTTATCGATGATTCACGAACTGGCATTTTTAGACACATGGCGACCAATGAGATTTGTTTGTGTTCATACGGACCACAATTGAGCAAAATTTGATCAAAATCGTTATGGGTGATTTTGATAAAATCGCAATTTTATACATTGTCTTATGGCGGATACTCCAAATTTGGAATTATCGAAACAATTTTAAAAAACGCCCCCAGATATGGTTATATACCAAATGCGATGAAAACCGGTTTACTGATTTGGGTTGGTAGAGCACTGCACGGGCACACATGCAAGACATCATAAAAAACCACTTTTTTCGACTCGGAGATCATCAAATCTGATGTATCAGCAAAAAATTCGACATCGAATAATTAATCCATAACATAACTAGATATATTGGTTGGGCAAAAGTCTCGCTTACACTGAAATATCTCTGATCTCCAAACGCAGATTCCATACACATGATGTTTCGAAAAAATATAAAAATTATCTCTGTTTTAAATGTAAGTAGGCTATATCAATGTTTCCCCCATAAGTTATTCCTAAAAAGTACCAATATTTTGGTAGAACAGATTTTTTTATGACACTTAGATACTGTACAGAAAAATAATATTTAATTAAATCATCAGACACCAAATATAAACAGCTTTCCAAAGATTTGTCACATAAATGTTTTCTTATGTTATGCCCGAATAATATTGAAACAAGCCTAAGCAATTTTATTCCTCATAACTTAGTATCTAAGACAAAAAGATTATGTTTTCACCTAAATAAAGTGTCTTCTTAGGAATATTTTATGAAAGCAAACATTATTATGCTTACATTTAAAAAAGAGGGGGGAAATACATTTTGTATTTTTTGGAACACCCAGTCCATGGAATGAGTATTGGCACACGCTGTAGATAGCCCCGATCAAGAGCTCTCCATTGATGTGTCTCATCACCTTAATAAGCCAGCTAGAAGCTAAGATTGTTATGTATGCGGGATTTTTTACCCAAGCCCTTAATATGAGACAACACAGGGTAAATGTCTCCACATGTAATGGTAATTAATACAAGTAAAAATATATTGTGTAAATTATAACAACAAATAAAAACTTTTACAAAAAAACTACAGTTCAATTCTTTTTAACCGAATTTAAAGTTAAATGCAACAGTCTGCTGCAATATAATTGGAAATAAACTATAGTACAACTTACATCTGACAATGTCACATCCAATGTTGATATTTTCACCGACTTGACTGAAACACAATTCACACTCGACTCACGGTAGATGGCGACCTGGTTACTGAAGTCACTAATCGTACTAAAGGTGAATCAGGCACAGAAACCTGTTGAGTATAGGACAGCATAGGGAAGGGGAGGGGACACTATGAGTAATACTTTATAACATTAATCACATTGTCTGAGGTTATAACGGAGAGACTTTAATCCAGATAGACGATTCTATTTGACTGATTTGCGATAAGTGGGGAAACAGTTATGAATGACACGTGATATTTTATTTTGTTAAGAGATAAATTGATTAATGTTATCTTTAAACGTTATAGAGGGGATTTTATTCATAACCTCTCGCTCATCATTGCCTTATAAAAATAAGTAAGAAAAGAACATAATATAATAACCGCTAGCTCTCTAATATTCTATAGCATCTTTGTCGGAAGAGAACAAGAATTGTTGAAAGACCTAATAGGTAAATGAGAGAGATCTTATCCAAGACTATATGGAGGGGGAAAAAAAAGGAAAGGAAAAAAAAAGGTGTAGATTCAGCATTGCTGTAGTCACTTCTACCTGATGTGAATAGAGAGGAGAACGCATATTTTCAAAGATATTCGTAAGCACGATATCGGCCACATTGAAATTCAGAAAACTCGAACTGAAAATGTAAACCTTGGCGGCCATTTTAAACAAAACAACAACTAAATGCCAATAAATTAATTAGATAAAATACGTAGTTTTCAATTATGCATTTAATGGTTCCATCCCTACATCTCTACGATGACAAATAACCAAAATATTGTTAAAAATGTTATTTGAAAATCTGACCTCCCAATAAAATGTTAGCCTATAGTAAGACACTGACACAACAATGCAAAAGTAGCCTCTATAATATATACACATCAACAAGACGCTAGAGCTTAGCTGACATCAAGAAAATAATCATAATATACAAAATTACGACCTGTGGGAAAACTGTTCTTAACCCACCTTACTGGATAAGACCCATTGATCTACTGATACAATTTACTATTTCGTAAAAGACCCTAGAAACCTACTTTGGTATTACATTTAGAGGATCTACTTATATTGTATGATGGGCCTGGGTACGTACCACGACAGTGCGCAACACAAACCTATCCGTATTCAGACGTTGCAAAACATTTTCAATTATAGTCTGTATACAGTAACTTGGCGTCTGAACCCTGGGCTACCTGCGAGCGGCTGGAACCGCCCCCGTCGCTCCCTTCCTCACCCAGCTGTTTCAGTGATGAGTCACCTACTAGCGTTAACACTGCACTGTTTAACTTTTTCATGGGACACACAATTTTAAATTTTTTTCAGCATAGTTAAAATGTTTAGGAAAATATAAGCAAATTGATACCAAACAAGACTCTATTCCGTTTGTAAAAGCCGCCAGTAGAAAGCTCTTTACACAGCTACTATTTGCATAATCACATACTTATTATTTACATGTTTACTGACTATTTACATACATTTGTGCCGTGTTTGGTATCAATTTGCTTATATTTTCCAAAACATTTTAATAATGCTGAAAAAAAATTAAAATTGTGTCTCCCATAAAAAAGTTAAACAGTGCAGTGTTAACGCTAGTAGGTGACTCATCACTGAAACAGCTGGGCGAGGAAGGCAGCGAGGGGGGGACGGTCCGGGTCCAGACGCCAAGTTACTGTATACAGATTATAGACAGACATTCTTGAAATTTTGTATGATAAACGTCAGATAAAATACAATTTCCTATTTTAATGTCATCTCTTCATCAAAGTCAAACCATCCCTCCTATTGTACACATTAATTACTTTAATATTGTTCCTAATAAACATAATTAATTGTTAATAACTGTTCATAATAGTTGACTGAATTTTAGTTCGCATTTAATCAAATTTGTTATTTAAATTACTTATTCCCTGTTTGTTAATAAGCTACATTTAAGCCAACTTCAATCACAAAGTGAATGAAAACACAACCTTCCACAATAACAACTTTATTTGTGCAATATAAATAAAATAAGACGTTTCAACGACTAAGTCATCATCCTCAGTTATTACATGCACACAAACCCTACTGACACAACTATAAGTTATAACTCACAGTTAAGTCTGTAGGGTTTGTGTGCATGTAATAACTTAGGATGATGACTAAGTTACTGAAACCTCTACTTGTATTTGTTACACAAATAAAGTGTTTATTGTGGAAGATTGAATATTCATTCATTTGGTGTAAGATGTACTGTTGAATACGTTTAAACAGATAGAGGTGAGTTAGAACAAATTATCTAATCTTAAGTATTTCGGTCATTACAGCAGTTGAACTAATGATTTCTTAATAGGCTATGATTACTAACAAGTTCTGTAATATGGAGCTAACTACTACACCCAGCCTCTTAGCGAAGTTTCGTCGTATCTGAGACAATAAACTGAGTAAAGCAATTACTGTTTTAGAAATTTTGACTCATTGTCTTCAAGTTTGACACAGTTGTAGTTGTTTTAACAAGTTCGTTCGCAAAAAATCTGTTGGAAAATTCATAATGGCAATCGATTTAAATAGTGTTAGGGAATATCGTCTCACCTAAAGGCCCAACGATGGCCTGCTATGAATTATTGATTGTAGATTTAAATATGGGTTTCTACAAATAACGATGGCTGCTAATAAACATACATTTTTTTGCCACATACAAAGAAAATTTGAAAATTGACGAATTGCAACTTCTTTATCAGTGCAAACATGAAGTAACGCGGAAAATATTCGCTGAAACCGACGCCTCGAAAAGTTCAAGAAATCGAATTAAAAAATTTAAAGAAAAAAAAAACCGCTGGAAAAGTGGATCCAGCTACAAGTAGACTGGCGATAAATAAATGGAATTTTGATACGAATTCATAATCTTTCATTTTAAAGTTACTGACCTGTAAGCTATCGTAGAACTATAATAGGCCACACGTTTTAAATATATATATACAGTGTGAGTCAAAAGTATGGATACACCCTGTTAAATTTTAAATGGATAAAGATAGAAAAATGAAACTCAGAACACCTTTCTAGGAAATAAAAGTGAACTTTTTACTCACTATTACAACTTTGCCAATTTCCCCAAAATGGGATTTTTGGGGGGCAGCTCAAAATTTTTAAATATAAAGACCCATTAAGTGACACCTCATTTTAATGTCCTTGATTAAAGAAGAAGAACAGTGGAAACTAGAGCTTTCTATCTCAACCCAGTACAAAATGGCAGCTCATTGGTTGTCTATTGGGGTTATTTACCACCTGAATGTGGATGTTCATATTTTGCTCAATGAAGTTTTACTTAATTTCAATGAGCTGCCATTTTGTACTGGGTTGAGATAGAAAGCTCTGGTTTCCACTGTTCTTCTTCTTTAATCAAGGACTTTAAAATGAGGCGTCACTTAATGGGTCTTTATATTTAAAAATTTTGAGCTGCCTCCCAAAAATCCCATTTTGGGGAAATGGGCAAAGTTGTAATAGTGACTAAAAAGTTCACTTTTATTTCCTAGAAAGGTGTTCTGAGTTTCATTTTTCTATCTTTATCCATTTAAAATTTAACAGGGTGTATCCATACTTTTGACTCACACTGTATATTAAAAACAACATTGTTTTAATATTTTTTTTAATAATCAAACAATTGCAAAAATATATCCGTGGGCAAATTTTTAGGAAATTAGGGACAATTACGACCAGTAGAGGGAATATACAACGAACATTTATTTAAAACATAATTTAAAGACATACGGTATAGAGTTTTTAATCAAGATCGGTGGTCATTTCGTTGTTTCTACCTCGCTATAAGGCATCTTCAAAAAAATCACTAACAAGGTCATAAAATCGAGACAATGTTTTATTTCGTAGAGGCGTTTTAATTAACTTTGTCTCAAAATGTTTTGTGAGATGCTAAAGAAATTAGCATATAATAACCAATTAAATGACAAAATATACCCTAAGTTTTAGCCATACTGTACATTTTCAAATATACAGAATGTTTTACGAATTTTTCACCGCCAAAGGTGCTAATAATTTATAAATAAAATAATTTGATTTAGAAAAATTATAATAAATCATTTATAATTATAAATTTTAATAAATTATTTGGTATTTATTCTCAATTCAAAATGGCAGACAGTTATGCTATTTGTCACGCCTGAAATAATAATTTACATCACGTTTTGTGATGACAATTTCTCATCAAAATGAGATTGAGTAAAATGTTCGTACTTAAAGAGACGTGGAGGGGGACAAAATAAATTTGAAACACCAGAACAGTAGGGAGTGTCCCATTAATCAGCTTTAAAAATAACTGACAGTTAAACGTAATAACTCATTGTTTCTTTTTGTGATCGTTTTCGGCTTTCCTTTATAAGTTGATAGATTTATTTTGCCGGATTATTGTAAATAAAAAACACTGACAACAATAAAAATTCAATATATAATTGGATATAAATAATAAATAATAGTAATAGGCTTAAATAAGTGAATATTATCTCACCGTTAATGTAATATGAACAATTACAGTACTTTGAACAAATTACAATCGGTAGGTACAAATTAATTTCTTATGATTTATAATATAGATTGTAACTGTATTTCCATTGGCTTTTATTCGGAAAAAACGATAAAATAAATCTATCGAAGTATTCATAATAATACCAATTTAATAAAGACATTTTAACATTTGTAGACAATAAACAACGAATTACTATATTGAACTGCAATCAATTTTAAAACGTAACTAAAATATAACATTTTTAATTACTATCAACGATAGTTTAGCTAAAAATACTGTCCAAGATAAAGGTTCATTGGCTAATGTTCTCAAATGTCAAAATTATGTTATCTCCTTACTCTTAACTACGATCTCCTCCTCCTCTACCCTCCGTACATTAAAGGAATTTTTTTAAAATCATTTTTTAATGAACAAATGTCTACAAATTTCATTTCTATGGTAAAAGCTCGATAAAAATCATTGTAACAAAAATGTAAATAACAATTTAAAAAATATCATGTTTACATAAAACAGTCCAACATTTTAAAATGAGATTATTGATATTTTGTGTACACAAATGATTTATTAATCAAATATTATTTTTTTAAAACAAGGGTGACTCCATGTAGTTTACTTATTTTAATTTCAAAATACCTCCTCTTTTAGTTTAGAAATAGTATTTACTTCTCCAGAATAAAAACTCTTTATGACTGAAACCAATCCAAAATATTACATAATAATTTATTGGACGTCCGTGAGTTCAGCATTTACCCTCAATACTAATAAAAAAACATATTACTAAATTTATGGACTTCTATGCTGTCTCTATCAATATATGTTTTCTATATAATCAGAGAATAAAGGGAACGATAGTGACGTACACATAACCTGACTCGACTTTTATGTGGCAATTTCACCTTAAACTTTGTGAAAAGCAGTGCTATGATTTATCACGCTCCGATGTTGTTGTCATGGCAACTAAAGGTTAAGTACAGAAGGATGCCATGATCAATTTACTGTTTACTGAGAGTTTGAAATTATTTGATAAACAAAGGTACAATAAATACCATTTCACAAGAATCGAGACAGTACCTAACCAAGAAGAATTTAATGAGGAAACAGTTTCAAACATTTGATTTATATACTCGGACATTATCATTGGTGTAGTTAAATTTATTAAATAGAAAATTTTAACCAAATAAAGATATGTTACTGGAAAAATATATGGGGATATATATATATTTGAAAGATTCTCCTTTATACAAACTGTCATAACAGTCCCACCCCTCCCCCTAAATTTTGAACGAGTGAATATAAAAAAAAACTTAAATTTTTAAGAAACTTAAAAGAGTAGTGAAACTAACTTTTGTCTTATAAGGCAATTTTGCCCTAAGTAAACATACAGTTTTTTGAGGGCCGAGTCGGGGGGAGAGAGAGAGAGAGGGGGGAGGGAGGGGGGGAGAGAGAGAATTTTTAATGAGATAATTTAAAACAATTATTTGAGAACCTCACCGTTGATATTATTGTACAATATTTTACTAGGGTTAATAAAACAGTTTTCTGATGTTTGTTTGTTAGTACTTGTGACAGGCAACATGTGAACTATACACTTCCGATACAATTGGTTATAACGAATCGATTTTTAATGCGTTCTTTCGTAAAACGCGGTAACTTATTTCATGGCAGGACCAGTGGTCATATAACTTGATCGTAAATATGACTGTCAAATCTTAATGTAGAGCAGTCATTTACTTACCCAGTATAAGAAGTTTGGTAATTGCAAAAATATCTGCCTCAGTTTTGTGACTGATTTTCACATTTCATGGTCTCAGGAAACCGAAAAAGTGATTTTTGACATGCCGTACATCCGCGGTCGTTGCACGCACCATAGCGCCCATACAAATAAGATAGTGCTCGCATACAACCATATTGAAATTTAGAACAATGTAATTTAAAATGTCAAAATGTACGCACTTTTAAACAATGTTGGGTGTTATTCAACTTAATAACACACTAAATTCTGCATGTAATACAGATGACAAATAGCGCAGTTATTGTCAAAATTGTAATTTCGAATCCTGACTTCATAAAAAAATGTAAAATTTGCATAGTCAAGATATCCGGCTGGGCCCAACGTAAGGCTCTGACATGTTTTACCCCTTCGACTTCCTTCAGGATCGAGACACCGACACGTACGAAGCGAGTGAAGACTTAAAAATATACATCTTACAAGAGCTGTGTCAGGACCTAGCCTACGTCAAGGAAGTTTTAAACAGAGTTAATTGAATAGACAAGTTAGAAGGGTTGACTATTGACATTTAAACTTCAAGAAAAGTTTCTTCAAGTACATAATTGTTATATACCTGACGTATTAATTGTAAAAAAGAATAAATTAAGTATTAACAAATAGAGACATAACGGTTTCACGCATAAAATATATAGTATGTGACATCACATTTCTGTTACAAGAATTTAAAATTTGTAATCGTGTTTAAAATGAACCTATTAGGGTTAAAAGAGCCCATAAATTCGAAATTGCAGAATTTTTACAGAAAATTTACAAAGACTTTGATATGCCAAGCATGTGTGTATTAAAACATTAAAAGCTAAAAAATATGTCTACAATGGTCTAAATTAGATATATAATGAAAACAAAATATTTAAAATTCATTTATTAAGTACAAAATTGACGAATTTGGAAACGCCAAATTTACATGTCGAATAACATAGGTTGTAGACATTTTGTTTTAAAGTAGTAAAGAGAGCATCAAAAATGATAAAATGTACTAAATTTAATAACAAAACTGTATTATAAAATGGACTCCAAAATCGAAAATCGTAATAAATGTGTGTTATATGTGTAAAATGCGTGAATTTTATTCTATGGATAACCATAAGCTAGGGTTTTAAAATGTTATCCAACACCTCCTTTCCAAATATAAATATATATTTTAAATTTCTAATGTAAATGTTTATTTTATTTGCGCACTCATAAAGCTCTTGTATAATTATTTTGAACTTATCCATAAATTATAGTTCAAATAATATTATTATTATGAACAAAAAATATTCACCTCAAACCATACCCTCTCAAGTTATTGTATTTCTACTCACAATTTGAAAAGTTACTATTGTATATGGTTGTGAATGTTTTAAAGACCTAATAATAATTTAAAACTCATTGTGTTTGTATCCAAGTCACTCTTTTTTATTTAATAAAAGAACAATAATGTCCGTCTATATAGGGCAAACTGGGAGACAATTTAAAAAACGATATAAAGAACATCTTCCAAGTAACAGAGTGACGTATACAAAATCTAACTACGCACGCCACATTATAGAAGAAAACCACTCGTATTCTAATTTTGAAAGCAACTTCCATCCAATTCACATATGCAAGAAGAGCAAACAAATGGACGCGCTAGAGGAATATGAAATATATAAAGCGCAGTTAAAAAGTCCAGAACATATGTTGAATGACCAATTGAATTTTAAGTCCAACTTGATGTACGACTTTGCTAGAGGAATAGATAAGAAACACAAACAATAAGCGGTACTGCAGATTAGGGATCAGTGTATTAAACGTATTCGATGGTGTGCACACGCGTTGATATTTTCTGTGTTAATGTGCGCGTGTATGTGTATATGTGTTGCGATATATGTGTTGTGTAATAATTTATTTTAATGTTTTAACGACCTCAGCAGAGCGATTTTCTGAAGATGGAACGAGTTCCGAAACGCGTCATATGATTATAAAGTAAGTAACTACTTTATTATTAAAAAAGTCACATAGACGGACATTATTGTTCTTTTATTATACGAATAATAATAATGTCAGAAAGATTATTTCAATAGTCCTTGTAGTAATAGAGAAAGTTCTAATGTATCAAACAATCTATTGAGTTTTTGCAGATATACATTCAGTCCCCAGAGTATATAATAGTTGATATTTCATCACTAGGACAAAAAGTGAAGCTTTTCGATACAAGCTCAAGTTTAAATGAGCGAAGATCGAAAAGCTTCTTTTGGTCCAAGTGATGAACTATATTTTTCGTTATACTGCAAATAATATAAGAAAACAATTTCACAAAAACTAAAATGTTATAACCTATTTACCTTCAAATCGATGGTAACAGCTGTTTTAACGGTTATTTAAAACCGAGAGTATCATATAGATGCTTTACAATCGTTAACTAATTTAGGTCCTAGGACTAAAAAGAACAACTTTAGAATCTCAATGCATGTATTGAAAACAGCTGTTTTCGAAGTAGTATGACGAAAACCTTAGTTTTAGAATACAGTAGTTTGTCTGTAGTCTGCAGTGACTACAGTCAAAACGCGTGAACCGATTTACAACAAATATGTTTCTGGATGATTTCGGGCATATGTCGTGACGTTTTATCTTAATTCATATGTTCCATAACTAAAAATTTTGGGGTAGGAAAACATGCAAAACTAAATTTTTCTCAAAATAGTAGACAATTTGAGAAACGTTTGGCCAAGTATAGCCTCTAATAATCCAAACACAACATATCAGTAGTCATCTATCTCAAAATGCCAGTTCGAGAGTTATTGCTAAAAAACAAAATCGACAATAGTGATGTTATAAAAAAAGTAATTTTTCAAAATCGACTCTACCGATTTCGTTCAAATGTAAATTAAATTTGAAGAGTAATTATATAAACCTGTGTGCAAAATCGCAGTTAAAAAATATTACGTTTTAGGAATAATAAGCGAAAAAACACAAATGTACCTACACCGCCATCATAAGAGCTCAATTTTAATGAAATACTATTTACACTGAGGACACGTTTATCCCACAAATGAAGCAAATTTAGGCCCTATTTAGATATATAAATATTATTTCCAAGACAACATCCATGGTTTATTTTCACTTTTTGACTAAACTCTACTGAACTGACATGTTTGGTGAGGAATAGTTTTGTAGGTTTTTCTTTGGTGTAGGTTTTGAGGGGGAAAAAGTTTCCATAATGTTTTTTTATCGTTTATTTTTTCTAAGGTTTGGGATAAAAAAATGATAACGTTTTCACGTACTTTAAATAATGCTGCGTCAACTGCTATAACGGGATTTTAACGGTGGATTAGAATACGTATTCATTGAAATTGTACTTTAGAAAATGTTGACGGGCTCCCGTTCTATTCAACATTCAATATTCGACGCCAGACAGTGAAGCAGTCTTATACTTATTGTGTTTTTCCCACGAATTATAAACATAATGATTCAATAGTTATGTAGCCATCTGTTGTTGAGCTATTACTTGTAATATTCTATCCTAGCCTACTGTGATTTGAATATTAGATTTTACATAAATTAAGTAACTTAATTAAACCTTACACCACGTACTTACAAAAAAAAAGTGTAAACAACCGTCTTAACAACTGCGACGATATTTTTCGATTCATAGTGACATGAAGTCATATATTTTAGGAACTCTCAAATTTATGTTTTTGAAACTTCTAACACTCTACTCTATTCACGATCATTATGACCATGTAAAGTATAATAAACACAGATATTAATATTTAAATAAATAAATGCAACCAACAGTAAAACGTCAATTTTCGATGTTGGTACCCTCACTTAGTCTTTGCAGAGTTTCATGATTTTCGAAAGCTTGTTAGTGATATTTAGTTCTAAAAACACGCGTGATAACTTCCTGTTTCAGAGCAAAACTAATATAAACGAATGGTCCTTTTTCAGTCGGGATTGCAGCAATGTGTTCCTCTAACAAAGACCTTTAAAATGAGGTATAATTCGACCTATGCTTACATTTAAGATTTTTTAGACTTCCTCCACAGGACGTCCCCCCAAAGCGAAAAAAGACAGTTAAAATGAGCAAAAAGTCGATAACTACAGTGAGGACGTAATCCTAGAGTTTCATTGCTCTGCGTTTATTAATAAAATAAATATTAAGGGGTTTCCAGACTTTTTGAACACCCGGTATATATAATAATAATAATGCAGTTTCGTGAGTTATAAGTAATCAAAAACAAAAAATTGGAATAAAAGAAGTGATTTCTCAAAATCATCTATAGGTACCGATTTCATTCAAACTTTTGTAAAAAGTTTAATTACTTAAATCAGTGTGCAAAGTCGCAAGTAAAAGAAAATAATCAATTTGGAATAACTTTAAAAAAAAAAAATAATAACGAACTTTGACCGCCGTTATTTAAAATAAATTTTTATCAAATTTGATTTCAGTTTAGTACAAGTTTATGACACAAACAATGCAAATTTAAACTTAATTTTAATTAACACTAATAATTTGAATAAGTTTATATAATCCAACATATCATTCAAAGTTTATTTTTAACTTGTTAACTAACAATTATCGAAGTTTTGTAAATTAATATTTGGTTCCTGTAAGTTGGGTGAGAAAGTTTGTGCGATATTTTTGACGGTTTATTCTAAAACAAAATGAAGGCATCGTACTTCACATTATGGTGGCGTTGTATATTGTATGACTAACGACTTCATGCAATAAAAATGTAGTTAGAGATAATGATGTATAGTTTACAAACCATAATTGAATATCGCTAGAGGCAGAAAATGTCGTTAGGGGGCCCACACTTGGGGTAATTGATATTAATGTTCCAATAATTTGATTTTGCCGCAATAGGTAAACAAGACATTGATTGATTTTGCAATCCGCAGAAAAGGTTCGAAATTTTAATTTCTTAGAGATTATAATTATATATTTTGGTTTTCCCGATCTCTCTTCCAATATTTTCCTCATTTTCTTTAAATATACTAACACTTTGTTTTCATAGCACCAAATTGTTATGGGGTTGCTAAGGTTATTTTTTTCCTTTTTGTCTACAGTTGAAAACTTGTTGGTCCTCATAGCCTTATAAAAAAAATTCCGAAAAGAACATAAAATAAATCCTCCCCCTCCCATAGCCCTGGAATACTCTAATCGTCAAGGTCGGGAAAAAGTGGCCTGATAGAAAAGTTGAAAGAGAAAAATTAATACATGAAAAAATGTGTAGAACCAGCTAGGACCGTCGGGATTGCCAAGCCCGTATTCATTGTAATGAGCCCCTGAGGTATTTGAAATTAATTATTACAAACTTCTCTTTCTTCCTACTTCATATATTGGGTGATCCAGCAAACCCGTAAATTAAACATTTATTAAGCATACAAATAACAAAACTTCACCAATATATAAAAAAAAACTGGAAAATTCAAGACAGCTAGTAATATGTATAATTGTTGCGGTTGCTATGATGATATGTTATTTGTATGTTATTGTACTTACCTTCATACCTTCACCATTTTTGTTTTGTTTAGGTAGTTGGGGCTCTATATTATTTTTTTAATTGGTCAACATTGTTGAAGCCGATTCCAAAATTATCGGAATTTTGTGTAGTAGCAGCTACCCCTAAATTTGAGGTATCGAAAATACGTGAAGAAAACCTCACAAAAGGTGCTCAAATTTCATTAAAATTTATGCACACATTTGGGCTGTAGATCATTGTATTTTTAGACCACATTCGTCAAGTAGTTCTCAAAACATTTGACTCAGAGGAGCTCAAAAGTGATATTTCCGTGAAAAACTCGACATAGTTTTTTGAACAATCACATTACTATATCTATACTACGTATATGTGATAAAGTAAAAACAATTTGAATTTGAATTGTGTGAACTTGTTTATTTCTGGAAGTCCGTTAAAACTTGTGGTTCAAGTGTTTGAAACTGTTTGTCAGTAGTTTCAATGAATTTACGTATAAGAACAATTTATGTACCATACTATAATGAGAGGGTCATATGTGGGTTGATAAGTTGTTTTTGTGGGTTCAGGTCCATAACAAGCTACTGGGAAAGGAGTCGGAACATCCAATGTCCTGCTGTCCTTGAATTTACCAGAAATGTCCCGCTAGATAACAGCACTAGAGCGTTTCATTTCTTCTCTTTAAACTGTACCATAGAGATTGGTAAAATAGTATGTAAAATTAATCTTAGTAGTATCTTCTTATCTACTAGTACATATGCAGTCTAAAGCTCATTTTGTGCAACTTGTTTATATACATATATCAACACCCAGGTCAAGCTCGGTCTATGAGCTGAGACAGAAAAACAATGAAATGAAATTCGCTACCTTCGCAGCACCCGCATCCTCAGAATTTCTTTTTCAATATTAAGTTTTTCTTTTCCAAGTAATTTTTTTTTTATTTCTAAAAGAAAAATGAGAGACGTAATTTCAAATTAAATTTAACTGTAAAATGCTTATAGAAACATTATTTTTAACTTTATCCAACTACCATAGATTTATATTTATTATCAACTTCTGTGAGATAGCTAACTTGGTTTATCTTGCGGTGTAAAGAGTTAACCATAATAGGCTTGCCTTTCACAACTTACTGTTCTACCAAGATATGACGTCATCTACAGAATATCTTTATTGAGGTGAAGGTTGAATAAGAAGAATAAAGGACTTTGCCGATCCGTCCTGCAAATATTGAATGAAACACCTGCTAAACAATGCTGAAAGGATGACATGTATTTGATAGATTTGATCATTAGAAGTTGCAGTATATATTAAAATAATTGTAAACTGGTCTTACTTCTTTTAATAACTTTATATAAAATTAGAATAGGTAATTGTATAACACGCCTATTTCTATATTTACCCATGTCTTTTAAAAATCCGGGAAATGTTTTCCCTCCATATTTCAGACTTCTAAAACAATAATAGTATGGTTGTTAAAATACGTTACATAAACAGATAAAGCTCATACAAGATGTCTAAGGAGTGTGTTTTTCGCCGCAAGGAATCGCAGATCGAAGCGTGGTTTTGACAGCTTCCAGTTTCAATAGTCTTACAGTGTTAATTGTATAGAAGTTAAACAACATTGCACTCACTTTCTCATACCTCTATCTATAAAAGCAAAAGTAATATTAGTAACAATTTCTCCAAAAATGTCTCTATACCACATATACAAGAAAAAGCAATAATTTCTTCAAAACTGAGTTATAGTCCATGCATTTCTTACAAAAGATGAGTAGGTTTTAACAAATCAACTTTATGCGAATTTTAAAAAAATATTTCTTAAGATATTTACATAGTCCCTTAGAGTCCGGCGCTTGTACAATACACTCATCCTATAACCGTAAATTGTATTTTGAAAAAATTGAGTTTTGAATAACGGTGATCAAGATCTAAACCTAAATTTTCATTTATTTGTGATTTTTCACAATGGTTTGCATAATTAATTTTCATATTTCATCAAATTGAAATTACGTTTAGTTTATAACAGCAACATTATGATTTTTTGAGGTTTTGATTGATGACCGGCATTTTGGGGAAGATAGCTATTAATACTGTATGGGTCCTTAGAGACACAATTAGGCCGGCGAGTGTTTGTTTTGTGGCAGGTACTCCTAAATTTCGAGTTACGGAAAGAAAAAAAAGGAGGCGAAAAATAATTTTGGAGACATGCCAATATAATTTTTTTTAATAAAAATCTTTGGGTTACAAATAACTGCACAGACGACAAACTGATATCATTTCAAAAATCACTTTTTTGAAGCAGGGAGGCTCAAAATTATTTCCGTGAGAAATTCGATATAAATTCATTCCCCCCCCCTCTCTCGCCCACCCCCAAATCTTTTCTATACTACGTGTAATATATGAGGAAGAAATACAATCATAAATTTAAATATAGATACATATTTTATATAAAAAGAAAGATTATTTGGGTCAACAATATTTTAATTATTACAATTGGTTACGAGTTTAGAATAGCTATTCATCCAATTGAAAGGCAACGTTTTCAAAAATATAATATTTTTGTCTTTTCAGCTAAATCTATTTATATTAAATATTGAGCTTGACTTATGAGAAAAATTATACAGGATAATAAACAAACATGAACACAATTCTCATAAAAAATACGCCTAGGTATCAGACGCGTTTCAACGACAAGTTCGTCCTCTTCAGTGATACATGAGATACACTAATCAAACTATAACTGATAAGTTATAACTAAGTTTATTATCCTGTTAATTCTATTTACGTTAACGCCCAAACATCTACGACAAACTGTTTTTAAAATATGGTTAAAAAACACAAATATTAGTAATTTTGAATAAATTTATGTAGCTTATACATATTTTTAATTCAATTTATTTAAAACTGCTAAGTTCGAATTTAAAAACGGTTTTAATACTTGTTGGTTTCTAAATAGTATAAATATAAATTTGGTTCAATATAATTCAAATTTTGATATACAAAAGTTACAAACGAGCGAAGCCAGTTTCCTCATTTATGTCTAGTGTTTAATATTCCAACCGACGTCTGAAGCCGAGGTCAGAAAACAAGCCGAACCATCATCTCATACTCCCAACAAAATACCCCAAAAATGTATGACATCATATTTACTGTGTGAACGTCTCTGTATTATCTTAAATACAATTATTGTACAAAAATTACAAGATAATAATTCTATTCTCGGATTCTCTACACGGTTAGATATTTAATCATATTATTTTTAAAATATAACAATAAAAGAAATCTTAATTTGACATCAATGAATCCCTTAATAAGACGGTCCAGCCAGTTTATACAGTTCTTATATTAAAGTGCTTACTAAATGTTTCAATGGTTTGACATTTTCACCGTTTACAATATTTGAGAAGAGAAAAGATGTCGAAAAAACGACTATATTATACTTGTTTGAGTATCTACAGTATAGAATAAGTTGTATGATGATAAAAAATAGAAAGGTTCTGAAAGTGCAAGTTCTTGTTTTAGAACCTCCAGAACAAGATAATTTAAACTTTATGTATACATATTTATGATCATGTAAATCAATATTTTTTACGAGACCACGCTTTTAAAAGAAACATTTACATCAGCGGAACAAAATCTCGCTCAAAAGGTCACCTAACCTAACCTAACCTAACCCTAACAAATCCTAACCTAACCTAAAACCTAACCTAATCTAACCTATACCAATGAATGAGTTTCCAAATTAGTCAAATCTATTGATACAAATGCAATAAAAATTTTCAAAAATATTAAACGTCGGCTTTTTTAAATTTAAGGCTTTAACTGTGTTGTAAATTAAAAGATATACTAAATGATGGGGAGAACAAACATTATTATAAACACAAATGTGTTTACGCACGTTTTACCCTCTACTGGCAATTTACAAATATCTGAGTTTGTAACTTGTAAATGATCAGTATAGGTGTAGTATTAAAGTAATTTGTAGATTGTAAATGTTTTATATTTTCCATCTCACATACACCATTCCATTTGTTTACTAAATCTTACAGTGTTTATTTGTAGAGGTAGGTAGTGTTCACTGGACACGGATGTTTCTTTCAGACACTACAGATAACCCTAGCTGGATCTACACATTTTTTGACGTAGTCTTAGGTTAGATCCTTCTCTTTAACCTTTCTATCAGGTCTCTCTTGACCAACTCTTGTTCTCACCCGACTCTGACGCTATTAAAGTATTCAATGGCTAGGGGTCTTTATTTTATATTTTTTATACGCTATAATGACTGAGAGGAATTTCGCGTATAAACAACAAGAAAAAATAAATAAATAATAAGTTAACAACTTCTGCAACAGCTGCAACGAAGGAGAGGATGATTTATTACATTCTCTGTTCTTCTGCGAGACAGAGAGAGGCTGAAGTACACGAAATTACACCTGATAATGTGAAAACACATATGCTGGACGATAATGATAAATGGAGATATTTCGATATTCCCCCTTGTTGTTTAAAGACGAAAAACATCTCAGACATCATAGCTTTATAAAAACAAAGAATAAATTAACATTAAATAGAGACTCCTATCCCTCGAATACTCTAATAGCGCCAGAGTCGAGTGAGAACAAGACAGACCTAATCCTAGATTACATGACAGAGAGAGTAGATTCAGCTAGGTCCCTCAGGACTGCCACGCCCATACTCACTATAGGTTGCATCGAAACACATGCGACAAGCCTATTGAAATTCAAGGAAGCAGTTACGAAATAAATAAAGAAAGAACTACGAGTCGCCAAGAAGCTATGCTACCTGTAATAATAACTTGGCTGGCTCGTGAATAGAAACAACATAAAGGCTTCAGAAAAGAAGCGGGTGCTAATAGGTGAGAGTCCCACGAGGAGAGTGCATAACGTACTTTACCCCTCAGAAAAGAATAAAAACATTAATAGATGTCCCAACGACTAAAAGCTATCAAGATACAGCAAAAATAGACAACATAACATAAATGTTGTTAATTTATATTTACGAGCTTATTTAAACGAGCTTATTTGAATATAATTTATAATATACGTGTTGTCCGTGTGTTCACCTGGAATTTGTCATCAAATATTACATAATTGATTAAAACGTAAAATTAGAAGAAAACATAATTTGCAGTTAAGTTTAATGAAATTAAGAACACAAAAGTTGTATAGATGGACAGGTTTCATCTGAGCTGTGGGAGTTTGGGTGCGCAGTGGGTCTAGGCGTAGTCTAAGCAGCAGTGAGGTGGTGGGGGAAGCGGTCGCCTCAGTTTGTGTTGGGTGTTGGTACTAACAACGATGTCTGCAAAACCGCTGGATCGTGGACAGTAGTCGGCGCCGAGTGTTTCCCCTACAATGCCTCTGTCCCCACGCGGCCTCGAACTACAAACTTGTACCTCCTTTCCACGCGCAGCTCACAGCTCAGATGAAACCTGTCCATTTATAATTTGACATTGATTGTTGCGAGTTTCTTTACTAAATCCTCCGGACTGCTCGGGATATAATTAAAATGTTTAAGCAGAGGAAACATTCAAGCAAAATTACCCCTTTATGACATTGCATCCATGGCAAACGAGATGGGACGATATTATCTCAAAACTCATACGAGGTCGTAGACCGAGTACCCCAAAGGAGTTCACAGATATTATTCACCACATAACTTGAAAATAAATACAAAACACGCCTTTACTGCACGTGTGACCTTTTTCATAAAAATATCTCACAACAAATATAAATATATAAATCCTTTTGAGATGACAAGATTTGCAAAATAAACAGTGAGAAAGCTTTCTTACTCAAACATCCCCTAAACAAAAATTAACCAATAAAACGTTCGTCGCCTATACTAGCTGGTCGGTAGTTGTACGTAAAAGGGGAAAAAAACCTATTTAAATAGGGCCTAAATTTACTTCACTTGTGCCAAAACCGTGATATCAGCGTAAATCACATTTGATTAAATTAGGTTTCTTAATGACTGTGATCAAGATTCATTTTTGTTTTTTTACCCAAAAAATTTTAATTACACTTTTACAAAGAGGTTTAAGCCATTAATCTTCACATTTGACTAAAATTTGAATACAATCGGTACAGCAGATTTTAAGAAATTAGGTCTTTTACAGCATACGTTTATGGCAATTTTTTTTTGGTTTTACACTTATAACTCGCTTCACCCAAACTCGCAGGGGCTCCGTTCCAAAACCCTCAGTGGGTTTTGATAAACCTTCCCAGTTGGATGGGTAGGCGGGGGGGTGTAATAGGATCAAAACTTAATCATTTCCTCTCATTTTATTTTTATAAATACTTACAAATCATCAATTTTGGCAGGCAAGCTGGTACATCCAACTGTCATAAACGTCCCAAATTTGGTGATTTTAACTGTCCTATAGCTGTGTCACAAGATTAAATAATTTGTGGAAAATGTACAACACCTAAATACAGAAAATTATTTTTTTAAAGTAGTTATATTAATCCGTTTTTTGATAGGTATTCCAGTCTTATTTCATAATAGATCTACAAAATAAGGTATAAATCAGCTTTAAAGTTGCATTTAATTTTTTTCGGGGTCAAAATATTTTAAATGTAAGTTTTAAAATTTTGTCGTCGGTTACAATCAAAAATCTATAAGTTTGCCAAATTTCAAGTTTCTACCTCATCTGAAAAATAGATTAAAATTTGTAAAGATGAATAAGTAAGTCGCACAAGGAGTTGTGTGTGTGTGTGTGTGTGTGTGTATATATATTAGACTTACGAACTGGTTTTTGAGAAATGGCTACCAATACGTTTTGTTTGGGTCCCTCGAGGTTACACTTGAGCAAATTTTTATTAAAACCATTACAGCCGACTTTGAGAAAATCATAAGTTTATTTCTCCTCAAAATAGGCTATGCCCAAAATATTTAACTAAAATCAGTCTTCGCGTTTCGCCCTTAAACTCAACACATACGATAAACATTTTCCAAAAATCACTTTTTCGTCATACTGCTTCGAAAACAGCTGTTTTCAATACATGCCTTGAGATGCTAAAGTTGTTCTTTTTAGTCCTAGGACCTAAAAACATCAGCTGAGGTCGAGGTCATCAGCTGTTACTTCGTTTGTACGAATTAATTAACGATTGTACAGCACATTTAAAAATAACAGCTGTTACCATCGATTTGAAGGTAAATAGGTTATAACATATTACTTTTTGAGAAATTGTTTTCTTATATTATTTGCAATATAACGAAAATTATAGTTCATCACTTGGACCAAAGAAGCTTTTTGATCCTCGCTCATTTTCCATAAATTTTGAGCTTGTATCGAAAAACTTCACTTTTAGTCCTAGTGATGAAATATACTATTTTACTCGGGTAATTTCAATGGATATATCCGTAAAAAACATCAGTTTTAATGCTACACAACTATACTACGTATATGGAAAGACTGTTGTTAATTTATATAAAAATGTATCCGCATAATTTAAATTCTTGAGCACAATAGTTGTCGTTATAATGGTTTGATTTTGTTTCATTTTAACATAAGTTTCGTAATTTACAAAGTCTGGCATTGTAGAGCGGACAGACCAGACTATGCGATCTAAATTTGAGCCGAGTTATTTTTAACTATGTTCCAGTGAACTAACATTTTCCGGCAAGGTTCGTCTTAATCTGTAGAATTCGCAATCAAGTCGAGTTTTACATTTTAATCATTGATCCTGATAATGTTCTAGTACAAACTATTAAGTTTAAATAAATGATTTCGTATTATTAGTTGTTAAAATACTACTGACAACAGCTTTCTGTTATAAAGAAAAACTTCCCTCTATATACACTTCCAAACAATACGCAACACGTAATTATAAATTTTGTTGCTTAAAATAGTGACGACAGTGTAAATAATGTTAAACCTGTTTTAACGCTCTTTCACATGTAGAAAAAATAATATTTAGAATAAAGTAATTTTAACTTTTATTTTTAATTTATTTAAACTTATCATTTAGATTCTTGGAGGGCTAAATTCTATACCAACTTGAGTGAAATTCGGACAAAATCTGTGTCAGAAGAAAGGAAAATGTTACTTAAAATTGCTGATTAACGAACACATCCAAGGTACAACACAAACGTTGCACAAACTTTCAAATATATTCGTTCATAATCTAAAATAATAACGAAATAAAAATATTCCACACCTTAACTTTCAGTAAATTTAAAAAATATCTCGGCTATCATGACATTAACAAAATAGCATAAAATAGACACCCCTAACCCTAGAATACTCTAATGGCGTCAGGGTCGGGAAAGAACACAAGTTGGTCAAGATAGACCTGAAATGACGAATGAAAATGAGAAATCTAACCCAAGACTACGTGAAGAAAAGTACCTCGGGGGGGGGGGGGAGATCCTCATCGAAAAATGCACTTATATATCTAAGTTCTTAACCTCTTTGTATAAAAATCGTATTAATAGTTACTCTAAAATATGGACTTAAAATTAAATATAGTCTCATTATTATCAGAATTAATTTAAACAAATGAAGATAGTTTTGGGGATGAGTTTTTAATCCGATTTTCAGAATTACATATTATTTATTAAAAGTCGTAAATAATGTTTCACTTTAAAGAAAGGCAGTATCCGACACATTTTGTGTGATTATAAGGACCTAATCCTTGTTGGGGATGATAAAAGGATAAAAGGAAGTCAGGTAAAAGCATAAGCTTAAAATCAGGATTATCAATAAGCCAGCTTTGAAGAAATGTCTTCTTGTTTATACCTATTGCGGATCGTGGAACACGAAAAAGCCACTTGGCAAATATAGGCTAATAAGGAAATTGTAAAATTACTATCTTAATCTTTTGCAATTAAACAGGAAAACAATGCTACCAGTCTAATAGTTCATGGAACATTATTTAAAAATTGCATCGTATCAAGGAAAAAATTCCTGAATTGATAGCAATTTGCAGGCATCTATAAAATGCTTACTTTTTCCTCCTAGAAAGAAAGAGAGAGAGAATGAATGAATGAATTGTCTTTATTTAGGGGGCGACAATAGGGGTATTATTTAGGGGTATAGTCCTCTCTACCACCTAACCCCATACAACATAACATATATATATATATATATATATATATATATATATATATATATATATATATATATATATATATATAGAGAGAGAGAGAGAGAGAGAGAGAGAGAGAGAGAGAGAGAGAGAGAGAGAGAGAGAGAGAGAGAGAGAGAGAGAGAGAGAGTGAGAGAGAGTGAGAGAGAGAGAGAGAGAGAGAGAGAGAGAGGGAGGGAGAGAGAGGGAGGGAGAGAGAGAGGGGGGATATGGAGAGGGGGGAGAGAGAGGGGGATATGGAGAGGGGGGAGAGAGAACAAAGTATGTGTTTCTTAAAATCTGGAATATTTTAAGCTTATAAGATTTAATTTATTTTCATTTATTTATTTTTGTTCTATTATAACACTTGATTTCTGTATATATTTTATTTGTGTACTTTTCCCACCTCTAGGAAAACTTTGTATTTCACTCTCGATTTTCAAGATACGATTATACAAAATATTTCAACATATGACTGTAGTTATTGAATACCCTTTATTTTTGGGGAGATTAGTCATTGATTTACAATCAATCTAATAATATACGCAAAAAATAAGGGGAGTCAATTTATTGAAAATAAATATTTAATATTCTGTAGAGTTTAAATTTGTCGATGACAAACATGGAGTAAGAATTAGATGTTGGCAACTGTCAAATGGTAAAAATATAGATATGTAGTACATGCATTATGCATATAAAAGTAAACTCTAATATGTTGCACACATTTAACTTGTCTGACCGATGGTAATATCGTAAAGCTCTACTCACTCTGTTGAAAGCAATGTACAATATTTTATGTACATTTTCCCTCAAACTACTGGGTTACAAAATGACTACAAAGTATAATTTTAAAATAAAGTCTTGCCGTTTATAATATCTCACATTTCATTCAAGAATGCTCAAATTTTTATTTTTTACACTTAAAAAAAATTTTATTTCTACAATAATTGTTATTTCCATCTCTCGCATAATTCACATTTATAAAAATAAAATAAAAAGGGTGAAGAGTGTATTAAAACCACACAACTTAGAGTCTGTAGGCATTTAAAGTTGAAATCTTTTAAGCTGTAGTTAAAATTGTACAGACAAAACACGTGTGAAATTATAAAGGAACTATGTTTTACGTAGGGACCTTACAAAAAGAGAAATCAGTGAAAATGTAATACAGCTTTAATGTTTATTGAATTGTTTGTCTCGCATCTCATAAAAATTGTTTTTTGAAATTTATACATTACGCATTTCTCATTGTGTGGTTAAATTAAGTTATATTCGGCATACAAAAAAACTAAATATATGTCTTCGCACTGCAATTTAATTTCAAATCCAAATAATGTTGTTTTTTTTCAGTAGATCACGCTGTGTTCACGTTAGAAGGAGAAGGGGGACAATATGATATCTGACATTTTAAATTTGGCCTAGCGGGAACAAATTATTTTTCGTCAAATAAACATATGTATTACTAATTAGAATAACTTTTAGTTTCATTTGATACCCCACACATAAATTTACAGGGAAAAAAATCGACTAGTGTTTGCCCTTTAACTACACCTATGTCTTTTTTGTTGCCCTTATATTTTACAAAAAATATATATATAAATACAAAGTTTTAATAACATAGGATTTATCGCCTTATCTGTGTTGATTAGTTGCAGACACGCGCGTGATATAAGAGTCCTTGGCGTTACCCACGTAGGCCTATTCTAAAACCGAAGAAGAAAAAGTACAGAAATTAAAACAAACTCATAAGCTTATTTTAATCCAATGAAATTTCGCGTAAAATAAAGAATTTTAAATTATTAAGAAACTTACATACTGTTTATTTTTGTACAAAGGTAAACAAAGGTATATATGAGTCAAAGACATGAACGGGGAAAAGAAAGATCCCAGCAGACTGTAAAAGACAAACATGAGTTTTTTTTAAGGGATAAAGAAAATGTCACAATAAATGATAAAATCAGGAATTAAGACGATCGGGACAAGTTCAAGGTTAAATAACTGAAACAAGCTGTGAAGAAGAAACATTATTAAAAGTTAAGGCACGTAACAAGGATGTCGGAAATGAGAACGAAAACCAAAAAGATAAGAAGACCTATGGGAAAGACAAAAACAAAATGAAAGGTTCCAATTCAGAAGGATATGCATCGAGAGTAGACTGGAGACTTGAGGAGGAAGAGTAGGTGTGGAAAGATCATCGGGAATGGAATAAGTTGTGCTAAACAATCCGCCGAAGCGGAAACTACAAATAATGATAATCAAAATTTAAAAAAAAAAAAAAAAATCAAAAAAAATTATATAAAAATGAAACAAAGTAATTATTATATTATATTTCAAAGTATACCGAACACATATCCTATAAAAACATTTAAATTAATTTATATTTTTTATAAATGAAATTACTGTTTGTTTTCATTTACACCACTTTAATTACGTAACTATTTTGAGGAGTAATTGTGTAAAAAGAAAAGCTTTACTACAGCAAAACATGAGAGCTTCAAAGCGCATTAGCTTAATTAGTACTCCAATTTGTTTTACAATATTTCATTTGTTTATTATATTGCTAAATATTTAAACATTCATATCTGTATTTATAGAACTATTTCAACAGGTTTTATAAACATACAAAATCAACAAACACGATATTTTATAATTTTTATTCTGGAAACAAACCGTCTAGATAATTTAGTTTATAACGTTGTAACTTTACATCGTAGAGTAACCAATACAAAATTTAATTTAAGTAGATTTCATAAACTAAAACTTATTATATTTTCAACATTTCACAGAAATCTAAATAGAAGACGAATATTTTGATAAGGATAAAACGTAGTGGTTTAAAAAATTATAGTATCAGTCGAATTTTGTAGTACAATAAAAGTTAAAAAATTTAACAGAAAGCAATTTTATTAATCACAGAAAAACTACTAAGATACTCGTTGCTGCTAGAAATATACTTATACTTTGGTATATATAAGTATTTTTTTATTTATACACTGTTGTTAATTAATTTGTAGCGGTCATTCATTGGTTCAATTGTAAATGGTATAACTTCGTCTGGCATCCATAGTACTCGTTTAAACGTATCAATGTTCTTATACTCGTTAATTCTCATGTTGTTGCGGTGATAAACACGCTTCCGTATAAGTGTTTCTGTGCTCTCTAATTGGAGGCATTGTTACTGTTAAAAGTACAATGAGAAACAGTTCAATAAACTTTAAAAAATTTGAAAAATCTATTAACAAACAAAAAAACTCATTTTAAAACATTGTATAAGCCAGTGAAAACGAACTGATAAATACCATAACAAATAACAAAAACCATATTTGTTTGTCCAACACAAATAACACCACTTCGTTAACAAATAACCACAATTTTATTTAGTTTGCTTTAATTTTTTTTTTTTTTTCCATATCAATAACAGCTGATATTATTTTATTGGCGTAGTTTTAAGAACAGATTCTTAAAATAAAACCAGATGTTTCTAATTACAGATGTTTATAAATTCCTCAAAAAAAATACCATGAGAATAATGGGAAAAAAAACCTTCATCCCTTCTAATTTCCCTCCCTCACGTTCTACCTTTCTGAAATTTGGGCGGAAAAATTTCAGGCCGATCCCTAACCAACGACACTTCAAACGGTAAAATATGTTAGCCTATTCAATAGGAATAGATTTTTTTTTAACTATTATTGTTTGATATATTTGAAACAATTCGTTTTCCTCCTTTCATGACAAAAAAGAGGTCACACATTTTTATAAAAATTAAGTTTTATTTAGTAAACTAAATACTTCTCATATGTAAACTAGACTATAGTTTTTCGTTGTTGTAATGTATTGCTTGTTAATTTGTAACATACCCATATAGATAGTTAGGACATGGTCAAACTGGGCCCACGGTCAAAACATTCCTAGACGGATTACCGTCAACCCTCGAAGGTTCGGGGTTGAATTGGGCCCCTGGTCAGTCGGGTAACATTTATCACTAGTTAGGTGATCGCGCAACATTAGTTTTGTTAAGTAAACAGACATTTGTTTTTTATTTTAATATACGACAGAATTAAAAACTAACCTAACCTAATCTACCCTAATCTAACCTAACCAAACATCTATTTTAGATGTTAATGTATTTAAAACTAAGGTGGATGCGAGCATTCCATTTTGTAGGTCATGATTGTAGAGGTATGGGCCCAATTAGACACTGCCTCCGAACTGGCCGTGGGCCCAATTCAACCGTCGTTTTTACGACCCTAACAGACCGTGGGCCCAATTCGACATCACCCGAAAGTTATCTGAATGGGGCCGAGAGGGAGGGAGGGAGAGAGATAAATGTGAAGTTTAATGATCCAAACCTGCGTGTAAAATTTAAAATTACAAAAACTACCGTCAAGGAATGATTTTCAAAAACCAAAACGAACCTTGACTACCGTTATTTAAACTTGATTTCATCGTATAATATTTATGCTTAAGACATAAAGCAGATGGCGGCCATTGTTGATTTTTATTTTCTTTACTCACAAATACCGAACTAACAACCTGCCGAATAGTTTAGCTTTGTTAGAATTTCGATTGTGAATGTAAATGTGAAAATATTTGTGCAATGTTGTTGCATCTTGATCAAAGACCGGGGCGTTTTAACCCAAAACACCTCAATAAATTTTTTTTTTTATATCATTCCATTACAGCATAATGTGTGTCACGACCTAACTTAGTTCCGGAGCTCGCACTACCAGATTAGAACATCCTTCCCCTAGGATGTAAACACTTCTGAAAGCAAACTGACGCCTGCTCTCGACGACCTCACATTTAAGTAAGATGTAGGCCTACCCAGCCGTCTCTTTGAACTGGTTATTCAACTGACAGGTGGGTTCATCATTTAAAAAACATTTTTTGCAGGTGTTTCCTAAACAGCCTATGTCCTGTAATCACAAATAAGGCATTACAAATCCTTATCGTTTCAAGTAAGGAGAAGCAGTTATAACAACCTGAATTAAGTTATTTGACGAGTTTTTTTGTCACGATCCTGACCAGGATAGTCAATTCAATCCTCCTCGATCCTTTGAAAGACAATCACCCTAACCATTCAAGAACTTATTCCATAAACAGGTCTGACCCAATGAAGGGAATCTCTTCTTAGCGAGAAAGACGGCCTTTTCATTCTCAACTACAACTTTATGACCGGACGCCATTCCATCAGGTATTTGTTGACATTTCCAAAACAGTCCAGATTTGAAGAAATTTGAGTTTAAAACTTTGAATATCCCTGGCAGTTTATGTAAAATATGTTTACCCAAAAGGAATGACGAATACCTCTGCTTGGAAAACCGTAGAAAAGCAACGTAAACTCAAGTTACAAAAGATTTTAGACGATTCACAGTCAAAGATACCGACGTCAGTCAAAGATCAATCTACCTTAAGCCAAATCTACAAAGATTATTCTATTGTAACTCTCCTCAATTAAAAAACAAATGCTTTTAATTTATAAAAATTATACCACAGAGTTTAAAGAACTGTGGCGTGTATTTAAAGTTAATTTAGATGTTAGTAATGCAAAACTGGTGTCGGTAACGGAGTTTGACATGCCTCAAGCAATAGAGCTCATGTATTATTCAATACAATACGAAAAACAATACTATGCATGACTGCATGTGTTTCTTTACATATCTATGCAACTTTACACTCCATAACACTGCTTCAAAATTATTTTACCTTCTGAAAAATTGAAGGTCGACTATATTTGGTGTTATTAATATTTAGTTGAATCCTAACTTTCTTTGTTCGCCTTTGTTTTGTCTATGCAATATATCATTATAAAGTGTAAAGAATATTATTGACAAGTTGAATCTTGTCTGCTACAGTAATATAAAACACTAAAAAATAATTTACTTTAACCATTACATAAAAATTATGAAATTATATAAGAAATAAGTTTACCATTTTGTTTACTCACATGTACAAAATTGGTTTCTTGTTTTTTGAAAGACGAAAAACCTTTCGTTATTATCAAAAAACCGAACATAAAATAAAGACCCTTATCCCTAAAATACTCTAATAGCGTCAGGGTAAAAAAAAAAGAACAAAAGTTGGTTAAAGCGTCAGAGTCAAAAACGAACAAAAGTTGGTCAAGGAGTGGCTTCATGGGAAATATGAAAGAGAGGAATCTGACCCAAGACTACTTAAAAGAGGCGTTGATCCCGCTGGAGTCCCTCGCAATTGTCAAGCTCGTACACACTATATAGTGAGCCCGAGAGACGAAGAAAATTAATGTCATGGGTTTTTGCTGAACTATTACTGTTGAAGTCCCTTAAGCAACAAAACAAGATTTTTGAAATTAGATCCGTAAGTCTAACGTTTCTGTAGAACAGACAGATTTTGATACTACTTTGTCTTATATTAAACAGTATAACAAACAAACAGAACACAATTCTCACAAGAAATACGCCTAAGTATCAGACGCGTTTCAACGACAAGGTCGTCCTCTTCAGTAATACACGAGCTACACCAATACAACTATAACTATAACTGTTCTATTTTGTCTTATCTCGAAGCGTTTTGATGACTCAAAATTTGAGACAACCACATAAAACCAAGACTCAAAATTTTGATTTTCTCATGAAATATACATTTTTCTTAATTTACAGTTACCAAAATTTGAGAGAAATCTCAAGCGCCGGGTTTTGAAATATACGGTTTACGAACCAAATCCCGAACCGTAATTTTTGGCAAATAAACACATTAATTATAGTATTCGCGGAAGCGAATTAATAAATAAATCTAGGTTTCTTCCAATTAATGAATAGGGCGTATAAGAAAAATATGAAATAGCTAAATTTATTTAAATTTTGTAGAAAAGTGTCTAGTGTCGGTTATATATGAATATACAAAATTAAACAATATCTAAACAAAAAGCCGAACGTAGGCCTAATAATTAGTTTTATGGTTTTATATAAAACAATATAATTATTGAAACTGCCGTTTGGGAATTGACACAAATTGTGAAATAAAGAACTTATTAGGTGAACTAACTTGGAATGAAGGCAGCCCGCTTTTCGTACTTATCAGTTAGTTGGAGCCTGGGCGTATAAAATATTCAACGTTCTTTTCCCCCGCGTCGCATAACTCGCTGAAGGCTAAGTTTTCAAAGGTCTCTTGCCTCAAAACACGGGTTATGCTATAGTAAGAGACTTAAATTGTTCCTTTGAATAACTTCCGCAAGAATTTAGAGGATTTTCGTATAAATTAATTTTAGGACTGATACAATAAAGTAAAATTCATGTTGGACTTGTTAACCAACCAAAAGTAATAGATGCACACAGATTGTACAAATTACGGCTTGTACATAAAATACAAGCCTTTGGACTTTTTTTGTATGGGTTACTTAAAGAACATTGTTTATGCAGGGAAAATTCGTGATTTGCCACATCTGCGTGGGCGCATTTCGGAAGCGATGGCAACTGTGACACCAGAGATGCTACACAACACTTGGCGAGAAATCGAATATCACTTCGAAGTCTGCTGAGCAACAAATAGAGCTCACATCGAAACATATTAAGGTATGGGAAATTGTTCTTTTCTCTTCTATTTGACGTTTAAATCATTTAGTTATCTTGAATAGTCCCCAAGCAACGGCCGTTCGAAATCCCGGCATTCTTTTTCGGAGACCCTGTATAAAACCCGACTGTCGTTAATCAACAAGGACAGCGATAAAACAAAGTATTATGCTCCCATATTTATCAGTCATTGTTTATCATCTCTGAAAAAAAATATTAAATTAATACAACCTTCTGACACATAATGGTACAATATACAACGTGTTAGAAAATGTGTGGAAAAGGTTTGATAACTTTTGAATGAACAAGAGCAGAAAAATTAAACTACTTTTGTACGTTCTCACATATGTGTACTATAGAGAAAGTTATGGAATGAGTAGAATAAATAGATGTCGACTTCTTATGGTTATCCATCCAAAAGTGGTTTTAGGACAGATACCTATTTGTCTTCTGTGCAGTGCTGTAGAGCCACAATACGTGTTGACCCATTTTAATCATATTTGGTATATGCACATATTTCAACCCTATATCTGTTCAATTTTCGATGACTCAAAATTTAGCGGTAGCCTATCATCTGCCATAAGAAAAAAAATTCAAATTTACTATTTTCTCAAAATCCGCAAATTTTTTAATCAAATCTTGTTCAACCTATTGATGTTCATTTTTATAAAAAATCTGGTTCTTGAATTAACAGTAAAAAATTAAATACTCGGCTGTGAGACAGTTTAAATAAATTCTGAAAATAAGCTTTATCGATTTCGTTCAAATTTTAGTGAAAAGTAAAGATCATTGACACCAACCCGTTTGCAAAATCGCAATTAAAAATATTACAATTCATGACTGTTCCTGAATATTTTAAAAGACTGAGTTATGATCCATTTTCACTATTTGATAGACAACTACTGAACTGTTATTTTTGTTGACAAATTGTTTTGATTGTCTATTACTTTTGTTATGGAGAAGGGTGAATGAGAAAGTTTTGTACAGTTTATTATAATTTAGCAAGTACTGAATGGTTCCCTAGAACATAAAAGTTTAATTTTTCAAACTTAAAGCTATATTCAAGATCCATACAAAAGTTACACTTTAAGAGGGTTTTATTAAAATATTGAATCATTTATGAGGTTATCAAAAGTTGTTAATAGAATGTTCAGTCTTAAAACCTAAATTAAGTTTCTAATTGATAAATGTGAAGGAGTAAAATAAGCAGTAAAGTTAATAGATAAATCTACCCATCCTGGTTAGAAATTTGTAAAATTTACATTTTGTTTTGTGAAATTAAACTATGAACGTTTAAAAATAAGATTATTTCAATTGATCTAATAATAAATCCATCATTCTATCTCTAACTGTCTGCTATAATATAATTACCTTAAGTAATATATAAACTTTTATTATTTTATTTTATTTCCAACTTATTTATTTTTATACATATATTTATATCACACACTGTCATTTGTAATATAGCAGACAGACAGAACCACAATGATTGTGGTTTTCTATTTCTTGACACCCCCCCCCAAATAGTGCGATTTTATTCATTTAAATTTTTGATTATAACTCGGTTTTGATTCTCGGACTAAAAATTTTATAATTTCAATAACTTTTGAAAGCCACAATCTCCTAAACAGTTTTTTTTTTTTTTTTTTTTTTAAGCGAAAAACCATTACTGTCACTACGCAGCAACAAAACAGGGCCACAATAATTGCCCTAACATAAAACCAACCTAAACAAATCAAATTCAAAACAAAAATAACATACACATTTTTAACTTCAACGACAGTTTTTCACTATTCCATAAAAATTTACATATTGAGATTATTAAGATATAAGAAAAGAGACACCTAGTTCTTGAACACGAAAAAAGAAAAGAGAATTTTAGCCAACACTAGATGAAGAAATGGGTTTACAAATCCAGCTAGGTTATATCGAGATACCTTCAGTATAAGCTTCGGTTTCCTCTAATTGGATTCATTTTTACTATTAACAGTTCAATGACAAACAGTTTAATAAACTTAAAAAAAAACTTCATCCATAAAAATGCAAAATAATCACAACACGAATAACAACATTTCTTTAAAAAATAACCTCAATTTTTGTTTAATTTGATTTTTTTATTTTTTTTTATTTTTGTTTATATCAATAAACAGCTGATGATATTATTTTATTAGTATAGTATAAAATGCGTTTTCTTTATAGAAAACCAGAAGTTTTTAATTACGATGTTTTAATTCCTCAATAAAAATTATCATGAGTTTTATTGTTATTCATTCAAAGTTTCAATCATTTACTTTGTTAACAACCTGAATATATAAGAATTTGAAGGAACAAAATTTAGAGGGTAATGATAGATGATCAACAGTTTGAACTTTACCGTAATAACTATATTGACGACGGACGTTATGCTTGTTAGGAAAGGAAATGTCTGAGAAGTATGACAAAGATATTAGACATTCTGTAGCTGGCCGTCTGCCGAAGCACATTATTACTGACAGAAATAACATCGGACATATTACTTCACGCTAGACGCTGACAAAATAATACTGTCCACGAAGTGTGATTAGCTGTATTGACCTAAGAGTAAAACCTCATTTCTGCAAAATCTTTTCGGATGGGATCGAATATTATTTTCTTTAAAAACATATAAGGAGTAATAAAACATTTTAGGAACCAATTATAATTAAAATCATGCTACTAAAGCACTTTACAATTTTTTACTTTCCCATAAATTCATAGTAGAGAAAAAAATTACTTGACGAGGCTAAAATCGATATGCAGTTTTTTGCGCGAATATAACCGATTTGAGGTTACTTGTGGAATAATGCCTGGCTATTGTTTCCTCTATAGTCCAAACGGGTGAACAGATTTTAATAGAATTACGTACAAGAGTTCCTCAAAATTTCATTTCATATTTCAATAACACAAAATTTTTTTACCATAAAAAAACAACACAAAATTATAATATGACAGTCGAAGCGTTTCCAGACCTATGTTTATATAAACTCTAATTTTATTTTCAGTTATAGAAACATTTCCCGAGAGATTGGCGTCTAATTCCGAATCACCCTGATATAAACTTCCTCTGCTTGTACCATAAACACTGCCTCAATGTTCATCCTATCTGATAAAATCGAGCTTTTACGATTTTGTACATCGTTCTTTCATCTTAAATTTTAATAAAATTTGAACAAAAACTATAAAAACGATTTTAACGATTATATCTTCCTCATAACAGATTTTATTTCTTTTCAGCTATAAACCGGCATTTCGAGAGAGATTCCAGCCGATACGTTTTGCTTTCCTTCGAAGCTAGACTTGAATAAAATTTGCACAAACTCGTTATAGCCACTTCCAAATTTTGAATTTTCGTAAAAAATAAAATACCCTTCCGAGATAAAGCCAAAATATGGACCTAAAAACTGACATAACCGCAATAAATTCAAAATCGATTTTTGACCCACCACATAACTTTCTGGAATCTACGTACATCTGAGAAAACAAAAAGAAGATTCTTTGGGGAAATGCAATGCGATAAGATCGGAATGTATCCATCAAAATGAATCGAAAATCCTGGAGTGAAAGGATCCTACTTCTCCGGCTAAGAAGAAATGTATGCTATGTCGCTTAACCCACGTTCACATATTGCACAATATAAATAGTAAAGAAGTAGTCTACAACACCCCTTTAAGCCTGATTCACCATGAGGCCAGTAGGAGACAGGTTACTTTGTTCGTATTAAGTTCGATTTGTATTAAGTGAGAGGGGGCAGCAAGCTCTAATGTGTGACGGGTACAAATTTAATAAAACGCGAGTGTGGAAGTGCGGTAAAATAAAGTGATGTTGTGTGAAGCGGTACAGTGGCTGCAAGGCTTTTTACATCACCGATGGTAGGTTAGGTTAGGTTAGGTTAGGTATCATTGTATTGTATATTGTATATCATGCAATTGTAATACATTATTATATTTCAATGGAAATAGTTTATTTATTTCAATTCAAATCTTAGCCCAAAATACGTTGTAATTATAAGTCTACACAATCGTAATCGTATATATGTAATATACGATTTTTAAATGTGCGCACTGAATTTACTGCATGTGTTTAATTTTGGACTTTGTTTTGAGCAATACATTATTTTATAAAGAAGGAAGCAGTTTGTTCAGTTATGACCGCGGGCGAATCTGTATGTCAGAAAGTACCCTGCAACCGCGGGCGAATCTGTATGCGCCCGCCTTTCTCGTACCTTGTCCACAAGGGAGGGGGGCAGTGGTTGTGAGGCAGGTAAACATTTCTTACTTAACTGTAATAATTTATCATTTGCAACTTTCCAGACTAGTTTGGGCTATTAATCTTCACATTTCATTTAAATGAAATCGGTATATTTTGAGAAACTACATCTGTTATACACTCCATGACAGATTTTATTATTTTTTTAATGATAACTTCTGAAATGATATTTAAGGAGAGTTGATAACCAACAGGTTTGTCTGCGTATTTGGATGTTACATTTAACCAAAATTTGATCAAAAACGTTAGAAATGATACAGGACTATAAGAAAATTGGAATTTGTGTTTTTGTCTTGTGGCAGGTACGATTAATTTCGAATTATACCAAAAATGGGGGGAAGCCCCAATATATAACCAAAACATGCCCACATTCCAAATTTCATTAAAATTGATCCACTCGTTTTGGCTGTGAATCACACAAACGACAGAGATAATTTTCAAAACCACTTTTTTATATTAAGGATCTCGAAACCGATATATCTGCAAAAAACTAGACTTCTTTTGATACACACATAACATAATCTATACTACGTATATTTGAGTAAGTAAATACTAAACAGTGGTGGAACTACGTGGGAAAACAGGTGAATTTTATATTTATTGAATAAACCAATATCGCTGCCAACGAACACTTTATTCATAACAAGACGACGTTTCAATGAATAAGTCACCATCTTCAGTTTGTGTACACGTAATGAAAGTCTTGTATTGTTCAAGACAAATCCTGTCTCTTTACTTACTGAATTAACCTTGTGTTTAGTTTTGTGAGATGTACAGGAAAATACTAATACACTTTAAGGATCCAGAAACAATAGGCTTGAGATTAAAACATGCAAGACGGCTAAAGTAGCAGGGATAAAAGAGAGGGAGAGGGAGAATATTCTGACATGTTTATGGTGAGTGTTCTACCAATTTATTTAATTTTATGCAGCAAGGAAAGTTTCTGTTAATGGAATAGGTATTTTAACAAAGTGCAAAGTAGAATATATTTTAACGTAATATAAAATATAGTTTTGTCGTTCATTATAGTTTGTACCAAATACTTTTTTTTGTAAATAAAAACAATGTCTCAGGTTTATGGTGTACAATTGACAAATACAACGTTATGTGACTACATTCAAACTAACATTCTACTTATGAAACTATTACTATGTTCTTATTTGATGTTATGCTGTTAGAAAATAATTTTTTGTGGGGCAATAATTGTTTTATTCTGAACGTCATAATAAATATGGGCATCATTAGATGCCGATATAAAACTTCTTTTAGGACCTAGAGGATCTAAAAATAAATGTATCACCAAATACGAAGTTGAGCAGTTACAAGAAAATATTAAAAATACATACGTGTAAGAAAAATACAACTACAACGAAATTTTTAGTTTTAAAAAATGAAAAGGGGAAAATACCATATGGAATTAATAAAATTTAACAAATCTTTATAAAAAATTTAAAAAATATTTTAATGTATTAATTACGTTCACACAGTTGGGAAAAATTACAAAACAACAATAACAAAATACCTCTAATTTTTTTAAATAAAAATATTATAATTATAATTAGAAAACCAAAAAGATAAATAAATTGCCAAATACTAAATGCTGTTAATATATCTCTCAAAATAATGTTATTTATGAATAGGTTATTAACTTGGGTTCATCTTACATCTAACAAAACATTTACTACATGGCTACATTCCACTTAAAAGGTCATGTTCGAACAACAAATAAAATGATACAAATATAACAATTTGCCACTTGTTGAACTTGAGTGGCCCTGACTTATGATTTACATTAAGGTTTTACAAACCTAACAATATGCATAAGAACAATATTAAACGCGTGAACATATTACTGTACCGTAATAATAATAATAATAATAACATTAAAATCAAGTATGAATATTTTTATTTATTTATTTATTTATTTTACAATTTTAATACCAATTTAAGTTAAAATTTACGAAATGTTTGTATTTTAAATACTAAAGATATTAAAAGTAAATAAAAATCAAATCACTCAAAATGTATAAAATGATATTAATTTTAACAAGTTCGGACAAATTTTAGCGTTAAAATTTACTAAATACATTTCCTAGTGAAAGTTCTAGAATATTTAGAATGTTTTCATTTTTTATTTTTCTATTTCAACAACAATTTAAGTTATAATTTACGAAATGTTAGTACTTTAAATACTAAAGATATTAAAAGTAAATAAAAATCCTATCACTCAAAATTAAGAAAAAGATTAATTTCAACAAGTTCGGACAAATTTTAGCGTTAAAATCTCCTAAATACATTTTCGAGTGAAAGTTCTATGTATTTAGAATGTTTTTATTTTTATTTTTCTATTTCAACAACAATTTAGGTTAAAATTTACGATTAAATACTAAAGATATTAAAAGTAAATAAAAATCCTATCACTCAAAATTAAGAAAAAGATTAATTTCAACAAGTTCGGACAAATTTTAGCGTTAAAATCTCCTAAATACATTTTCGAGTGAAAGTTCTATGTATTTAGAATGTTTTTATTTTTATTTTTCTATTTCAACAACAATTTAGGTTAAAATTTACGATTAAATACTAAAGATATTAAAAGTAAATAAAAATCCTATCACTCAAAATTAAGAAAAAGATTAATTTCAACAAGTTCGGACAAATTTTAGCGTTAAAATCTCCTAAATACATTTTCGAGTGAAAGTTCTATGTATTTAGAATGTTTTTATTTTTATTTTTCTATTTCAACAACAATTTAGGTTAAAATTTACGATTAAATACTAAAGATATTAAAAGTAAATAAAAATCCTATCACTCAAAATTAAGAAAAAGATTAATTTCAACAAGTTCGGACAAATTTTAGCGTTAAAATCTCCTAAATACATTTTCGAGTGAAAGTTCTATGTATTTAGAATGTTTTTATTTTTATTTTTCTATTTCAACAACAATTTAGGTTAAAATTTACGATTAAATACTAAAGATATTAAAAGTAAATAAAAATCCTATCACTCAAAATTAAGAAAAAGATTAATTTCAACAAGTTCGGACAAATTTTAGCGTTAAAATCTCCTAAATACATTTTCGAGTGAAAGTTCTATGTATTTAGAATGTTTTTATTTTTATTTTTCTATTTCAACAACAATTTAGGTTAAAATTTACGATTAAATACTAAAGATATTAAATGTAAATAAAAATCCTATCACTCAAAATTAGAAAAAGATTAATTTCAACAAGTTCGGACAAAGTTTAGCGTTAAAATCTCCTAAATACATTTTCGAGTGAAAGTTCTATGTATTTAGAATGTTTTTATTTTTTATTTTTCTATTTCAACAACAATATAAGTTAAAATTTACGAAATGTTTGTATTTTAAATACTAAAGATATTAAATTTAAATAAAAATCATGTCACTCACAATTTAGAAAAAGATTAATTTCAACAAGTTCGGACAAAGTTTAGCGTTAAAATCTCCTAAATACATTTCCGAATGAAATTTCTATGTATTTAAATGAAAGAGTTTACTTAATCTAAAAGAGTTCATTCAAGGGCGATAAAATTTCTGTTCAATTCTGCGAAGCCTTAAAAGCACAAGATTACAAGTATAAAGGATGTCAAGTAAGATGAATCAATATAAAGACTCAAATTTGAATTTATTATTATAGGATGAATAATTTATATTCATACTTTTTTTATGTTGTTAATAAAACCCTAAAATAAAAAAGAGAAGAGTAACAAGATATGAATGATTGTGTTAACCTAAACCAAGCACTGGGGCTGTTTGAACTATGGGGGGAGGGGCTTGTGCAGCATTTTCGCTTCCGGGAGGTCTATATCCACCCCTTCACCCTGTTCCCAGTTCCAACCTACATAGATACCGCAGTTAACCCACAACTCCCTTTTGTTTGCTTTATATTATTTTTGTTTATTGTTATACGTCTCATAACTTCTTGTGAAGGGTCGGTAGAAGTGAATTGAAATTCCATAAATGTCCAAAGTTATTTCATCTAAGTACATGATAATTCCGTGAGGACGTGCTTTGACTACAAATCAGAATGTTATGCGGTACTTTATCTGAGCTTATTCCGCTAATATCATTAAAGGTAATTATATTCTGAAAGAAATTACTGTTTTAACAGCTTCCCTGTTCAAAAAGATAACAATAATTTAATATACACTTTATTTTTTAATATGCCCATATATATAATTTTACATATTCTTTTCGGATCATTATTATTCCAGTAATCTATTCGTGAGATTAACATTGTTCTTATGAACGTAAATATCACGATGGCTATGGATTTGTAGAATCTTGAAACTAGACTTCTTTCTTTTCCACCTTAAAAACAAATCACTTCTCTTTACGTATTTTTATTTAATTACATTTCAATTATCGTTTTATTGACCGAAATATCTTACTTTTTACATAGTCAAAATAAACTAAAAACATTCGAATTATTCAGCCGTTAAAATAAGAAGTCACCATTAAAATTGTTTTTATGAACGTGAATTTCACATAGGCTTTTGGATTTGTAGAGCCTTAATACCACATATGTTTGTTTCCTACCTTAAAAACAAATCACTAAATTTTTATCACATTTTTTTACGTATTTTTATTTTATTATTTATGGTTTGAAATATTACGTCAAATTCTACTATTTACATTTCAATAAAATTATAGTTTACCAAAATAAACTAAAATTTTTTTAAACATTCCTATTATTTCAGCGGATAAAATAAGACGTTGTCCATTATGTTTATACCATTATAATTGGAGTAATCTGCTCCCATGTTTAACATGAACGAAAAATAGACTTCATTTTATAAAGTCGCTTAGGTTTTAACACTTAACTGTAAACGTGAAACTTTACACTTGTCAAGCCTGATGAACATTTGAATAATTTTTTAATATTTGATATAATTATGAATTTGTATTTCCTATCTTTATTGACGATATTTTAAACTGAAGTTTACAATTATCAACAGGTAATATAGGCGTTTTTTTTTTTTTTGTTTTTTTTTTTTTTAATATAACTATATAAGGCGGTCAAATAATTTAAGATTAAAGAAAAAAGTTTTTAAATTCAAAAATAAATAATGTAAACTTATTATATTTAAACATATACAGGGTGATTGATATACGTGCCAGCTGTTCAACTTTGAAATTATTTGATAAAAAAAAAAGTCAAATAACAACTCCTCTGAACTTTTTATAGCGTCTTATTCAGGGGTTTAAAAATATGATACCATTAGATTTATTTTCCAATATGGCGGATAATTTTAAAATTTCTCATAGAAGTGGCAATTTTTTGATGGCAATTTTTTGATGGCAATTTTAAACCTTTAGCAGTGAAAACAAGATTTTAGACGTTTTCAGAAGTCCATTTTCTCTACTTAAAAACAGTTGAACCGAGATTAAAATTGGAACGTAGATAGATTATAATTTAATACAAACTACTACAAATTAGACAGTCAACAACATAAATTTTGTAACTCACCCGGCAGATAAGTGACGATATTTAGTGAACAATTAATACTTGAAGTGATATTAATTCTTAAGGATTCTTTTATCCACTGTGTTTATTATATGTTTTATCTTGTCCTATAATAATATAATCGTAATAGTAATAATACTTGTAAAATAAATCATTCCTCAATAACATTATATATACATTTTGCAGTGTTTCATAATTATTTATAATTTAGTTTTATTAAAAGTATGTCATTACTTTAAGGCCAGCATTAAATTATTACACTATAAGTTAGTGAGACTTTCAAATTTCTAGTAGTTTTTATTTAACTTATCACACACTTTCCAAGTAAAAGCTGGCACACTTATATCAATCACCCCACTTATATTTACCCTACGAAATCTTTAGATGTGTTATAAGATTTATTTCATTAAACAAATAACAATAATATTCACGAGCAATTAAACTAATATACAGGAAAATAATAAACACACAATGGGCACTAAATTGAAATGTGAAATAGTAATTAATATTAATGACGATTATTCGTAACCTTCAATGAATAAAAGAAAAGAAAATTAAAGGTTGTTACCAGTGAATAGAAGCAACTGCCAGGAAAATTGGTTTAGTACGGTAATAAATTCCAAGAAAACAGCTTCATCCAGATTGAGCACTATAATATAGAAGGAACTTTACTAGGGAACTAAAATGGTTCCCAGTTTAAGTGTCTGGATTCAATAGTGACCAAGGATAATGATACAAGTGGAGGTAGTATGACATAAAACCCTCAGTGCAAATAGATGAAAAATCTCGCCACTAAGCTGTTATTGTATAAAGCACTATTACGCTTAGGGCTTGTTTATGGGCGGAAACGAGGACAATGACAAAGATAATGGAAAGATGCGTTTTTTATTTGAAAATTTATGACCCAGTAAGGGAAGTGGATTCTTGAAGGATAACCCTAACAACGAGTTTGATATGCTGAATGAAGAACCTAAAATGGTGAAACACGTCAAATAGAATAGATTACGGTGGGCAAACTATCTCAACAGAATGGGTGAGACTGACATCATCAAAATGTCTTGAACGAAGGTGGAAGAAGAGAAATTGGGACAATGGAGTATTTGGAGATGTCATGACATTGGGTGTTGAGATTTGGTGGACTGCTGCACAGAACGATGTCGAAAGACATCAACTTCTGGAGTAGCACGAGACTGAAAGATTTTTTTCTTTTGTTGGAAAGCGAAAAACCTCTCGGTAATCATCACCTTATAAAAAAAAAGGATGAAGAGAACAAAAAATAAATACCCTTAGCCCTCGAATACTCTAATAACGTTGGGGTCGGAAAAAAACAAAAGTTGGTCGATAGAGATCTGATAGAAAAGATAAACCTAAGCTCTACATATAAAAAGTGTAGATCCAGCTAGGACCCTAGGGATTGCCACTCTCGTACTCACTACAGTGAGCCCCTGAGGATAACTCTCACGCAAAATAACCAGGCCGAGACAGTATAACTGATCTAAAATACACAATCAATATTTTGGGTTTTTTTTCTTGTTGTGATCAACACATGTCAAAGCAGATTGGATTCTTAGCAACTTACAATCACCCATTTTTTAGTGCATAACCAAAACTAAAATATTCCTTCGGGACAATGTTGACCCAATAATAACAGTTAAAGGATAATATAAGGAAGGCAATCCAACGTAAGAAAATGTCCAATTACTCTGCTAAGAATTAATCAATGAAGAAAAACAAATAAATTTTCTTTATATCATAAGTTGTTCTCTAATTAGAATGCTATATAGAGCCAATTAGTGGCCTATCACTTGATGGAACGTGTGAAAAAATCAATTAATTTTTTATATTTAATTATTTTTTTATTTTTGCTTAACATCTTTACTAAACTAAATGTCTGTTTCACTAATGAAGACAAGTTAAGAGTATAACAATACTCCAATGTTGTTAAATAAATCAAATATAGAGCATCATCAACTGCAGAAGTGCGTGAGTGAGCTTGCGTGCGTGCACACTTGTGTGTAGTTGTATATCTATTTGCAACTGTACATATGTAAGAGAAATTAGGCTCTTCTGATAACAAACTATTGTGAACATAGCAGCATTTGTAGTAAAATTCGACTTTCAAAACTGGACTTAAATTATTGATACTTGACAAAATGGCGGAAGGAAATTGCGAAAATATTAACAATTTTAAATCCCGTTGAAATCGACGTTTGTAATATTTCGCCGGTGATCTTTGTTCAGACGTGTTATACATCCTGTACACAGATTAATTCGTTACGTGGTGTAACGGGAAATGTAGACTAATAACTATGGATGTAATTAAACCAGCAGTTTAGTTTTGTACAGGAAACATTCAGTCGCCCATGATTGTGTGATATTCTGTATAAACCCTGACCCACCCTACCCAATGAACCGTTCTACAATACACTCTAGGAAATGAAAATATTTGTCGTTATGGTTTACTTATCCATTATACGAGATAAAGGATAAGTTTGGTAAGCCCACAAAATGTCAACCTCCGATATTTCGACTGATTTTCACGTTTCAAAGCCACAGGTAATCGAAAAAGTTATTTTCAACTTGCTGTCACTATTGTCTCTGCGTATGCACGATAGTTACAACAAAAATTAAGAAAGAAACATGATATTCACTAAGAGACTATAGTGTGCTCATATAGTACACCCCTATAGTAATAACCCTAGTGAAACCGAATTGAAAATGTCAAAAAGTGGCATGTAAATAGTTTTTTGTTCATAAATCGTGTGTCTTTGTAGTTTTCAATTCCTCATGTTGGGTAATGATATCAATCACACTTCTCTGAGAGCGTAGCGAGTGAGTCACTGTCACACATGTACAGCTTCGAGGCCGGCAAGGACCGACCCGCTGACACGATTTAAGCCTGTTTGGGGCCTTGTAAATAATGTATATTCTCGTTTTCAAAAAACGACGTAGGTTCTGTCTTATAGAAAATTTAATGTAGTTTTTGGAAATGGGGTCACTTTACTTCCTAGGTAAAAAATAAAGTTAGAAAATAGAATATTTTAATGGAAAGGCCCGATTTTTCTAAAAAACGTGAGGGAAACTTATATCTCAAACAAGGGATATTTTTGTTATCAATTTTGTTGCAAATGAAGTACCCAGATTTTTGTGGCACAATTCACCCTGTATATGTTAATTGTAATATTAAACGCTCTTATTGTCACAATTTGATCAAATGTTTCATTAGGTTCGGTTGAATGGTATGTTGGAAAAGTTAGTTAACAAGAAAAATCGATAACTAACTTTCAAAATGATCGCCGATTTACAAAACTAGTTTTTGGTGTTAACTTTTTTCCTCTATAACATACAAAAGTCATTTTGTGCAACCATAAAACCTGCATTAAATGATGCACACATGTTTTTTAACGATAATATATTAATATATAGTAAGAAAGATCCGCTAAAAATATAAGCTAAAAACCCAAGACATCTTGGATCCAACCAGACAACAACATGAAAAAAACTGAAAAAAGATCCATCATCTAAATCCTTTTACAAAACGACAAGAACATAGCAATCGAAGAATCAAGATAAATATTCAAATAAATAAACAAGGCTGATAACAGGAGTTAAATAAACAAAGCGAAGTTATCACAGCTAGTATTGATGTTGGCATGCATGATGTTCATTTTTAAATGCAATCACTTACGATTACCTTGAATATTATCAGCAACCAAAACCATTGTTTCACACCGTTTTCCTGGCAATGTCACAATTGTTATCAATTTGATTTTTCATATCAATTTGCCATACCAAGACTAGAGAAATAATATAACATCATTTCATTTTAAAAGTCAAAATACGCGGACATAGTCTAAAATAAATCGACATATAAACCCAAGATTAGATGAATAAAGGTGTAGATCCAGGTAGATACTTCGGGATTCCAAACTCCTACAGACTATAAAGAGTCTCCAAGAGGAACATCATTTCCTATTCAGTTTGCTGTATTTAGCGGCGTTTCCAAATACTATTTACTTTCTGTAGCTGATTTTAATGATTATAACGTTTTATATAAAAATTATTTCTAATACTTACAGTTATACTTTCTCATATACTGTATACAAAGCATAAAGTTATGTGATGTGTCATTAAATCAACCTAGTTTTTTCAGAAATCCGTATTGAGGTCCTCTCAGTTAAACAAAAACTGTTTTTTGGAGTGATGTCTGAATGTCTAAAGATTGTACAACTGCTCAAACGAGTGGAACGATTTTAATCAAATTTTGTGTCAGCATATTATATGCATTTTAAAATGAATATACTGAATGTATAATCCAGTATGGGATTGAATGGTGGGTGAAACATATTTTATTAAAATAAATCAATAGTTACTCGATAAAAATATAATATAAGAATTACAGTATGTTCAAAAAAATAAAACCGATCATTCTTTTCCTCTTTCTAAACAGTTTGAACTACTGCAAATAAAGTATTTGTATATTTTTAAACTTTTAAGATTATTCTTTATTATAAGTGAAAGTCAAATGTCAAATTTGTATCCATATAAAGCTAAATTGAAATTTGATATACCACAACCGTATAAGAAAGACTGCCTTTAAACATTTTATCTTTATACAGCTCCAAAATTCTATAACAAATTACCTGAACACATATCATTAATAAAATCACCGGTATAATTTTGCAAATTGCTAAAAAATTAGATTATATTTTTTTAGAATGTTAATGAGTTTTTCAATAGAGTTTGTTATAATTATGTTCGTTAGGTTTTCCTTTCGTAAATGCCTTTAGATTTGACTTATATACTAATAGATATATTTATTTAAACTGGCTATAACCTGTAGATAATTAACTAAAGTAGTCTTTTGGATATTATGAAACTATATTTGCATATATATGATAAACTTTTGTATTACATATTTTTAGTTCTACCATTCAGCAGAAGTAAGGTCTATTTTTTATTGACATGAATATTATTTTGGTTAGCTGTCAGTTTAAATGACTGATGACAGATCCTACACACGCTTGCCTTGGGATCCTCTGTGTTTACTAAGAGGGTATTTAAATACGTAAGGAAATTTGTAATTGATACCTTAATAGTTAAATAAAAAATTTTAATTTTTTAATTTTGGGAAATTTCGAGACTTTTTTTCTCATTTTATCGATAATTAATTCAAATTTCGGGTTACCTGCCAAAATTTTTAAAAACACAAAATTGCGATGTTCTCAAAATCGCCTTGATCAATTTGCTAAAATGTAGTCGCAAAGTACCCAAACAAAATACCAGTCCCCCGAATTATAGGTACATAATTTTAATAACTGGATTTACCTGTTATTAAAAAAGTATATTCTCAAAATCTCCTCTACCAATTTCGTGTAAATTTTGGTGAAATATGAAGATTGTTGACTCAAATTATAGAATATTTTAAAGAAACGAAAATAAATCTTGATTGACATCATTAAAAACTTAATTTTATCTTATAAAATTATGCTTAAGTTTATGACAGATGTAAAACACGTTTCGACCTTATATAAATATTTCTTTAAATAATCTACAAAATCTAAAACAGTCTCTATGGTTGATTTTCATTTTTTGATTGACAAATACCGCCCTGGTATTTTTGGGCAAGAATTGTGTTTTCTTAATATTTCAGTTTTTAATGGGCATGTGACAAATTTTATGCAATGTTTTGCACCTTTTATTTTGAAAAGGTCGAGTTTAATATAAAATGTACAGAATCAAAGTATAGGGGAGAATCCTATTACCCCAGAGGTTTTAACTTGTATGTTTGTATTGCTTGATTAGCTTAACCCCTCTTCCAGCTAATCATAACACACATGGAATTCCCCGATTAAATTCAACAAATCTGATGCAACAAACGAGTGTAGCAACTAGATATATCCCCTAACTTTCATTTCATATTATTATAAATAAAGGCTCCCTGCAACTTCTATGAATGGTTTCAAATCTGAAATCTGAACAATTGCTCCACATCCGCCATATTGGATCCATCTCCCATAAGAATAATGCTACAGTATCCTCAAGGTAGAAAATGTGTCTGGGGTGGAGAGGAAAAGAGAGGGCCCCACACTTCATTTGTTGCGTTTGCTTTCAGCGGTACAATCCCAATAAAAAAATATAGACCTCAAATACTTCTCTGTAAACGCCTATCTTACTTTCGTTTATTTTATCGGTGTAAATAAGAATAAAACGTTTACAAAAGTCTGTCACGAAGTTGTAAATTTAGGAATAAAATGTAGCTAAGCAGTAATTTGTGTACCTAATTTTCTTGGAATGGGTTGTACCGTCAAGTCAGGCTAGGGAAGCAAGTAGAAGGGAGGACACGCCCCTTGCACCCAGACACAATCCTAGTCTGAGGCTACTGTAGATTTGAGAAGTTGTACTGATTTCAATTTTCATCTCAGAAATATCGTTAAAAGATCATTTTAAAGACCACGTGAACGCGGAGATTTCCGTTCTTTAAAAATTGAGATATAATCATTAGACGTTGAAAACATGGAGGGGACGATTGTAAATCGATATTCTCATCGCTTATATTTGTGTAAGTCAATGTAATATTTTCGAAAAATTAAAAAAGGAAAACGCTCACTGTTTTATTATTTATTATAATAAATAATGCCGCACTGTCTAACTTACAAATTAGGGCAGATACAATGGATTAGATGAATTGTATAAAATTCGTCACCTCTTCTAAAACCCATCCGTAACATAATTCATTAACCTTTACCTACCTGCTAGGTCATCCCCCCTACCTTTCCCGATTTCTCTATTGTATTTCAGTTTCCTGTTACTTATGTTTATATAGTTGTCTATACTTGTAAATTATCAGTTGCCCGATGATGCCGCAAGGCGAAACAATTGTAGCTCATTTATACTATTAAAATATTTGAAACTTTAAGCTTTTGCTTTATTTTATTTTTATATTACTGAAACTAACAACACGTTAATTCATAAAACATTTTGTGGTATTTTACATAACGCCAAATATAACAATTAATGTAATACGAAGAGCAAGGTAAGTTTAGTAATCGCTACAGATTTGACTGATCTTCACCGCCTCGGGAAACTGTAAAACTGATTTTCGACATACCGTCCGTCCGTCTTCGTTGTCGCCTGTACATAACCACGATACCGGTCACAAAAATCAAGATAGGAATCGTTTGTTCATGTTGAAAAACAGTAAAATCAAATTGAAAATGACAAAATGGTGGAACAGTTTTTTTTATTATATCTCGTGTTATTCAAACTTGCATCTAACGATACCAACTCCACCTCTCTACGGTGACAAATGTCAAAGTTATTGTAAAAAATATAAATTCGAACCCGACCTACCAAGAAAATTAGATTATGAGATCTGACAAAAACCACTAGGTTACTGACACCATCGTACAGGATCGAGTCAGTGATATGACCAAAGCAACTGAAGACTTTGTAATAAATACAAGTCCCGTCAGAGCCTAGCCGACGTTCATAACAACTGTTTTAAACTTACCCTACTGAGTAAAACCAATGACTACATAAATACTATAAGACACGACATAGGATAGGGAAATAGTCTACGCTTTACGGGTGCTGTTCGTCACAAGTTTGACACACAGCTATCAGAAAGCGCTAGCAGCAGGTGCTTGACTGTACGCATCCCACTTGGTTGAGACTGTACAACTGTTGACCTCTCTCTCACAAACCTTCTCACTTACTTCCGTCAGCATAGTCAGTGTTGTCAGTTCGTGCGCTGAGATAAGCGATTCTCGACCTTCCCTCGCATCTCTGGTCCCATATGTGGCATCAGTGCGTTTTCTCTTACCCGCCTGAAAAATTGTTTGACCGTAGAGCCACCTAGCGCCAGTCACATCAACTTCAGATTCTCTAGCAGTCTAGCAGCACACCCTAGCGGGTATTGGTCAACTCAAGAATAAGCGTAGAATATTTAACATGGCCATGTCGTGTCTTATAGTATTTATGTAGTCATTGGTAAAACTACTTGAATCATCAATATAATTTTATATTTGAAATCTCAAGAAACCAACTTTTGGGAATTAAATTTAGAGGATCTCCTCGTATATCGGGCTCGGTAAGTACCTTGATGGCACTTATCGGCTTGTTTTTTTATCAGTTAAGACAATTAATTATCAAAGGCAATTTTAGATTTTAATCATAAAAGACTCGCATGTAAAATAAGTATCAAGCCAACTTAAAATTGTACAGGCTTTTATTCATTTTCATTTTTTAAGCTACGCAAAAAAAAACTTAATAAACGGCCTCTAATAAGAAATAGAACTAATAGTAGAAAGCTACCTTCTCATTTGTCGGCGTTGTTAGATTTATAACTCATTTGTCGAGTAAGTCAAGTGATTTATACCCTTGAATTGAATCTCATCTTACCAAAAGGCTACGTTATTACTCTTTCCAAGAAAGGGTGGAAGGGCGATAAAGTAATTTACTATAAAAATACCTCTATATATTTTTAACTGTTTTCCCCTTTTTAATTCACCGGCAACTCCCACTTGACCAATTGCAGTGATTTTTCTTTTCAATTAAAATTCATCAGCCACAAAGATGTGTAATCGATCATTTATTATAATGATAATTATACACATAATTATGAACATCGTCTTCCGGGTTACGAGTGTTTTGTGTGATAGTTATATGTACGATGTAAACTATTTTGTTTTAATGTGCGACGATCTCTTCGGAGTGACATAATATTAAGGATCTGATGATGGAGTAACGGCTCCGAAACATGTCCCTTTAAGAAGTTACGTGGCGAATATACTCACAGATAATATTCAATTATTTAATATGTTTTTCAGGTTGTGATGACCCCTGTACTATGTCAGTGAAGCTCATATAGGCCTACAGTGAACGTAATTATACCTCACTAAATAAGAGCATTAATTGCAAACACATTCATCCTATAATCAATATCATTTCGCTCTGTCAATTGTAATATATAAATACAGTAATATTATCAAACATTTTCCCTGTCCTTTGTAGACTACCTATCGCCTGAAAAAGGGGTTACTTATATTTAATAAAAATTCTCTCTTGTTAATTTAGACTGCGTACATAAAGATACAGAAAGCAATTCCATTATGTATTGATCATTTGCTTTAAATTAATATACGATCAAAGTTCTTTTTACTGTAAGAAATATTAATTTAAATAAAACGAAACAAAGTATAAATATGTAAATGGAAATATACACGTTCCAGTTTGATGTAAAGTTTATCCCATTCTACCTATTAACATACACGTAATATATAACCATTGTGATGGTAAAATAGTTGACAGATAATATATATAATATATATAATATAATATATATATATATTATATTATATTATATGAAAGATAAAATTAAGTTTAAATGATGTCAATCAAGATTTGTTTTCGTTTCTTTAAAATATTCTATAATTTGAGTCAACAATCTTCATATTTTACCAAAATTTACACGAAATTGGTAGAGCAGATTTTGAGAATATACTTTTTTAATAACAGGTACGTCCAGTTATTATAATTATGTACCTAAAATTCGGGGGACTGCATTTTGTTTGGGTACTTTGCGACTACATTTTAGCAAATTGATCAAGGCGATTTTGAGAACATCGCAATTTTGTGTTTTTAATATTTTGACAGGTAACCCGAAATTTTGAATTAATTATTATTAACCCTAATTATTATGAATTTGCTAAAATGTAGTCGCAAAGTACCCAAACAAAATGCAGTCCCCCGAATTTTAGGTACATAATTATAATAACTGGACGTACCTGTTATTAAAAAAATATATTCTCAAAATCTGCTCTACCAATTTCGTGTAAATTTTGGTAAAATATGAAGATTGTTGACTCAAATTATAGAATATTTTAAAGAAACGAAAACAAATCTTGATTGACATCATTTAAACTTAATTTTATCTTTTATATAATATAATATAAAATGAGATAAAATGAGAAAAAAGTCTCGAGATTTCAAAATTTTATTCAACTATTAAGGTTAAATTATCAAATACAAATTTGCTTACATTATTAAATACCCTCTTAGTAAACATAGAGGATCTCAAGGCAAGCGTGTGTAGAATGTGTCATCAATCACTTAAACTGGCAGTTAAACAAAATAATATTCATGGAATGAAAATATAAAAAAATAGACCTTAGTTCTGCTGAATAGTAAAACTCAAAATCAGATTTCATATATTTTATACATATATATATTAGGTGTAGATCCAGGTAGATACCTCGGGATTCCAATCCCCTACAGACTATAAAGAGTCTCCAAGAGGAACATCATTTCCTATACAGTTTGCTGTATTTAGCGGCGTTTCCAAATACTATTTACTTTCTGTAGCTGATTTTAATGATTATAACGTTTTATATAAAAATTATTTCTAATACTTACAGTTATACTTTCTCATATACTGTATACAAAGCATAAAGTTATGTGATGTGTCATTAAATCAACCTAGTTTTTTCAGAAATCCGTATTGAGGTCCTCTCAGTTAAACAAAAACTGTTTTTTGGAGTGACGTCTGAATGTCTAAAGATTGTACAACTGCTCAAACGAGTGGAACGATTTTAATCAAATTTTGTGTCAGCATATTATATGCATTTTAAAATGAATATACTGAATGTATAATCCAGTATGGGATTGAATGGTGGGTGAAACATATTTTATTAAAATAAATCAATAGTTACTCGATAAAAATATAATATAAGAATTACAGTATGTTCAAAAAAATAAAACCGATCATTCTTTTCCTCTTTCTAAACAGTTTGAACTACTGCAAATAAAGTATTTGTATATTTTTAAACTTTTAAGATTATTCTTTATTATAAGTGAAAGTCAAATGTCAAATTTGTATCCATATAAAGCTAAATTGAAATTTGATATACCACAACCGTATAAGAAAGACTGCCTTTAAACATTTTATCTTTATACAGCTCCAAAATTCTATAACAAATTACCTGAACACATATCATTAATAAAATCACCGGTATAATTTTGCAAATTGCTAAAAAATTAGATTATATTTTTTTAGAATGTTAATGAGTTTTTCAATAGAGTTTGTTATAATTATGTTCGTTAGGTTTTCCTTTCGTAAATGCCTTTAGATTTGACTTATATACTAATAGATATATTTATTTAAACTGGCTATAACCTGTAGATAATTAACTAAAGTAGTCTTTTGGATATTATGAAACTATATTTGCATATATATGATAAACTTTTGTATTACATATTTTTAGTTCTACCATTCAGCAGAAGTAAGGTCTATTTTTTATTGACATGAATATTATTTTGGTTAGCTGTCAGTTTAAATGACTGATGACAGATCCTACACACGCTTGCCTTGGGATCCTCTGTGTTTACTAAGAGGGTATTTAAATACGTAAGGAAATTTGTAATTGATACCTTAATAGTTAAATAAAAAATTTTAATTTTTTAATTTTGGGAAATTTCGAGACTTTTTTTCTCATTTTATCGATAATTAATTCAAATTTCGGGTTACCTGCCAAAATTTTTAAAAACACAAAATTGCGATGTTCTCAAAATCGCCTTGATCAATTTGCTAAAATGTAGTCGCAAAGTACCCAAACAAAATACCAGTCCCCCGAATTATAGGTACATAATTTTAATAACTGGATTTACCTGTTATTAAAAAAGTATATTCTCAAAATCTCCTCTACCAATTTCGTGTAAATTTTGGTGAAATATGAAGATTGTTGACTCAAATTATAGAATATTTTAAAGAAACGAAAATAAATCTTGATTGACATCATTAAAAACTTAATTTTATCTTATAAAATTATGCTTAAGTTTATGACAGATGTAAAACACGTTTCGACCTTATATAAATATTTCTTTAAATAATCTACAAAATCTAAAACAGTCTCTATGGTTAAATTTTCATTTTTTGATTGACAAATACCGCCCTGGTATTTTTGGGCAAGAATTGTGTTTTCTTAATATTTCAGTTTTTAATGGGTATGTGACAAATTTTATGCAATGTTTTGCACCTTTTATTTTGAAAAGGTCGAGTTTAATATAAAATGTACAGAATCAAAGTATAGGGGAGAATCCTAATACCCCAGAGGTTTTAACTTGTATGTTTGTATTGGTTGATTAGCTTAACCCCTCTTCCAGCTAATCATAACACACATGGAATTCCCCGATTAAATTCAACAAATCTGATGCAACAAACGAGTGTAGCAACTAGATATATCCCCTAACTTTCATTTCATATTATTATAAATAAAGGCTCCCTGCAACTTCTATGAATGGTTTCAAATCTGAAATCTGAACAATTGCTCCACATCCGCCATATTGGATCCATCTCCCATAAGAATAATGCTACAGTATCCTCAAGGTAGAAAATGTGTCTGGGGTGGAGAGGAAAAGAGAGGGCCCCACACTTCATTTGTTGCGTTTGCTTTCAGCGGTACAATCCCAATAAAAAAATATAGACCTCAAATACTTCTCTGTAAACGCCTATCTTACTTTCGTTTATTTTATCGGTGTAAATAAGAATAAAACGTTTACAAAAGTCTGTCACGAAGTTGTAAATTTAGGAATAAAATGTAGCTAAGCAGTAATTTGTGTACCTAATTTTCTTGGAATGGGTTGTACCGTCAAGTCAGGCTAGGGAAGCAAGTAGAAGGGAGGACACGCCCCTTGCACCCAGACACAATCCTAGTCTGAGGCTACTGTAGATTTGAGAAGTTGTACTGATTTCAATTTTCATCTCAGAAATATCGTTAAAAGATCATTTTAAAGACCACGTGAACGCGGAGATTTCCGTTCTTTAAAAATTGAGATATAATCATTAGACGTTGAAAACATGGAGGGGACGATTGTAAATCGATATTCTCATCGCTTATATTTGTGTAAGTCAATGTAATATTTTCGAAAAATTAAAAAAGGAAAACGCTCACTGTTTTATTATTTATTATAATAAATAATGCCGCACTGTCTAACTTACAAATTAGGGCAGATACAATGGATTAGATGAATTGTATAAAATTCGTCACCTCTTCTAAAACCCATCCGTAACATAATTCATTAACCTTTACCTACCTGCTAGGTCATCCCCCCTACCTTTCCCGATTTCTCTATTGTATTTCAGTTTCCTGTTACTTATGTTTATATAGTTGTCTATACTTGTAAATTATCAGTTGCCCGATGATGCCGCAAGGCGAAACAATTGTAGCTCATTTATACTATTAAAATATTTGAAACTTTAAGCTTTTGCTTTATTTTATTTTTATATTACTGAAACTAACAACACGTTAATTCATAAAACATTTTGTGGTATTTTACATAACGCCAAATATAACGATTAATGTAATACGAAGAGCAAGGTAAGTTTAGTAATCGCTACAGATTTGACTGATCTTCACCGCCTCGGGAAACTGTAAAACTGATTTTCGACATACCGTCCGTCCGTCTTCGTTGTCGCCTGTACATAACCACGATACCGGTCACAAAAATCAAGATAGGAATCGTTTGTTCATGTTGAAAAACAGTAAAATCAAATTGAAAATGACAAAATGGTGGAACAGTTTTTTTTATTATATCTCGTGTTATTCAAACTTGCATCTAACGATACCAACTCCACCTCTCTACGGTGACAAATGTCAAAGTTATTGTAAAAAATATAAATTCGAACCCGACCTACCAAGAAAATTAGATTATGAGATCTGACAAAAACCACTAGGTTACTGACACCATCGTACAGGATCGAGTCAGTGATATGACCAAAGCAACTGAAGACTTTGTAATAAATACAAGTCCCGTCAGAGCCTAGCCGACGTTCATAACAACTGTTTTAAACTTACCCTACTGAGTAAAACCAATGACTACATAAATACTATAAGACACGACATAGGATAGGGAAATAGTCTACGCTTTACGGGTGCTGTTCGTCACAAGTTTGACACACAGCTATCAGAAAGCGCTAGCAGCAGGTGCTTGACTGTACGCATCCCACTTGGTTGAGACTGTACAACTGTTGACCTCTCTCTCACAAACCTTCTCACTTACTTCCGTCAGCATAGTCAGTGTTGTCAGTTCGTGCGCTGAGATAAGCGATTCTCGACCTTTCCTCGCATCTCTGGTCCCATATGTGGCATCAGTGCGTTTTCTCTTACCCGCCTGAAAAATTGTTTGACCGTAGAGCCACCTAGCGCCAGTCACATCAACTTCAGATTCTCTAGCAGTCTAGCAGCACACCCTAGCGGGTATTGGTCAACTCAAGAATAAGCGTAGAATATTTAACATGGCCATGTCGTGTCTTATAGTATTTATGTAGTCATTGGTAAAACTACTTGAATCATCAATATAATTTTATATTTGAAATCTCAAGAAACCAACTTTTGGGAATTAAATTTAGAGGATCTCCTCGTATATCGGGCTCGGTAAGTACCTTGATGGCACTTATCGGCTTGTTTTTTTATCAGTTAAGACAATTAATTATCAAAGGCAATTTTAGATTTTAATCATAAAAGACTCGCATGTAAAATAAGTATCAAGCCAACTTAAAATTGTACAGGCTTTTATTCATTTTCATTTTTTAAGCTACGCAAAAAAAAACTTAATAAACGGCCTCTAATAAGAAATAGAACTAATAGTAGAAAGCTACCTTCTCATTTGTCGGCGTTGTTAGATTTATAACTCATTTGTCGAGTAAGTCAAGTGATTTATACCCTTGAATTGAATCTCATCTTACCAAAAGGCTACGTTATTACTCTTTCCAAGAAAGGGTGGAAGGGCGATAAAGTAATTTACTATAAAAATACCTCTATATATTTTTAACTGTTTTCCCCTTTTTAATTCACCGGCAACTCCCACTTGACCAATTGCAGTGATTTTTCTTTTCAATTAAAATTCATCAGCCACAAAGATGTGTAATCGATCATTTATTATAATGATAATTATACACATAATTATGAACATCGTCTTCCGGGTTACGAGTGTTTTGTGTGATAGTTATATGTACGATGTAAACTATTTTGTTTTAATGTGCGACGATCTCTTCGGAGTGACATAATATTAAGGATCTGATGATGGAGTAACGGCTCCGAAACATGTCCCTTTAAGAAGTTACGTGGCGAATATACTCACAGATAATATTCAATTATTTAATATGTTTTTCAGGTTGTGATGACCCCTGTACTATGTCAGTGAAGCTCATATAGGCCTACAGTGAACGTAATTATACCTCACTAAATAAGAGCATTAATTGCAAACACATTCATCCTATAATCAATATCATTTCGCTCTGTCAATTGTAATATATAAATACAGTAATATTATCAAACATTTTCCCTGTCCTTTGTAGACTACCTATCGCCTGAAAAAGGGGTTACTTATATTTAATAAAAATTCTCTCTTGTTAATTTAGACTGCGTACATAAAGATACAGAAAGCAATTCCATTATGTATTGATCATTTGCTTTAAATTAATATACGATCAAAGTTCTTTTTACTGTAAGAAATATTAATTTAAATAAAACGAAACAAAGTATAAATATGTAAATGGAAATATACACGTTCCAGTTTGATGTAAAGTTTATCCCATTCTACCTATTAACATACACGTAATATATAACCATTGTGATGGTAAAATAGTTGACAGATAATATATATAATATATATAATATAATATATATATATATATATTATATTATATTATATGAAAGATAAAATTAAGTTTAAATGATGTCAATCAAGATTTGTTTTCGTTTCTTTAAAATATTCTATAATTTGAGTCAACAATCTTCATATTTTACCAAAATTTACACGAAATTGGTAGAGCAGATTTTGAGAATATACTTTTTTAATAACAGGTACGTCCAGTTATTATAATTATGTACCTAAAATTCGGGGGACTGCATTTTGTTTGGGTACTTTGCGACTACATTTTAGCAAATTGATCAAGGCGATTTTGAGAACATCGCAATTTTGTGTTTTTAATATTTTGACAGGTAACCCGAAATTTTGAATTAATTATTATTAACCCTAATTATTATGAATTTGCTAAAATGTAGTCGCAAAGTACCCAAACAAAATGCAGTCCCCCGAATTTTAGGTACATAATTATAATAACTGGACGTACCTGTTATTAAAAAAATATATTCTCAAAATCTGCTCTACCAATTTCGTGTAAATTTTGGTAAAATATGAAGATTGTTGACTCAAATTATAGAATATTTTAAAGAAACGAAAACAAATCTTGATTGACATCATTTAAACTTAATTTTATCTTTTATATAATATAATATAAAATGAGATAAAATGAGAAAAAAGTCTCGAGATTTCAAAATTTTATTCAACTATTAAGGTTAAATTATCAAATACAAATTTGCTTACATTATTAAATACCCTCTTAGTAAACATAGAGGATCTCAAGGCAAGCGTGTGTAGAATGTGTCATCAATCACTTAAACTGGCAGTTAAACAAAATAATATTCATGGAATGAAAATATAAAAAAATAGACCTTAGTTCTGCTGAATAGTAAAACTCAAAATCAGATTTCATATATTTTATACATATATATATTAGGTGTAGATCCAGGTAGATACCTCGGGATTCCAATCCCCTACAGACTATAAAGAGTCTCCAAGAGGAACATCATTTCCTATTCAGTTTGCTGTATTTAGCGGCGTTTCCAAATACTATTTACTTTCTGTAGCTGATTTTAATGATTACGTTTTATATAAAAGTTATTTCTTTATATACTTCTTTCAAAGTTAGTGACAAATATCGTCTCTGCATTGAGGTGTAGCGTAAACGATTTTATTTCAATCTAGCCCCCAAAGACTTCAACAAATGTACTAGTTCACAAATGTAAGCTGAGGAAAGACCAAAACGCCAACTAAAATAGTTACAATACCGCGAATGCCCGATTTCAACCAATTTTTTTGAAAACTTGTTCCAAACCTTTTTACCAAAACACCACGTGGCCTAAAATGAAAATTACGGTTCCTGAATTTCTTAAGAACAATAACAAGTTAATGAGCGATGTACAGGGTGTTTCAAAAAATCGTTACAAAACTTCAGGAGCTTAATCCTCACATGAAAAACAATGAACAAGTTTATCTAAACATGTTTCCTAAAATAGTTTTCTATCTAGTTGTTTCTTTTGTATTTTTAACAACAATAATTCATGTTTTTAATGATAAATGATATATAGAGTTGAAATTAAGCATGCTACCAAGTTGAGTTTCTACCCAATTTGAGAAAAATAATCAACCGACTTCTTTTATTCTTTACAACAATGGCGACTGTTTAAATTTTTTGACGTAATATATCTAAAAACACGTAAATTTTACATTTTTTTTTTAACAACAAACAAAATGCGTTAATTTTATTATTTTATTTATTTATTTCATCACTTTTGTCTGTTACACATGAAACATGTGACATGTCATAGATTACATAAATATATTACATAATAGTAATTACTCAAATAAAATGTACATGTACATAAAATAAAACAAGTATACCTACAGTTTTAAGAAAACAATACAGCATAATAAAATATGTATGAAGAATAAATTCTTCCTGACATCTGCAGACAGAGTTTAGATACTTCTGTAAAGGTATCCTTTACAAAGTAAAAAGCTTTTCTAGGAGATAGCACCTGAGTGAACTCTTGAAACTCTGGATAAATCTTACATTTTTCATATTTTCTGACAGTGTGTTGAACAACTTCATACCAGAATAGTTCATTCTGCGTTCAAAAAATGTAAGTCTGTGGACAGGATATTGAAGAACGTAGTGGTGCTGATTGATTTCAAATATATTCTATTATCTGTATACCGTAACTTGGCGTCTGGACCCCGACCGTCCCCCCCTCGCTCCCTTCCTCACCCAGCTGTTTCCGTGATGAGTCACTTACTAGCGTTAACACTGAACTGTTTGTTTAACTTTTTTATGGGAGACACAATTTTTAATTTTTTTCAGCATTGTTAAAATGTTTAGGAAAATATAAGCAAATTGATACCAAATACGACACAAATGTATGTAAATAGTACGTAAACATGTAAATAATAAGTATGTGATTATGTAAAAAGTAGCTGTGTAAAGAGCTTTCTACTGGCGGCTTTTACAAACGGAATAGTGTCGTGTTTGTTATCAATTTGCTTATATTTTCCTAAACATTTTAACTATGCTGAAAAAAATTTAAAATTGTGTCTCCCATAAAAAATTTAAATAGTGCAGTGTTAACGCTAGTAAGTGACTCATCACTGAAACAGCTGGGTAAGGAAGGGAGTGACGGGGGGACGGTTCCAGCCGCTCGCAGGTAGCCAAGGGTTCAGACGCCAAGTTACGTTATACAGACTATAATTGCACTTATAGAAAATTAAAGTTTCATAAATATAAGGCAAAGTTAAAATATTATGTTTTTTTACAAGATTGATTATTATTTAAAAGGAACATTGAACGGTACAATTCTTTTTTGTAAACGGAATATTTTGACTGATTCAACTGAGTTCCCCCAGAATGCCACCCCACACCTTAGCTGATAACTGATATAGGCGAAATAAACAGTTTTTATTACATTTAAACTGGTCACTGAAAAAACCAAACCGATGTCAGTGCCTCAGCTGAACCAAAACTTATTTCTGTAGCGTACCGAATAACCGAGTTATTGACGAAAACATTAATTAATGGTAATTGTCTACAACTCCAAAGATTCCCTAGAACCAAAATTTTTGTTTGTATTCTACAAATGTTTATTTCCAAATCTTCCTGTATCTAAAGTACTATTAAGTTGTATACACACTCAATAGTAATAATAATATAATTATAATAACTTACTAATACCATAAAATTGTGTTTTGTAGTCACATATTAAGGCCGTAGGCAGACAATAATGTTTTAAGAAACAGCTGTTTAATACACACAAAATATAAAAGAACACAGCTGATTATAAAAGTGTATTAATATTGCACAACAGCCGATTAACAACACAAGTATTGTTGTGATTGTAGTAAATAAAAACTTATTCCCAGTTAGTCCGTTACAATTATTGATCTAAGTGAATAAGTGGGATCCAAGTGTTGTTTAAATTTTATTATATTTTTCATATTATAGTGCACACCATATATAAAATGATGATCACGTATTTGCAAACTCAGAAATGGTGGAGATGTATTTAATATACGATCTTGCGCATAGCAACAGTCTTAAAGTTAAAAGCTTTTTAATCGAGTTTTACCTGTTTCTCCCTGTTATTGGGAATATCGATAATTCAGTTGTCTTTTAACTTTAAAAGATTTAGAGGTAAAAAATTGGCAAAATTTAAGACAAAAACTTTAGTTCTAGCTTAATCTTGGAAGTTGTAGACATTTACGAAGGTTTAATGTTTTCAGTTTTTACTCGATAACTTGGCTATCCTTTAAGCTACAGAACGAATAAAAAAAAAAAAAATTGCTGTTAAAAAAGAAAAATATTTTCTTTCTTGTAAATATTTTGTAAAATTATAGGTTTAAAGATATTCGACGTTAAAAGGTTTAAATAGCCGCCATTTTGAAATGAGTATAGGAAATCGATTATTTTCTCTTTAATTGGGTCGTTATAAACACTAAGTAGCATCAACATTTCAACTCTATAACATTTACGGTTAAAAAGATACAATTTCGTTGTGTTAAAAACGCAAAATATCGGCTAGATAGAAACTAAACATTTTAGAAAATAAGTTTATATAAACTTTTCCATTGGTTTTGATGTGAGGAATAAGCTTCTTAAAACATTGTAAACACCCTGTGTATACAAAATTATAGAAGCTAATTCTCCAAATTAATGTAATTCATTAAAAAGTGAAAAGGGTAATTATTATCAAAAGAAAATATAAGCAGACAAGAACTTCCACTTTTAAATTTTGTATGTGGCGTCGACCATACATACATATTTCAGTTAATTTTATATAACTGGGATATCCAAAAAAATTACATAAAATATTAAACTTTAAAACAATTTGAATTTCATTTTAAATATATCAAGTTATAATATGGAATAAGAAATTGATTTCTTTTTTTTTATGTCCGTCTATCGGACTTTATGTGTAAATTCTTTAACTTACTTGTTGATTAGGCCTACGCGTTTCGGAATTTCAATTATTCCATTCTTTGGCGATCATCTGAGGATGGAATTATTGAAATTCCGAAACGGGTAATCAACAAGTAAGTTAAAGAATTTAAACATTAAGTCATATAGGCGGATATATAAATATATATATTTTTAATAATTTTTTTTTAAATCTCTTACTACAAACCAAGTGTAGAAATAATATTATAAGTAATCGTTGATATCTTGAATTAATTATTATTAAATAGTGTACTTTAAGTACAGATAAATATTAAATCTCCATATATTTTTTAAACAATTCGAAATAAAATAAATAAAACCTTAACACTGCTTTCCAGATATAATTAGTTCTATTTTCAATGCATATTCCTCCTATAAATTTCTCCAGAAGTCTATTCGTATGTCGTTAAAGAAATTATTTTGTCACATGTAACACGTCAAGGGTGTTGTTAAATATTTTCAGTTTAGATTAGATTATATAATGTGTCGATTCACATTATAAAACAATTTTAAAGGAACGAAAATTGTAAAGCCCAAAAGTTGGTTACTTGGGCCTCCTAGGGAAACGTTAAATTGTATTGGTAATTGTGTACATCCCTACTTTCTCAAAGTCAGGTAAAGTGTAGTAGATGTGTATGTATTCAAGTCTCCACTCGCTTCGTTCGTGTCAGTTTTGAAATCTGAAATTTTTTAATTATTTCAGTGTGTTATAAGTTGAATAACCACCCGCGATAAGAACAAAACAATAAACTGTTTTTAATGGCCGCCATTTTTCTGAATTTCAATAGAGTTTCCTCTATATCAAATTTTATGTTTCTATCGTAGTCGCTCTCCTGCTTACGTACAGCACGTTGACAATCATGAAGTATAAGGTCGCAAAACAATTGAGTGATCTTCCGTTTCATGGCCTCAGGGAAAGCGATAGTCATTTTCAACGTCCATTCCACGTTGTGCCATTTATTATTTTTACCATAAACAAGTTTAGTTTAAGTTTTGATTGTTACTACTGTATTTGTAAAAACAAAGAACTTAATATCGTTTTTTTTCTATATAAAGGTGGTAAATTGTACATTAATTGTACTTAGGCCTAACAATGATAATCCGTTATAATTGGTTTTAAATTTATGTTTATTTTATACAATTTCCAGCCCTGTCACAATATTATTCCTAACCTAAGCACTTCATAATATCTCCTCTTTTAGAAACTACTTATTTACTTTCATCGTCGTAAACTTATAATCCATATAAGTAGTTATTGAAGATGGAATTAATTCGAAACGCCTCAGTTGTATCAAGCGGGACATTAAACTGAAAAAAATAGGCTAATCTGATATAATTACTGATGGGTCTATTTGTCTGTGCGCGCGGCTTGCTATGGCGCGGCGGGGAAGAGGGGAGTGGTTATCGCTCATTTCCAAAAACATATTGTGTTCCCGCGCGGCGCGCCGGACGTAGATTATTCACCTGTCTTCAATGTAGCTTCGAGTTGTTTGTAAACATCAAGTTTCTATATGCACTACAAATCTTGTAAACTGTAATTATTTGTCGCGAAAGGTAGACAAACATAGTTGGGTGCGCGAGCCCTACTTTTACAGAACGGCTAGTAGCGTCCGAGCCGCGCGCACAGACAAATGGTCCCATCAGTACTCGGCAGTTACAGACAACTAATCGTTCTAAAAACATTGATCATAGTCTTCATGCTAGGTCCTACTTCACGTTCTGCCCTACTGGGTAATTTACTTCAATTATTACGTTTAAAAAAAAGTAATAACCTTCTCAATGTTTTTTAAATTTATATATATAATATATATCTATATATATAGACCTAAATTGTTTAGTAACCACAGGTAAATAAATTCTCGAAAATTGCGACATTTCATTTTAATATATCCTACATTTTGACATATTATTCGTATAATCCAAAATATAACGCATATTAAACGGTCTAATTTTATTAGTTTAATGGCAATATTGAATCCAATCCAGCCGTTCTAGACGAGCTATCTACAACTGTTACGTCATGTTTTCGTAAACTTGTATTGAATAAAATAAAATATTTACTACCAGTTCCTCTCTCGGGGAACCGCGTTGTCGATCCAGTGGGATGTTGGCCAGTTGAGACCACGCATGAATGGTTGAAAAGTGTAGTCTACTCAACATAATTATTATCCAAATCCTAACAGAATATAGAATATTATAATAATTTCAACAATCTAATCTTACACACACAAGCACGCAAAATCTAAAAATGTGCTACTTTATATTTAAATTATATAGGCCTAGGCTACTTTATGCAGTTATCTGATTAAAAAAAGTAGGCCTAATTAGTGCGACAGCCTGTATGTGTTCATACTTTAACCAATAATTTCCTAATTATAATCTAATCAGACATGTGTTTAACACATGGATTCATTATTATAGTTCATCCAATTTTAAATTTACCATCTTCAATATCGGCACCTATATAGTGGATAATTATTGTAGCTTACTTCCTAATAAACCCATAATGCTGAATCAACACCGTAAATTAATGAGCCCCCACTGGGATTTAACCCGAAACTCGTAAAGCAAGAGCGCTACCTCTTGGGGACTATTGAGATTTTTTGTTTATAAAATTTAATACAAATCGTTAGAATCCTTTTAGAAAAAAAAACTGCTAACTATTTCGGCCTTGTGGTAGATTATAATAAATTTAAAGTCGCTCAGGGGCTCATTATAGTGAGTACGGGCATGGATATACCGAGGGAACCTAGCTCGATCTACACCCTTTATTACGTAGTTTTGAGTTAGATCCCTTTATTTTATATTATCTATGAATTCTCTCTTGAACAAATCTTGTTCTTTTCCGACCCTGGCGCTATTAGAGTTTTCAAGGGCTATGGATATTTATTATACGTTATTTTCTTCCTTTTTTTATAAGTCGATAAGAGAGGGTTTTTTGCCTTTCAACACGAAAAAATAAACAAATAAATTTAAAGTGATTTAAACCAATAATAACTTAGTGACCTTGTAATATTCACAAAATATGGCGATACAGCGTATAACGTTTTATCACGTTCTCTCTCTTTCATGTGGGTTGGACTGCGCCCCAGCAATGCCGCTGCACGTTTTCATCCACACATTAATGAGAGTCGAACGCAAACTATGGCAGAGTCACATGGCAAATTGTACAAATATTGAGCAACCACTAGACGTATCATTAGATTGTAAACCATTCTACAGTCTGTTAAATTAAAACTGATCTAGGCTGTTTAAAAAGATTTCTTTCACAAAAGTAAAAATTCCAGATACTAATTATTCACATCCTGCCATCATCCTAGTAGTTGTTACCAGGAAAATAAACTCGGAAATGTGTAATAACATGACATTTTCCTATTAAGATGCGGTAATTAAGTTTGTAATTGAATAATTAGCACACATATACAGCCTATATCGCACACAGCAAGTCACAACGTCTTTATATAGTTTCATTTCATTTTTAGATGTACGTCGTCGTATAGAAAGATGGGTAAAATATTGATGATTTTTACGGTGCTAAAGAGATTTTGAGGTCCCGACAAAAGGTTTTTAAAACTCGTCTGTCTGTCCCAGTAGTGGATGAAACAATCTGCCTAAGGTTCGAACATTGTTTTGGACACAGACAGCTATCTCTCTTGTCTGTGAAATGGGTAATAATTCTTCACATTACACCTAAATTTGATTTCAATAGCTTATCTTATTTTGAGATGTTCCAACTTTTAGGTTGGCGGCAATGTTTCATTTTTCCTTTCTGACAGATAATTTATAGACATTTTTGGGGGACATATGGCAATCAATTAGTTTTGTTTGGACTAATAGACAAAATTTATCATAATCTTCTGAGTTAATTTTGAAAAAAAAATGGGGAATTTCAATTTGATCTTAAGTCAGTAATCATTCGAAAATGTTTTGTATTTAGTTTTATGTATAGGTGACTGACAAATTTGATTTTAAGTATAAATGAAAAAAGTTGTACAGCATGTATTTCTCTAAAACTGTTGTTCCCCCAAAATCAATTTTAAGGTAGAAAAATTTGTTTCATACTCTACAAGAAAGTTTTGCATCTTAAAAGTCACAAACATCAGGTAAAAAATATATATTTCGTTTTACAGGGAAACAACCTTATAAACGATGAAAAATCGAAAACACAAAATATTAGCCTAAAACACCTCAACAGGATAAATTTCAGCAATTACGTCGTCATCCTCAGTTTGTGTGGTATTGTAACTGAGGATGACGATTTAGTCATCGATACGTCATCTTAATGAAATATTATCTTATGGAAAAAAAATTTTTTAATGAAATACCTTTTATATTAAATTAATAAGTTGTGCAAAAACATTACACAAACTTTCTCACACACTAACCAGACGAAATACTACTCACATTACTTTCTCACAATGGAAATACTAACCAGACGAAACTATTAGTCGCCAAAAATATAATTTCGATAGTTGTCGGTAAAAAATAAACATGGACATTGTCTTAAATTGTATAGATTATTTTAATTGGTATTATTAAAATAAGTATAATTTAAAAGTATTATAAGATAAAATCATGTTTAAATAACGGCGGTTAATGTTTGTTTTCGCTTCTAGAAATCGCTCACATCTTTGGGCCTTTAACGTTCACATTTCACCAAAATTTGAATGAAATTGGTATAACCAATTTTGAGATATTGTGTAATGGTAATTATATAACAGAGCTGCCTCACTTCAAAATCAATTTTTATGGGTTTTATTCGTCAAATAAATGTTGGAAAAATATTTTATTATCGAAAAAAAGTGTCGGTAAGATGATTACATAATACAATTACACAAGTTGTTTTTTCGTGAAAAAATTAACTCTGTGTTATCTTTCGTACTCATGACATTCACTTCAATAAACGTACGGAAGGTTTGGCCAGGTGGTTTTATATATATATAGCAACCTGGCCAAACCTTTCGTGATATATAAAGTACAATGAGTATAATACTGGTTTTCATCATTTATGGTGAATTACAAGTGAAATACATTTAAATTCAATAAATTCCTCTTCTACTGAATTTGCAGCAGAATTTTACTCTGATTAAGATTTTCTTGTGTAATTATATTATGTAATCATCTTTCCGACACTTTTTTTCGATAATAAAATATTTTTCCAACATTTATTTGACGAATAAAACCAATAAAAATTGATTTTGAAGTGAGGCTACTCTGCTATATAATTACCTGTGTAATTTATAACAGCTCCTTGATATCCCCCCCCCCCCGATAACTCACGAACCGTCGTTTTTGTATGATAGCGACCAATACGTTATATTTGTGTACTTGGGGACTAAATTTTATAGAAAAATTACCAAAATATGTTCACATACTAATTATGATTAACCTGCAACAGATGAAGAGAACATCTCAAAAACCATTTATGAACTGAGAGAGCTTTAAAACAGATATTTCACTGGTTTGTTTACTCATCACATAACTTTCACTATACTTCGTATATACAGGGTGACTGAAACAGGTGTGACCGCTATGTTATTTAAGTACAAAAATTACAAAAAAACTTAACTAACCGGCTGGATTTATTAAGTTAAAACAAAAGGTACTAGGGCCTACCAAATTTTTCATATAACCCACCATTTTTCAAATATGACGTTCAGCACCCTATATTCATATAGACATCCCTATTTTTGACGATTTTCGTAAAACTCATTATTTGCAGACTTTTTATACTTGAGCATTTTCGATACCTCCAACCGTTTTATTTTACTCAGTATTTTTCACATTTGTTTTGGTAATTACACCCAAAGTTAATCGAAATCGTTTGAGTTAATTTCGAGACATTAAACTTTTACATCGGCAAAAACAATATCTAAAAATATTTTGTAATACAAATTGAAATTCATTCTTAAGTAACTTTAAATTTGAAAACATTTCAAGAAATCTTAAACCTATTATTTAAACATATGGGCACAATGAATTACTTTTTACGGAAGAATATTTTCAAGCTGTAAACTTAGGATGTTACAATAATTTTAATCTGGCTGCTTCAAGGAATACATTAAATTCAGTTTTATTTCTTCACGACACATGTACTTAGTCACTGATTACTTCAAAAGATTAGCCGACAAATTAAGACCTTATCAATAGCAGGGCTTTTCATGTATTTTTGATCTATTATAGAAATAGAAAAATATTGATTTAATTTTAGTAAAATTATTATTATTATTATTATTACTAAAACAAATATGTCATTCAACAACGTTGCACTCGAATAGTGCTAAATTTCGATATTAATATCCTTAACTATCTCTGAATTAAATATGGTTAATGAATTGATTAAAAACTAAGAAGTACAGAGATAAAATAAGAAGATAAAATTAGTCAAAAGTATTTACATGCAATGAATGTTTTTGCAGGTCCATTCAACATGCTGAGAGGGAAGGGAAACAAAATAAATACAATAATATGTATAACCTGCTACAGAAGGGCCGAGTGGATCGAAGCGAACTCTATGAGTGTGTTCTGTAGCTGCTTGAGCGGCGTCCAACAAATCCGAGAAGAACCTGTGTCTTCTCAAAGCCAACTCGTCACGACCTACAGGAGTTACCGGTGGTTCGGCGGTTCCTCCGGCTTCTTCGTCGTCTTCTTGTGACAACCATTTCGGAATAGCCGACAAACCAGGAGTACTGTTTCGTTTTGTCGGATGTGGTGTTAATCCTTTAGCAGTACGAGGTGTAATCGGAACAACAGTCGTATCGTCATCGTAATCATCCACTATCACGTCGAGTTCGGGGTTAGTGTCTATCGTAAGCGCGGGCTTTTTGTTCGTAATGTTTACATTATCTTTTTGTTCCGTGCTGTCGGTAACGTTATCTTTGGTTTCGATTAAAGGCTTTGTTTCTAAATCTTGATTATCTTTCAATTTATCTTTAATACTTTCATTTTCTACTAATGGTTTAGTCACATTATCGGCTTCTTCTTTTTCTTTATCATTTTCGAGCACATCTTTTGATTTTTTTGTTTTATTACAACCACAACACTTTTTGAACATTATGACGTTTTTAACCTAACACCATGTTAAGTGTAAATACGCACAGATATTACAAGAAACGTTGTTTTATAGTATTTACACTGAAACTTAACCGCACTTTACACTTTCACACAAAGACACCAACTCGTCATAGATATGAATGAATAGGACAGGCAGCAGACAAGGGACTAGGCCTCGCCCTCCAACGAGTTGCGCAAAACAAAACCCGGCACTATCTGCTGGCCAAACGAAGAACTACATCAGTCGATTGGATATACGCCCCCTCTCCCACCATTGCACCGAGATGAGAGCTGCAAGGATCATACATTTCTTTGAATTAAGATAACGAAACTAATAATATATCATATAATACAATAGAACATTATAGTTTTTTAATACTTAAACACACTAAATAGTTATATATTTTACTTAATTCATCTCAATATTTAGTCATCCATAAAAAAATTCTTTTACGTAATGAAACTTCCTGTATCTATTGTACCGTTAAGTATTTTAACTACACAAATCCTGCTTCAACCATTTTCAGAGTGTGGAGGGGGGAGTACAGTGATGTTATTAAAAACTGCTACAGAAAGAGAACATGGATAGCTGTAAAGATATTTAAAATCTGAAAAAGCTAATAGTCTACGTTGCTAATTAAAACACGAACTAATTCCCCCCCCCCCACTATCCATTTGCACACTTTTTTACAAACTAAATACAGTACTAGTTTTATTTTAATTAGGATGTTAGGGTTTTTGAATCATACTCAACATATTTATAACCATTAATAGGCATGAAGTTATTAAGATGATTGTGAAAAATGGGATTTTCATCAGTGATGACCTTGTTACCGATTTGTCCAGAATACCACGATCCACAAATGAGTTATTCTAAAAAACTTTCCTAAACGGCCACAATTAAAACTTATCTTTATATTTTCGTAACAAATATATTAAATTTAATTTAATAAAATCCGACTAACTCTTCTCAAAAGAGCCAAAACAAGACATTGCATAACCTAATACACACACGCATTTACAACCAAAAGGCAAACAATAAAAAACTACTCAACGTCAAAAAATGTAATCAGTAGTTGTCATTAAAAAAATAAATAAATCAACGATGAACGCCTTTTAGATTTTGTACATTATTTAAAACAAATATTTATTAATAAAATATAAACTTACTTCACTTGTGTCATACATATTATTAAGATGAAATCATGTTTAAATTATTGCTGTCAAAGTTTTTTACTTTGTTTTTTGTTATTATTTCTTCCTTAACACTAATTTTCTATTATTTGCAATTATGCACACTAGTTTGGATCTTCAATCTTCACATTTCAGGAAGGAAATTGGAAAAGCCGATTTAAAAAAATTAAAACTTTTATAAACAGAACCATGTTTTTTGAGAGATAGCGACCAATACGGTTTGTTTGGATAATTTAGCTGTAGGTCACTGTAGCGACACATCAGTCCCTCAAGTTATTTGAATAAGCGACATCATAGCGATATTTGAAATCCACAATAAAACAGATGCTATATTTACAAATATTTGTAAGAAGATTACATCAACAAATAATAACTTTCCCATTGCACAATACCCCAACGTTGAGATATCACAACCAGAAAATTTTACTCGCAACAGGAACCACAGGATCTTCGGTCAGCCACTATAAGCTTTCCATCGTTTTACGACAATAAAAACGTACTACAATTTATATCATTGAAAGAATTTGACTAACCCATCACACTCAAAACAACCAAACTGTGCAAAAACACCGCACAAATATTGTCAGTAACCCAAAACTGACCAAAATTGTCAGTTCGATAAAAGTCGGTTAAACATTGAAAATGACCATGGTCATCTTTGAAAAAAAAAAATTCTCTACAACCTAATTCCTTCGTTTGAACCAAAAAAGCATGCTTAGCGTAAATAGTATTTAATTATAATTGAGCTTTTGAAGTTTATTTTTGTTTTTGCCAATTATTCCTGAAGACTATTATTTTTTTAATTGTGATCTAGCACACGAATTTGAGTAATTACTTGACATTTTACTAAAATTTGACTGATATCGGAAGAACCTTTAAAGTTCGTCTTTTTACCGGTAACTCACGAACCGGCATTTTGGAGAGACGGCGACTAATTTGTTTTGTTTGGGACAATAGTGGTTACACTAGAACACAAGAACAGGTACTTCCATGAAACTTTCACCACAGTAGAGTCGAATGTAAACGATCTCTTATACCCTTTCAAGCATGAGTCGAATTTAAAAAACTGAAAAAAATTCTGAATGTGTACTGTTAAATGGTTAAAGTTGAGAACAGGGAGTTTTGATTTAATATGATGCTCACAAATCCAAGAGGCCAGGAATGTTTTGATTTAATATGATGCTCACAAATCCAAGAGGCCAGAAATGTTTTGATTTAATATGAAGCTCACAAATTTAAGAGGCCAGGAATGTTTTGATTTAATATGATGCTCACAAATCCAGGAGGCCAGGAATGTTTTGATTTAATATGATGTTAACAAATCTAGGAACCAGGAAAGTTTTGATTTAATATGATGCTCACAAATCTAAGAGATCAGGAATGTTTTGATTTAATATGACGCTCATAAATCCAAGAGGCCGGGAATGTTTTGTTTTAATATGATGCTCACAAATCCAAGAGGCCAGAAATGTTTTGATTTAATATGTTGCTCACAAATCCAGGAGGCCAGGAATGTTTTGATTTAATATGATGCTCACAAATCTAAGAGGCCAGGAATGTTTTGTTTTAATATGATGCTCACAAATCCAAGAGGCCAGAAATGTTTTGATTTAATATGATGCTCACAAATCCAGGAGGCCAGGAATGTTTTGATTTAATATGATGCTAACAAATCTAGAAGCCAGGAATGTTTTGATTTAATATGATGCTGACAAATCCAGGAGGCCAGGAATGTTTTGATTTAATATGATGCTCACAAATCTAAGAGGCCAGGAATGTTTTGATTTAATATGATGCTCACAAATCCAGGAGGCCAGGAATGTTTTGATTTAATATGATGTTAACAAATCTAGGAACCAGGAATGTTTTGATTTAATATGATGCTCACAAATCTAAGAGATCAGGAATGTTTTGATTTAATATGACGCTCATAAATCCAAAAGGCCAGGAATGTTTTGATTTAATACGATGCTCACAAATCCAAGAGGTCACGAATGTTTTGATTTAATATGATGCTTACAAATCCAAGAGGCCGGGAATGTTTTGTTTTAATATGATGCTCACAAATCCAAGAGGCCAGAAATGATTTGATTTAATATGATGCTAACAAATCTAGGAACCAGGAATGTTTTGATTTAATATGATGCTCACAAATCTAAGAGATCAGGAATGTTTTGATTTAATATGACGCTCATAAATCCAAGAGGCCGGGAATGTTTTGTTTTAATATGATGCTCACAAATCCAAGAAGCCAGAAATGTTTTGATTTAATATGTTGCTCACAAATCCAGGAGGCCAGGAATGTTTTGATTTAATATGATGCTCACAAATCTAAGAGGCCAGGAATGTTTTGTTTTAATATGATGCTCACAAATCCAAGAGGCCAGAAATGTTTTGATTTAATATGATGCTCACAAATCCAGGAGGCCAGGAATGTTTTGATTTAATATGATGCTAACAAATCTAGAAGCCAGGAATGTTTTGATTTAATATGATGCTGACAAATCCAGGAGGCCAGGAATGTTTTGATTTAATATGATGCTCACAAATCTAAGAGGCCAGGAATGTTTTGATTTAATATGATGCTCACAAATCCAGGAGGCCAGGAATGTTTTGATTTAATATGATGTTAACAAATCTAGGAACCAGGAATGTTTTGATTTAATATGATGCTCACAAATCTAAGAGATCAGGAATGTTTTGATTTAATATGACGCTCATAAATCCAAAAGGCCAGGAATGTTTTGATTTAATACGATGCTCACAAATCCAAGAGGTCACGAATGTTTTGATTTAATATGATGCTCACAAATCCAAGAGGCCGGGAATGTTTTGTTTTAATATGATGCTCACAAATCCAAGAGGCCAGAAATGTTTTGATTTAATATGATGCTAACAAATCTAGGAACCAGGAATGTTTTGATTTAATATGATGCTCACAAATCTAAGAGATCAGGAATGTTTTGATTTAATATGACGCTCATAAATCCAAAAGGCCAGGAATGTTTTGATTTAATACGATGCTCACAAATCCAAGAGGCCGGGAACGTTTTGTTTTAATATGATGCTCACAAATCCAAGAGGCCAGAAATGTTTTGATTTAATATGATGCTCACAAATCCAGGAGGCCAGGAATGTTTTGATTTAATATGATGCTAACAAATCTAGAAGCCAGGAATGTTTTGATTTAATATGATGCTGACAAATCCAGGAGGCCAGGAATGTTTTGATTTAATATGATGTTAACAAATCTAGGAACCAGGAATGTTTTGATTTAATACGATGCTCACAAATCCAAGAGGTCACGAATATTTTGATTTAATATGATGCTCACAAATCCAGGAGGCCAGGAATGTTTTGATTTAATATGATGCTAACAAATCTAGAAGCCAGGAATGTTTTGATTTAATATGATGCTCACAAATCTAGAAGCCAGGAATGTTTTGATTTAATATGATGCTGACAAATCCAGGAGGCCAGGAATGTTTTGATTTAATATGATGTTAACAAATCTAGGAACCAGGAATGTTTTGATTTAATACGATGCTCACAAATCCAAGAGGTCACGAATGTTTTGATTTAATATGATGCTCACAAATCCAAGAGGCCGGGAATGTTTTGTTTTAATATGATGCATGACAAATCCAAGAGGCAAGGAATGTTTTGATTTAAAATGAAACTCACAAATCCAACATATGGCAGTGCCCGGGTAATTGTTAATACAATAAAAATAAAGTATACTTTTACAGATCAGAATACGTTTGTGCAATAATGTGGTGACATAGTAACTTTTTTGTTGTGATTTCGGGGGGGGGGGGGTAAAGGCAAAAATCCTCGCAGTAATTATTGTTTTAGAATGGAGTACAACATAGAGATCGCCTAACCCTCAAATCCTATAATAGCGTTAGGGTCGGAAGAGAATGAGAGTATATTAAGAGAGACCTGGTAGGTAAGATGAAATAGATAAAGCTAACCCAAGATTAGATTAAGAAAATTGCAGAACCAGCTAGAATACGTCCTGGACATCTCGCGGCTGTGACTAAAAAATAATAGAGCAATATTTATCGTATGTCAGTTGGCTGTCTGAGTATACTACTTTGTCTGTGCCTTAATCAACGAATAAGTAAATACTGACCACTTGCTTATCTCTAACCAAGTTTCTTTACATAAACCTATCCCACCCTACTCTACATTGTGGTTTACAATTTCCCATCACTCATTGTTTCAGACATCGCGCAAGAATCATTTCATGACCTTTATGGAGTACCAATTTTTGTGTAAATTATCTCTGTTTCTTAAAAACTGTAATCTCTTCTTAGTAGTCAAATTGTCTAGGCCTTTAACACTAAACAACTAATTGGTTTCTACAATCACTGCTTCTTTCCTAAAAGGTGAGAACTGTAATCAGATTATATGACAGTAAATTGGGAGTTGAAGCTGTTTAAACAATTGTTTGCAATTATCTAAAAAAAAGTACCATGTTTAGTTTAAAATATCTAGAGTAGTTTTTAAATGATAATTTTATAACCTTAATTATTTTTTTCTTTTTAATATAGACTACTAGTAAAAAAAATCCAAATCATAAATTGTTTCAAGATTTCAATTTTTGTCCCTTTTCCACGGTTGTTTGTCGAATTTTATTAAAAACAACGCATTTTATTTATTTAAACCTTCTCTACAAATTAGAAAACTAATTAAATGTACGAAATTATGCTTCTTTTTTATCTACGATGAAAATTCGCCAAACTATAGTATTTTCTTCTTTTTTTTTACTACGATTAATAATAGTACATAAAGTTAATACAGTTGTAATATTTATATTTAAGGTGTTTTATATTTTTCAAATATTTGATTTATTAGTGATTTAATATTTGGGAATACTAATTTTTTCCATAGAAAGGATAGTCAATGTCAAATTCCAGATTACAATCTGACCATAAAAAATATTCAAAGCATTATTTTTGTATACTTACTATTGTTACCTTTTATATTATAATTGCCATTATTATCAGTACGTATTTATTTCTAATTATTTTATCTTATTTGTGTAATTATAATGAATAATTAAAATATAAGTTTCATAAGCAAAATAAATGAAATAACAACCTTAGTGGACCGAGTAGACTGATGGCTATGTTGGGCTGGTACCTTTACATTTCATTTCTACTACAATAAAAAATACAATTAATAATTTATTGACAAAATATTATTATTATTATTGTCTATTAATATATATATATATATATATATATATATATATATATTTAAAAAATGGTATTAAAATAGTGATTCAAAAGAAATTGTTTCAGCATTAGTGCTGTTTTTCATTTTAAAGTAGGTACACTAAATTATTGTTATTAACTATAAAATGCAGTTATTTCTTAACTTTAATAATAGTAAGAGGTTACGTTGTTTCAAACTCAACTCATTTTTAAAACAAAAATCCATACATTAAACGATATTTGCATAGGCTTAAATTAACATTTTAAGGATTTTATTGACGAAACATATACTCCTAGATCAATGACTGTAATTAATTTTAATGTCTTTTTTTTTAATAGTCCAAACAAGACAATTTTCTTAAATTATTTAAAACGAATAAACAATTTTGTAGATATATTAGGAATACAATCTTACAATACAATATTTGAAAATGTAGGATGATATTTATTTACATTATTATACTGTTACAATAATTGGTGTTGGGGGGGGGAGAAGGGTCGTCTTAAGCACCATACTAAATGAAATTCATACATTTAAAACTAAATTATTTACATCAAATTAGTGAAGAAAAGTGTTTAAAAAATCTAATTTATTTTTATTAAAAATTAAAGTGTTATAATAATATTCATGAAGTTAAATTTTCATATCGAAACCCTTAAAAAAAATCTCTTCCCTTTTTTATTTAAATGCATTTTAAAATAGTTATATGTTCATATAAAAGTTACACTCGTGTACTTTTATATGAAGATAAACACCTGGCCAAACCTTATATATATATATATATATATATATATATATATATATATATATATATAATCACCTGGCCAAACCTTTCGTAATCGTAAGTTTATTGAAGTTAATAATTTGAAATTAGATCATGGATAAACATGAGCTTTAAAAGTGAAGTGCCGCCAATCTACGCCTAAAATTTTTGCGACAAATCATAAAATGAAAGTATATGAATCTCAAAGCTGAAAAAAATGTAATTCTGCTTCCCATAAACCAGTTTGCTCTTTATTGGCGCATGCGAATTAGCGCAACTTCTGCTGCGGTGGCGTTAATACGTAAGTACTTTTTCAACATTGTATTAAAATTAATCAGCTGGAATACCAACATCCTACTTCTAAAAAATAAACATTCAACAGTGCATAGAGTAAAACAATTACATAAACTATGGAATAAGTTTATTACAAACTGTCAATTTTATAAATTTATGTTTAAATGTGTAAAAACTAGCTCAACTGTAAATAGCCTAGTCAATGAGCAAAAATAAGCAATTAACCCCAGATATTTAGCAAGATAAAAAATTAATAGGTGCCATTTTGAAATAGTTCAGGGTCACATTTGAATTTGTATGCAATTCATAGCAATGGAATTTATTATTTTTATTCTAAGTATTAGAATTCTTGGTGTACTGTAATTAAATTTTTAAAGTATTTTGCTTCTAGACAAATCTTGGGTGTGGTAGACAACTACCAAGAACTTATGTTTCGTGTTTTTGCCAATAACTAGACTATCCTTTGATATAAATAAAAATTATGAAAACAGTTTTGTTTGTATTAAAAAATGAAACTTTTTGTAAAATTAACAGTTTTCGAGATATTCAATTTTAAATATTTTAAACGGGCGCCATTTTGAAAATTAAGTCCTTATTTTCGCTGCATTTATAAAACGTAACACACAAACTGCGTAGGCCTATACCAAATCTAAACTCAATATCTTTTCTATTTCCAAAGTTACAATGTTGTTTTTTATATCTGTAAAACTGAGCGTTTTCGCGAAAATATTCATTCTTAATTTTGTCTTTATTCTAACCCACAGAATCATTTCTTAAAGTTGGGAGCTTATTTACGGGACATCCCGTACAAATATTATTTCAAAGACGTAGGCCATGGTTCAGTTTTCCTTTTTTACTGAAAACTAACGAACTGACAATTTTTGTGACGAATAGTTTTCGTTGGTTTTTATTTGGTTTTGGAGGAAGATGAATGAGAAAGTTTGTGCAATGTTTGTGCACCATTATTTATTGCTACGTTGCATAATATACTTTGCAATGTGAGACTACAAGTGACAAAGTTGTATGAGCACAATTATTGTTAAGAACAAATTTAAGATTAATGGAGGGGGGGAGAAGCTCCGGGGTGAGTGGGAAGCTGAGAGGGCACATCGATTTAGAGTAGCAGCAGGGTGGCCTAGAGACGCTTAATCATGCAATGTTCCAAAAGGCTTGACCGATTTTCGTGCTCTTTTCACTAACTTCTTTCGTGTTAAAATTGTACACAAGGCACCGTTATTTGATGCTTTTAACAGAAAAAATCTGAACAGAAAGTTCGTAATTAGACACGTAAAGATTCAAAAAATAATTATTAGTTTTACATTCAAAATATATTATTATTATTATTCCCGTAGAAAAAAATAGCCGTGTTATTGTATTGGAAGCTATGCGACGTAACCTGTAATTCGGACCCCCATAGAGGTACCTTACAGTATGGCAATCCCCAGGTAGCATACCAGGAACTACACATATCTTTTTCTAGTCTTTGATTAACCCTTCCTTTCCTATAATGACTCTCTTGACCAACTCTTGTTCTCCTCCGACCCTGACGCTTTTAGAGTATTTAAGGCCTTAGTTTCTATTTCATGCGCTCTTTTTTATAAGGGGATGATGGCCGCGAGGAGTTACGAAACGCATTTTTGAAATATCTTAGGACTTTTTTCTCATTTTTTTCAATAAATCAAAATTTGGACCCAAGAAAATGACGATTTTCTGAAATGTAGCCTCTAAGGGCCTAAACAAATTAGCCCCCAACTCTCCAAAAATGCCAGTTCGTGAATTATCCAGTAAAAAACAAAAAACTAATCGGTCATTGGTTTTTATAAAAGACGTAATTTTTTGAAAATCGACACCACAGATTTCGTTCAAATTTTATTACTGACCCGAATGTAAAATCACAAATAAAAACACGGTTTACGAATAATTGGGGGAAAACAAAAATAAAATTTGTCGGATATAATTTTAATCAAATATGGTTTACGTGAAGATGCGTTTATGGCACTTTTAAATATACACATTTTTAAGGCAATAATAACTGCAATGTTTGCACCTTTAACAATAAGGAGAAAAAAATGTAGTCGGTGCACAGATTCGAGTCCGGTTGCTGGTGTTGGATTTTCAGTAAGTTACGATGCTCTCTCGTCTTCATTATTCTAACAGGCAGGCATTAAACACAAAAACAAAAGTAAATAATAAGAATTTCGTCTTATTAATACTATTAATTATTCATATACTATACACAGTCTAGGGAAACCGGTGCCCAATCCTCCCACACTAGCGCATTCTGAACTAAACCCATGAACTACGACCGTTTAACCCACCGTATTAAGCGTCACATTATCGCATACAATGGGATTTGTTCTTAAATAAATTGAATGATAATACAAGTTTCAAAACATTAACAGTTTATAGTATAATAGAAAGCTGCAAAACAGTTAGAAAATCAATGATACAGTTACTGCAGATCGTGGAACACTAAAATAAAAATAAATATAAGTAGACAATGCGAAACAAATAAACTGCAGTAATATAAACTGATGTATTGCTTGGCCATGACTGCTCACATAGATGCAAAGACGACGAATATAGACTTGTTTCGTTGTAAAACTCATATTTCTTATCGCATTATCTTTATTGGGTGATGATCATTTAGAAAACAATTACTACAGCCATTGTCAGGTGAAAACAAAGACGCGTGAATCGATTATTATCGATAGTAAACGTTTCTAATTATGCGTAGATATTCGCATAAGCAGAGACTCGAGAAAGTATATTTCATAGGTCTGTGTTTTACATATTCTATAAAATGAATTTGTAAAAAGGCTTCAATAGATTTGTTTTCACTAAAATATGAATATAAAATGCGAATAAGACCGAATATTCTAATAGCGTCAGAGTCAGACAAGAACAAGAGTTGGTCAAGAGAGGCCTGATAAAAATATGACAGAGAGGTATCTAACCCAAGACTACTTGGAATATACGTAGATCCAGCTAAGATCTCTAAGGGCTGTGAACATATAAATAACACACAATAAATAATATATTGTAAATGTAAATAATCCTTCCTTGTATTACACAATTTACATAAAGAGGGTTTATTTATACTGTACTTATAATCCACTATTTATTTTAAGTTATTTATATGTTCATCTTTTGGTGAAACCACATAGCAGCAAACAAAAATCTGATTTTAATAAAACTTGATAAGTAGAATTTCTCTTTAAATTTGTTCATAACTCAAAATTTGGGAGAAGCTGTCACAAAAACAAAACCCAAAATTTCTAATTTCTCAAAATTGGCTTTATGATTTAGATCAAATTTAGTCACAAAGAACCCATACAAAATTTAGAGGTCGCAAATTCCCACTAGTTTTGTTACGGGGGTTTTATCTATCAAAAACCGACTGTGAAACTAAATAAAATGTTAATTTTTCCACAATAATTCGGCAAGGTTTAAAAATACGGTTCAAGATTAATTTGCATAAAACGGAAATGAATTAGATCATTATTTTTTATAGGTCAAAGTGATTCAAATAGACCTCTTTTATACTTTTATACTTACATATCACCTTTAATTATTGGTTTAGATATACGAGACACGCACAAAAAAAAAAGTTCTTTTTGAAAAAAATGATTACTCAAAATGACGGGTTTTTTAAATGTGTTTTCTTTTTAAATATAATGAATAATCCCTGGACTGTTATAGAATTCCAGTATAAAAATAACAAATTAAAATTACCCAATTAATTCCATTTATGAAATATAATTATAAAGGAATATATTTTTATAATTTAAGAGGACATTTGCCATCATGTCAGCGTATGAAAAGGAATACACAAATATATCTTTGTACCAGGATTATCAGAAAAGTTACAGACGCGTTGGTGTAAAATGAAAATACGTAGGCCTACAGTTTTCATAATCAAAAACCCTGTTAGTCAACAAACAGATGCTTTAAAGTTGGTTTCTTAAGAGTTTTATGATATTGTTAGGCCAGGGGTCTTACCCAGTATGTAACAGTTGTTATGCAGATTTCTTAAACCTCGTAATTGTGTACATCACTACTTTCTTGACGTCATTTGAACCTTAACAAGCCTCGTACAAGTATATATAACAATGTCTACTCGCTTCGCTCGTGTCAATGTCTCGGTGTTAACGGGCCTGAAGCTGTACACCACTTGGTCAACATATTACATGTGTCTATAACTTTGTTATTTGTCATTGTAGAAGGGTGAGGTTGGTACCATTACAAAGCAGAAATGTCATTTTCACATTTTTATCTAATTTAACGTGTTATGAACAAAAAACTGTTTAAAACGGCCTCCATTTTGATATTTTTACTTCGATTTTTTTGTTATATACAAGCACACTATCTATAAGTTTTATGTTCCTACCTTAATTTTTGAGGCCACCATCGTGCAAGTACAGTCGACAACCGACTACAGACGCATCTCGAAAATCACTTTTCCAAGGCCATAAAACATTTTTACGAGTACTAAACTTCGTATCTGGATACGTAAAATAACAATCAGTACATTATAAACTGAAATTAAATCATTAAAAGTGAAGACGACAAACAGTACACTCCCGAGACAAAAAAAAACCCTCTAAATATAAGAATTAGTTAACATACAAGAACAAGATTAGGTCTAATACATAAATCTTAAATAGTGGAACATATTTGGTTCAAAAATCATAAAACGTGAAAAAACAAAAATAATCGCCAGGGAAACTTGTAGACGAAAAATAATTGAAAATTCAAAATAAAAAATATGGAACAATCCTATCAGCCAAACCAGTAGAGAAATAAGGCAATTATAGCTCCGATAATTAAAACAGAATTACAAATTTAAAATAAAAATTCCTTTACTTAAATATGGCTGAATTTTTTATTGACTCCAAAAGTAATCACTATATCACGTGCTAACCTTTTTAAAGATGGGACAAAAGTTTGTTTCTTCCTGATAAACCGTTCGGTTACCACAACGTTGGCACTCAACCGCTGTTTTAGTTAGTTGACCATGGAGGCTCCCATGTTATCATTCTTTGTAATGTGTAATTCTGCCAGACTTGTGATTTTGTTTTCTGATCATGCTTGTATATCTGTTATTTTTAGAACTCGGCACCAGCTTTAGACCCGAATTCCAATTTGGATTTTAATTTATAATTTTAGTTTCAGCATGGCTGTGGGCTACTAGGCTATGTTGGCGTTTTTTAAATTTTTCTTGTTTTATCACTTGATAATGGGAGTTTATTTATACTCTTGAAACATCGTTTATTACTTTTTACAAACACAAATATCCACTTACAATAAATCAGTAATATATAACTTTAAAATCAGAATGTTTTTATGTAATCAGTATTATAGATGTTCAATGAGCAGTGGTGGTGAATGTGAACAATATAAAACACTGAAACCCCTACCACAAGTTTGGTACAATAACACACACACAAACAAAATAAAATATTTATTTGCCTTATGTCACCATCAAGGAGGGATCTGAAATAATACTATTTTTTCAGTATTTCAGATCCCTCTGATGATAGTAACTTGGTTACAGAAATGTAGATCAGGGAACTATAAAAACATAAGGCAAAGAAATATTTTATTTTATTTTTGTGTGGTGTGTGTGTGTGTGTGTGTGTGTGTTATTGTACCAAACTTGTGGTAGGGGTTACAGAGTTTTAACGTAATCAGTATTATGTAAAAATACAGATATTCAAACATTAAACAGTTGAATTAAATGTAATAAATAAAATAGCTAAAAGGTGCAAAACATCCTTATACGTTTAAACTATTACATAAAAAAATATATAAAATATGTTCCTTACACATATTAGCCTACATAATTTTTTCTATGAAACAAACACAATATCTATTACAACATTCTACCCCAAAAAGAAAGAAGAGAGAAATTTCAACAAAATTTTAAAGTTTGGTACATTTCTGCCATAATTACCAATGAGTAGTGGGGTGACAAACAACATTCTACTAACCATATGGCACTGTGCACCACCTGCTATCTGTTTCCTACCCACCCCTACAATGTATTGTAATGATAGACTGAATGATAATTTTACAACCAATATCTATAAAACATTTTTCTATAATATTACTTCAAAAGGTAATTTAGTTTTCTACGAAAGCAAGTAAAATTTTTTTAAAAACATTATTTTTATTTGTATTTAAACAAATGAAATAATTTGTTTATATATATATAACCCCAAATTACTTCTTAAGGTTTTGAATTCTTTCCTGAAAGAAACTTCTGGGACTGATCTATAGCCAATTTTGCACCGCTTCCATGACGTCTTCCTCAAAACAAAACTTATTTCCTCGCAGCTCTTCTTCCAATAGGCCAAAAAGTTAAAAAATTCCCAAAAGCTTATAAAACGTTTTCAAGATGAAGGGGGCTCATTTTTAAACTGGATAAAAACCGTTGTTGAAATATTGGTTAATCACTATGAACCCACAACTAACCAACAAATAATAATCTGGAAACATCCTTTATCTCCTACAGAAAAAAATGATGGTGAAACAGCAAATAATTAAAACTATCATTAGCTACTGTGATCACTAAAGGGGAAAATCAAAAGGCAGGGTAAACATTCAAAAGATGTGATTTTGTTCAGGATAACGCTTAACCTCATACGACCAACGAGACAATCCATCATCATTGCCTTCAATATCTTGATTATTAGCTGCTGGGACACCCATCAGAGTCCTGACCTGGCTCCAAGCGATTTTCATCTCTTTGGCCACAGCTGCGAGAAAATCATTTTTGTTCTCATAGAAACGGTGCAAAATTAGCTATACACCAGACTCTAAATTTTAATTCAGGAAAGAATTCAAAAGCTAGTAAAAGATGGGTTAAATGCTAGAAATATAAGGGATTATGTTAATATAAAAGCATATTTCCATCATAAGCGCAAATAAAAATAATGTTTTTTTTTTTAATTTCATTTTACTTTGTGACTTATCCTCATAAATAAAGATAGAAAAAGTATGACATTGTCACCCTACTTTTTCAAACCCTAACCATTCATATTAGCTTACCTGGAAAATAAAAGAGTTGGTTTAACTACTTTTTGTTACATGGAGACCACTAACACATCTAATATCTAATAAACTTTCCACAAGTTTCTCCTTGTTTAGATTACAGAAATAAAAGTGATAAGACAACACTAATCTTTATACATTTCCTTCCTATTGACACAACCAATCTCTGTATTATTTTTAAAGAAAAGTTAAAATAAATGGATAGTACATAAATGAATATTTTGCTACGAATGTAGAACTCAGATTTTAGTAATGTAATAAATTTACTCAATCAAGAAAATAATGAATAAAATTTTGAGATAGATCGTCTACCAATATAAGAAATGAAACCATAATAATCCATCCATAAATTGTTAGAAAGGCAAATCTCTAATCAACATTTAAAAAAAAGGATTTATTCTATCTACTAGTAAAATACAAAACTTATGGTACCATTTTGAATTTTAAGGTCGTTAATAAGAAATATCAAACTTTCCTGACCAGTATAGCCTCTACATCTATAATGTTTCTTATATCCAACTGGTTCTTTCTTTCACTACTTCAAAAATTAAAAATGCAGACCCAAATTAAATCAATGTTATGTTGTACTTAATTTTTGTCAGAACTCATCCATCTTTAGTTTATCAATCCATTTTTTTGTTCATGAAAATGAAACTATTAACTGATTTTTTCAGATAATTTAAATAATTTACTAAAAATAGTTACATGATTGGAAAATATCCTGAGGAGATAGAGGCCGAAAGAAAAAATTCCATAAGAAATACATGGGACAACTTTATTGTTTGTGTAGTTGACATAATTTTCTTTACAATTAACAATTGAAAACATTAATTTTATTATTGTTTGTGCCCCCCCACCCTCTTTTCAAATTTTATATTGCTTTAATATAAATTTACTAGTAATCCTTTTTGAAACCGCTTATTTAAATAAATTCAGACAAACTGGCAAAGTATATTGTTGGATGCTGGAGAAGGAAGAAGTAAAACAAATCTGCAATTTTTTTGAAAGAGTGAAAAGACAAAAGAGACCATAAACATATACAATTATGAACCAATATTATTTTCAGGATGCAAAGGATATAGAAGGATCACAAACATCTCTACAGTTCTCTAAATACCTGTAATAAGAGAGAATGTTCAATTTCTTTGAAAATTCTCTAAAAATATTGTAATTAAAAACATCCCCTGTAGCCTAGTTTAGAACTAAATTACAGAAACTCCAAATAATAATATAGATAATAACTTGTCATTTACTGAATACATCGCCCCAGCTACTAAAATTTGACATTTATATATTGTTTCCTTTAAATTTTCAAACAATAATAAAGCCTAGCATATTATTCAAAGATTAAATTTTAAATTTTGCAGTAAAAGAATGATTAAATAAGTTTAAGCTACAAGTTAAATAACATCAAAATCGAGTGATTACTTAAAGCTAACTAAACAAATAGGATGTAAAACTTCATTCTGTACGTCACTTACTGTTTTTACAGATCAAATTAAGCATACATATTTAGTGACCATTAACAATTATTTCTTCATGGACTACCTTACTCGATAAAATGATTCTATAGGAATTAAAAGATAGTTTGGTTTACATACGACAAAATAATATTTAAGTTTAAATTCAGTTGTAGTACATCAGATTAGTTATAATGTAAGTCAGATTTGTTATATTTATCAAATTATGTAAGCATGCATGTACAACTTACAGTACATACATGCATTTCCAAAAGAGGAGGGAAAAATGAGCAGAACAGATTTACTAATTACGACTTGAGTTCCACTAAGCATAACCATAAATATAAAATATATATACAAACAATTCACAGATTTTAATTTGAATAGTGTTAGCAGTTTTCAAGCCAACAGAATTTTTCAAACACACCAACTACATGACAAAGTCATCATCCTCGTACACAAACCTTGCGTCCATACAACAATCAAACTTTATACATGAATATTTTTTTCCTCTTGTTGTTAAAATGCAAAAACCCTCTCAGTTATCATCACCTTAAAAAAAAAAGTGCATTAAATAAAGCCCCCTAGCCCTCTAATAGCGTCAGGGACGGAAAAGAACAAGAGTTTGTCAAGAGTGACCCAAACTCTCTTGGAAAGATGAAATAGAAGGACCTAACGCTTGACCACATGAACAAAAGTGTAGATCCAGTTAGGTCCTTTCAGGATTGCCAAGTCCATACTCACTAAAGACTCTGAATTAAAACTGAGAATAATAACAGTTATTTCTTTTCGATTAATTAAATTCCTGGATATCACACACTTATTTCCTAAACATATCTTTGCTCAATTATTAATGTTTTAGTAAATTAAGTATTTTGCATTTTTAGTGTGTTATGTAATAGAGTTGTTTTTTAATCTCACAACCAACGTAATCTCTATTTTATTCTTAACCATACGAAGGTAGCTGACCAATAGCTGATATACATTGTGTTCTAAAAAACACTAAGAATATATAAGGTGGACTAAATAAAAAGCTAAAATTTCAAAAAAAACTAAATTAAAACCATCCTAATAACCTATAATCATGTGAATAAATTAACTGCTAGACAATATTAGTATAAACACTTCAAACAGAACTGAACCTAACATATTCAGTACCGGTACTTACAAAATGTTCTGCAGGTTAGGTAAGTTAGATCTTATTGCATGATAAACCAAAATATTTTTGAAACAACAGTCTCTGTAAACCTAACCAATTTTTTATACATAATCCAATTTGTTACTTAAAAGTAGGTCGATTTCCATAATAATTGTAAAAAGCAAGACTATATATTAAATATGTACCTAGATAGTCAAAGTTAAAGTGAACGCTTAATTCCCTCGTCCTGCTTGCTTACCATTTAATGTGATCTTACCTTACAAATCTAAACTGTAATAACACACCTTTGTTTCTAATCCAGCATTCAAATCACTTAATCATTATTCAAATATAGATAATCCTTGATTAAAGTAGGCAAATAACTCACCAGGAAATGATATTTAATTAAAATCTGGTAAAAGCAATGCTTGGTTAGGAATGTGTTTATATCTCAGATGAATATAAGTTATATTTTATAAACTGAATGGTTGTCCAAAGCCTTTCCTGAATGGTGATTCCCCCACCAGCAACAACTTTTTGATTTAAAAACTAGTACAAGTGGCGGATTTTCTGTTAACGCTAGCTAAACTGCAATTAACCGACAATATTCTGAAGTAGAGTTTAGACGAACAAAACATTAATTCTACTAATATCATACTTCAACAATTCTGGGCGCTATTAATTGCGTATGTTTTGGTTTTATATGACGATTGAACATAATATTTGAAAATCTGAAAGCTACAAGATATATTTTATGGTGTTATGTGTAACATATCCACATCTCGTATGCTAAAGTTACAAAATCTATTAACTTTGTTTATTTCAAAGTAGGTCAGTATGTACTTACACTAATGGAGTTAGACACATTGTTATTTGGAAATTAAATGAATAATAAATTATGGAATTAATTCAGTGCCGTTTGAACAAGTGCAACAGTCTTATAGGCCGTTACAATCTCAACTTGCTTACTATGCAATGTCCTAAACCAAAATTATTTTCTACAAAAGATTACAACACCAAACTAACACAGATTACTGAAAGAATAACGCAACCAAGCATAGTTCGTTTAAGCCTATTGTTTACAATAGTTTACAAAAAAACACTGGAACTACCATAAGGTTATAACTAGCTGAGATTTGCACACATCCTCAATTCAAAAAAACCAAAATGCAATATTAAAACTTAGCCTACTTTATAAAAGAAAAAAATCCCCTTTTAACCATTAAAATTTAAAAGAAAAGTATAAAATTCATATACAAATAGCCTAGTTTGTGTAAAGTCGTCAATGTTTAAGTAATTGGTTTCACTGAACTGATTATAGGTGATTAGCTAATAGGCTATATATTGCAGAATAAGAATAACTTTACTTTTCTGTGAAATAGGAATATTATGAAGGCTGTAATATTTGTTTAATATAAATAAAAATAAAGGACTTTACCTAACCTAGCTTGTTCTGCATGTCACATGATCTAGGACAAGTTGGGTAAGGTTAAGTCAATTAAATTTAAATATTTTAACTATTATTTACATGAAATATCATTTATATACAATATTACACTAATGGTACTGTCATATTTCAATAAAACTAAAAACAAATCATATTACACTCAAATGTGAATACGTCATATACAATACAAGAATATTGAAATTTCATATTACGGTCGGTAAAATGTAGTTGTCGAAGTATCGTTTATTAATACAGTTTTATATTTTTGTCTAAACTTGATGAATAAAAATCAGATTGGTAATTATGGATAAATCCAAGTTGTGATTGCTTTAAATAATTTGTGTGTGTAGGCCTAATTCATTTACTACAGGGCAATTCCATTGTAACGGGTGTTACGTTTGCACACCTTTAAGTTGCATTTTGTTACCTTTATTGTAATTAAAAATATAGTTAAACTGCACCAAAATAAAGAGCAGAGTTCCCAGAACATTGTAGTAACATTTATTTTTTAAGAAAAATGTTACTAAGTTCTCAGTCACTGCAAAAGAGGGTGTAACGGGTGTTACCAATTTGAGCCTGCTAACATTTACAACTCACTTTAACTGAAAAACTCTGTGAATTTAACATTAGTAACTAAATAAAAACCATATAGTGCCAAAATTGACATATTCTTAAACTTATTCCATGCTTAGACTACTATTTATCCTATTTAATTAAAGAAAAATATAGATTTTTTACCGTAACGGGTGTTACATGAAAATGTAACGGGTGTTACGCATGCAAACTACTTAGCAATTCTTCCCAAAAAGAGCTCTTATCTGTTGTTGTTTTTATAAATGTAATAAACATAAGTTTTAATCTATTAATATGCTGTATTGTTTCCTAGGATAAACCTTTTCTTCATGGAATAAACCTTTTTTTCTAATTGAAACTTAGGCTAACTACTTAAAAACCTTCGCTTAACTGAAAAATATTCTAAAGTTTCAAAACTGGATCCAGATATCATTGGTTATTAGGGCAATTAATAAATCAGAGTCCTGACTAAGATATGTTCAATGGTCTAGGCTTACATCTAAGGCATCTCCATTCATATATTCTATCACAAATAATTATCTTTTAGTGATTCTACACTGACCATTCGTAACATACAGGGTGGTTTAAGGTTTACAAGTGTAAACCTTAAACCACCCTGTATGTTTGAGTAGGAATTTTATATAAATTGATTAGGCATGAAAGAATGTACACTAAGAGTGCTTATAAATTACCATTTAAGACATTTTATTTAAACTTAGAATTTCTTTATTTAGACATTATTTAAAACATCTCAATAAAGTGACTGCTATGTGGGGAAAAAATATCATGGATTAAAAGAGTAAAAACTGTTTAAAATATAACACTAATAATGTAGGCCTACTCAAACATCAGTCATTTCTCCACAACACCAACAGCTGATTGAAACTGGTAGTACAATCTGTTTCCTTGTGGCTTCACATCTGGATCAGGCAGTTTGCAGACTAGTTGTTCCAGCTTCACAAAAGCGACATCGTCATCATCAGCTTTGAATACATTTTTCTTCTGGCTGACACTCCTCAGAAACATAACCTTCACATCTCCTTCTTCATCCAACTCATTTTGGCAGACTGCTATGTACTTATATTCAATTGAGGACGGTGCACCTTTTTTCACATCACTGGCAACTTTTACAAGAAAAAATGAACCTGACTTCACATCCAACTTTTCAATTTTTGTAGGCCTGCCTTTAATCTGTGAAGGTAGAGGGGCACTTAAAACTTCATCAGGATCAGAGTCCTCTGAGGAAGAATAGACATCATGGAACTTCAACCTCTTGCGTACATTTAACGGTGTTTCATCCTGAGGAAAGGTAGGAATAACTTTTCCAATACATTCAACTAAATTTATAACGTTGAAGTGATATTTGCAAATACAAACATCATGAGGGGTATCTCCAACTCTGATGATGTATGGAGGGCGGAGAGAAAAAAAGGTAGATTTGCCTATATTTATATCGGGATGGCTTTTCTTGAATTCTTGGTAAGCCTCTCCGATTGTCATAACCATATACCTCTTTTGATACTTAATTTTACCTTCACCCTTTTTTCTCACTATTACACAATCTTTAATGCCAGGAGTTTGTCGGCTTATGTCATCTTGGCAAAAGAATTCAATGACTGTATTCTTCACCTCGTCTGTAATTTGTGTAGAAGGCTTTTTGCGAGGTGAAATTTGGACGAAAACTTCAGGTCCAATGATATCTTGCACTAGTTTCTTTAAAACTGCAGTCTTTTTATGTGGGCTTTCAGGTAAAGTTCTTTTTGTTCGATTTACGGCCTTGCCAAAAGACTGAACACATTTATAAGAACCAATTGGAGACTCAGGAGGTTCAACATTACCTTCTGCTGCCATTTGTTTTCTCAGTCAGAAAGCTCTTACTCTATCTCTCACCCTTTTTCTATTTTCCACCATCTCATAAAGTGAATTTTTCATGATTTTCTTATGTTCTGCTCGACGAATCTTGTCACGGCTGCGTTCTTTTTCGAGATGCTTCTGCCATTTATCAGGATCATTTTTCATTTTCTCTCGGGATTTCTTCATTCTTTCTTTAACTGGAGCCATGTCCTGAAAAAAATAAATAAAGTTTAGTCCCATATTAATTGTATTTAATACAAACGTTTACATTTTTTTTAGGGCCTATAGGTATGAATTAAAGGAATCAGGTTTATAGGCCTAACAAATATTTTCATGATAATAATCGTACTACTCAACATCATAATCACATCTAAACAGTGGATAGGCTAGATATATATATATAGGCCTAAAATTGAGAGCAGCTGTTTATTTTAATTCATAAGCCTAATGAAAAGGTTTTTTTTTCATGAACATACCATGGTGATATTGTTTAAAGTAGGCCTAATGAGAATTGTAATAAAGAAAATTGCACGCTATTGTTCATGATGTCAGAAAATAACACTTGAGTTATTATAATTAGGTTAAATATGTGTTTATTGACAAAATTTACGCACAGGGAATAAGCATTTGGTTATTATACAAAGTTTTCACATTGAAAAACCAATTAAATAAGATAGCATAGAACTGAACAAAGAGATTATAAAGTGTAACACCCGTTACAAAAAACCAATGTAACACCCGTTACGCATAAAAGCAATAAAAATATACAACTTAAACAAAACAATTTTAGGTCATGATAGAGGTAATGGACATAACCTCACTTTCACAAAAGTGTTTTAACAAAGAAAATTTATTTTAGCCAAAAACTAAACTTTTATTAGTTTTGTGTAACGGGTGTTACACCTTGTGGGCTATTTTAGAAACAACAATAACTAATTGATAAATTAATCTTACCTTAGAAGTTTTATAGTACAGTTATAGATAAACTGTAGTACTTGCTCCCTCCAAAAGACAGGTGACTGCAATGGCTGCTAAGTGAATGTTTGCAGGGTGCCAACTTCAGCATGAAAACTGAATTTCCCCAACTGTCAAACTCATGTTCATTACGTCAAACAAAAACATTAAAAAAATTATTTTTTCAATTTATACATTTTGGAATGATAAAATTTGGTATTTTAACTGCACATGCATATAGTCAAAAATTGGAAAATATTTTTTTGAAAAAAATTCATACAGGCTCATTTGGCATGGAATTGCCCTACACATACCTTATTTTGAAATAATAATATAATATTTTAATGCGGAATACAAACTGAAATGTATGAAATGCACGTATACGTAGATTATGTGTACATAGGAATGGGAATTTGTAGGAAGGCCTACTAATGAGCATAGCCAAACAACGGTATTACAACGTATTAACTATGATGAGAGATATCATGTACTAGACATATAGAATAGTAATAGGTTTGGCTAGGTGGTTATATTTGTGATGATTCTTTTAATGTCCATGTTAACCCAGTATGCCTAAATGTAAGAAACAACATTATATGGAAAAATATATTTCAATATTAATATCTCATATGACATATAGTGAGCATGCATCTACGATAGGTGAATGTTTTGATGTTAAGTAGTCATTTTTCAAGTTAAGAAATTCCATTGCTATGTAAACATAACCTACGCATATGTGTATTTTATACTTTTCAATTTGTAATTTTTCAGTGAAAAGGTGTAGGCCTATTCCGCATTAAAATATTACCTATATTATTATTTCAAAATACACAACTTTTTTAAACTAATCACAACTTGGACATCCCACAATTACTATCAGATTTTTCCATAATTTTGTATGTCGAAATTTCATAGTTAAAAATGAGCATCCATAGAAGACATTTTTTCAATAAGCTAAAAAGTGACAGATTTGGAAGTGAATATTAATTGCTAGACAATTAGGGGCCTATATATGAACTTGTGAATTTCTATTTTAATATGTAGGCCTATATAATACAATTTTATATTTAAATTCTTTGAAATTATTGAAACTTGGGTTTTTAATAGTGAATATGGATGCTAGACTTTCACCATGCAAAACTGAGATAAAAATGAATTAAATAACTTCAATTTATAAGGATTTATGTTCAATTCTGACTACTAATATTTAATTTTAATACATAACTTTATGATTATAAATATATTGTGTTAGTACTAGCCCTACTACAGGAAAAAATATTACAATATTCAATTTTAAAGTCCTAATTGTAAATAATTGCTGAAATAGATATGTATATTATATTATTAATATATTTACAAATATATCAGAATGAACCTACAATATAATCTTTAAATATACACACACAAAAAGAGTTTGAAAATAATATTTAATTTAATTAACTTCTGAGTTGTAAGCTATAATTACTGTAGGTTATGAATAGTTCAGACATGTATTGTGGAGATGAATACTGCACTTCTTAAGCCTACTAAAGCCAAACAGTCCTTCAATAAGTCTAGTTAACACAAAATGAACTTACCTTATCTAAATTACAGAACTCTAGAAACTACAAGTTGCAAACGCCGGAAAAGTTAAGCCTACAATGAAGGGCTAGGTCGCTAGGTGTTCCTTAAAATATGGACTGATTTATTTACAACTCTTCGAAATATTGTATACCTTAAAAGAATATGTATATATTATTGTGTATAAACATTCACACCACGATTCCAGTTAAAAATATTATTTGAATTATAAAATTATAACCAAAAATTCACACTACTTTGAACGGGTAGGGCACAACACAACATAAACGCCTATCGTCGTCCGTCCGTCTGTGATGACTTGATAACCGTGTTTAAGACTTAAGCGCATTCTACTATAAATTAATGTAACTACCCGGAATGAATCACTTTAGTTATACAGTACTGTACATATAAAATCGGAATAGAATTTTGTTTCTTTTCTCTTTTTCACACATCTATATTCACAGTTATATACGACAATGTAACATTTAACTTTTCTTATCTACGATTTTGTTCTAATTCATAAATATTTAAACTTTCCTTCCAAATAGTATTTTAAATATGCAAATTATCTGTGTTGTCCAGTTTAATTCCATTTTTTTGATATTTTGAGTTGAGTATACCATGGGCGTCATCGCTGGGGGGCGGGGGGGGCGTCCCCCCCCCAATATTTGAGATGTAAAAATATTTTTGCTAAAAACGAATGATTTACTTAAAACCTTAGAAGGTAAACATCGGGCTTTGTCTTTACTAGAGTTTTTAACATTACATTTCTGTTACAAACGCAAATAGAATTTATTTTGAATAGTTGTATGCAATAAAGCCCAGTATGTTGGTAGTTAGTTTGTCGGTGTGGAGTATTGTCGTCTCGTCTTGAATCTGATCTGACTCATTGCGCGGAAGGTTTGTTTCTCCGCTCAGCTTAAAAAAGTTATAATAATTAGATTTATTGTTTTAGTGTACTTCATTTGCTGACAAAATATTAAAATAAATGCATAAAAAGGATGTTTTGAGAAGTTTAATTTTTTTAAATTTCCATACCACCAGACCCCGGCATATGTCCCCCCAATAATGAACTGGTGATGACGCCCATGGAGTATACCATCTTGTTTAGGAGCTCTACGCATTTTTTTTTTTTTTTTTATTCATTCTTTTTTCGACAAATATTACATTTGTATAAGGCAGGTCCCATAATTTACAAGTAGACATGCAATATAATAATAATACTTGGTACCCCAGCAACCCTACAAAGTTTATAAAATTTATAATTATTATGATAGCAAAATGTACACATAAATACAAAAATTTAATATCCATAATACACATTTTTTTTAATTTTTAAATTTTTTATTTACATTAAAAATATATAATACAACTATACACAATTCAATAAAATACAAAATATGATCAAGACTACAAACAACCTTACAAAGCCCTGAACAATAGTCAATCATTAAAATAAAATAACACACATAAATATAAAAGATAGAAACATGGAGGCTCCACACACCCCTGTCAGTGCCCCACAAACTCCTCCACAGAGTAACAAGATCCAGACAACAGCAGTCGTCTCAGTCTGCCTTTAAAACATGAATAATCATTTATCTCTAGCATGTCTGGAAGAAGGTTATTCATAAATAGCGCCCCAGCCTGCGAAAGTAACTTACTAAATAAATATGCCTGTGCTGTTTACCCCGATGTTTGCAAGCCATTCTAGTATGGTAATCATGCAAATCCCTATTTTGAACGTGCTTACACTTAAATTTAAAATAAAGAATTGTTTCAAATATATAAATGGAAGGTAGGGTGAAGATCTTAAAAAATTTAAATGTTTCTTTGCATGATTGAAATTTAGAAAGTCCTCCAATTATCCTAATGGCTTTTTTGGAGAACAAATACTCTAGTCACATTCTGGAGTGAGGAATTTCCCCACAAAACGATTCCATATTTTAGAAAAGGATATATCAACGCATAGTACGCTGTTATAAGAACCTGAGAATTACAATATTGTTTCAGACTTCTCAGCGCAAAGAGACCACTACTAATTTTAGCACATATATAGTCTATATGATTTCTCCATGACAGTTTATTATCAATGAAGAGACCCAGGAATTTTGTCGAAAATACTCCATTTAGTTCATTATCATCCAACCTAATATTAAGTTTTGGATTAAAACTTAATAGAAATGTATATAATTAGTCTTACTAGGGTTTATGGATAAACCCTTAATTTTTAATTGAAATGTATATAATTAGTCTTACTAGGGTTTATAGATAACCCATTGCAACTTAGATACTATCTAATAGCATTAACTTGTGAGGAAGCCCTCTGCTCCAAGTCATATAAAGATTCTGCTTGAACATTCAATGTCGTGTCGTCAGCAAACTGAATTAGTTTATCCACATGTACTGATGAAATACCATACTAATATTGGGTCAATCACTGAACCCTGAGGGACACCACTTGACAACTCTATTTTGTCAGATAATTTACCCGTAACAGTAACCTGTTGAGTTCTATTATTTAAATATGATTTTAACCATGACAATGGTTGTCCTCGAACACCTATTTTATCACTTTTAACAAGCAATGATACAAAGTTCACACAATCAAAAGCTTTATAGAGATCCAAAAACACACTCAAAACTTTATGCTTACCATCCAGACTCTTAACAATATATTCTATTAACTAGACTACATCATCTATAGTAGATTTTAATTTTTGAAAACCAAATTGGCCTTCATACAGGATATTACACCTTAGCGGATGGTTTAACAACTTCTCCAGAAACAATTTCTCGAAAACTTTACTAAACACAGGCATAACAGATATAGGCCTGTAGTTATTTATATCCTTTACATTACCTTTTTTAAGCAGAGGTGTTAGGTACCTTAGCTAACTTCAATCTAGATGGAAATATTCCAGTGGTGAAAGATGAGTTTATCAAAACCGAGAGAGGCTCAGAAAGTTCTTTGACACACTGTTTAATGAGCCATGTACTAAGCCCATCAATATCCATGGTTTTTTTATTCTTCAATGACCTAACCGCTCGGGACACATCACCAACACTCACAGGCGAAAGAAACATCGAACTTTCATTTTTTCTAACATCATCCCCAGATAAATTGAAACCCTCAATCAAATTTTTATTAAATAATGAATTAAAACACTGAGCAATACTAAAAAAAAGGATCAGAGTAGTCTGTGCCCTCAATAGAAAGGGTAATATCTTTGTTAATTTTTTTAGTTTGCTTCCGCTGTTCGTTAATAACCTTCCAAATAGTTTTACTTAAATTTTCTGAATTAATAATTTGTCTACTGACCTCGTAAGATTTTGCAGCAGAAATCACACGTTTATAAATTTTAAAATTTACAATTTTCATAAAGACTTTTCAATCTATTTCTTGAGATAAGGATGCCTTTAGTAATCCAGTTAAGATGCTTAGTCTTATTACGGATCTTTATATGTTTTATAGGACAAGCTATGTTCAAAAAGAAGACAAATGGGTCAAAAAAATAATTAAATTTGTCATCAGTATTCTTCAGATGGTTGAGATTATTCCATTTCTCTTTATTTAAAATATATTTCAATAACTCTAAGTTACTTCTACTATAATCTCTACTCTCTCTGAGTTGGGGTTTCAACATTTTCTCAGGAATACCGGTCAAAATCTCAATTTCCTGCGCATAATGGTCCGATAGCCCAGAACGAACAATCCTCACCGATAAACCTTCCCCAGGGAAATTAGTAACCACATTATCTATTGCTGTTGCAGAGGATCCCGCCACCCTGGTCGGAGAGTTCACACACCACTCCATACCATGAGATGCTAAAATATCTCTTAATGTGTTTGTTACCCTTGTTTGTCTAAGGACATCAATATTAAAATCCCCGACAATAATAAACCAACACTTCTTTTTAAACAGATTATGCAACAATGCATCCAAGTTAACAAAAAAAGTTTCCAAGTCCTCTGTTGGAGCTCTATACAGACCTGCTATACGTAAATATCTATTTGTTTTAAATAACAAGACCTGTTTGGTATTTTTAGATGGTAAGATTTCTTGGGTTTTACCATATTTTAATACTCTATCATATTTTAATACAGAAACATTGTAAAGACGATAGCATACCTGACAGAATCATAATACACAGATTTTATTTTTCAGCTGATCATTTTAAAGTCTTCCTTGTTTGTTGTGTTGATGTAGCAAAAACGTGATGTTATAATTTGATAAAGATTTTAAAGATGAGTACAGTAATAATTTAAGTAATTTTGAAAATCTTGAAGATGAAATTTGTGAAGGTGGCAAAATATTTCATAGGCAAAAGTTGTACCTAAAAGAAGTACTATGTGAAGAAGCAACAAATTAATTAATGCTAAGAAAGGAAATTTAATTGTGCTTTTTATATAGTATGTGGTAATATAGTTCAAGATACCTTTCTACACAAGCACAATACAACTCAAACTCCTTCCTCCAAAAACTAAGATTCTAATAGCCCTATGACACTCAAAGAAGAATGAAGCAACATCTAATACGTACTTTGTTCCAACATATCACAAAGTTGTAAACAGACAGAAGTCCTAGGAGATGGAAGAAAAAATATTTTCATAAAAAAACTTAGCTCAGTTAAGACTCTCATAGAGTCACTTGAACCTTTGAATCCCACTATAATCAGGGAAAACAATTCAACAGTCATTACCTGTCTTCTGATTAAAATATACAAAAAAATACACAAAATCTTCTGATTTAAATATATTAAAAAACTCTAGCCCAGATACAAGGAAGGAATTTTTCAAAATCAGTGAGTTAAATATTAATATTTTAGATTAGTCTTCAATGCAATGTACAACATAAGTTTCAAAAGCCCTGCTCAAGACATGTGTTTGCTGCTGGCAGGGTTGAAAAGATTAAGGCGTTTCAAAGTGAAGAAGAAATTATTACTGTTGTGACAGACTTACAAATTCACAAATTATGAGTGTAACATTTTTATAAAGAACTAAAAAAGAACGAAGAAGAAGTATATAAAATTTTATTTATTGGAAAAATAAACTACCCTTACCAAAGTTTCCAGACCAGAGCAATTATTTTTCAAGACAAACATACCAGTATAACTTTACCATTTAGTGTTGATCATTCTAAAGTAAAACTGAATAAAACCAACACATATTTGTTATAATATGCAAGTTATTAGATCAGGTACATATTTTTTAATTACACCATGTCCAACCAATCTAAAACGCTAATTCAGTTCTATATGATGATATCTGTCCAGTTAGTTAATACCATAGGTAGGTGATAAATTAATTTGTGGTTAGTTTTACGCAAAGTACTGGATTTATTCTCTATAAATCCAGAATTTTCCACACCAACGGATAGAAAAGTTTACCTTGATGAAGATCAAGTCATCACATTTATTATTCCAACAAGAATATTTCCCAAGAGACAGGTAATGACATAATACATTCCCTTCTGTATAATTACTAGAAGTAGAAGATAAGACTGATCCCTAGTTTAAGTAGCTACACAACTTTCCAAAAACATTAGTCACATCACCTTTAACTAACAATCAAAAATAGTGAATTTCAAATGTGGCAATTTACGAATAAACACATGGAAATGCCGATACCTGATAATAACTCGTAGTGTGTTTAGTAAATGCTCTATTGGTCTCAATTTTAGGCTGTTTTACAAACCATTGTTAACCAGAAAAATCAGATGATAATTTCTAAAATGGTGGCTAATTTTTAAATTAAAAAACTGGTTTTTTAAGTACTTATCCTAAAAGTTTTCAAAATGGCTCATTTTGTGTAACTTTAAAATTTGCAGCTAATTAATGATGTTCAAACATCACATTTTGTATGATAAAATGTGTTTACATGTTTAATTTAAGAAAATATAGCAATAATAGTAGATGATGTAGTTAAATTTCGCAAGTTATCTATGTGAGGGGGTTATTCTGTTTCTTCATACTATATGAACGTGCCATTAGTTTATGTCATCTCAATCTATATCCCACAGAAAAGGGCATAAACACCAAAGTGTTGTGAACAAGTAACTATTCCAAAGTGTTCTGGTAATTCAGTGGTTAAGAAAAGGAGTCACTTTTCTGATCAAGAGTAGCACGTGAGATCAAAACCCCACCTAGGACACAAGATTACAAGAGGTAGGAGGAGTCCACTATCACTAAATTGATAGGGTTGGTTAATATCCAACTGCACAGAAAACATCTATTTTGTTAATTTTATTTTTGTAAATGTGTTAAAAACAGCCTCAAAGTTCGAATAAATGATGAGAGCTTTTTGTAATTATTACTATTGCTAAGATTTGAAGTATGTTTTATTATTAGTGGAATATGAGATGGAAAATTTCAATATGGTACCAGTATGAAACAATGTTTCAGTAGTTTCTTCTTACCTTTGTTCAGCTTAGTGGTATAAATAAGAATTTAATATACAACAACAACAAATCACATATTTTTTGGCAAATAACATTTTTGTTTTATTAAAGTGAATACATTTTTAGATATGTATCCGTTTTAAATTCAAATATAAATTTGGTGAGTTAATGTTTCTTCCATAAATTAGCTGGCACTGCACTGATTTTGAGCCATGATGATGTAAAACTTTATAATAATCTAATGTTTTTAACAAGTGGCTAGCTAAAATCATTTGTTAGAATCATTTAAATTATAATAACAGGTGTTTTAAAAAGGATATAGCCTGTAGTTTAAGAAAGTATTAGTTACACATATGTGAATCCCCCCCCCCCAAATATCAGTTGCCAAAACTGTTCTCATTGTTGACTTGGCATGTGTTATTGTAATGCACTACTGCTATTCCAGTATGAATTTGTCTTGTATGTGTAAATTTTCAATTATGTGTTTTTCCAAGGATAAACATGTTTATTATTGAGACTTATTGCACGTATAAATTGAGTAAAAGATGAATTCCATTAACAATTTCCCAATTCTTCAGTACCTAATAACTCAAAAATATCGATTCTGATTAGTAAATTTCATGAGATTGGCAGTAAATATGATCGGAAAAGCACAGGTCGACCTACACTGTTAACTGTGGAATTTCTGGACGATGTAAAAGAACATTTGAATCGCTCACCCAGCAAATCACTTAGAAAGTTATCTTCACAGGTTGGACTTTCAGGGTCACTAAAAAATTAAAACTATGTGCTTACCACATTGGTGTCGTTCATGAAAAGACAAATTGTTGTTGGATGCGTTCTCTTGTTAATAACAAGGGTATTGAAATGTTGGATAGTGACGAGGCATGGTCTCACTTGGTTTATTTACATTAACCAAAACTGCTGAATATGGAGCGCTGAAAATCCTTACTCGTTTATGTAAAATTGGTGTTTGGTGCGCCATCTCATGGTTTCCTGTCATAGGGCCTTTATTTTTGACATATCTGTAGATGGTGTGGTTTATCGTAACTCAATTGAACAATTTATAGCCTTGTTGGACTTCCTCGAACGATATTGCTGGTTCCAGCAGGATAATGAAACATGTTACTTCTAATGAAACGCTGGATATGGTACGGGAATTTTTTGTTCGTGTGATATAAAAAGGATTCTGGCCTCCAAGATCCCCAGATCTCATTCCTGCAGACTTTTTCCTTTGGGGGTATTCCTCAAAGGAATACAAGCCTCGTTTATGTTATGAAACAAGAGACTATAAAACATTATATCGCTTCGATGAAGGCAATTTAGCTTGGATTAGTGAACATTTTCGGGGTCTGAGTGAAGAAAAAAGAGGTGGCGCCTTAACCTCCAAACAAAGGATGCAAATATTTTTGCGGTACATGGCAAATCCAGGATATCAGTCAGGGATAGCAAATGAATTTAACCTTAATCAATCTACTGTGTGCAAAACCATCAAAGACGTTTCGAATGATATTGTTTAGAAAGCTCACCTCTGGGTTAAATTTCCATGTTATCAAGAAGAAATAAATAATGAAAAGGCCGAGTGGCTAAACTGTTTTAAATTTTCGAACATAACCTATCATAACCTTTATGCTTTATATTATTTCATAGCTGTAATCAGCTGTTTGATATAAATATCTCTTTGTTGAAATAAATGCTCAGTTTTCTTGAGTAAAAGGTATGAGTGTAAGGTAATGGTTATTCATATTAAAATGAGCGTTTGCTTATACTCAGACATTTTACTCAAGAGCAAAAGCTTTTACTCAGTGCTCATACTCACGAGCTCTAGTGTTATTCATATGGCCCATTGTCTAAACATTCAAGGTCATCATAATACAACTCCCAAATAAATAGTTTGTCATTGTAATCAAGAAGATTGGTTGATTATTGCTTATACCATTTACAATTGAAATCACAGACACCTTTTTCAATGACCCTAAATATTAAAATGGTAAAAGACAAACTCGGTTGACAAACACACAAATTTGATAAATTTTTTAAATAATCCAATCAAAATTAAAAATTAGGTTGAATATTATCTTTATTACCTTTTTTTATCTCATTACATAAACAATAAACCTATATTATATTATTAAACCAATACTTATGATATGTTTTCTAAAAATGCATTGTTACAGAAAACTACAGTTTAGGAATATAATACATTTGATTTGACTAAAATGGAATGCTTGTAAATTGCATTCCTTTTAAATAAGTGACAATGATCCATATAAGGTAACTATATATGACTAAATCAGTTTTCTTATCATCTAAATTTGTTCATATAGTATAAATAAACATAACTGGCACAACCTGGTAATATAGACAATGTAAAACTTGTATATTTGAAAGTGATGAATTGAAATTATAAATCAAATTTTAAACTATTGTAAAATAATGTTTATGATGTACCAAATACTAATGACTGAATTTCAGAACTTGCTCCACCATAGAAAAGAGCCTAAGAAATAGAGCATGTTATTATAATTTATGTTGTTAAATATTGTACTTGGTACATCTTGCTGATTATATATAAATTATGGAGTTTCTTAATACATCATCAATGGAGTGTTAAAAACAAGGTAATAATCTCGAAGGTGAGTCCATATATACAACTCAGCGAGGTAGGTGAGTTTAATAATGAAAAGAGTAGCATGGTCACCTAATTTCCCCAAGTCCTCTTATAATATGAGATTAAAAGATGTTACTACTACATCAAAAACTTGAATCTTGAAACAGTATTCCCTAACTCAACCTAGGCAGATACATTAATGTTAAAAATAAATAAACTTTTTGTTAAAAGTTAAAATAAAACGTCATAAAATATACGTGGGAAAAAGCAACTACAAGAATGAATACTTGTTTCTCTAGAAATATTAGGAAATTTTACCACTAAATGAATAAAATAACATAATTTATATGGCAACTAAGGTAAAAATAGTTTAAAATCTTATTTTCTTTAACACTAGTAGAGAAAGAAAGTATTGTGATGTAAAAAAAAAAAAAAAATATTGAAATTTTCGTGAAAACTTCTAAGTTCACATGAAAAAAAAAAAAAACTGTTTCTCCAAAAACATTGCACTAATTTTTACTACAAAAATTTTTTAGAGTTCTTTTTCATTCCTAATTGTTATAAATATGAGAGAGATCCCAAATTTTGAGTTACAACAATTACAACTCACATTTAGAGGGGGTTGCATTAAAACTAAAAAAAAAATGGATTTTTTAAAAAACCAGTTCTGATGCATTACAACCCTAACAAAACATATGTAAAAAAATTCCCCAAATATTCAATATCAAAAAAGCAGATACAAATAAAAAACAAAGTCAATTTTTAATTTGTTCTGTCATTAAAACACAAATTTCTCAAAATTGTTTGTGCATTGTATAATTTTTGTGACAAGTTATTTTCAAATGTTTCAATGAATGCAATTTCGGAAAGTAAAATTCCTGACACAATGCAACAATATAGCCTAATTTGTAAAAATTGTTCTCCAACAATATGAAAAACAGTGTGATTTTTAATAATTTCTTTTAGATTGTATGTTTTCTCAGTAAAATAATTGTGATGGCATAAAAACATATTAAAGATGATTTCACTGTACTGTGTTAAAAAATTATAATTGAGGATCATATTTATAATTACTTATAAGACTCGATGAAAATTAATAATTCCTGACAAAATTCATATTAATAACATTACTATATTATCCAAACTTTTATATAATTCAAATCAATTTTTTTGTCAGATATTCATCACACTTTTGCTAATGATTATAATGGAACATAATTTAAATATTGCAAAGTAATATGGTTTGAAGTCTATCAATAGGAATTCTAATGAGTAATAAGTAGGGTAAGATTAGTCCCACATTGATTAAAGATTAAATTTACTATTAACAATAACAGGTTTTTTAAAAATTGATTCATAAAACAAAATTCTAAAATATTATTGTGCTAATGCAACTTAAAAAATATTTAAAATGACGGCCTATAGACAATATAATAAATAAAGAGGAATGGAAACCGAATGAGTTAAAATACTGTGGAATTAATCACAATAAATTCTGAACTTCACTACAAAGAAATATATGAAACAAAATTATACACAATAAATTAATCTAAAATCTCAATAAATAAAATACCCAATAAAAATAATTAACTACTTATAAAACAGTTTCAAAGTTAACATATTATGTTTAAAGATATAACAGTATATATATAATTTTACTATTTTACTTAAAAATAGAACTCCTCTAAAACTTACTAACTAAATATATTTGATTATTATATTAATTATTACTAAAACTTTAAGTATTTATACAAGCCTAATAAATATTGTCATTATTGTTTCAATAATTTTGAACGTGCAAATGTTTGAGAAATAGTATGAGTTCTTCAAATTTGAAAGGACACTGTAAAATTCAAGTCTTAACCTGCGACTAATGATTAACAAGGTTCAATAATAAATAGCACACACACTTAAATTAGAAGACTCTTATTGTTCGAACGAACAAGGGTTCCGTTAGCAGGAAGAAATTTAGAAAACCAGATATATTAATTGAATAAATCAGAAGACTCTGATTGTTATTGTTAGTACAATCGAGGGTTTAATTAATAGGACAAATAAGAAAACAGAAGACTATTATAATTTCAAAAACTAGAGTCATTAATAGGGAAAATAGTAGAATAAGAAGACTTCTATGGTTTTAAGGAACTATAGGACAATTGTTAACTATCATCTCATCATATGAAATTACCAAACATTACAATTTCTTTCAAACCTTCATACCTTTATGTGTCTTGAGTGATCCTAGTTCAGCTGTTTTTACCAATAGGTGTTGTTCAGACCTAGTTCAGTAACTTTTGTGAGAAGAAACTCTCATCACTAACAAACAAGGAGGCAGAAGTACCTGCATATCCAAACAAAGCCTTCACAAATAAATTACTACTTGAAATAATCTCAAATTAATGATTAAAGATAATATACATTGGAAATGACAGGAGGGTGGAACCAATTGAAAGAGCTCTAATTTAACATATAATGTAAATAAATTAGAGATAAATTAAAAAATAATTAATTAAATTAAAAATTACACAATCAATTAAAATTGGGATACGTTTATAACCAGAAATCAGGGGGAAAAAATGAATAGGAAAAATCCTATTGCTCATAAAGAAAACTATGGTGTTATTAATGATATGTGTTCCTTTTATAATTATTTATTGCTATTGCACACTAAACTTGACAGAAGTTTCCTATTGTTTGCAGGAAGTTGAAATTTAGGAGTGTTTTTCGTTAAACCTTTTTTAATTTTTAAAACTGATGACTGAATTCACACTATTACAAATTTTCTAATTACAATTACTTACAAATTATTTTATTTTAAAAGGGACAAAAAAACACATATACTATGGCTGTGTTACTACTAATGTACAGTTTGTGCGTTTTCTTGTGTCAATTCATGAAAATTGGACTGGAAGGGTTCTTATAAAGCCAGGACCCCTTAATGAAAACCATGCTTCACTGTCCCTGTGTGAAAATGGCTGGAGGAGGAAAGCTATTTCAAGAATCTAATTGGCAACTGAAGTTGTCAAGGAGGTACAAATGATATAACTTATTAATTGGTTTTAACAATGCAAGCTTTTGACCTGTTATGATGAATTTTGAACTCACATAATATAACCTTCATGCAACACTGAGTAACCAACTCGATCACCAATTCAGGAGTCAAAATATGTTTGAAGTGTTGGGTCTGATTGGTTCAGTTTGATATAATCATGTGAACATAAATAATCAGCGAGTATTTAATTGCAGCACACTTTTAGCAAGCAGAGTCTAAAAAGTCTAATTTAGAGGAGATATAATCTTTCACAATTTATTTGTATTTTATAATCAGATTTGGGAAGAGGAATGAAAATTAATAGCCTATTTAGCTTTTTTAAATTTTCCATGCTTAGCTTAATTAGATAGCATAATTGATTGTGTTACAACTCTATAGATATAATGTATGATTTTTTCAACCATAAACACATAATTTTCTAAAAAAAATTCTTGACCAGTGTTGCGATGAGGTGTGCAAAGTATTTTGTGAATTTGGAACACTAAAAGACAGTGTTTGGGTCTAGTTGCACTAATCTATACTACTACTTTTACAATTATTCAGATTAAAAAGACAGATATTCTGAACTAATGTATGTAATATTCCATTACTATTTAACTGGTAATATTAAATTTAAACATTAGCATAAGATGTGATTATTATTTCTCAATCTCTATTTTACAAAGTGGCTAACATATGTTATAACTAACACTTTAGTTAAATACTATACATTTAACATGTTTACATTGCTATACATCTATTTTACATTGTAATACAAGCAAATTCTTTCACAAGAAAGAAAATTAAATATAAAAATATAATTTAGTTGATACTTAATCCATACAATAAAATCTAAACTTGTCATATATAACTTGTAATAATATAAAATAAAGTTAAATAAACAGTAATAATATATCCCCATTGTTATAAAGTAAAAGTAAGTAACTAACTAAAAAAAAATAAGGCAAAAAGAAAACCACTTAAAATATAAACCTAAATAACAGCAGATGTAAAAAAAAAAAAATTAATTAAAACATTGTTAACAAAGGTATATTGTAGTTACAACTGCAGCAATAAGCTTTGTGCAGGTTATTTGGTTTTCACAGCCCATTCTGATAAACATGGTTGTTTGGATATAATAACACAGTCCATAAAATTAGAGTAGGATAGGAAGTGTCCTGATATTATCCTCAAGATAACTCTTCTATTGGTGCGTTTTGTAACCACAAGTCATGGATAAAATTATAAAGGCCATCGCTGACTGCAACCTGAACAAATATAAGTCAGTCTTAAAAATTAATTCTTTACTAAAATCACTTACCTCACAGCAATAGTAGTAAAACCACCTCAACATATAATAGACATATAGAGAAATAATGAAAACAATCTAGATATATGACACACATTAAACAAAAGAAGAACAATTAACATCCTAGAAGAATACTCTATTTACAAAGAACAGAAAGGATATTCAGAATCTTTTCTAAATGAAAACTAAATTTTGCATCTAACTGTATTTATGATATAATTTATACAATTATATATTCATACAATATTTATACAATATGATATAATATATTTACAACTGGATGACTTTGATAAATGTGTTGTGAGAAGAATAGTGTACAATTCCATTTTCCAAAAAATGGTACAGAGAACAATTTTTTAATTTTTTAAATTTTTTTTAATTATTTTAAACGAGATTCTTTCTAGCCTTTAAGGAAATTGTGGTCATTCAGGTCAAATAATGGTTAGTGTAGTCCAATTTTTCGTGGGGATAGGTTAATTATTATACATGGTGCTGGTGAAGCAGGCTTTGTTCCTGGCACTTATGAGGAAAGCCAGCAGCAAAAGTGGTTATTATCATGACACTGTTAATTGTGAAATGTTTGTAAAATGGCTACAAGAAAAGTTGTTACCAAATTTGAACGCAAATAATGTCGTCCTTGTAGATAGATAACGCAACTTATCACAATATACAACTCGAAAAGACCCTCGCATCTAGTAGTAGAAAGCAAGAGATGAGAGATTGGCTTACCAAGAACAATATCCCATTTAGTGACAGTATGTATGTTCCAGAACTGTACAAACCTAGGTTTCATTGGTACCTAATTGACGAAATAGTGAAAAATAACGGGTATAATGTTCTTAGACTTCCGCCTTATCATTGTGACCGCAAACCCATTATGCTGGTTTAGGCTGTTGTTAAAGGATATGTGTCCAGCCTGTAAATGTTATGCAAAGAAAAAGAGTTTAAGCATGGGTCCTGAAGATTAGGTAAGGAAATGCAGACATGTTGAAAAACTTGAAGATGAATACCTAGCTCAAGAACCAGCCATAGACATTATAGTTAAATCACTTAAATTTCGATAAACCGTGACCGTGAATCAGATTCTGAAAGTTCAGATGATGCTGATGTAGGCTTGAGTGGAGTTGAGGAGCTGGAATATCAGAATCCGAGAGAATGGAGAATAGAGTAAGTAATAGTAAATAATTGTCCCTAAATAAAAGTAATAAAATGAGGTGTGTCAGTAAAACTTTAGGTTTATAAATTTCAATAAAAATTATGATTAGTTTTTCTTAAGTTACACATTACAGTAAAATGAAAGGTTGATTGTGCGAGAAATGGTCACGAATGCTGTAGTACCTTGCCATGTAGTACGATTGTGCCCACATGCACAGACTACTGGTGGCAACTGTACCATGATGACAACCACTAAATTTTTTATCACAGCTCAATTCTTTGCTTCCACAATCATTACAGAAGCATTGGATAAAAGATTCAAGATTTTTTTGTATAAGTACAAAGCTTATTCTATTATTATTGCAATGGAAATAATTGTGAAGAATAAATTAGGTAATTCATACTAAAGCACTGATGTAGTCAAGTGGCTTACAACAATTGTGATAGGCACTTATCATTGAGGCTGGATCAGTAAAACAAGCATAAATTGGTCAGTAAACTTTAGAAATACTAATAGTAAAATCACTGGATCAGAATTACCTTATAAGGTGTTGGATTAAGGTTACGTTTGTGATCTTGCCTTAAAGATTGCAATGAGTTCTTCACTCTTTGTTTGACTTCTTGCAAACTAGGCATTGGATCTCGTACTTTTCCATCTTGCCAATAAACCTATGAGATAACAATATGAAATACTGATTAAACAAGTTTGGTTAAAAATATCATTGCACAAACTTTTCAGCATATACACATTCATATATGTACTTAAACACTAAAAATAAATTTAACATTTTTAATAAAACCAAGATACCAATATTTGTACATTATTTTTAATAACAACAGATAAGATTAATTAAAATTTTTGACCAATAAGTCTTAATCTATATAAATAAAAATGTAAATGTGCGTTTGTTCAAAATCGATAATCTCAGAAAGTTCTTCACCGATTGCTTTGAAATTTGGACACAATATTCGATTCGAATCCACGAGTGTTTTTATATACTTTTTGAAAAACTGTAGCATCTAATGAACATAAAAACAACAAAAAATATGCTCAATATTTAACAAAAATGCAAGCCATTACATATGTTTATGGACTATAATAATAACAGCTGTAGTCAACTGTTTCCTATATTTCCATTATCAGCTTATTTCAAACTTCAAACAACTGTATATTTGGATTTCTATCTTTTAAGATAGGTTTTTGTGAACAACGACATCTGTTGAAGTAAAAACAAAACACACTATACTAAATATTTTCAATGTTTCCAAATGTATTGTTGTTAAATAAAATGTTAATAGATTTAATTAACAAATGTTTAAATCAATTATTTTGTAAGACATTCCGTTAGGACAATAACATTTACCATAGCATTAATTTCGTGAGTATAAATAATTTGTTGTATTTTTTCACCGTCTTTCATTTGGTTAAACCAGATTAAATAAAAAAAATTACAATAACTCAAATAACATTTTTTGTCATAACCTATTTTCATCATTATAATATTAATAACTATATTAAACCATTTGATTTATCAATATAAAATTTAAAATAATTAGGCCTAAAAGGTCATATTTTTATCTTTCTTTTAAAATTAAAAAATCTTTATAAATACAAAACATAAAATTGTAACAACTAGGCCTACAATTCAAAAACCCATTTATTTTATGATCTAAACTGTATTACACTTCCAAATTTTATAATAACATAACTATATAATTAGTTACTTCTAAGATAATTAATATATCAATATGAAATAAAAAACACTTAAAAGACAATATTTATATCTTTATTTTAAAATTAAAGAATCTTTATAAATACAAAACATAAAATTGTAACAGGTAGGCCTACAATTTAAATAAAAACTCATCTAAATGTTACATAAATAATAACTTTCTTAAAACAGGTTATTGTACACAATGTTATTTTCTCGGGAATATTAATTAGGACAGAGATTTTGTATTGTTATAAATAAAAGAGGCAATTTTCAATTTATAAAATATATCATTTACCATATTATAAATAGGCCTACTATTAAATTCTGTCTTTTTTTTTTTAAATTAGATTTAACATATTGTTTTCTTAATTTTAAATATCTTAACACAAGCTTTTATTGGTTTGTGTGTGTTGAAACATGTGTTGGTTCAATCTAGGCCTAACTTTAAAATATTATTTGTACTAGCTGGACATCCGAATCAACTGTTTCATCAGTTATTTTATTAAATTGGCTGCTATGGTAATGAATGCAAATAGGTACATTCAAGAAATATGTATTGGTTCATCTTTCTAGGCCTAACCTAAAATTATATTTAATTTATTTTACCTACCTTAATGGCAACATACACACATAATTTATGTTGTTGTGCACATCTTTGGCATAGTACGTTTCTATTGATATTTATAAATTTCATCTTTCAATAGTAATTTTTTACTTTTTTCATAATGTTGTTTATTTATTGATACTACAGCTGCTAGACGCTGGGTTTAATGCCCAACGATTTTTTTACGATTTTCAAAATAAATTTACAAATATGGAATATAAAAAATGTTTTTATCAAAATAAATCCAACTCTATGTTACTCTGGGATAGTGTAGCTTTTTATTTAAAAAAATGTTTCAATTGGTTCCATATTTCCAACATAAAAATGTTCAAGTATTACCCAATATTCAAACCAATTATAAGAATTGCGATTGGCTGAGTGAACGAGCTATTCTTGCCGCCAAGAACAAAGACGTCTACGAACTAAATAATATTATTCAGACTAAAATTCAAAGCGAGGTAGTCACATACAAGTCTGCTGACACTGTTGTAGAAGCAAATAATTACCCAACAGAATTTTTTAATTCACTCTATCTGCCAGGGATGCCACCACACTTAATGCAATTGAAAATCGGTGTGCCGATAATCATGTTGCGAAATATCAACCAGCCAAAGCTTTGCAACGGCACAAGACTTGCAATGAAACAATTAATGAACAACGTCATATAAGAAACAATCTTGACAGGACCTTACAAAAATGATGATGTCCTCATTCCTCGCATTCCTTTAATTCCAACAGACATGCCATTTAAATTTAAGAGATTGCAGTTCCCAATTCGATTGGCATTTGCAATTACCATTAACAAAGCTCAGGGCCAATCTTTAGAATTGTGTGGCTTAGATCTAGAAATGGGTTGCTTCTCACATGGACAATTATATGTTGCATGTTTTAGAGTCGGCAAACCAGATAATCTGTATATATACACAAACAATGGAACTACAAAAAATATTGTGTACCCACAAGCATTGTTAAAATAAACATATTTTAATTTATGTCTTTTATTTATTTTCCATTTAACCAGATGAGCCACAGAAACGCGTGGCCGGGTACAGCTAGTGTATAATAAGTATCCATTAAAAGTGTTCGTCTATTATAAAAGAATATGCATTCACAATTTCAGTCCAATATCTTTTACAGTTATTATTTAATAAAAACTTAATTTAAAACTGAATACAATTTTGATTTAATTATGTAAAGTAGAATGCCTTAAAATGTTTTGGAAATAAACAAATTTCAATTATAATACATAATTCACGATAGTTAAAAATTTTAACGATCAGAATAATCTAACTAATACAGTTGATAGCGAGACTCCCTTTCTTCTTTCACTGATGTATAAATTACAAAAAAATAAAATTACAGTAGAGTCCCGCAAACTCAGCGTAATGTGGACCGGAAGTGTGCCGAGTTTGTGAAATACCGGGTTATCGGGAATAAGGGCAAAAAATAAATTGTAATTTAAACCCAAAGCTGCGGTGATATCAAACGACTTTGTCGATAGCGGTATCCCATTGTCGGCAGTGTAAAAACATCGCGGCACCAAAGCGGCGGCGATATCACACGATTTTGTCGATAGCGGTATCCCATTGTCGGCAGTGTAAAAACACCGCGGCACCAAAGCGGCGGCGATATCAAACAACTTTGTCGATAGCGGTATCCCATTGTTGGCGACGTAAAAACACCGCGGTACCAAAGCGGCGGCGATATCAAAGGACTTTTTCGATAGCGGTATCCCATTGTCGGCGGCATAATAACACCGCGGCATTGGCACCCGTCGATATAGCAGACATACACCTGCAAAAACGTTTGATGGGCCGCTTTTTTTCCACGAATCAATTTAATATACATTATGGAAAATATAACATTTCTTTTCGGTTTTCTTTGACAGCTACGCACAGTATATACAGTAAAAAAAAATGAGCGAGTTACGAAAACGGAAGCGTGTGTTGGTTTCGTTTGAGACGCGGTTAAATGTGTTAAAAAGACTTGACAGAGGGAAATCTGTAAAAAAGCTTTGTGACGAGTTTAACGTGGGAAAAGTACCATCAACGATTTGAGCGATCGAAGTTAATGCCCACTTTGGGATCTGCCGAACTTTTACGAACATCGCTGTTTTTAGAAATATATATTTTTTCCCGTCGGGGTCGCCGAGTAATCCGGACTGCCGGGTTATCGAGTGCCGAGTTTGCGAGACTCTACTGTATAAGGATTTGACTTCATATTCTTCCATATAATTAGACAAAATAAAAATATAACAAAAATATATATTAGGAGAACTTTAAAATGCTTGTACAATTCCTACTTTTTCCTGTACAAATTAAATTCCCACACAATTTCTGCTTTTACAAGGATTACCGATTGCTGGACACCTAGTGTGGTGTCTTCTATGTTTATAAATAAAATAACAAAAATAATGTTAAACAAAAAATGAATAATCCTACATGTGATTATCTTATATGTCATTTCAAAATCAGACTAGTAACAAAATTTTAATTTTATTTGGTTAGGCAAGATATCTCTGCACCATCTTGTGGAATTACACTCACTACCCTTACTAAATTGGTTGGCCTCTGTGGAAATTTTACTCAGCTCCTTTCGCTTGTGAAGCAAGAGTGATACTAAAGCTATACAATTTTTTAATTTTTATTTTTTATTCATACACAATCTAAAAATACTTATCACAAACAAAACCTAAAGTGTTTTCCATTTCTCACTTATCTCTGGAAGATAGATTATTATTATTTTTTTTAAATTTTTATTTTATTTTATTTTTTTTTATGATGGAAAATTATAAATAATCACATTCAAAATTTTTAAAAAACCTTTTAAGATGAGCATGATTTGTGAAACACCTAGAACATGTAAATTAAAGTTAAATATATACAAAGTTTAAAAAAAAAAAGAAGTATAATACCTTGTACAGTGCTTCAACTCTGCTTGGAGTAACATTGGCCCTTTTTGATTCTTGAAATGGATGACGACACAAGACTCTTGCACCAACTTCAGGAGGTAACTCAACTGATCGTTGCAGCAGATCGATCAATGCATGACCTATGAAAGAAAGATATACAGTATTGTCATATTGTATCAACTTACTTCCTTTACAATCACGCATTTACTCCTGGTTTTATAAAGAAATGTATATCACATTAGGACCATCTTGGCAGTTTGACTGGGTACATGGTTTTTTACATACATGTATACTGTATATCTCTAAAAATACTGTACAACTAAAAACAAGAATAATATAATAATGAAACCGGATTTATATGTGTATAATATTTAAACTTTTTTGTTATAACAATTATTTTAAACTTTTATAATAATTATTTCATTGAAACAAAATTTGATTTACAAATTGTCTTATCGATGAGTCAAATAACTGACAGAAATTCATATAAATGAATTACGGTAAAAATTAAAGATTCACAATTTTCTTTATCAGGATTTACGATTTTAGTCAGACTAGTAAATTTTGTTTAACTGAATTAATTGATATGCAATCTAACCATTTACATTTCGGTTTTGAGACACATGTAAAAAAAAAAAAAAAAAAAACCCACAAAATATTAATTTATTCGTCAATTGTAATGACATTTAATATAAGTGTTTTTAAAAGTTGTAAATTCGAATTCGATATCAGTTTTAAATAAATGGTTCCGAAATCCTCAATTTTAAAAATAAATAAAACCTGTAGCCTGTAAACGAGTGCAATGATTTCATTATCATTTATACCTATTGCATTACTTATTAGCATCAGAGGATGAGATAACAAATGAACAGAGCGAGATATATATATATAGTTTCATATACCAACAGAGGCCAAAAACCAAGAAAATACATGAGATCTTAATTTACTTTGGAAGATAGAAATTAGCATTGGGTTAAGATCATAGCATTACTGTATCAAGTCCTACTACACCACTATTTTCTATTCTAATAGTTAATAAAAATACACCACTATTTTTAGACTTCTAACTAGTTGATTTTCATGATTTTTGCACTGATATTTTCAAATGACTGTTAATGTACAGTACAACCTCGTTAAGTCAGCCCCCTTTAAGTCAGATCTCCAGGTAACCCAGACTGGTTTGCAATAAATAAACATAAATATAAATTAATATAATATATGCATTTTGGTAGCGCTATTGCTTTATACGAGCGCATAATCGTAGCGTATTGCACGGTGATCGTGTTTACGCCAAGTTCACGCAACCGAGTTTGTTTGCCATGACTGTACATCTGATGCCTAACTGTAGCGCTGCATGCCGGCGTGGTGAGTCATTGTCATCCAGGTGATTGGCGCGCTTTGCCGGTTGCCCCACATCTCACTTGGATGAATTGATGGTGTATTTTGAGCATCAGAATGAGACTACACCGGCTGAGCTTCTCACGTTGAAACAGATACACGACCGTGCGGCGCGTAACGTTACTCGAAGCTGACGCAACAGAAACTTACAAGCTTATTCTCCAAGAAGATGACATACCTGTACAGTCCACAGATGTGTTTGTTGTTTTATTGTGAGAGTAAATATTTTAAAGTGTTTTTCTCCGTAATAAAAGAAATTATTATTAGTATAGTATGTTTATTTATCTTTTTTGTGTGTTTTCTGCTCATTCTCCGGCTAACACGGATTTTCATTATGTCGGATCGGCCGCGGTCCCGGCTGGTCCGACTTAACGAGGTTGTACTGTACTTAAATTGAACTCCTAAAGGGGGAGGGGGGATGTGATGAGATTTTAATATTTCAAGCTATTTACATGAGCCAAAAAATAAAGTTCATTTTATTGTGATGAAATTTGATATTGAGGACTAAACACGATTCTGACATCAATTTTCCAAAATTATCACTGGATGACCAAAAATTGGAAAAAACCATGATCAGAATGATATAATTTTCTCTCTTTAGGAGGCTTGTATGGAATCAGTCATTATGACATTCGTCTAGTTTTGTGAAAAACATGGTTATAGGTATATAATAGTTTTCTATATGAACACTAGTTTTCTGGTCATAGTGATGTTAAAAACTCACCATTTACTTCACTCTATCAACATGAGATAAAATATAGGTAGAGACCTTACCACTTAACATATACAGGTGTTTCAAAAAATGTTCCAAAACCTGAGGAGCAATCCCCATACTAAAACCAATTAAAAAGTTTACAGTTTTTGAGATATTCAATGGTAAAAAATCTAAATAGCCGCCATTTTTAAATGACTAAAGGAAAAGGGTTGATTATTTTTCTCAAATTGGGTTTATATAACACTAAAATAGCATACGAAATTTCAACTCCATATCATTTACCATATAAAGATATGAATGTTGTTAAAAACACATAATGGTGGCTAAATAGAAAGTTTGATAGAGGAATATGTTCCTGAAGTTTTGGAAAGGCCCTGTAGATAGCTGGTATTACAGATAAAATTCTTTAAAAGTATACCATAATGCAGGAACATTGTGATGTCATCTCCTAGTCAAGGTAAGATTTTCAATAAAATAATATTAAAAAGTTATTTCAAGCGAAAAATATACGACCTAGACTGGGAATTGAACCCAAGACCTCTAGCTTTACGCGCCAATGATCTACCAACTGAGCTATCCTTGATCGCTTCCCAGTCTACTTCTCACTTGATTTTGTTTTTGCTGCAAATTTTGAGTTATAATACTAAAAATGATTTAATCACTTGAAATAACTATTAATTAATAATACTAGCTTGGTAAAAAAAAAGTATAAGTGTTAAAATCAATAAATTAAAGCAATATTGATGACTGACCATCAGTTCCATAAAGGCGATAAGCGTCTTTCTTTCCAGGCATTGTAACTTTAGCCACATCTTGACTCAACTTAATTCTTGCAATACCATTTAGCTCAACCAGTTTATAGACACATCCTAAAGCTGGCTGTCGTTGACAAGTAACTAGGAACAAAAATTTATTTCAATTAGACTTTGAACTGAACAATTACCTTATTATTAATAAACCATAAAACATAAATTGTTTATTTAAAATATTAAAGGAAAAATGTTTTCTATTGTTTAACATTCTCATGAGATTAGAAACATTTGATAAGTTTAATCACTAATAGTTTCTTAATAATACAACTGGAAATGATTAATATTTCAACTATAAAAATCCTTTATGTTGGAAATGGAGTACTAATATCATTACACCTGCTACTATTTTTAAAATTTTGTTCACAAAATATATATTTTTTGATATTTGAGAGAGTTGGAATAAAAACTCATACTATCCAAAAATATCCAAATTCATACCAATATCAAATATCATACCATTGTTTTGTTGTTTTGCCTCTTGCGCTCAGTATGAGTCCAACATTAGTTTTTTTAAGTTTAAGCTGTAGCAAAAGGACTCTTAAAAGTAGAGATTTAGAGTCAAAACTCTCATGTTTCAATTATATCAAGCTTTGATACCAACTGATTTTTAACAGTCACATGATCAGTTTAAACCAATCAAAGATCGGTATTATTACTGTTTTTTATTCATTCATTTTGTGATTATGAGCAAAGGTAGAATGTTTGTTAGTGGTTTTTAATATTATTAGTGTAATATTTTCTAATAATGATTTAATAGTTTATTACTGTAAATCTTATAAACCTAACTATTAGATGGTTCCTGTTCAAAAAGAACTTATATATATATATATATATATATGATTAATTTTTTTCATCTGAAATAAAACCTATAGTACCTATAAATAAGTGTTAAAACCTTCATAAATTGTTCTAAGACAAAAATTATGTAGGAAACCACAAGTTTAATGATATAAAATAAATGAGAAATCTCCAAATGTTTTTCTCTATTTGCCAAAATTTAACTTTTTATATTGTGTGACTTTTGATTTTAACCCCCTCATTTAATTTTATGTTCTTGATACCTTTCTGTGAAACGAGATGTGTAAATTAAGTAATGAGACTGATTTTAAAAAAAAATTATTCGAATAGTATTACAATTCAATATTTTCTCCCTCAAAATAATTCCCTGGTAAAGTCATTCAGCGCCAGAGAGATGATTTTTCCAATCCTCATAGCAGTGCTGGAACTTGGATATTGGAATACCCTTCAGCTGGTCAGTTACAGCCGTTTGAATGTTTTTGAGTGTCCTAAAATGATGTCCATTGAGGTGAATTTTCAATCTCTGGAAGAAGAAAAATCACAAGGACTCAACTCAGGCGAATAAGGAGGTTGAGGAGCCACAGGAATGTTTTTACTGGCCAAAAACTCATTTATTGAAATTGCTGTATGACAAGGTGCATTGTTGTGTTGCAATCTCTGGGCCCTAGCTATCAAAGAAGCAAATCAGCATGTATTTGATCTTTGACTTGCTCATTTTTGGTTTTTTGGTCTTTTGAGAGGCTGAAGTGCCCATTATATGCTCTGGCGCTTAGTTTCTAGGTTGTACTCTAACAACCAAGATTCATCAGTAATGACATGCTCCATAAAATGGGGATAATATTCAATCTATTCCAAAAAGTCAAGGCACCTTTCCCTCTTTGATGTCCTTTTGTTCTGGGAAAGGTTTTTTGAAACAATTTTTGCACAGATTTTTCTCATCCCCAATTCATTGGTCAACATCTGATAAACAGCAGTATAAGTCAAATTCAACTCTTTCCTGATCATTCTGACCATCAACCAACAATCTGAACACACAAGATCCCGAATTCTGTTGACATATTCATTGGTTTTTGAAGATGAAGGCTTTGTGCTGTGTGGTTTATCTTCCATCGACTCTCTTTCTTCTGAAAATGCCTCAAATCTTTGAAAAACCTGGGCTCTTAACAAAACACTGTCTCTGTAAGCCTGCTGATGTTTTTCAAAAGTGTCTGTTGCACTGTGTCCAAATCTGAAGCAAAACCTGATAGCACACCATTTGCTAGAAATCGATATCACTCATTTTTAGAATGCACTAGAAAAAAACTCTTTCACGAAAAAAATTACTACGAACAACCAAACTACTGTAGTAAGTTCAAACTCATACTTATCACATGTTTACCTGCTCTAACTCCCACATTTTCTGTGTTGCCATATCAAACGCTACGTTGCCAGTCTCATTACATAATATACACACCTTGTATAATAATATTAGATTCAGTATTATAGCATGTGTCTATGAATTTTTAAAGTTATATCTGCAGGTTAAAAAAAATAAAAAAACAGTCTACTACCACCAGGAACAATGAATGCGAGTTCTACAGTTAATAAGGTGTATTTATTTGTTAACAACATGAAAAAAATAGGGTGGGTTATCATATAAAAAAACTTATTTAAATATTTTAAATTCAAACTTCATTTTAATTACCTAAATGAGTTCCAATTCCAAAACAATCTATTTTATGATCTTGGTCATTTAAACTGAGAATTGTATCTTCATTGATGTCATTTGAAGCAACTATCTGAAGTTTGGCAAACCATGGAATATTGTACCTAGTGTAAATAAATAATTATGTTAAAAGTGGTAACAATTTAAGAACAACAAAGAATAATAATGGATTAATGTTTTGAAACAATATGAATATAATTTTGGTAAAAAAAAAAAGATTGACCCAAAACATGTGTCAAACCGAATTCCACAGAAAATTTTCATTTGCTAAAAAATAACAAAATAAACAATGTTCATCATTGTTGAGATATTCAACCTTGTATGGTTCATTTACCCTTTTAAACTAATAATTCTAGAACTAGCATTTTTAAATACATGCAACACTTTACTGACAGATTTAGAGTCTACTTGGAGAAAAACAAAATTTGTATGTTTCCATCCAACATTACTCATATTTTGAGTATAAAAAAGAAGAATAAAAAAACCTCACAACAGTCTAAATATACCAACATACCAAATATAAACAAAATCAATCTGGTCTTTTGGGATGTAATATAATGAATGGACCCCACAATGATCAAGTTCTATGGGAACACACAGCAGAACACTTTACCTGATTCGAGGAATTTAGAGAGATGGAAGATTTCTGGCGAGGCCCACTATGAGATATATCTAAAACCTAACCTAGCTAAACACATACTTGTTGGGAGTAGAAAAGCTTTAGATGAGGAGAGATTTACCTATAGACATGATAAAGTTCTGTCAGTAGCCCGAGAAGCTCCAAGTTTAGGAATAGCAATTGCAAGAAAAGAGGGCAATTAAAATCTATTATTGGAAACTCAAATTCACTTTGTTAGAGAGGGAAGTTAAAGAATGGGATCCAGACCGGTTTCAAATTTGAAGCTGGCTTTGGATTGGAAGATTTTAGTAGATTATGCAAATGGTCACTACCAATTTCCTGAGGAAATAGCCGTAACTAATCTTTTCCCTGACATAACTTATTCTCTGAAAACAATTCATCTTGGTGGAGCTCTCAGTACCCTGAGAAATAATATTCCTCAGCAACATCTCTACAAATGAAAAAAAGGATAAATATTTTGATTTGGAAGTGGCTGCTCGATTGAAAGGTTTCACTACGCAGTTGAAGTTGGAGCACGTGGACTACCATTATAAACATGTATGATATCCTGAAGAGACTGGGTTTGTGTAGAAGAAAAATAAAAGAATGTATAAAACGTATCTCTAAAGAAGCTTTGTATGCATCATACCTCCTATAGGTTAGAAGAAAAGACCAGTGGAAGGTTGGTGAGGGGAACGTTGTGGCCACATAAATACGTCTTAACCCTCTATGCCTGGTCGTCAGTCCGGAGCCAACCTAATTCTTGATCATGCCAGATGGGCTTCTCTTAAATAACAGTGATACCACATCTTCGCCATGCTCCTTTCATCATCACAAACAATAGACAGATAGACATAATTGAGAAAAAAGAAGTATTCTTGGTTTTTACAAATTCAAAAATTGATATTTTCCTATTAAATTGAACATAAATTTTGTACTAATCCCAATATATATATATATATATATATATATATATATATATATATATATATTAAAGTTATTGAAATCAGCAGCAGAATAATCCATTAAAAATAATATTGAATAAATGTAACAATCGTTATTGTATCTGAAAGTTAATAATTTTATCATTTCTTTTACATACCATTCAAATTTTAAGTATCATGTGAGAGCTGAAGATACAATTTATGTTATTTTTTGGATTGGACCCTCTTAGGGGTACGTTTAATTATGTGTTATTACTTCATACTTTTTCATTCTTATGGAAGAAGCAATTTTCTTTTCTTTGGACATCCTAAGACCTCTTTTTGTTAGTAATTTTTCTTGAAAATCTTAGATTTTTCATTTTTCAGAATATTTTGCATTTTATGTCTATCTAGATTACTTTGTTCTTGGATAGCTCTTTTATAGTTCTTTTATATATTCTAGCATGTTTTTAATATGTTTTAGCAATATATACGTAGAAAAACATCTACATACAATAGACGCTTTGAATTCCATGGTTCAGCATATTCTATAATACACAACTCAGGCGTGCTCGGTAAACAACGAGTGTGTGTTGGCCTTGGTCGCTAGCCGCAGTTTGCTGTCAGTCTAGAAACGCGTCGTATCATCATACTGTACTCTGTTGTTATTGTTGTTTATTAGATGATGAAGAAGGGGCCTATGCTCTAAACAAATTCATAAATTTTGCTGAGTAAAATAAAAACTACAACTCTGCAGAACTATTAAATTTATGTATGATTAGCAATGAGTTTTTGAAGAAAAGATCTGAATCAAGGAAATAACTTGACATAAGAGATTTCTTTAAGTGAGGTAGAGAGCTTAGCTAAGCCAAATTGTCTACGAATAACGATTTTTGGAATGTAGTTTATAAATTTAATTGTTTACTCATTTGTTTAGTCAAATCTTAAAATTTAATATTTAACTACTGGATTTCTGTATTGTTTAAAAACCAATAAATAACTGTTCAATATACATACTGTATTTTTCTTTATTGAAAACACAAACGCTAAAACGCAGGCGGTTTAGCCACTTATTTACAATTTCTCCCCAAGCTAAGAATATGTAAGAAACGTAAATACACGGCCGGACTGCTTTTTATTAGTTTGGAATATTTATGCCGTTTATTCCCAATAAATTTTTCGATGTTCGGTAATCTTGTAAAATCAGAAATCCGGTATCACCCGAGTTCTGACTGTGGCAGATTAACGAGCGTCTATTGTAATTGGAAAGGAAACAAAAATTACACAGTTTAAGTTACAACTTTGAAATGTTAGAAGATAAAAATAAGGATTATCAAATTTTGAATAATTGAAATAGACAATCAGGAACCAATGGTATTTATATTGAAGAATTGTTAAAGATGTTGGTGTACACAGATCTACATCCTGTAAAACTATAAGTTATGTAATAGATCAAATAATCGACAAATCTCTTAAATGGATCCACTTTCCAGCAACCGCAACAGAAGAAAATGAATCGAAAGGTAAAGACTTTTTCGTTTAGCAAATGTAATACGTGCTCTGGACTCCACCCATGTGAAAATTACAAAATTCAAGTTACATGGGGATGAGTACATCAATCGAAAGGAACATGTCACTATTAATGTATAGGGTACTCGTGATACCCCTGAAAAAATTAACGAGTGTGGGTACAGAATATCCAGGGAGTGTCCAATATGCACAAATATGTAGAAGCCTTGTTAAGGGAATTATGTTACATTTTGATTGTGAAGGATATTTACTTGATGACGCCAGCTACTTCCGTCATACCTTTCAAACCATCTGATAATGCAACAGAAAGAAATTTCAACATGTGCCATTAAAGGGAAAGAGTCATCATTGAAAGGTGTTTTGGACAGTTTAAAAAAAAGATTCCTAGTTTTGGAAAACTGTGTCTGTGTATCTTAAAAAAATAGCCCAAGGTAATTATGTTGCACAGTCTTACACAACATTGCAAAAATCCTAAAATCCTTAATGATGCGTTTTGTTTGAAGATTATAATGATTATGTCTTTCATGAGAAGGAAGAACAATGTGAAAATGTAATCACAACACTTAGGGGGCACCAGAAAGCCAAGATATGATGTTGCTTTTGAACTAATGAAAAAATGAACAAAAATATATGTATTAATTTAGATTGTAATTTAATTGTATTATTAAAGTTTCTTCATATGTATGAATTCAAAAATAAACAAAATAAAAAATGCACAACCCCAAAAAAATTTAATGTTCTTCCATGTCTGAGCATACTCATAGCACGCACGCACAAACAAATACACACTTTTGTTACACTCACACATCCAAATATGCACGTACACACAGTGGCATGCATGCCTATGTTTTGCAACTATTATGTTGATTTCTTTTTTAAATTATTTATTTAATTAAAATAAAAAGGATTAAATTGGAAAAAGGATTGAATTTCGGTAGACAACATAACTTTCTACATCAGTTTGAGTTAAGATAGATAGGACGTTTTCTGAATACTTTCAAGTTTCATCATGTTAATTTGCTTGCTGAAGTAAAACAATTTGCTGAATCTGCAGTGTCAAAAGGACAATCATTTCATGACTTTAACCTTTTTAGCACTCTTCTAATTTTAGTTGTCAATTGGTTTGCATCATTAAGTTCTTCTGAATTGCAGATAAGATTCACCATCACCCTCTGTAGTTATGGCAGAAGTGAGTGGCTTACTTCCCGTCCCAACAGAGAGACTGCTGGCACTTTAAAATATACCAGATTAATATCTTGGCTGATAATTAGGTAAAATATTTTTCTCATAGTTTTAGTTTGATAGGCTTGTTGCCTGTTGTGGTTTGTCGGTTTTATTTTTAATATATTGCTCAGAAATTTATTTATTTATTGTTGTTCAGCCATCACTTCCTTACCAACGGCTGAAGAAAACTCTTCACTTATGTTTCTCCAAACTTCTTATTTGTTTTAATGATGTCGAAGTCTTGAATTTTCAATTACTACTGAATGTTCTCTTAAGAGTTTAACAAAAATTGATGAGTCTAAATATTTCTCACTGGCATTGTTTTCATCGTCGGATGACATATTTTAGTATACATAGACCAAATGAAAAATAAAATAGCCAAAGCAAGTGTTGAGCAATCCGGATATGTACAAGACAGTATGAGCTACGAGTCAGCCATAAAATCACTGTGCACTTATAACAGAGAGAAAGAAGTGGGACTCGACAAGTTACAACATGAAAACGACAAACCTAGCTTATAGCTAAGCCTAGTAAATGCTAGTCCAAGAAATTGCTTAAATTTTTGAAATAGTTTTCAAACTACCTTTGTTCTTTCTAACTAGAACTAGCATTTTTTAAATTATTTAGAACTAGAAAATTTGAGAAAAAGCTAAAACTACCTATTAAATGCTGTCTACTAGTTGCTATGTTTTAATCAATTCACTCAATACATCAATATTATGAATGATATATCATGGTTTATAATAATTCTCAAGTAAAATTAACTTACTTTGTAGCAATCTTGGTAAAAGATTCTCTCGCTTTATTAGAAAGATATGCGAGATCACCACTGTCAATCCTGACACCTATGGCTCTGTAGCCCAAATCATTCAGTGCCAATGCAACAGCACAAAAATTCAGTAAACCACTCCTGGGAACAGACATCATAAGTGTGAATGTAGGCACAGAATATAGCTATAACAACAAAACTATTTCAAAACTTAATCTATAGATAATGTGTGAAGTTAACATTACAATGAATGCTGTTTTATCTTTGAATAAAAGTAATGTTAATAATAAACAACCAAATCACAATCAAAATTGTTCACTAAACACAGATACAGGTCAAGAAGTCCATTTATTGGTAGATTAGAAATGTTAGGAAGTTATTTGTGAAATCTATACTATATTATATATTTATTAAGCCTTTTAATGATTAAGTTACACAAAGCAAATAAAAGAAGTAATTCCAAATTTCCACACTGAAAATACATAATTAGAAAACACACTTATTGTGTAATTGGAATGTAAAAATAATCTAACTAACAATAATCATTATCATTTTTTCATCTAGGCATTGATTTTGTTTCCAAAAATTGAAGTAATTCCATTAATGTTAAAGATATGTGAAATTACTTTCACACCTGGTATAGAGTTGTCATTTAAGAAATTGAAAATTTATACCCTGGAATTATTTATTTTAATTTACAAATCTTTATGTGATATAAGCATTGCAATGGTAAAATTGATTATATTCTTCCCAGAACAAATTTTGTTTTTAGATTATTATCTTAGAAAAATGATGAAAATGAGGTTTGTGGTAATTAAAGTGTTTTTGTGATGTAACTTATATTTATTGACATTGTGGTTGTAAGGCTGTAATACTGTTCTTAAAACAATCAAATAATGTAATAGGACCATGTATTTAAAAATCATACAAAACTAAAAACACTTGTTATAATACATGATGAGTTAAACATAACCTACAAATATATTTCTCAAATTAATTATAATAAATGGGATTATGGAGACATGATGTAGTTATAAATGAATTTAGTTAAATGGTATGCAAATCAAATCAAAAAAATAATAAGTATACAAATACTTACTTAATACACATCCTTTTTTACAGTATCAAATTGTGGCAACTTTAAATCAAATCAATTAAAACAAATTAAGATATGTTGAAGAGGACATGACATTTTTTACCATTTTCTTGCTGTATACAGAGAAGAAAATAAGAGATTGAGAGACATATGATGGTGTTAATTTATTTCCTTTTCTTCACTAAAACATCAATTAAGTTAAGTTTATTCACTAAGACAAGTAAAGGCAATCTGTTTTGTTTTACAATCTAGAATGAAAAATTGTACTCAAGTACAGCATTATAAACTATAATATCTTATATAAATATAAACAAAATAAATGTGTATATCAAATGCATATGAGTATTCATTTTTACACATGGAAAAAAATTCTAACAAGATTGCTGGTTTTACCAGTACAAATTCTGATGTTAACTGATAACTATTTAGGAGTTCTCACATATATACCCAAGAGTTACATATCAGACTTAATAAAGAGTTACTGCTATTATAAATTATTTTTAAAAAAACACTTACACTGTACAGACATAAAGATGACGGATGGACAGCATATCAAAAAATTTTTTTTTTAGATTACTGAGGCCATGAAGCATGAAAATCAGTTCAAAATGAAGATTGAAATGTATGACGATTACAAACTTACTTTATACTTCATATACTGGGTAGTAAAAATGTGACAAAGTCTCAAGACCATTGGCCGTGAAATCTTGGACCAATGAAAAGTTTACTAGATGAAATAAAAAAAACTGCCAGTTTTTTGCACATTTTTAAATACAACTTTGAAATCAGATATCTAATAAAAAATTATTAAACTTTTTACAATATTATTAAAAATCATGGCCAAAAAATGTCTCCATTTTTGTTTTCTGTATATATATCTGGTTGAAGACGTTTCAGAATCTTAATACTCTTTATTTATGACCAAATAGTTGGTATATCATTTTCAATTTTCTAGATATGTTTACTTATCTGTAATCACACAAAATTTGAAACTATTTTTTTTTACTGATCTATATAGTTCAAAGCCTCAAATTACCTCAGTTTTTCAACATGCTGTCCTTCGTTTGTTATCGTCTGTACATAAGCACGATAGCGGCTATAAAATTAAAATAGGAAGATATAATTTGGGTCTCTGGGATTATAGTGTACTTATATAAACCCTACTACTAAAAAAAAAAAAAAAAGAAAAAAGTTTTTGTTCATAATTTGTATGTTTTCAACTTATAAAACTTTAAAATAGATTCAAATTGTACATTTCAATTTTGCATGATGTCAACCCCATATGATGACAAATATTGAAGCTAGTAAATGTAATTTCACACCTTGACTTCTCAAAAACTTGTGATATTCGTATAATTACAAGATCCGACAGAGTTATCAACACGAGTGTAGCAAATGGATGCTTCTTCACATATGTACAGCTGCGAGGGCTGCCAGGACAGAGATACTGATACGAGCGAAGTGAGTAGAGACAGATTAATGTATGAAGGCTCATTAGGGCCTAAGCGATGTCAAGAAAGTACTGATGTATATAATTATGAGGTGAGAAAACCTGTGTAACAACTGTTTTAAACCAACTTAACCTAAACTATATATACTGGGCAAAACCTCTTGATCTACCAATACAATTTAATATTTCCTACAAGGCCCAAGAGATCGACTTTAGGGGATCTGCTTGTATTACATTATATGATGAGCATAGATAAATACCACAATGGGACCTATCAACTTGTTATAATATCTAAAAACTCATCCAACCATTGATTTCACAATGTTTTTTTCTATTGAAACACAACTAATTAAAATCACTTGAAAGTGCGCATACACATAAACAAACATTAGAACATAAAGAACTGATGCGAGTCTTGAAGAAGCAGGCTTCTGTGCAACCATCTCATGGCATTCTATACACCATACTAAATATATGTGCCAAAAATATTTACCTTTGCAGTAAAATACAATTTTGTTATTGTATTGAAAATGATAGCAACTTGTCTAGTGTGTAACAAGTTACAAGTGACTGAAAAAATTATACACATATTTTTAATAAACTGTACATATTTGATATTCCACATTTACCTGTATAATATTAACATAAATTTTATTCTGTTGATATAAGTTACTACTATATATTGATTTAAAATAAATATTATATGTAGCAAGTTAAATCATTTTAGTATTTTTTAAAATGTTTTTTTTATTTTTATTTTTTAAATTTATTTTTTTTTTTCCAATCGAAGTAAATAAAGATAAAGTAAAAGAAATTTATCTCAATTCATAACTTTAATTAAACAAAACAAATATTTTGATATGTTCTTAAATTTTAAGAAATACATTACATCTAGCCTTACACAAATAGTCAAGATATTTTTATAAGTTCAGCCTTAATTAACAGAGTATCAGCTTTTAAAGACAACTGTTCGCTTTATACAGTCTGTAAAATTGAAGTTATATTGTACTAGATAATATGAGAGAAGGAAATAAAAGAACGAATCTACAAAAGAGTGTTCAGAAATAGAGTAAATGAAAATTGAAGTTAGATTTACCAAAATTTAAATGCTTCAAAACACAATTTCCTTTGAAAGTGCAAACATACTTTCTTCATAATTTCATAGAAGAGACTGTGGAAAATTGATGCAAATTAACTACACACATGCTAATTAGAAATGCTATTCAATAAATTAAATTAATTTTCATGCAACTCATAGTTCAGCTGACAAATTTTAAATTTGTATGGTTGATTTACATAATAATTTTGTAATCAATAACGGTAGTTTACTAAAAATTGGGACATACATTCAATGGATAGATTGGACGAATATTAAGTGATATTTTAGTTTAATATGACATTTCAAATTACATACAATATTTAACAAATTGAAATATAATTTAAATTTAAACGTTACTGCTTGGAAATTTGAACAGTGGAAAAATGTATAACCGATCTTAAACAGGACTCACATTCAGGTTTTATTTATTTTAAAACATCTTTTTTACAGTATCAACCATCCAATAATAAACAAGCATCATTAGTATTAGTTAGCATAAGCCAAGTTTATTAAAACAAGCATTTTTCAAATATCATCAAAACATGTATACAAATGCAAGATATGTACAGCACTGTATGCTTTTATGATTTTACAATAAAAGAAATAATCTCTGTTGGAATAATATTATGCAAAAATACACATTAAACAATTTGGTTGAGAAAAATCCTCCCCTTCTTAACTTAAGAAATGAAAATTAACAAAGCAATATCTCAAGCTATGATTTCACTAAATAAAGTAATTTTAAAGATAAAAAGGCTATACATACAAACTATTATTAAAAAAGTTAATATTTTGTCCGAAATTGTGCATTAGAACTCAACAGTTTTTGAAACTTAAGACCTTTTACTTTCCTATATATACATAGCATAGAGAATGTTATGTGATGGGTCAAAAAACCAGTGTAGTGTTTTTCTCAGATTCCATACTTTAGGAAATGATATCTGTATCTCTATCAACTGCTTATCTGATATGTGCAGTGCTCTACAGACTAAATGAGGGGATCGATTTTAATCAAATTGGATCAAACAATTATGATAAAATTTTGACTAAATGCATAATATGCCTTAAATACACATGAAAAATGTATTGTTATTTGGGTAAATGATTTAAAAATTTTGCAAAAATTCATTGAAAGTTTAAATTCTTGATACTAACATTTACCTTACAAATACAAATACATGTAAAATTACATTTTACATTAACAAATTTACATGTGTAGCGGAACAGGATAGAATATTATCATTTTAGGATGCATTGGTGGTGCGTAGGCAAGATGGTATTTTAAGCCACTTGGTCTATTGAAACCATCATAAATTGAGTGTTATGCCAAACCTGCTTCACACCACCATCCATTATATAAAATTGCCATGATAAATACACTTGTATATTGGGGTAATAACTATTTCTGAAAATTTAAATCAAAAATTAAATACCAGAAAAGACAGTACAAAAGAATGGGTATAATACTTGTACGGTGGATAGATGTCTGGAAAAAATTGGAAAGAAAACCAAACCTAAAGAAAAGCAAAGAGTGACGGTCCTGCTTTTCTAGTTAACTAATAGTATTACTCACAGGATAAGCACCATACTTAAGAAATACGGAGTACAGTCTTTTTAGTAAAATTAAAAACATTGGACAGAGTGTGAGACCCATAAAATAAGGTTGAACATGACGAAGGTGTTTAAGCGGTGCCTTGTAGCTGTGGGAAGATATACGTGGGAAAGGTGGGCCGTAATCATCTAGGGTAAGATTTTAACATTTAAACTGACAAAAATAGAAATGCGAAGCAATCAGCAGATGTGGAACATATGTTGTCCAAGTTCAACAAATCAAAACTTGATATCAGACTAGATTATTACTGGACTAAATAGTAAGCACTACAAGCTTCCTGATTCATGGAAACATTGATGCGTTCCGACTGGCCAAACATGAACAGCTAATTAGAGCACTTGACAGGGAGATAAGTCTATATAAATGAGCCTGCAGAAGTGGATTGCCATAGTCTTTGTTCAGTGTTTGCAGTGAATGTATTGCATACCTCATGAAAGTTTTGAGAAAGATTATTGTAATATGGTTAAAATGACACAGCCCATAGCCCAGAAATCCAATATTAATATTGATTATAATCGCTGCAAAAGTCTGAAGTCTGTATTTTTGAATTATCTCTTCAACAAAGAGTTTAAATACAATTTACAAATCCATTACAGTACAATAATTAGTTGGATACCATAAAACCAAATTTGAATAGATGTTCAAGAGTTCTATAAAATTCTAATTTTAGTTAAATCATTTCTCTTTCCAACATACTGATCATAATGACACTAACTATATATCATTTATGGTTTTCTACTAAACTACATGCAAAGACAATTAGAGTTACAGAATCGGTTATAAAGTTTCAAAAACCTTAAGTTGTTTACGTGCACTCTGTATACAATAAAACGAGTACTGTAATCACTTGCTAAAGAAACGTGTCTCCACATTCTATAAACTAACCCAAATGCAATACACCAAGTTAGAAGCAGCATTACCAAAGAACCTTCATAAATAAAATAATGCAATCATGCATTATTTGATATAAATGATATTGTTGATATTATTTTTAAAAAATAAAAATTTTTAATAAATTTGGAATCAATACAAATTACCAACTGAGTGAGCAACACACATTAAGTATAATATAAAAACTTTGTAAATTTACTAATATTGCACTAGATTTAACAGTTCGACTTTTTTGGTTTGTATAGGCTTTTATTTAGATAAACAGCTCTATACAGAATTTATTATTATTTTTTTTTAAGATTAAAAGAATATTAATTCAGATGTGACGCTTGGGTACCATAAAATACCCATCAATCCTACCAATAAGAGTAACTGGCATCTTTTTTTGCTCTATCAGTAGCAATATTGAACCAATTAAATTCAAATTTTGCAAAAAGATTCAGCATTACAAGTTAACGACAAAAATTTTACAATAAATTTTAAAATGGTAGCCATTAAAAGTAGTTTTTTAATACTTTATAATAAAATAGCAAGTACAAATAGTTTTTTCAGAAATGGTTTTAAACAGCTAAGCTAAATGTGTACTTCTGGACGGACTACATTCAGAATTTACTTCTACATCAAAATTAGAAAAAAAAACAAATGTAGAAACAGCTCAAATCCTCACAATTTTAGTTGGATTACTGACAAATTTTACTCTGATGCTAAGTTTTACTATTCATTAGACAAACTTCTTACTGAGAAATAAGTCAGTAAATTTTCAAACGGTTACCACTCTTTTAGAACTAACTACAGTAGACTCCTTCTTAACTGACTCCTACGGGACCAGACACCCCCTTCCCCGAGTCAGGTATCAATAAAGTTGGTTAAAACGAAAATGGCTAAATTACACCTAAACTTAGTCTAAAAATATGGTAGACATAAGTATAAAATAAACAAAGCAATACTATTTATGTTACTCACCTGGTTACTAATTGCTTATTCTACTCTTATTTGACTCTTTATCACAAGAACAATGAATTATAATTATGTACTAAGAAAAAAATATAACACTGCACAAACTAAACTCACGTTTAAAATCACTAAACCCGATATAAAATCACAGAACACAAATATAATTAAACTCTTCATTTTGATAAAATTCTAAGTGAGAGAAATAGTGTCAGAAAAAAAATTAATTTAAAAAATCAGTAATCTTTCTTTGTTTTTTTCTGTCCATTTGTTTTCTTGGATGCGAACTGACACCACTTTTTTATAAGCATAAAGTCGACAGCAGTTGATTCTCTTTGTTGTTTGATGTACAACGATGCCAATTGGAGAGCCCTGAATCTATCATTGTGACTAATTTTCTCACCTCCTTCACTATTTTCATCTTCTTTCTTCAATCACTGCCTCCAATATTCCATCATAAGTTAGGAATTCATTCCCTCATGTCCTCATCTCATTCACCTATTCTTGAACATCTTTCACTTGAAGATTATTGCTGTTTTTCTGATATTCAAGTCCCAACATCTGCTGTAGATCATTTAATAAGCCTGTATTGTCATCTGCTTCATATTCTACATTGGGTAGTAGGATTACCATCTCTCTCTCTCTCTCTCTCTCTCTCTCTCTCTCTCTCTCTCTCTCTCTCTCTCTCTCTCTCTCTCTCTCTCTCTCTCTCTCTCTCTCTCTCTCTCTCTCTGTGTGTGTGTGTGTGTGTGTGTTTGAATGGTATTTTCAACACAAAACCAAGCTTTTTCTCCAGGATTTCACAATTGTTGAATTTGGAATCTCTTCAAAAGCTTTGGCTGCCATATAAATGACATCTTATATGTTGGTTGTTTTCAAAGCGGTTATCAACACATTTTCTCCAATTCCATTATCCTCAGCATATCCAAAAGTAACATTTTTCTATACAGTCTTTTAAAACATTCAATAACACCTTCGTCCATAGACTGTATAACACTAGTCATATGTAGTGGAAGAAAAAAAAATCTAGGTTCTTCTTCGCATTCAAGTTCTATAGGGTGGGTTAGTGCATTATCTAAAACCAGAATTGCCTTAAATGACCAGTAGGGGGAAGCCTATGTGTACTTGGAAGCATTAGTGCATAAGGCTACTGTTATCTCTCTTTATTAATTTCAAATTCTGGAGCTGACTTTTCATAACTAGCAGTAAAATTTTTCTGAAGAAATTGTTTGAAATTAAGACCCATCTCATCAACATTGTACACTTGATCAGAATGCAACCCCTCCATTTGAATGAACTCAGTGAGCTTGAGAGTGAAATCGTCGGCTGCAACAGGATCAGTTGATAGTTTTTCACCACAAACACTTAAATGATGAATGCTGTGTCACTTTTTCCACCATGTTAACCAACCATCTATGGCCATAAACATGCCCGTTTTTCCAAACTTTATGTGTAGAATGGCCGCCTTTACTTTTAAAAGTGAACCATTTATCGACATGCCTGTGCATTGTTCTTGCATAAACTACAATCATAATGCATTGTCCACCAGTCTGTTATGTGGTTTTAAGGTCCAGTGTGATGAAATAACTTTATCAGACTCAATTTTTATACAGTAATCTTGAATATCTTTTTTATTCGCCAGTCGTTTACCATGGTCAAGCCAACTCCAAGGCCATTACTATTTTAACAGATTCTCCTTTCTCAATTGCTTTTAACTTTTGTTTCATAGTCACTACATTTTGCTTCTGCTTTATCGTACTCATTTTAACTAATGTAATAAATTATAACTGATTACTTATATAAAAAAAAAAATCACTAACATAAAACTATGAAATACTTTAGCTTCAAACCAACTGAATAAAATATTACATTGTACTGGCGCTATATGATGACAAACAAAGAAGGTAGGGAAAGGATTTCTTAGAATAAGGGCCGTTAAACTGGCAGGCGGTTAAAGCGAGAGCGGTTAACAGGGAGTCTACTGTATTTATTTGTAGATCCACCATGAACGTCTACATTAGATAATGTTTCAAAATTCAGAGATTATATATATATTTGGAGAAAATCACCAAACTAGTGAGCACATTTGCTCCCCAGTTTTATTAACCAAGATTCAAGACCAAGGTTAGCAAACAAAAGTATTACATTTCCTCTTTTATGAACATGGAGATACAACTAAGTTGTGAGCTGGGATCTGTAAAAGAGTGAGAATGAGAGTGTCTAGGAAAAATAAATCCATGTTCTATCAAAGTTAACTGTGTAATTTTTTATATTACATTTATAGGTTTAAAAAATTGGGCAGTTATATAGGTGTTCAGAACTTGGAAGTTGCAGGACTTTAAAGCATTGTTTTGTAAAAGTAAAAAGATCTTAACCCATTGGCCTAGACATACGGAACTGTTCCGTATAGTTCCCGAGCGGCCCACTATTAGACATACAGAACTTCTCCGTGTCCCAGAAAACAACGTTCTTTATTAAACGTAGATTTGATGTAGTTCCGAATAAATCTGTTGGATGACAGCAGCGTCCACTGAGAATGGTTTCTTTGCATTTTATTGTGAAAATTACGATTAAAATGTAATTAAATTGCACTTTTTTATAAGCAGTGTTCACACGCAGTCCCAGTGAAACCTATAAGCGACGCGTGTGATATAACCTAGATTTATTCAGTTTATAATACGATATCGTTATTATACTTTTAGAATATTTAGATTACTTGATGTTGGCAACACTTGTAAGCAACGTATCAAATAAACAGATGACTTCTGTGTTCTGATTAGGTTATAAACATTTGTTTTGTTTACTGTTTTAGTGAATACTTACGTTGTGCTGTGTTTCGTAAATAAAAAATATAGAAAATTGTTATTGTACGTTAACTTATATTTGTTATAGAGAGAATTTAAATTAGAATAAAATGGTGAAAACAGAACTAAAATCAAAATTACGAATCAAAAGTTATTTATGTTTTTCTAATAATGTACAAAATCAGCCATTTTATTGCTAGATTAGGGTCAAGCAAAGTTTCCGAAAAAGGCTAGGCCAATGGGTTAATTGTTATAAACAAATTTGATGCGAGATGGACATCTGGTTTGAGGAAACATTTGATGTAGAGATCATAATACTTTGTTCACTAAACCATAGTTACACATTTTTATAGGGACTTTTATTTTTTAAATAAAATGAAAGCTCACTCAGTCTTTATTGTGTCAGGAACAGCAAAGCATTTACTAGTAGATTATTAGAGACACTCATTAAACTGTATACTTACAAAATAAATACTTAAAATAGTGATAGCATATGAGTTCAATTGGTATTGATCACTTCCTTCATTCAAATCATGACCAAATATTACTAGATTTTGTGTCTCAAGTTTACATAGATTTTAAGTGAATATGCAAAGGGAAAAAAATGTGTAAAAATAAGAGAAGAATATTCTGGCTGGTTTCAAACAGAAAGGGGAGTAAGTTAACAAAGTGTTTTATCATCTACAAGGCTATCAAAACCAGCGGAACTGAAGGCTATTCATATGTAGAAGATGACATGGGATGAGAGGACATGGAGAGAGAAATAGCCAAATGGGTAGTGGTATTTGGGAAACAAAGGTTGGATATACATTTGTAAAAGAGGAAGATATTGGGGGTGGACAAGAAACAAAGAACCAAAAAGAAAAACATACAGTGGAAAGAAAGGATTTTGAAAGTGTAGATGAGTTCAAGATTACCAACAATGATAAATACTAATAGGAGATCAGACAGAGAGTATGATAGATGGCCAGTTTTATAACATGGTGAAGGATATAATACACAGATGTAACATAAACAAAGGAGTCAAAATAATGCATGTAGACAAAAAGTTACAAAAAAAAAGAATTATTGAAATAGACAATGAAGAGGAAAAGTTGTAATGATTTGGACACACAATAAGGATAGAGGAAATCAGAATACAGTGAAACTTTCCTTAACGGACATTTTTGTATTCCCTGACCAGGATCATGCTTTTCTGGCCTTTGTAGTGTTTCTAAATAACGGATTTTCCCAAAAACGGACACGGACACAAAATTAATGAATGGCCCAATGGGTCAGTTGAAACTTCCGAATAATGGACAGCGGAACATAAAATATCACCCTTTACTAGGAAATTATAGATGTCTCAAAACACACATTGCAATGTCTGTTCAGGAAGTTGACTTACTGGAAACTAGGTTTGCTTTCTTTGTGTCTTTTATACATCAGTCATTGCTGTCCTTTAAGAATTTAGTTTCAATAAAGTTGCGGCGAGAACAGTGTGTAGTATAGTTGTGTATTACGTCTCTCAAACCATAAGGTTTAACTTTAAACCTTACATAGTTTGATTTTTTCCCATTTTAAATTTACATTTTATTAATTTGCTTATTTGTTTATTCAGTACTGTTGTACGAATATTATAATAAATATTATTACTGTAGTACTGTATTTATTTAAGTTACAAATTTTTGTTTTGTGTATTTTTATGAGATTAAAACCACGATATATGTTGTACTATAAAAACTTTAATAATACAGCATACCAATGTTTAGTTTATTTCACTTTTATCAACTGAATATGGATTAAAGTAATCTGCTTTATTACAGTAGGTTTATAAACATATAATTTGGGTTCAATATCGTTACAAGATGCTATTTTGGTGGTTTACCATGCGTTATCAACCGGCCTATATAACTGCATCTTTCCCGATAGTGGAGACTTCTCAATAGCGGACATTTATGCGGTCCGAACAGTGTCAATTATTTGAAAGTTTCACTGTATTTAGAATAGCAATAAAGAGAAGAAGAACCTATTTAACAGCCACAAGCAAGATTGAAGGTTCAAATTTAGGAGGATATACAGGACAAGGAACTGGAGACTGCTGGAGGAGGAAAAGGTGTGGACAAATCATCAGGAAAGGAAGAAGTTGTGGCAGATACCCTGCCAAGGAGGATATATCAAAGATAATGATGACGATGCTATAGGGCTATATACTTTGAAGGTATGGAACTGGATTGACGTAAGAAATCAAATTTTGAAAACAAATTAAAAACTTTATGTTCGATAAAATATTACTAAAAAATTAATATGTGTGTGTGTGTGTGTGTGTGTGTGTGTGAGTGTGTGTGTGTGCAAGTGTGTGAGTGTGTGTGGGTGAGTGTGTGGATGAGTGTGTGAGTATGTGGGTATGAGTGTGTAAGTGTGAGTGTGTGTAGGTGTGTGTGTGTGTGTGTTTAATAAAATTGGTCAGTATCGAAATAGTTATCAATTAAATAGTTCTTTTCCTTTATTATTTTGTATCATTGAAAAGTTAAATTACCTTTAATTATTTAGAAATATGTAGATTTTTATCATGCATTTATTGGTACAAAAAAGAGCTAAATTATCCTCAGTGTTTCTTGTTTCTTGGAAGATGTGCGAGTTTTATTTTTATTTTTTGATATTTTTTTATTTCGTCTCAAGTAAACAGCTTAAAGAGTGGAGTCTCATAAATACTTAAATTTAAAATTGTAATGATTTGAATGAAACATAAATATGAGAGAAGATGAAATATTAATAAAAAAACTCTAATACAAATTACAAAAGTAATACGGTTGGAACAATTTTTTTGCGATTAAAAGATATACATATACAGTTAGATTTTTTTGAAAGTTGGATCGACATTACTTACTTCAAATAAAGTATATACACAAGACAAAAACTTAAATATTTCGACTTTTAATCTTAATCACAATTTAAGATAAAGTAGGAAAGAAGAAAAATGTACAAAACCCTTCATTGTAAATACTACTCCAGTTCTCTTTAAAAGAAATTATAATTAAGATTAGAAATCAAAATGTTAAACTTTCAACAAAGTGTGTGAATTTTATGTAAAATGTAAATAACTGAACTATTATTCAGAGAAATCGTGTTACATATATCTCTTTTCCAAAACTAAACTTGCTTAATGCCATTCCTAACTTAATAGTTAATTGTATTATAATTTTGAAAGTTATTATTACAATGAAGTAAATATAGTTCCTATACACAAGGAACATGATTCTTCCTCTATAATTTCAAACTTAAAAATTTTGAAGTGAAGGGTTTTTAAAAGGAGATTTTATTTAAATATTTTCCAACAATAAATGATTTATTCCAAATTGACTGTATATAACAGTGCTGAAGTGGCTAGTTTCAACTTACCGCATAAACTCACATCATTAAGCCGATCATTTGCTGTACGTTGGCTTTTTTCAACCTTGGTGAATTGCTATGGATTCCAGTTATAGGTGTAGTTCCCGCCCCAATAAACCTTCAATATGATAAAAGAAATAAAACTAAACGTAAATAGACAGAAAAGAAGAATAGTTTTACCTCAACCAAAAGTTTTAAAAAGGAAAAAAGAATTAGAAGATTGTAGCAATAAGATATTTATCATGTCGATAGAATAATTTGAATTATACGATTTATACTATCGACCGAAGGTGTTATGTAGAACTCCATGTTAAATAAAACACAATCATAATATTTTGTAAATTCTACAATTTTATTGAGTCTTGCCAAACAAAGTTTCTCGGGTTACAGCATTTACAAGGCAGGTGGCTGCGTACAAGGTATAATCTTGGTTCACAAGACTCAATAAAATTGTAGAGTTTACAGAATATTGTGTTTCATTAAATTTGATGTGTTTAAATTATTACGAACATAATCTGCTATTGGATTCCATAACCTGCTTCCTGAATATCTAAAGAATGTAACAGAATATTTCAAATATAAAAACTCTTCTGGTACTATTTGGTGTTTACCACTTACTCGTTGGAGATTCCTGCTGAGGTCATTTAGATATTCTGTACTGGTTATTCTGTTGACCTGTTTTATTTATCATCAAATTATTATCTACTTATTTTATCTCATCATTGTTTTTTATTATGTTTGTTTCATGTATGATTGTTAATTTTTAATGCAAGATTACTTATCTGGTACAATTTAAAAGCACATAGTTTTGTAGTAATAATATTAATAATTTCAGCATGCCTGTTAAATAACTGATTTTTCAACTTTTTAATATTTCATATTGTCCTAATAATCATTTAATGTAATGTTCTTAATAGTCAAATAAAATAAGATATAAAACATTTTTGGCCAAGGTGTGCAATTTTATTGCTTAAATCAGTTCTTAGGGGCATTTAAAAATATCTTCCTATATTTGGAGTTTAACATAATTTGCTATTAACCATTTAAATTACAAAATCGTAACTTTTAGTTTAAAAAAAAAGTAATTCTATTTCTATAATCATATGAAAGATCTGTTATAAACAATTTAGTTTATTATTAAATTACAAAAAAAAGTGAAATGGGTTTGAAGTTGATAAGTTATTTACCTTTGCTTTTATCCCACTGCTCACAGTCCTTTGTTTCTTTTTTCTATTGGTTACAATGTTTCACCTATTATTCAGGCATTATCAAACCTCTTCATTATTGTTTATTCTTCTAATGGTTTATTGTGTGTTAATTGTTCAAAATAAATAAAATACATATACAGCACATTTAAGAATAACATATATACACAACACTTAACTTTAACATTTAAACGTTTTTGAGTTACTGTGGTAAACACTTGTGTCCGTGGTCACTTCCTAATCGATACTCTATCCCACATTAACTCAAAAATGTTTGAATATTAAAGTTAAGTGTTGTGTATACATGCTATTCTTATATGTGGTGTATATGTGTTATATTTATTTTGAACAAATTGACAATCGGTAAACAAATGCAAGAATAAACAACAATGAAGATGTTTGATAATTGCTAAATAATAGGGAAACATTGTAACCTATAGAAAAAGAAACAGAAGGACGGAGAGCAGTGGAAAGAACACAGGTATATACGTCATTAACCTAACCAGTCCAGCAGAGCAATCAGTGATAATTTATTTAATTAGTGAGTTGTTCCATAACCTCAAAATTTGCACATGCCTATTTTAAACAATTATCTCAAGTATAGAAATCATTGAAGGATTTTATGTAAACTAAAGGAAAAGATGTTTCTTGTAAAAAGGAAAAGATTATTATGCTAATTTTTTAGCCAAAATATTTGAAACAACCTAAAAAATTCATTTTTCAAAAAAGTTTTTGATATCTTATAAAAATATGTCAAAAGGCCGTACAGATTTGAAAAACTGAAGCTTTGTGAAATACTTTGCATTATAAAAATGATACAACTCTAAAAGTGCATTTTTTTAAAACCATTTTTAATGCATACCTGTACCTTATATAAATAATGTAATATTATTATTGATAAACTAACCAATTTAGTGGTATTACAATTTATTCTGCTTACCATTTCCATATTAAAATAATTATGAATGAAAAAGAAAAAAAAAATCCTAAAAATGCTCAAAATAATTCAGACATACATGCATTTAGTTTTTGACACCAATACTGGCTCGTCTTGACTATTCCCTCCACTCCACTAACTGGGCTTCAATTTATACTTCACAATGCACAGTGATGATTATAATGCTTTTTTACCTGACTTATAAAATTACAATGTATGAATTTTTAATCTTTTGTATCACAGTGACATTCTCTTAAAAAGCTACAATTTAAATGTCAATTCAAGTACGTATGATTGATAATTTCTATAAAGCCTCAAACTTTTTTGTTCAAAAATTAAGTTTTCTATATTACATATAAAATATCTTGACACAAAATTTAGCATGTTTTAAATCTTAATAGGGAGCATATTTTCCTATAGTTTCATTAAAACCCGTCCATAATTTCTACATATTGTTCAAAAAAGACATTTATAAACTTGGAGATTATGGAACAACTCACAAAATAAACATCAACTTCCAATCGATATAATTTTATTTGTAATTTAACAGTGACAAAATTGTTTTTTACTATTTTTTTATAGGAGCTTTAGAAAAATAGATATAAACAAAAAACTAATAAAAGGTTTTGAAAATACCAAATTACAGTCACCTTCAAATTAGGATCAATTTTGTGTGTAAACTTTTAAATGTCCCAAATAATAGATTTTATTGATTTTTTAATTATTTAGAAATAGATTTTAGCAATAAAATTTAATCTTCAGACAAAATATGTTTTATGTCATATTTTCTTTGAGTATAATGTAATAAATATTTAACTTACTTTTGGTGTTGTTATTACTAATTCAAAATGAATATATAATTTTTATTTGGTGAAGTATATATGTACAGTAGGGCCCTGATTATCCGTGTTAATGTGGACCAGATGACACTTGAATAACCAGAAACTCGGATAACACGGGCAGACAGACCGGCGAATGAGAGCGTCCCCCGCCATTGAAATCAGTCTGTGTTAAGGGTGTTACAAAGACGTTTTGGGGTTGATACAGTAATAAATAAAGATGTAAAATTGAATTAAAATATTGAGTTCACTTTATTACAAAACCCACAGTACTGCACTGTACTAAATATTACGTTCATAATATAAAAAATACAGAAATATGCTGTACTGAACAGCAAATAAAAATACAGTTTTTGTAAATCAAAATTCTAGCCTACAAATCTAAAACAAGTCAATTGTGAATATGAAAATACACTTCAAAAGAGCTACAGTATTGAAAACTATTTTGTACTGATACTTTACCAATGAAAATTGAATTTAAAAACTAAGCCCACGTCTTGAAAAAGTTCATCAGAGTTTTCTGTTTTACTGAACTGGCACACTTCTTTGCAGCACAGTAAAATAGCGAGTAAAATGACTGAGCGGTCACCCCACTCCGCTCGCTCTCTACGGTTCTGTACAGTGTACAAACACTCGGTTAGTCGGGGCTCGGATAATCGGGGCCCTAATGTATTATGTTTGATCTAAGTGTTTTATAATGTTTAATTTTATTGCAAAAGCTAATACTGAAGATTGACTATGTTCCAAATTTTACATTGTTTTACGAGCAAAAAATTAGAGTGATGGCTTACCTTTTTACATCATAAGTGTCAATTAATGCCATAAAACCATCGGGGAATGCAATGGCATAAGATATGAGAGCAGCAAGTTCACCATCTGATGCAGATTCTGCAAATGTATCCAATAATCCAGCAACTTTCACTCGCCATTCAGTGCTCAGTATAAGCAGATCACGATCTTGTCCAGTATTCCGATCAAGTAAAAGCTGAAAATATGTACTTTGGTCATTGTTATGAATAAAAACCAGGAGATTGGAAACAAACATTTAAAATCAAGAAATAAGTAACTGATCATAAACATTGTCTCGACATCTTTCCATAAGTTTATTGTGGAAAAGAAAACACGTAACATTTATATAAATGCTATTTGTAAAGTTTTATTATTATTAATTACAAAATCAATCAAATGAGGCTATACCAAAGGAATATATTCAAGAAATAATATTGCAATAAAATTGAAACCAGCAACATTGACTTTACAATAATTTAGTGTGATGGTGTACAATTTTTAAGTTAGATGTTGGATAGGGGTTAAATTAAGAAATTGTTACATTTTGGGGCAAACATATTGTGTGAGGGAGGAAACAGAGATAATAGTAAAAAACTATTTTCATCGATTATCCCAAAAATAGATAATCCGATTGACTTGAAAATTTGAATGCAGCGAATTATTACATTTTAACGTTAATTAACTTTAATAAATGCATATTATAAATTTTTTTAAATTATGATGAAACTTGTAATATTTAGATATTTTGAAATACTGAACTGATATAAATTTGTACGTATTAAAAAATGAATTTGAACTGACCTATTTACTGATTATAATAGAGCTTGTACTATTTATATCTTTTAAAGTGATGAGTTCACATCTGAATTTGGTATTTTGTAAAGTACAACCCCTAACTTATAACTAAATACGAAGTTATATAAACAAACAAATTATACTGACAAGGTTAAGAGTAAGTTATATATTACAAATGTTTAAATTTTAAGAATAATTGTTTAATTAAAAAATAACAAAAATGGAAAATATAGAAAATCAGCAAAATAGTTTAAATCTAGAATTATTTTCGGAAGAATGGCAAAGAATAGAATTAACAGAAATAGGAATGGAGGATAATATAGATGAAATAAATATTGAAAGTATTTCTAGTATTAATGGAGATCAGAGTTTTAGAGGGTTTAATGATAGTGTAGTTGAAAAAGGGATAGTAAAAAATAATAGGAGTATAATGCAAATGTTGGAAATCATTATAGAATATAGTAAACAATATAAAGAACATTTAATTATAAAATTGGATCAGAGTAATTTAAAATGAAATGAAAAATTGGATGAAGAGTGATTATAAAATAAACAAAATAATTTAAAATCAAATGAAGAAAGGAAACAAGATAAAGTAGATATAATGAAAACTATTGATCAAAGTTTTGAAATACTTAGGTAGAATCGGAAAACAGGTTGCTTGAGAGGTTAGATAAATTTGAAGAAAATATAATGCCTAAGTTTAAAAGCATAGGAGAACAATTAAGTAAAGTAAGAATAACATTGAAAGAAGAAATTTAAAAGTTTTAAGGTTAATAATAATATAGAAGAAGGAGTAGGTAATTTTGAAAAAGGGGGAGTCAATATTGGGACCTGATTTATGGGATGTGTCGATTGACAGTCTGGTTAGGGTGGAAATGCCGACCCCAGCATTTATACAGCCAGTGGATGATATTGCTAGCCTGACTAAATCATTATGCGTAGGGTCACTGAATGGATGGAAAGGCATGGAATGCAATAGCAATACTAAAAGCGGAGATTGCACTGTTGACAAGGAAGCGACTTCCGACCCTATTCTCCATGATGGTGGGATTGGAAAAAAGTAAATATAAAACTATCAACAAAATACCTCAGGGTCACTCTCGACAACAAACTAAGTTTCTGGGTACATATCAGAGTGACATGTGACAGAACCACAGGGACAGTTGCATCACTTGGGAGACACATAGTAAATACAGGAGGACCAAGAGAAAACAAACAACAACTGATGATGTCCATGTTGTAGTCTATGTTACTATACAGGGCTGAAATCTGGGCAGATATTTTGAAGGTGAGGAAGTACTTGGCTGGCTGCTGTGCAGAGAACAGGAGCAATGAGATTTGCGAGCTCCTATCGCACGGTAACAGGGACAGCAGTGTTGGTGGTGGCGGGAATTAATTATCCCCATAGATCTTTTAATAGCAGAGCAAAAGAATATCTTCAAGTTTAGTAAAGTAATGGGGGATCTGAAAGCGACCAAAAGGGCAAGAGTGGACACAATGGTTGAGTGTCAGAGCCACTGGGAGAATGAGGACAGAGGGTGCTGGACAACTAGATTGATTAGCAATATAAGAGAGTAGACAGATCACGCTCATGGAGAGGTGGATTGGCTTAGCCAGGTTATTGGAAAAATTATGGCAGAAAGTGTAATAGACAAGATGTTAGGATCAGAAAATGATTGGAATGCTATATCAAAGTATATAGACGACGAAGTAAAACAAAGTATAACAGACGACGTTGAGGGAGTGATGTAAATTGGCATCGTGCAATGGGTGCAGTCTGGATTTAGTAAGACTGTACATTAACTTTTGTACGAGGGATTATTACATTGTTTCTAAGACAGGAGAGTCTAACAGGTGACCAGAAGAGCTCACATGATATTTAGTTGACAAGAAGTGCCAAAGTGGAAATTAGGAAGGCTAACTAGAGGGGTTAAAAAAATAAATTATAAAATTGGCTATATTGGAACTAAAATTGTTTTAATTCATTTATAAAATGTAATCATTATAATTTTTTTTAAATCTTTTGTACCTAAATGTTTTTAAAGTAAAGTTGAGATTTTTTTTTGTAAATTTGTTAAAACTTAACCTAAAGGATAGGCGTGTGTTAAGAAAAATATGAACTAAAAGTTGTCCATAAGAAAATGATAATTTTAAAGTAAATAAAAAGTGGAATTGTCAGTTTGTGTTTTAAATGGTATATGTTTGCGGGTTTCAAACAACCCTCATCTGTCAATATGTTAGTTATTTAAGATTTGTATTTAATATTGGAATAGGTTAGGTGAGAAACGCAACGTTTGTAATGTTTTATAGGTTAAATAAATGTGTCAAAAATTGTTAGTTGTGTAAGATTTATAGTTTAAATAAAATAAGTTATATAAAAATTTGTAATTAAGTAAAAGGATGGAAAGAGCTTTAGATTTTGAAATGTGACAAAAAGAATGGTCATAAAAATATAAATAAAAAATATACCTAAAGTATAAAAAAGTTATATTAACTAAACTAAAAGTATAAATAAAGTTTTATAGGAGAAGGGTTTAAAATATGCAATTTTAAGTAACTAATAAAATAATACAAAATGGTTTCTTCAGAATTTGTGTTTCCAAGTTATAGTGTGCTAGGTCAAGAAATAGAGTTACAAACTATGAGAATTTATTTATTTTTTTTTTAATTATCACTACAAGGGTTATTATTAGTATGAAGATATTTATTAATTAAGAAGAAAATTTGAGTTTTTGTAATAAACCGTATTGTTAAGGCAAAGTTATTGGTGGTTGAGGAATTGAGAAAAGATTATTTTTGTGGAAATTGGTAGAGGGAGAGTGTTTTACGAGGAAGGATATTATGGTATTTAAATTAAGGAAGAAGTTATAAGGTTTTTTGAAAATGAAAATATGAAGTTTTAAGGATGAAAAAGGTTTATGAGGAATGATTTTTGGGAGATTTTCTGTGATTAATGTTTTTTACGACAATAAAATGATTTTTTACATGACGATGTTTTTATAAGTCTACAAGAAAATGTAGATGAAGATATACAACGAAAGATAACACGAAGATTATAATATAAGATTTACAAAGATTTTTTTAGATTTTAAGTGTTTTGATGAAGTTTTTATTTTACGACGAATGTTTAAGAACCTAAAAAAGTGAACCCACAAATAATTTTTCTCTAAAAATGTAATTAATTATGTACTTTGATTAGTTTTATTGTGATTTTGGTTTCATGAAAGAAACAGAAGAAATGTTTTTAAATTAAATGAAAGGGAGATTAATTAAGTAAATAATAGTTAATGAAGTGTTTGTAATTAATAAAATTCAGTTTAAATAAAATAAGTGTGAAAACATGTGTTTTTTATAAAAGAATTTTGAAAGTAAACTAATAAAAAACTAATAGAAGATAAATAAATGAATAATTATATTATAAGAAAAGTGGGAGTAATAGGAATAAATAAATAAGTATATTTAAAGAAAAATAGGGGTACTTATAAGAATTCATATAAAAGATTGATTTTGTAAAAGTAATATTTGAATAATTTTTTTTTAAATAGATGTTTTGTAAACACTATAGGATGTGAACACTAAAAGGATGTAAAAATGGATATTAATTTGTGTTTGTAAATACAGTATTAGTAATCATCATAGAAATAGTATAATTTGAATGTAGTATAAGTACATTGTAAAATAAGTATAGGTTTTATTCATAGTGGAGAGAAGGAAAGAAAATTAGAAGGTATTACTAGCTGAAAAATATATATCCACTTTACCGGCAAAAGTAAAACGACTTAATTCAAGAAGTATAATGGTTGGTACAAATTAGAATCAGTGTAAATATAACCTATAGACAAGTCATATGAGTAACCAAAAAGTTAATTACTCACCTTAAATTATAAATAACAAACCTACAAATATAGGCCTACTATATTTATAATTCCAAATTTACAATGTACTGGATATAATTAATTACGAATATTTAGAAGTAAATAGTACTGAGCCTAAGTTAGGTTCAGTACAAATGTAATCATAGGTTAGATTCAGATAGTAATATAGCCATGTTTATTTTTAAAAAACCCAACAGCTGGTAGAAATAAGATAATCCTCAACCCATACAAGATAGGAGACATGATCAATCTATTTAGTATCAAAGATTATTAAAATCTTATAAAGAAACTAAATTATTCAAAATTAAATAATTTAATTTCAAAGTAAATTTTAAAAGTCAAATGTGATTTAAATCAAATAAAAATAAAGAAATAAATGGTGAAGCGGTAAAGTGCGCCATAGATACAGAAAAAGATGATAGGCTTGGACCAATGAGAACACAGATTGCTGGAGTGACGTAGGAGGAGAACAAGAGACTCCGTGACTCATGATAATACCAACTACCAATGGGAGCACAGAAAGGAGTAGTCTCCTCTTTGAATTCAAACAAGCCGGGTTGTTTGGAGTGACGCTAGAGGCAAATGGGCAAGATGTATAAAAAATTCGTGCACGTCATATTTTAAAAGTTAAATATATAACTTTCATTGTCGAGAAGTGTGCGACATTAAAACTGGTAAAAGAACTCCAATAAAAATATTAAAAAACTTATTTTGAAGATAGAACTACATATAAATAATTAAATTGAAGTTGAAGTATAACTTTGCATTAGAAATATCACAATCAAATTTGAAAATTTAATCAACTTAATTATACCTTAATCAACCTTACTAGTTATAGCAAACCTTTTTTTGAACTGTATATAATAAATTATTTAAATTCAATTGTTTCTACAAATGCATAACTGTAAAATGAACACATAGGAACTCTAATTCAATTGATCTATATTTTCAATGATGTAATGATTTCCAACTATATATTTTATAAAAATTAAAATCATTGTCGTTATTAACCCTTCGGTGGGCGCGACTAGCAAGGTTACACGACCGGGCGCGCCGCGGCAATTTGGCCGCATTGCGTAATTCCGCTTTTGTCCTCACGTAAACTAATTTTAAGTCATCACATTATGTTATTTGTTATTATAATTTGTTCCTTAATGATTTATTCTATTTTTCAATGTCTTTATAGTAATTTATTTTATTTTTTAAATTTAATTTTAATTTATCATGTTTTGTTATGTAATATTTGAAACATAGACAACAGTTAATGAATTATAAACACTGGTCTAAAAAAGTATTGAATTTTAAACAAGAAACATGACAAATATTCTACAGAAACATTGACAATTTCATTACGATTGAGACAGCGATACATTATTGTTCAGCAAAGAAGTTCATAAATAAAAAAAAAAACACTATAAATCACTTATTTACGAGAACGTATAAAAATGGAGAAAGTAAATAGAATGTAAACACTACAAAATACTAAACACAAAACTACCCGAAGGATAAAAGTAACTTTGTATTCTAAAACACAGTAAAAGCAGTTACACGATTGGGCGCGCCGCGGCAACTGGGCAGACTGACTACATCGCTGAAGACGGACGGACTGAAGATAAGTTAGCATTCTTTTTAGAGAATTCCTGTGCCTTATAGTGATATTGACAAATACTCAAAGCCTAGAAAATTTTTATCCATCGATACCTACCGTAAGATGTGAAAAAAATATATTGCGGCCAATTTGCCGCCGGTGCGCCCACCTAAGGGTTAAACAGTTGTCCAGTGTTTCTATTAATAGAGTAAACCAATTTTTATTTAATTGAAATTTCGTAAGAGAAATTTATTATTAATTTTTATAGAAGTTTAGTTCATCATATAGAAGTCCAGTACTGTTGTAACTGATAAATTATTAGAGTGATGGTTTGATAAACAAAGACTGGTCATCAGAAGAAAGCTAAGATTGTTGATCTTGCATCTTGAGTTAAGAATAACAGAGACAAGCAACTGCAAAAGTGTGTTGACTCATAATAAAAAATCCTAATCAATGGACCTATTAAATGAATCATGATCAATAAACTCTAAACAAAATCATAATTTAATTAAAGTTGTCTTAAAAGAAATAAATATTTTATTGCTTCTGTGGGCTAATTCAACTTCATAATATAAATTAATACTATATTCAACTAAGATAATAAGGTTTAATATTCATAAAATACATAATTTATAAGTGTTTAATTTATATAAAAAGAGAAAAATGATTTACAATAAGTTCATTAGGTAGAATGCCAAAAATACCAAAATTAGAGTCCTGTCTTCACTGAGAATCACATTCCTTGCAGTGATTAATATACACTTAGTAGCTAAATCAAACACTTTGAACTGTAAAATCACTATGTACACAATAAACTATTTACAACACTAAAAACTAACAACATAAAAACAATAATTTATAAAAAAAAAAAAAATTCAAACACTTAATAGTTAAAACTTTCGCAAACACTATTCTTTCGTAAAATATATGACGCGAGCTTGAGTACGGTAATAACGGTTCAACCTTGAGCTTGAGCCGAAGAGACACTGGCCTCTATTCACAATGTCAGAAAGGTAAACAAAAAGACAGAGGTGTTTGTCTTTTGTCTACAAGTTCTCCGAATTTTACAAAGGGCGGGTCGTAATTTTCACGAATGAGTAGTGTTCTAGGGTTAAGATAACATTTGTTATATTATGACTGAGAGCAAAAAAATGAATGGAAGTTGATAATGAAAAGTCTGTACAATTGGATATCCTAATCGGCACATGCTGTTTCAGGGAGTTATGTAATTTTCCACATTTTTTATGTTTAATGTTGGGTTAATACCTTGTTCACAGCATAGATGGACGGAGACAAGATTTCAAAATTGGTTAATGTTGCGGAACAACGAGTATGTTGTATGGATGGAGAATAATGTTAGAAAATAATTAATTATAGTATTAACATATAATACTTATGTGGTTTTTATAATAAACATAAAAAAGAAATCTGAAAAAAGAATTGTCCCTAATGTGTGTTAAAAATCAGTGGAGTGTCTTGTGCACTGATAACATCAGTCAGATCTGGGAGTATTGGTAATTAGCAAGTCCAACTGGCTAACAGAAGGCAACCAATACCAATACTTCCAGATCTGGAGGGAGTTTAGTTGAAATTTTGGAAAGAACACTTGCTCAACACTTAGCAGGGAAAGAAGTTATGTTTAACTCTCTCCCGTCAGTTTTAATTAATTAAACAGTTTTTAATTTAAAATTTGCTTAAGGTCAGTGATGGTGTTTTATTATAGACGCCTATGGTATTATCATTGAAACATTTTAAATTAAAGAACTTATAATATATTAAATTGAGAAAGTCAGAAAGAATTAATCTTTTTAATTTATGACTACCAGCCTCGATTTGTGAAAACCGATCTATTATAAACTTTGTGTGTCATCAGGAGTAGACAATTAGAGAGATTGTGTTTTGAAGTTATAAAACAATTTTTACCTTTGTAAAAATATTATTATTATATTTCAAAAGACAGTGAAAGACTTTGAACATTTTCAATAGATATAGGAATTTTTTGCATTTTATATTAGAATTTAAGGATATTTCACATTATGTATGTATTTAAGAATAAGGATTCATCAAATATCATTTAATGTATGTAATTCCGAACAATGATGTATTAAATAATGTATGTATTTCAGTGTCTGGATTTGAAAATATTCAATATTAAATGTGAATATTTCAGAAAACTTGTAGTTGTTTCATACAGTAAGTACATTTTCCTGTAGAATTTACGATCCCAAGATTTTTATATTTTTTTATATAAAGTGTCTGTACTTACTTAAAGACTAACATGTTAAAATAAATTATTACAACCAATATGTTGCTCAGCAATTACATTTTTATATGAGTCGAAATTTTTAAGGAACTATAAAGGAAAATGTCACCATATTTCTCAGTATAATAATTTACAGAAAAACCTAAATTTGAACAATTTGTATTAGTTGTTTAGTTTTAATAAAAGTATGAATTCATTTTTGTTTAAAGTAATGAATTTGAATAAGATATTAGTTTGTACACAACTAGATCTAAAATTTAAACACTTAATTATAAGGAATATGTGCACTTGTGGAAAATTCATAATCAGTTTTGTGAGGATTACAATTTGGTCGTTGTAACATCTACTTGTTGAGGTTTTATTTTACTGCCAAAATAAATAGTATGTTATACTAATTATTGGCAAAATTCGAACAGTTTTATTTATTTTTAATTTGTGTAATTTCAAGTTTGAATTTTAGAACGTTTTATTTATTTAGTCTTACATAATTTTAGTAGCTGAACAGGATAACTAATTTTACATTTCCTTAGATTGCCTCTCTTAAAATATACTAAATTTACAAACAATTTTTAGTACTTAGATTTTTCAAAACCCATGATATTAATGTTCAAGTTGCTTTTAAAGTGCAGAATTAAAAAAAAAAACTTCACATTTTATATTTGGTAAATTTCCTGCTATATTATTTGTGACACAATATTGTTAGAGAGAAAATTTGTTCTGCTAATTTGGCTTTATCTTTATTATTTTGGGGCAATCTCATATTTAGAGAGTAATTTGATCTGCTCATTTACAAATCTCATTCTAGGATATCGGTTGTATTCTATTGTTGTTAAACTTACTTTGCTTTTTTTTCTCAACTAAATTAGCATGTTATGCAGTTATATAATTAAGACAGCATTTCATTTTGCAAAACAATTCTTTTGCATAGTTATTTATGCACGACCATATCAGTACTTTCCAATGACTTCTGATCTTGTTTTATGTCACAAAATATCCTAACTCTGTTCTTAGATTCGAGCAAAGGAATAGACTTACCTCTACAATGTAATCCTGCTACTGGTTCTAACAACTAATGTCAGACAATGAATGTGCACACACGTTGTGTTTGTGTTGTGTTTTTATAACAAATACGGTATTTAATGTTATGACAACCTCTCTTGAGGGATATCACACCTGATGATGGGATGCTTGAGACATCTAAAACCACGGTAATATTTCTAACACAATAAGTGGATCACGTAATGGACTTTTATAGTAACCTTTGATAATTAATTGTTAGACTTGAATACATCTCTAAAATCTGAAAAATGCTGGGGCATGCACGAAAAGTTGAACATACAAAAATTGATGTTATATTATCTAATATTTCAAAACTAAAAGGAACATCCAAATGATAAATACAGCATTGAGTAGACTAAAGATGTCCTTTCTATCTTCAGATTGAGTGCACAAGCACATGGAACATATGGAATGGATTTGTCAAATGACACAATTATTTATGGGAAAGGCTTCAGATCAGTTTAGCTTTTGATTCTGTTGAGTGAGGAGTACGAAAGCAGTGTCATTAAAAACTAACAATTAATACTACAATTATTGTTGGGCAACAACCTTGAGAGCGATGAGAATGTTGTGAATAGTGAGCTTCAATTTGGTGAAAAGTGAAAAATTGCATAATGTCATCAAAGTTGCATCCGAAAGCTTAATAGAAATAAAAGAAAAGCATACAAGACAAAAGAGCAGCTAGTATAGAAGAAAAGCAGTTTGTAGTTGAAATGACAACCATTAAACATTTGTTATTACTCCTAAAACTAACAAATAAAAATGAAAACAATTCACTTATTTATAAACATTTACAAAACAGTTGTGAAACCTATGAATAAAGCAGACTTTAACCAAACAGTGCAGAACTGCAGAACTTAACTTGTTAAATAATATGCAAGTTTAAAGCAGCTGTCATTAGGAAGTATATATGTTTCTGGTTGTCCAGCAGTGAATATGTGAGAGATTGATTTTTATGTTGATGCTTGGCCAACAAGACAATTTAAAGTATTAAAAGAGAAACACCCCCTTTAAATGTTTGATGACCATTACTTTCAACAACTGCAGATTTTATTGTTGAACTTGTTGGGTTTTTGCCTTAGTTCTTTTGTCAAATAATATACTGTGAAATTGAATTCGCTCCAGTCATTTGCAGACTACAATCCCAATTTCAAAATAAGGAAAGTATTATGATAGGGTGCTAAAAGTTTAATATCATGTGTTGATAGTTGAAAAAAGTTCTGCTTTTAGGAATACTTTATCAGAATGATGTCAGATTATCTGTGATATTTTGTTTTACAATGTCTCAAGAACTGTTAGTTCGAATGACTCAAATTTTAGCATTTTGGCATGATATAGTTGAACCATAGGATTTTGGGCAAAATATTTTTAGGGGTAATGAGTAAAACAGTACAGGATGGTTCCAAATTTACGCAACATTACATTTTTATGAAAGTTATATTTTTGTAGTTTAGTGCGACGACTTTGAATTTGATAATAAAAACCTGCACCTCTTAATCTCAAAAAAGTCCAAAACAAACTCAAAATTATTGAATATTTTTATATAGCCTGATTTTGGTTAATTTATATATTTTAATTTATCATTAGCTTTTATATGTAAAAAAAATGATGACTGGCCAAATCAACTTTTTTCTTTTTTACAAATATGATCTACTTGCCACACCCTATTCAGTTGAAGACACTTGTCTAAAGCCTACGGTTCTTTTATTTTTGCACAAATTTATTGTGATTGTTAGTTGACTATGACCTCAACCTTCTATTTTGTTAGTTATAAGCTGTAATATAAATATACAATTTCACTTGTTCTGCCAATTTTATAGGTCTTGGCTTAAATTTTTTTTATTCCTAAAATATTTGTGTTGTATTGTTACGTGATCTAATATATTAAAAACACCACTGAACTTTTTTTTATTGTTTGAAACCCTATAACTACGACTTTGGTTCTTTTATATTTAGAAAACCTTGCACCATGACTGATGGTAATATCAAAATAAAGCAAGTTTTTTTTTATAATTATTTATATATGTAATAATATATAATAACTTTCATACATACATATTAAGAGGGAAAAAAATCAAAATAAATCCTGCAAAACCTTTTAAATAAAGGAAAGAAAACAAATATCGACTTTCTAAAATTAAGACTTTTCTATAAAAAATTATATCTTCAGAGTTAGCACCAACAATTTCTGGGTTCATTCTCAAATTATATTATAGAGATGAAATAGGTAAAATCATAAATATTAGTTACTTATTTAAAAAATAATTGTAGTGGTTCATCTAATATCAAGTCGAATAACTTTTATAGACGCAATCAGTTTATTTTAGTATAGTAAATAAAAAAATAAAACAAGAGATAGAGGAAAGAAAATGTAATAAATTATTGACATATTAAATTTAGAATAATCAAATATGACAATGACATTATGTACAAGAGAGAAATAGATGAAAGAAGAGCCTACCTTTCTAGGCATCATCAGAGAGTCTGGGATATTAAGAAAGCACCTGTCTGTCAGCTAGGGTTGAAGAAACAAACAGAGTTAGGTTAGATTAACCATTAGTGTAACTTATAACTATTAGTGCAGTACAAGAATATGCAAAATAAAAAGGTTTAGGACTTGAATCTATTGAAATTAGTAGGTTTTACATATATCATTTAAGAACTCTTCTATTATAACAAGTTCAACTGGAAATGAGACTTATATGCTGAATAAAGAAAAACTATTTAGGTGCAATTTTTCATTCATCTTTATAGAAGTATGATCAATCTATCAGGGTGTAATTTTGGATCAAGTATAGACAAGAAGCATTTTTAGGAGGGTCATATTAACATGAAGAAAGTAATATACAAATAGAAAATGAATGCACTTTATTACCATTGGCATATATTAATTTTTTTTTTTCCTCTTTCACGTGTGAGAGGTTGAGGGTTCAATCCCCATGGAGACACAAACATTTACGGTGTCGGCTCAGCATTGTGAGGTTAATTGGAAAGTGAAAATTGGTAACAACTCTGGTTGAGAATGTTAGGACAATAGTGATGAGAAATTTCAATGTGCTAACCATTATTACCTAACTAAAAAGCAGACTAGGAGGCCTAGGCTCTTCACGAGTTGTTGTGCTACAAAGTTTAGTTCACTAAATAACACCAGATAACATGAAAAACAACTAACTTAAAACAGAAACATAAATAATAATATAACAATATATAAATCAAAATATATAGAGAAAGCAATCATGTTAAATATCTATGAATTAATCTTCCAACTGTGTTCCTAGAACTAACATTAATTTAAATGTAAAAATAAATTTGTTAAAAAAATTTATTGCATTAATAATATTAATTTTAGAGGATTTGTAACAAGATATTTTAATAACAAACTAAAAAGGATTAATTTATTAAATAAAAGGTGGGAAAAACTAGTAACCTAAGCAATAAAAAAGACAAAAATAAAATCTGTGATGAATTTGAAAACTAAAACTTTTCTTTGATTAAACAACAGAAAAGAGCACATAATAAAGTGACTGGAGAATTGTAGGAGTATAAGTATACATTTAAGTTGTATTTTATTGATTTCCTTCTTATATATGCATAACAAAGATTTAAAATGTCTTCTATACACATAAAACTTATAAAAATGCAATGTTTTGAGGGTAGACAAGTTCAAGGCAGCATATTGTATGTTTCATTGCATCTTTAAATTTTAAAAAAGAGTTAAAGCAATAAAACACGCTAAAAATAAATCAGTGAAAACAAATTATCCTGCTGATTTTAAATAATAATATTAACCAAGTGTTAACAAATAAGGGGGGGAGGGGAACACATGAAAGCTCTTTTTACATCTCTTATTAACCCTCCAAGTGCTAATATCAAGCTCCGCGATATGTTCTGACGCTTGTGAAGTGCTAACATCACGAAGAGCAATACTTAAGAAAAATCAATATATCGTTACTTCAAATATAGATATCTAGCTATATTTTATATAGTATCGAAATAGAACGTTTACTCAACACATTGCACAGTATGGGACTACCATCTGTGAAAAAGTATGTACATAATCATCTGTGTTGGTCAGCTGTTAGTTTGTTGTTGAATAACCTCAGTTAGTACATAGTAGTTTGTTGATGGAACTCTTGTGTGTGTGATTTTCTGCTTATTTCATAGTATTATTTCTGGTTATTTTAAGAATGAACTTAGCAATTCCTTAGTAAATGATCTGGCTAATAATAAATTTTAAAAACTTTCGGAAGGAAAAGGTTATGAAAACCATTTGTAAATCAGTTAAGCTTGACTGTGATATGATTTACAAAAAATGTAGCAATTTAACCCTAATTTTAAAATCAAGATATGAAATTAAAATAAGAAGAAAACTGGAAATGTCATGCATATAGTTTAGCCTGGTTGTTAATATAATCAAAGCTATCATAGAAAACAAAATCTGCGCATATGAAGGTTTATAATAACTAGAATATGGAAAGAAGGGAATATGAAGAACTCACGCAATCAGTTCTGCTTGACTGTTGATATGATTGTAAATTTACTACAGAATATATAATTTGTCGAAACTTGGTGCTGAAACGATCTTAAATTAAACCAATCACTTCGTATTATCGAATTATTTTTAAAATGGGTAAAAACTAATAAAGGTATTTTAAATAGTCACTTTCCCCTATAGCAAAAACTATAGCAAAAATGCTTATGGATTTATGGATTAGCATTATATAATGCACTTAAAAAATTAAGGAAAACTTCTGATATCTAAATAATCAAATGGACATGTTAGCTTCAATGAAAGAAATTGAGCATTTAATAGGCAGAAACATTAGTCTATATCAACAACAAGTTAGCATTTTAAATTTAAAAATTTATAGAATTCACAATGCTGAATGATAATTTTCTTCAATTAAATTTTTTGAAAGTAGAAAGTTTAAAAAACAATTTGCAACTGATAAACTGATTCATGAAAATCAAACTATTACACTAAAGTAATTGTTTTGAAATGATTGCCATATCTTATTACTTGAATAGACCGATAAACCCAATAATAACAGGTCACCTATATATCCTCTTAATAATTATATTGAAATTAATCTATTTACTACTTAAAGATAAATTAGTTTATAACAATAAGTATTTAAAATACTCAGGATGCAGTTGATACTGACATGATGTTTTTTGTGTGGAGAGCCCCTGGCTGGTTTAGTGGTTAGCGAGCTACAATAATTGTTAACAAACTATGGTCGAGAATGCTAGAACAATGCTGACAGAAATTCAACGTGTTAAGCACACATTAACCGACTGAAAAGATGTCTCGTAGGCCTATACTCTAAATGGACTGTAAAACACAGTTAGTTTTTGTTGTTGTGTTGATCTGCTCAATTACCAACTTTGAATTGGTATAATATACAGATGAGAATAAACTGACTTGCTATTCATATATGTATATTAGTAAGCAGACCAAAATAGAGCTTATTGTAGGTCCTCTACTTAAAAAGCAAATATATTAAAGGGGAAAAAATTGAAATTTGCAGACTATTTCAACCATATTAAACAAATAATAAAACCTAGCAAAACATACTAAATTTTCACTAAAATTCAAGTTACTAGTGCTAATAGATTTGATTTTTTTTTCTTCTAAAAATGAGGTTGTTTTTAAAATTCCCAAATGATAATTAAAAACATAATTTTTGGTACTTTTTATTTAATTCTAAAAATAAAGTCAATAGAAAACAAATACAAGTTAGTAAAATTGAACATTTATTAAAAAGAAAATGGACCGAAATGTGGCAGAGTTTTATAATTTTAATACAAAACAAGACTCCTTTCAATATTAAAAAATATCAAAGTAAAAACAACAAAATCAATTAGTATTAAAAATAAACAAATAAAATGAAAAATTTAATTAAACACAGGTTAATTTCATTACATAAATTAAAATAAGAAATGAACTTTCATTAAGAAATAATTTTGAAAAATAAATCTTAGATTTTGTTAATTTTTGTAAGTTAACACTTCGATAGTCAACATTGAAATTTGTGTATTGCATTGGTTATCATTTGCAAGTAGGTGTACATGTATACTTTCTACAAATGCTATTTCTGATTCCAAATGAAGAGTATACAGATATATTTTTCATTTACGGATATTATAAATGGTACGTTGGTTGTATATAATAGTTTAAACTTGTTAAAAATTTATCATATATTAAGATTTTAGGTTTTGAAAACAAATTGGGTAATTGTATATAGTTTTTATTTATTAAATTATTTTGTTTTACTTTAAAAAAGATTGAAGAGTAGCTACATATATGTTAAAATAAATCGTAGTTGTTATAAATTAAAAAACAACAAATTTTTTCTCGTATGGTATGTCTTGAAACATTGGCCAATAGATGTCACAATCACAAAGTTAATTTCATAACAGACTTCTCTCTTTTTTGAAAGTACAATATAATATCTTTGCCTATGTTGAACTCCAGGCTTGTAAATTTTTTGGGGAAACTGTTTCCCAGAGCTAAGCAATGTTTTTGTTTGGGATGAAAATGAACTCTTATATTTTGAAACTGACAATTCATCTCAAATTTTAATAAAAAATATGGTCCTTAATAAATAACCTTTATTTACCTTATTGTATAAGAATTTGATGTGCTCATCAAATGCGGGTTTTACCTCCAGCAAGAACATAATTTTATCCTGCTATGATGCACTACTTCTGACGTTTGAGTTACAATAGAATTACAAAACAAGCTACTAAAGCTTCCCTGAGAATATTATGTGAAACACTAATGATATACTATATAAGTAATTACACTCTCAAATCTAATTGAAAGTATTGTTAGAGAAACAGTATTTCACATCAACTAGGTATGTATTGACACTAAAATCTATTAAATTGTTATTTTAAAAGAAGCTTATGTTGAGGTCTCTAATTATACAATAAAAAGGAGTTTTGCTTTTTAATATTTATTACAAATTGTGATACCAAATTGTAAATTTGATATCAGTTCACTTTAAATGGAATCTGACTCGCTATAATTTACAATGACTCAAGTTTTGGGTTTAAATATCTGAGAATAAATTTATTTTCTTGTATCATTCATATTTCCTTTTCAAAGTTATTTATTTACAGATATAGACAATAATATTACTAGCTATTCTTTGTTCCTGTGTGTTTATCAAAATTACTTGTTATTTTTATTAAAGAAACTGTTATTTGTTAATTACCTACAATGACTTTCTCTCTTAATATATTTGCAAAGGAAATTCTTTAAAATAAAATTTTAATTACTATTCTTACAATATATGCATTAACAAAAGAATATTTGAATCTCTACTGTTCCAAATAAGTTTCAATTTGTATAGATTAAATTTGAGATATAATGTCTTATACAGTAGAACCCCTCTTAACCGGTCTAATCGGGACTGACACCCGGGTCGGTTGCCCATTTGGCCGGTTAATCAGAGGTTCCCCTGAAAAATCGGTTTTCGTTGAAAGAAAGCTTATTTAATCAGGTAGCGCTAAGGATTATGCAATTAAGATGTTATTGCAACTCATTTTATTGTACATAAATGTATCTTATATATTATGTTATGTATATTATACATCAAACATGAAAAAATTAAACACTACAAAGCTCGTTTACAGATTCCCCTCTGTCAAGTCTTTTGACACATTTAACCGTGTCTCAAACGAAACCAAACTGAAAAGAAATGTTATATTTTTCATAATGTATACTAAAATGATTCGTGGAAAAAAAGCGGCCCATCAAACGTTTTTGTGGATGTATGTCTGCTATACCGACGGGTGCCAATGCCGCGGTGTTTTTACGGCGCCGACAATGGGATACCGCTATGGACAAAGTCTTTTGATATCGCCGCGGCTTTGGTGCCGCGGTGTTTTTACGTCGCCGACAATGGGATACCGCTATCGACAAAGTCCTTTGATATCGCCGCCGCGGTGTTTTTACGCCGCCGACAATGGGATACCGCTATCCACAAAGTCCTTTGATATCGCCGCCGCTTTGGTGTTTCAATTACAATATTTTTTAGGAAACTCTCATCCAACCAATACACTACGATATAGGCCGGTTAATCCGAGGCTGGTTAACAGAGGTTCTACTGTAGTTAAATTCAATATATATATATATATATTAATTCAAATTAATTAACAATAGTTCTTCTTTACTTTAACCGATGTGTTAATAACTTTAATCAAATTTATTTGCTTACTCAAGGTAAGTCTGAGATGTAAAAAAAAATGGGTGAATATTAACTTCGTTGGTTGGGTTTGCATTTACTACTCTTGGATTTATATATTTCATCAAATAATATTGTTTTCTAAATGTATTGTAATTTATTTAAATATATTTTAATTAATTGATTTAATTATTCTTAAATTTTATGTTTAGATTTAATATTAAAAAATTTGATATTTTCAAGAGCATCAATTAATATGTCTAGCCTATTTATGAAGTCTGCAATGGAAGTCTCTCTTTTTTTTTTTCATTGTTATACAATTTTGGATTGGGTTTTCACTCAAACAAATATCTTCTTCTTCCTTTCTTTCTATGTACTTAAAACCACTTAGCTCACTGTAATCACTTGTTAATTTAATTTAATAATTTCACCATTTTATTTACTAGTTGTTAATTTCTTGTATCTATAGACATCTAATAATGTTTTTTATCTATTTTACATAGTAATTTTAGTCCTAATAATTGTTCTATATTATTTAAATTATACAAACTAACAAAATATTTTCCATTTGCATTTGATTTCTCTCGATTAACTTTAATCTTGGTAGGTGTGTCTTACGTTCACGTGACACTGCTACAACCTCGAACTATTATTGTACTAGCCTATATCTGCAATTTTGTTACAGCTGTTTTCTCAGTATGCTTTTCTTTTACATTTTTATGTTTCAAAATGTTAGTTCTATTTATTTTTAATGTTTATATTATTCTAAATTTATCCTAAATCCTCTTATTCCCTGCACCTGAATATATCTATTTACCTCCTTCTCATTACCAATAAATTTCCATTCCTACTATATGGTTTTCTCCTATATTGTGGTATACCTTACAATTATCAAGGCTTGTAAAAAGTGTTTATTGTTTCTACTTGTTATTATTTTACTTAATATATTTGTCTATATTCAAACTTTTTTTTAAAAAAATTGTATTTTAGTTTATCTACATCGCCTTTTTATATCATTTTTTGTTAACAGTCTAATGCCTACCTGTTTCAATTTGCTATTTAAGTTATGTAGATAAGTTTCTTACATTAGTGTTTGAGTAGTTCGCGGACCATGAAACCTGTGTGCACGTAAGAAAGTGTTTAAATCAATGTATACATGTATATATTTGTGTGTACAGTGTTTATGTTTTTATCAAGTTTAATGTTTTGACTACCTCTACGGAGTGAAATACTGAAGATGGAGCTACGACTCCGAAACACGTCTTTGTAATAAGACAAATACAAAGTCACATGACAGTACCATAAAGGTAATAAAAATAATTTAATACTCAATATATTAGTGTTTAAGTTTGTTTCTAGCGAATTCCTAATTGAATTATTATTAATATCTGTTTGAATTTAGTTCAAAATGTAAATTGTTATCTTTCTACATTTCATGTTAGATTAGGCCTAGGCTAATATTTTGACTTGCCACAAAGTTTTAATATAGGTTTTGAATTTTTTTTTATGAAGAAAAATATATAACACTTTATTTCCGATCGTATTGTTTATTAAACTTTAGGATGAGTGACCTTCAGGATGATATTTATCGTAGAAATAGTAGTTTTATCAAATCATCAAAAAGTTGACAACTTTCTTACATTACATTAGTGTTTAAGTTTGTTTCTAGCGAATGCCTAATTGAATTATTATTAATGTCTGTTTGAATTTAATTCAAAATGTAAATTGTTATCTTTCTACATTTCATGTTTAGGTTAGACCTAGGCTAATATTTTGACTTGCCACAAAGTTTTAATATAGTTTTGGAATTTTTTTTTTTAAAGAAAAATATAAAAAACTTTATTTCCGATCGTATTGTTTATTAAACTTTAGGATTAGTGACCTTCAGGATGATATTTATCTTAGAAATAGTAGTTTTATCAAATTATCAATAAGATGACAACTATCAGTGAAAAAGATTAAAAAACTTTAATGTCAAACAACTACTGCTCCAATTTAAATATATTTAGTCCAGTATGCAGGACACAAAATAGAAATTAGTCAGTAACAGTGAAAAAGTTATATGAATTGCTTCTAAATATCTAATATTACTGTATTGTTTAATCACCTACCACAATTAATCCAGATTCCTGAACATTGTACTTATAGTATGAATATTATGTGAATCACTTCTAAATCATCAGTAGGATATGGAAAAAAAATTTTTTTTCCAGAATTGAAGTCGACTTAATTTTTTTATTTAACGATTAATATAAAATTATCATTATACTCTACAATGATTACTGCAAAAATAAAATAATTATAACAACAAACTACATTCCAACCATAACATGGTCATGAAAAAACCATTTAAAACATTGTAAATGTAAATAAATTTTAATTTTTAATAAATGTGTAACGAAAAATGTAGTTGTCTACAAATCTGGACACCTTGGTTTTACCTATAAAACTGATGCTACTTAGAAACAATTCGAATAATTATCTTATAGTTTGTTATAGAATACTCTGTTTCTGGACTAATTGTAGTGCATAATAAAATCAGTTTAATTATATTTGTATACAAAAACACAATTACAATCTTAAAAAGAAATTAATGAGTTATCTTGCATTGAAAATTAAACTATAGAATAAAAACACTGATTGGTATATAATAAGAATAAGAAACATTTTTATGTAATTGACAGAGAAGAGAAGGTAATGGTGTGATCTTTCCACAGTTGTGGATCTTAACTTAGCATGAGTCAGGCAGTGTTAGTGGGAAGGTCGTTCAGTGCTTTCGTGTCTATACTGTTGTTCAAAATAGGAACTAACTTTGAAAATCTCACCAATTGTGAACTATGAGCTGTTATCATTTTCTGTGGGTAAGGAACTATATATCAGTAGATATTCATAGCAAACTTTGCATAGTGTATAGAAAGAACATTTAAAGTGATAGTGCTGTTAAAAACTGGTGCCATTTGTTCCGGGATGGGTGGATTAACGTCCATAACATGAAAAGAAGTGGACGACCGTCTGTTGTGACAGATGAACTTGTTAAAAAAGTGAATAAGAAATCCGAGAATACCAGAGTTTCAAAATTAAGGAATGACGATTGTAAAAACTTATTACATTTTGTGAAACTGGTACTATGGATTAATTATGTTCATCAAACAAAATTTATAATTCTCTTGTTTTGTTATGCATAAATAATATATTGTATACTGTAGTAAAAATATGAATATATTATTTATATTTATATTATAAAAACAAGAGAAGAATATTTATATAATTAATTATAATGTACACATAACCATAAAAGTAATAATCACCTACAAAAACTTAGCTTATTAGGCTATATACTGTTACTGTCAAGGTTAAACATATTATTGCTATCACAAAATTTAACTTGCACAAATTACAAGTGACTTGAAGTTTTACATGTGACAAAAATCTAGTTAACGAGCCATCAATTTTATGGTATACTGTTCTGAATAGTAATGAACTTAAAGAACAAAATATGCTGATATTTATAATTGTTGCAAAAAAATAATTGAGAACAATTTGTTTGTATACTTGATTATAATTGATTGTATACTTAATTGGATACTTAATTGATTGTATATTTGTAACTGTTTAAAATGAAGGGATAAAAAGACTTCCAGGGTGTTCCTAAGATTCATGATTTCAACATCGAATGGTATGCATATATCCATTGTTGCTTGAAAACTTTATAGCATTCTTTTTGTCTATATGCCTTGAAATAGTTTTATAATAGTAAAAATATTTGTGTATAACATATGCAGTTAATACCTTGTTCTGGAGTTCACTAAAATCGGTAAAAGAAGTTATGTATGCATGAGCATGTGTTCCTTTCACAGGGATGTGATACAGCTTTCCAGCAAGTACATTACTTGTTCCATCAAAACCTCCTATTAACAAAATAATATTTATACATTTAGTAATTTTAAAAATATAAATATAACCCATGCTAAATATTTTTCGTATGGATGTTATACTGATGCTACCCACTCTCAGATATCTGAAAGCTATTTATTTAGCAAGATTAGAAAATCAAGGATTTACAGAATTGTAACATAAGAATACAATATAAAGCATTAGTACACATTTTTAGATCAGTGATTGCCAGTAATTCTCTCAGTAACTAAGCAACTTTACCATATCGAAAATATATTATAAACTACCTACAGCTGAGCTGAAATCTATATAGTTCATTAAACATTGTTTCCTGGCAAAAATAAAGAAGAAAATGCAATAATTTAGTTTTAATAAAACAATTTTTACTATTACTAAAATAGTATTATTTAATTTATATTTTGTACGGATAGGAAACACAGGTTTACCTTGGAAATTGGTCCTTGACATTACTTAGTACAATGAAACTTCCCTTAACGGAAGCTTCTAATAAATGGACCATTTTGTATTCCTCAACCGATCATGCTTTTCTGGCCTTTGTAGTATTTCTAAATAACGGACTTTCCCAAAAACGAACACGAAACTCATGGCTAATGGGTCAGTTTAAACCTCCGAATAACAGACAGTGGAGCATAAAATATCACTGTTTTCTAAGAAATTGTCGATGTCTCAAAACACACATTGGAATGTCTGTTCGGTCGGAAGTTGACTTCCTGGAAACTAGGTTTGCTTTCCTTGTGTCTTTCATATAGCAGTCGGTATACTTTAAGATTCAGTTTCAATAAAGTTGCCGTGAGAACAGTGTGTAGTTGTGTAATGTGCAATGTCTCTCAAACGAAAACATTAACTTGAAATTTTACATAGTTTGATTTTCTCACTTTTTAAATTTACATTTTCCTAATTTGCCTATTTGTTTATTCAGTACTGTAGTACGAATATTATAATAAATATTATTACTGTAGTAATTGTAGTTATTTTATTTTTAATGACCTTTCAATTAAATCTGAAGGCTTGAGTTTATTTATTTAAAAAAAATTATACTGGGAAGAATTTACTTTAAATTGTCAGGTCTCAGCTTGTGAGAAAAGCACAAAAACTTATTTATTTTACTCTTTTCTTGGGTCGTGAATTTCGGGAAAATGTACTCGTATATGAAAAATGATCATGAAAAACTTTTGAAATACATACATTTTATAATAAACAAATTATAGAACAAGATTCCTGTAAAATGACAAATATATTTTATATTAAAAGTATACATAAAGTTCAAAATTCAATTTTCAAGTAAAAGTTCATAAAGTTATTTTTCTTATTTAAAATATTAATAGACAATGTCTATTAATATTTCAGTGACGTTGCAACTGAAAGTTCATTTTTACTCAAACTCTTTAGAACAATAACTTTTTTATCTAAGTTATTTTAATTGTTTTCTTTGCAAAAATCCTTTTATTATATTTTACATGGTTTTTCTTTATTTTATTAATAAAGCTATTAGTCTTAGCTTCTGAAAGTAAAAAGTTCAATGTACTTAATTGTTTGTTCATGTTGAAAATATAAAATTCAATTTTATGCTCATACCAAGATGTAATTTTCACTGATTCTACTTTAAAATTCAAAGTTAAAAAACTATTTTCAGTACCGAGTTATACAATGGGCATCAATCGTAGCTCTGGAAGATCAAGCGATCAGCTTATGATGGAGTTCGAGCGTTCTTTAAAACGGAACTACTCTTCTCGGAGACCCACTTGCTAATAGTCTGTATTTTTGATAACTAGGATCATGCATCTCCCCACTACACACTTTCCTTCTATTTGTTTTCTTATTGGTTAATACCGAGCCCTCTGATTTCTGACAAAACTATTTCTAATTATTTTACAAAATATAATTTTTTTCTTAATTTCATTAGACATACCAAATTATTTCATTTGATTATAACTACAGTATTACAATTATTGTAATCTTAAAATAACATTTTTTATAAGTTTTCCAGTTATTTTCAAATCATACACACATAATCCTATAAGTTAACAACTCTGAAATCTCGTCTGTCTGTCTGTCTACATTCAACTTCTGAATTATAGTTTTTTGTCTTTGAACGCAAATGATCGATGTTGCAAAATCTTTTACAATTTCATTACATTTATTGATTAATCATGTTACTTGCAACTATTCCATTTCTCCCAATCAAAAATATCTTGATATAAAGATCAAGATCAAAATTGTGAACATTTGGTACAAGTAATTAAAAATATTATTTAATTTACAAATTTTTTGAGATTAAAACCATTATGTCTGTTGTACTATAAAAACTTTGATAATACAGTAGATAGTCGTGAAACAATACCAACGTTTAATTTATTTCACTTTTATCAACCGTATATGGATTAAAGTGATCTGCTTTATTATACAGTAGGTTAATGGACATATAATTTAGGTTCACGATTTAAATTTTCTGAACATGTTCGATATCGTTACAAGACGTTATTTTGGAGGTTTATCACGTGCTATCAGCCGGTCTATATAACTGCATCACTTGCGATAGCAGACATTTTATGCGGTCCGAACAGTGTCTGTTATTTGGAAGTTTCACTGTAGTACACAAATAGGAACACACAAAATAAAACACTAAAGTTCTGAAATATTTTGTAAACACTGTTCACTTTCTCAATCAGTAGAGAGTATAAAAAGAACACTAAATTGTTGTAGTCTAGAATAATCTTTGTTGAGTGTTGAACTTTAACAATTTTTTTGGAGGGGAAAAATGATAAAGTATGATTTATCTAAGATTAAGATTAGGGGGTTCTCTAGATTTTATGACCCATTGATGAGACAGTTCCCATCTTCTTGGTTCTAGGGGTTACTGTTGTATTTGTTTTAGGTTTTGTAATTAAAATAGGCATTTTAAGGAGACATGTTAACTTTATTCCGCCATTTGTTTCATAGGTCACATCAGTCATAGATGATCTACATTTAGTGTACCTTCACTGCATAGATACTACAACATCACTCTTCTTTACGTTTAGAGTTAGTTAAATAAAATTACAAATAACGTTTTATTAAATAGAATAAACAATAGTTTTATGTTAACTAATTAAAACATTTTTGTTATCGCCATTCCGACTATTAATTAATACTGAATATGTTAATATGATTTACCGTCAACAAAGTCAATATGCTTTTTTTTTAGTGTTGCACTACGGCCATTTCGGCTATTGCGCCATTAAAGAGTGCCCGTTGTCATTATTTAAAAATACATACATGAACATACAACACGTAACACTTAACAAAAACTCTGAATACATTTTAATTTTCTTCGTGTAGTAGACCCACTGCCACAATACATACTGTCACTGCTGTACTTATATTGCAAATATGTAAATAATTGGTTTTTAAACACATATTTGGTTCCTTGGTGGTTATTCAAGATCCATATCAATATATTACATTCCCATATTCATGATCTTAACCTTATTTTGTCATCATCTTTTCCAGAGTTTCTATGGAACTCATTTAAAAAAAAAAAAACAAAAAAAAAAAACAGTAAATTTGAATATAATATAAACCATGATTAAAATGTATTCATTAAATAATATTACCTAGAAATTTATTAATATGATTAAATCAACTCATTTATTCTTTGTATTTTTTAAAAATATATCAAAATTTGTATCTTGTTAAATTATATATTTATAAATAAATATCTGGTTTTATGAAGAGATAAATTTAGAGGTTAAATTGTCTTGACCTTGGATATAATAATTGTAGTAGTCAAATATTCAAATATTTTTAACTTAAAGAAAGTTGTTCAACACGTGAATAAAAATTGCATCCATGTCAACAAAATGTTGCGCTGAATGTGAAATCTATCAACTGTTTTTTTAAAATAATGAACCTTAAAAAACTGTAATTGATGTTGCAATTACTACTTTATCATAAAACAATTTGTTTAAGAAAACAATTAATTTATAAGTTTATTGGTCACTAATACATGATGCAATTACATTTTATTGCAAGACATTCTCCTAAATAGATAGTATAAAACTCGAACACAAGTTCTCATAGAAATTATGTTTATTTAATCAAACGTGTTTCAATGACAAAGTTGCCATCTTCAGTGATACATGAGCTATAATAACTAAATTATAACTCCAACTTTTGTGAGAATTTGTGTTCAGAGTTTTATTGTATCTACTATTATCTTACAAGTCAAGCTCAACATTTATGTCTATTCTCCTAAATAGATTAAAGTTATGTACTATATTCCTACTATAAAATCCACACATTTTGCTCATATTTTTTAATTAAAAAAATAGTAATATTATGCAAAACACAACTTGTTATATATAATTTTTCTCAGGAAGGTGGGTAAAATTTATCTATGTAATGAAAAAAAAGTGTTACATATAAAGGTTTTGGAGTAAGTACGTTGGGAATCTAAAAAATGTGCAAAAATTAAGTAAAAAGGCATAGAAAAGGCAATCCTAAATTTTTTTATTTTATTTTAAGATTTACATAAGTTGTGAATAAAAGTTGATAACATAATTAATCAATTTATAAAATTTACATATTGAAAAGTCAATTTTTATGATAGAAAAAGAACTTTCTGAAAAGTTAGGATTATTTTTTTAAATTCACAAAAAATATTAATAATTATGCAAAACACAATTTACTATATATTTTATATATAATTGTTTAGAGAAATGTACATAAAATTGAACTATGAATTTATACATTTTCTATAATCAAAATCTAAAGTAATCGTGTATGAGAAAAGTTGTCATGTCCAAAAATTTTTAACTTAAAAGTCACCAACCACTTGCATAATTTTTTTTTAGACTATTCAAACACTTATAATAATTCTAGAATATAGTTATGAAGATAAATCTGTATCAACACATATCAAGAAAACATAATAAATCATTTACAATAAATTATAAAGCAAAATACTCTCATAACAATAATTTACAGCCCACTCATATTGCTAATATTACAACACAACTGTAGTAACAAGGTCACAAGAAACGGTAGTTGACAACTTTTCTTGTGTCAGTCCAGTTCTAAATATTAGTTGGACAAGGGAATGGAATAAAACCTTCGACAGATCTGAAATTCTACTTTCCAATGGTATAAACATCGTCAAAAAAATCAAAATATTACTAATCGATATTTGACATTTCATAAACGTACCGAAAAGGAAACTGGATTGGTTATTCTTGGTTACAACTTTGTAGAATGAATATATCTCAAAACTATCACTGCTATGATAATTTGGAATACATAGTTTAAAAGAGGAAGAATAATACTATAAAATATTGTCAACTTGTGGTATTTGGACAAGTATTACCATTTACAAAAATTATATGATCAATGATATCATAAATATTTTCTTTTATAATGCTACAAACCGTGTCGTATTACTCTTTAGCGGCAAAACATTCCAACTACAAAATACTCCCCGAGTCATAAAAAAATTAAAACATTGTATCGATATATCCCAAAATTTGCCCACATACCAAATATGTTTCAAATGGGTTCATACTTTTGGGCTGTAGACTAATATACAGATATCATTCCCAAAACAAAATTTTTGGAGAGTAGTTCAAAACTGACATTTCCATGAAAAACTTGTCACTGGTTTTTTGACCCATCACATAACTTTCTATATTTTATGTATATGTGATCAAGTAAAAAGTGATAATACCGGAATATTTTCAAAAGTAAGGTAAAACTTTATTTAGTATAGTTTATTTGGTTTTAACATATAATAAAATAAAGTACATAAATTCCTTTGAAATTAAATAGGATTTAATTTAAAAAATCTAAAATTAACCCAAATTCATACTTGTTAGGTTAGGTTTACAAGAAATAAATAGCAATGAAAATAACAGCTGATGTTTTAATAAATCCCAATTTTATTACATCTGCATATAAAACAGTTTTTTTAGGAGTTTGGACAACAAATAACGAAATCACAACCATTTAAAGTTTTAACTTACTTTTGGAAGACCTGTAATATTTGTAATTAGGAACAAACAAAGCACTATAATTATATATAATACCAGAGAGGGAGAGAGAGAAGGAGAGATATGATGATGATGATGATGATGAGAGTGAGAGAGAGGGGGAGAGAGAGGGAGAGAGAGAGAGGGAGAGAGAGAGAGAGAGAGAGAGAGAGAGAGAGAGAGATGAGTTGTGAAATTCCATCTATTCAAGTAGATAACATACGTAAATAAACTATAAAATAGTTAAGATATGGATATTTATATCTTAATTGTAAATAGTCAAGAGGCTAAGAGGTGCTATTACATGGGAGTTTGATTACTGTGTTCACATTCAAATATTATTAATGCAATGATGTAAAGCACCACTATTTTTAATGTCATTTGAATGAACATAACAATTTAACCGAAGCAAATGATTGCAATGGTCAAACTCCTTTACTTAAACGGCTTTCTAAGGACTAAAAACAACATATTTGTCACCATCATCTGTAAAATTCCAGTTTGGTAGTTTGGTTAACTGGATTATGAATCACATAAGCTGTCATAAAATTTCGAAAATAAATCAAAATATTTTCAAAACCCAATCCATATCAAAATAAAACTTTAAATGGTTGTTATTTGTTGTCCAAACTCCTAAAAAAAAGGTCCTAGCATATTATGTTATATTCAAAGTTTGTAAATGGCATTTAAAATTTTAAGAAAAACAATTTTGCGTTTCGATGTAAAACTAAATTATCATTTCTACAGCCCAAATGACTAAATAGCTTTGCATGCTGTTCTCACTACTCTCTACTATCAATGGTCTAGTTGTGGACAATATCTTTTAGGTTGAAATTTTGACTTTAAATTTTGGTATAAACAGTATATTTATAGTTCTGCTTATGCTATAAACCACATTATTTAGGTATAACTAGCAAGGAAATGTGCTATTTGAATAACTCCTTTTGTAATTAAATCTGTATTAGAAATTATTCTTGTGTCTAACAGTATCTACATTAGATAAGGTGTCAAAGTTACACTTCAACACAGATAATAAACAGAAACATATCTGTACCAGACACTGGGTCTTCATAAGGCATTATAAAGATTACAAAATCGAACTAAATTTAAATGATTTTGTTTATAACTACTATGTACATGAAGAATCATAATTTGTAAATACTTTTATAGTAGTGAGTTTACAGTACATCATTCGCATGGTTAAAACTTTTTTCATCAACTTTATTGTTATCAGTTCTGGAAAACTTTTCTATTCCAATTAAAACTGGTGCGATGCGGCAGTGGTTGAACAATGAGCGCCATGTGGTGCCAGGGCACCTAAGGTACCAAGAGAATCAATAGCATGCATTAAGGTAAATGTGACTGCAGTCTATCCGTGTACCAGGCACATCATTAAACACGCCATTTTACTCGTAGAATCGTAAATCACAAAAAGTGTTTGTTTGCTTTTACTTATTTAACGTCTACAGCCTTAGAGTTAAATTTATTTCTAATAAAATATAACACATTTCAATAAAGTACATACATTAAATGAAGTATAATTTAATCTTTTTTTGTTTTACCTCAAGAGTTTTAATTAAAATATTGGGTCCAAAATGTTCCCTTTAAGAAAAGAGATCCACATTTAAAAATAAATAAAAATTAATGTTGCACAAACTTTCTAATACACCCATTACACAAACCAAAATAAAATTTAATATTTAGGGAGTATAAGACAAAATTAATAATTTGTAATTTTAAAATTTGGCTCCAAAGATTTTGATTAAATTTTGTTAAAATGTAGGCTCCAAAGGACAAAAACAAGAACATATTGTCCTAATATAGCAAAAAAATATCATTAGGCATTTTATCTTATGGCAGCTAAACACAAATTATGAGATAATGAACAAAAAAATATACAGATATAACCATGTAGGCATTTTTAATAAATTCAAAACTTTATTGAAATTGGTTCATTCGTTTGGACTTGGAGCACTACACAGACGAAAGACAGACATTATTTTTAAAAAATTGTTTTTAAATAGTTCTATTAAACTACATTGATTAAGATAATAATTACAATTGGACCAATTATAATTTTCAACCACATAGATCTGTCATTTTTATTTTCACTGAATTGACTTACCAACATAGGAGTATTTTGATGCCGACAGACCACCATCAGGTCCCTGAGCACGACGCAAACCAAATTCTAACAAAGATACTTTCTTTCCAGCAACAAGTCTATAACGAGCTGCATTTGTTGCCATCAAACTACAAAGAAATAGAAAAATCATGTAACTCTAAGAATATATAAAATAAATCATTATAATACTTTTAAAATTCTGCTCACCTTGCATAGTTTACGAGAGTAAGAAGTGTGGTCTCAAGAAGTTGTGCAACTATCAATGGACCTTCCACCCGCATTAAAGGAACTCTAAAAACAAAAATAGATATTTATCTAAGAAAAACTATAAGCATAAATATTATATCTAAAAATTACACATACATTGTCAACAAACATACTAGTTTGTGTGTAAAAGTTTAATTGTTTAAATTTCATTCTATATTTTTAGTATTTTTTAAAGGATATTTTGTCCCTCAATTAATTTTAACACAGAATGTTAAATCTGTTGTTTCATGTGCATATGAATATTAAATTTATAAAGTATTTCAATAATAGTTTAATAATTTGTAGGTATAAGGTAATTTATTGCTTACAATCTACTCTAGTGCAATTTATTTAGTTTAGTTATTTAAGAATATTTTATGTATTTATCTCATACATGCCATATCTTGAGATACAACATGCCTAAAATGACAGCAATCATGACATCACTATAGTAATTGTTGTTACAAATGTTAAAATTAGTAAAGATGTTCGAATATTTATTATTTTTCTACAGATAAACATTTTAGTTTGTTTAATGGTTCCTGTAATTCCTTTATGACTGACTTCTTAAGTGCTAATTAGTGTAATAAGGTTTTATTTATAACAAATTGTTAAATTCAGTTGTAAAAAATTAATTTTTGTGTTTAGAAAACATTATGACATTCATATTAAAACAAAACACAGACAAATTTGCTAAAGGGACCAACTGAATAAGAAAAACAAAGAACCTCCAAATCACAAAAACTATGACTGTATTAATAATCCAGTTATGTTTATTTATAATAACCTGATGTACATTTCAATAACATAGTCATCATCCTCAAACAGTTACCCATACAGCTAAACTGACTAAAAAATAAATTTAATATTATGTGTGTAAGTACCCCCTCCTACCCTTAACAAGCGAATCACAGGGAGACATGTCTTGTCTTAATTAACTGATCAGATGGTGTGGAAGGGTTGTTGATTTCTGTAACATTATGGGCTAACTCTAACTAGAAAACATTTCAAAATATAAATTAAACCAACAAATAAATTTATACAACATTGAAAAAATATAAGTTTATAAAATACTCTTAAAAACATAAAAGAAACAAATTATATATTATACAATTTTTAAAAAATTGAGCTTCAATATAGCGTTAGGTTTATTTTTAGTCTGTATCAATTCTAGTTGCAACTTTCTGAAGATGATGACTATGTCACTGAAATGTATATCAGGATATTATAAATAAATAAAACTGAATTATTAATAAAGTATCTCAGTTATTGGATTATTAAAATGGTTTTGCAGATACCTCTCCCATAGGAAACAACATGTTAAAATACATTACGAGTTTAGGAGCAATTTTTCATGGATTTCCTGAAGGATCGGTGCTAGGAGAAATGCATTTCCTTATATAGCCTACATAAATGATTTATCCGGTGGTCAATTTCAAGGAGATGTTACTTTTTTGCTGACAATACTGCTTTGTGTTATATAAGAGAAACAAGCAATGACAATACAGAGGGGTTGAGATCTGATTTATCGGCTCTGCGATGATGGTTTACAGAAAAAAACATGGTTATAAGTCCAGAAAAATACTAAATACATAAATTTCTGTCTAAGAATTGAGGGAAATAAAATATAAATTTTTGAAATGTTTGTCAAGGGAACTAGGCCTAAGTATAATCTAGAGTGTGTCGAAACAGAGGAGTGTAAAATTATTAAGTATGTAGGTAGTACTGTATGTTGAATTAGAAAGAAACATTTATCACGTCTAAAGATTAAATTAAATCCATGCTTATATATACACTTAGAAGATATGTTCTTGAATAAAAACTACTTACTTCCTACAACAAAACTGTGCTTGTATTTCTCACCAATTTCACCCTGAATATAAAATTCGGATTGAAATTTCTATCCGAAATTTTTTTTTAGTAGTTTCAAAATGACACATTTTAAACCTTTAAAAAGCTACTTTTACAAACAAATTGATAATTTAAACAAAAATTACTTAACCCTTCCAGAGCTTCTGTTATGGTCAATTAGACTGTGTGTGTTTTATTATTACTGTCAACATTATTTGGCTTTGGCCTTCTCTCCTGCGATACATCAGCTATTTCAAGAAGAGCATCTTATATCCATTCCCACTAGTTTGCCAGTTTGTCCACCTTTTAATTGTGCACTTGCTTTAACAATTCTTTATTAAACTAGGATTAGATGCCCTATTATTTTGAACTTAAAATTTTGGAGTTGAAGATTAATAGATATGATCTTTAAAGAATTTGGCGGTAAGCAGTGTTCAAACATTTCACATGAGATCTGGTCTATTACATCACACGTGACCTTTCATGTAGTTATTTTTATTCTAGATTAGATCATTTTTGGCGAGTGTTGATATAGAAGATTGGTGAATAAATGAAGTGCAACAGAATATGTATAGATAACTATTTGACTTGATCCTCAACGAATGAACAGAAGAACAAGATTTAGAATTTGAAGATGAAGTATAAGAGAATAATCTAAATATCATTACACATAACCCAAACAGAGGCAGAGAAATTAGACAAAAAAGAAACAATTCCTCCTGTATTTCAGGACGAAGAAATAAATGTAGAAAAAGAAATACCTTAATTAAGTAAAAATATATAATGGTTCTGCAGAGTTATAAATAGACAGAAGACTATTGGAATATTGGTTTCATCCAATAAACACAAGGGTACAAGATCATTACAAGGCTTTGGGTGTATTGCTGGATTGTGTTGGATGTTCTGCCATTTGTAATATTTGTATAGTTATTCAGGACTACATTTGCAACAATATGGCATGATTCTTAAGGAAAATCTAAAATTATCATACCACATTAAAAGTTTCTTTCATCATTTAATTAAATGTCTCGAATGTTAGACTTTTAGCAGATTTCACATGCATAAACTTAAGAAATGTATTCCTCAATATTTTCTGTTATTAAATTATAACATACTATAATTAAGACAAAATCTATTGGTTGATCGAGCTCTTCTCCTCTTATGTTTAGCAAATATTTTTTACCCTATGTTTTAAATTTTATTACAACATTTATACTTGTTATAACACATATACTTATGTATTGTTGGGACCTTATATTGAGTATGAACTGAGTTGTCTGGGAGATACTTATCTCTCCACTGTTTTAACATCTCATTATATTACAAAAAGTAGAGTGAGAATGATTCTTAAAAAAAGAGGTTAAATATTTGTCACTTTTTTCAAATATTAAAATTTTACCTTTTAGGCATTTTAAATTTTTTACCTTTTAGGGATTTTTATATTTTCAATTGCATTTTTACTTGTTGATTAAAGGTGGAAAACCTCTTCATCATCATTACCTTATTAAAAAAAAAAAAAGGGAAAAAGAACATAAAATGAAGACCAGTAGCCCTCAAATTCTCTAATAGCATCAATGGAAGAAAAGAATAAAAAGGTGGTCAGAGAGACCTGTTATGAAAGATAAAAGAGAGGAATATAAACCAATCTACATGAAAAAAAGACAAGGTCCCTCGGGATTGCCAAGCCACAAATTTAAAGTGATTTACCTGATGGTAATTTAGAATGAAATTAATCGTGTATTATGTATACAAATGTGAATTTAAGAAAGTGTATGGTGTTACAAGCTTTGCTTTGTATAACATTATTATTTTAGTTATTCTTTATTTCTGGTTAAGTAAAGTCGTGAATGTTAACAGAAAATCCCTAAAGGAGCCCTATATTTATTCCTTTATATAATTATCGTTTCCCCCCCTTTTTTCCTTTACATCAGAAGTTTTTATTTATTTTTATTTTTTTTATGTAATTTGTAATATTTTTATTATATAAAATGGATAAATAAAAACAATAATATTAAATAAAAGGTACACAAAGACTGCACAAAAGACATGCATTGCCTTCTCATTAAAATGTGATTAAGTTAAAGTTATCGCCTCAATCCAAAGATCTGTGCTGTCTCACCAAGGCCTTCACAATCTCAGTTGTTTTGATAAATTTGTTTCAAAACAGGTTAAATTTGTTTTTAAATTCACTTCCCATTTGATAAAATACAAGTAATTGGGTTTGTGGCTGAAGCACATCTTACTGCAGTTCAGACTAGTAGTGTGCTATTTGAAGTAATAATAACACCAACAATAATTTTAAAACAGATTTATCAAAAAAAGATTACACTATAATAATTCTAATAAGGTATAGGCTACACAACAACAAAGATAATGTCTCCAAAGTCATGCTTTCTTTATCAACTATCTAGGAAGATAACATTGTCAGTTTTTAAGTTACCTTAATGGTTGGGTAAAAGGGTCAAAAGTCGAATTACATATTATTTTAATGCAAGTTCAAGCCCTATACTATTGTTATTTATGTATATTACCTTGGAAAAGCAACAGAGCCTTCCTCAATGGCATAAATAGTAATCTCATTGACTGTGAGGTGACGTAAGAATACAAAGAACTCTTCCTCAATAGAAGCTGGTAATGTTTGTTTTAAATACTCAATATCTGAAACAACAAAGAAAAATATAAAAACATACTCCTTAATATTGCTAAACAAAAAAATCTAATTTTTAATTCAATTTCAATACAATAATAGGTACAATAAATAAGTTGTATTTAAATTACACTTTAAATACTTTAATGAAAACAGACATAAGTAGCTACTAATAAAGAAATATTTAATTATATGTCAAAAATCCTCGATTTTTAGAAGTACACATTTTTCATTGAAAAATTCAAATTTTTTATAATCATAAGACACAATGGTTATATGCTTATTACTTTCTAAAATGATAGCTCCATTTTAACACTTTACATGGAATATTTTTGTAATGGTAGGTTGATTTCAATTCGAAAACTAATAAACAGTCCTTTAATAGTTTAAATAGTTCAGCCTTCATTATATAGCATACCGAAATATAATTTTCAAATATTTTGATATTCTCTTCTTCTTGTGGAACCCAATGAAATTGTCCTAAACACTCTTTTTCTCCCCTTCACACAAACATTCTAATCATGGTTGTAAAAAAAAAAAAAAGTGATATTTACATTTTGTTTATGTAACAGGTTCCATTAAAATAAATAAAATTTGCTATATGAGCATATTTTGGCCATATCTCAGGATTACAATTTTTTTTTCATGATTAAAAATTTGGGGGTACCGTAGAAAAAAATCTATAATTATGATTTGGTGAAAATCACTCTAATAATTTTGATCAAATTTTGTTCAAGTGTAGCCGCTATAGAAGTAAACAAAACTTTTAGGTTGTTATCTCTCTAAAATTTACAGTTGGTAAGTAACCAATTAAAAAAATCAGCTCTGGAACTGTCAATTTCTCCAAATTAACTCTACTGAGTCTAGTCAGACTTTAGTGAAATGTGAAGATTAATAATTCAAACTCATGTAATAAATCACAAGGTAAAATACATTAGTTCAGAATAACTGGTAAAAATTAAAATGAATTCCCCAACTGCTTATTTTTAATCAAATATGATTTATGCTGAGGATGTATTTATGACCAAGCAAAGCCAGTTAAAGCACTAATTAAATTTTATTAATGACTATGTTCATGGTTATTTTTAAATTTTTTATTTTTTAATTATTGTTTATTGATAATTACTTAACTGACACATAGAGAAAGACCAGAGCACTTTTGAAAGGCCAGAAAGGGACTTTTGAAAGTGTGCCTGTATAAACTGACACATAGGTAATGATTTTGTTTTGGTCAGGAGAGTCAGACAGTATGTGCATAGTGTTTACACCGTATAATTGGTATTAGTTTTGGTTATTTATAGCAATTCTGTATATTGTCATCACGCTTCTATCCATTGCCTTCTCTGAATCTAAGTCAGACCATAAGGTACAAAATCAGTTTTATGAGTGTTGTTTGCTACATGTCTATAAATTTCTGTACCCGGTATACAAATCTTCCAATAAATTTAGATTAAACATCTTAAATCTTGAAATGTTGTTAAGAATGACAACAGTGTGAAAAAATAAACATTTTAATCAATAATGGTTCATACTAGAGAAAAAATTGAAAGTTCTGGAAAAGAGGATGAAATGTTTGTCTAGTTACATCACTTATAAAATAATATTATCACAGATAACAAAATAATGATGATCTACATGCCATAAGATACAAAATGACTAATCTAATGGAGGAATTTGTCATTTTTTAAGAGTTTTGTGTGATTTCTTCAGTATTGAGAAGTCAAGGGTCTGTAATAAAAAATATAAAAAAATCATAGTAATATTGTTATATTAAATAGGTTATCTCAACTTTAATTACGCCATTCATTAATTATTATACTAATTATACCAATCAATAACACTACGTCATTGAGAATTTCTTAGTTCAAGGTTTGTGATAAACCAAACTATAAGGGAATAAAGTTATTGTCATAAAGTAATCAACATTTTATAAATGATGTAGAAAATAAAGATCTATTTATTCTGTATTCCTTAGACCTGACAAATAAGATTTGTTCCTTGTATGCCAACTTATTCATTAACTTTTGAAAAAGAAAAAGAAACCTTCATTTTGGTTTAGATACAGTGATGACATATTTATTATTTAGTAGGCCCCTAACATAGTTTTGAAGAATTAAAAACTTCATAACCTACTTGACCTTATTTTTATACTTAAAATTTGATGGAACATCTAAATTATTGCCATCTTCAGTACTTATGTTGAAAGGAAAAATTGCAAAACACTTATCCAATATGGTAATATTACTGGCATATTATCAATTTCAATCTATCAACTATCATCTAAATTAGCCTATGTGAAAAGACACATTGGTGAAACCAGTAATAGTCTACAAACTAGTTGATGTATTACACAAGGTCAGTTTCTCTACATGCCATAGAGCACAGTCAAAAATTTGAAAGTTGTTTTAACCTCAGATGTATTTATAAAGTTGATCCAATATTCCTATTAGTAAATACGTATCTGAGGAATTTTGATTTCGTTCATTAACTCATTTATAATTAAGATGATAGATTAAATTTAATATAGATATATCCCCTTATCGTCAAAATTATGTATGTGGTTTAAAATCATAAGCTGCTGCAAATTAGTAGTTATTCCGATATATTATTAGCAGTTAATATATATTATTGTATCCAGTTAAATAACTGTACTTTCTTTTTTGTTAACAAGAACAGGACCAAAAATATACATAATCTGTATATATATATATATATATATATATATATATATATATATATATTAGCTCTATTTATCTAATTTTAGGCCTATTTATATGTTCATCTTATGAAACATACAAATAAATATATATGTACTTAAACATGACCATTTTGGATGAACTCTCTTTAACTTTAGAATTAGTTATCTTTTTCCTAAAAGGATAAAGGTATTTCACAGATATTGCAGAAATACAAAAATTACAAAATGTATAAAAAAAAAATTTATATCATGATTTCAAAGTATAATTTTATTTATAAAACTACAAACAATGTCACCAAATGAAAGTAATTTTCCACAATCAACACTTTATTTGTTCAAGATGATGTTCTATGATCAAGTCCACCATCCTCAGTAGTTAAATGTAACTTCTTGGTACTGAAAACATCTTCTTAAACAAATAAACTTAATAGCTAGTACCCTATTAAACTATACACTATTGTAAAGCACTGCAAACTTTTGAAGAAAACTATATTAAATTACTATTAACATACAAAATAAAGATAGAAATCTTTGTCATAAAATATTGCCAAATTAGAGAGGATTGAAACAAAAATTGGTGGTGGCAATATCGCTTTTACCAAGCGTAACAAATAGCAATGCTATCAGCTTAAGAAAGAAACTGAATTGCAATTTTGACCTTTACAGTTGTGGAGTTATTAAGAACCTCGCACCAGTTTTGTCTCATGCAGGTAGAACTGTGGTGGGAGAGGGAGAGCCTGAGTTAAGCCAGACATCCCCGCCCACTGCTTCATTGCATAGGGCTTAATATTTTCCAGCGACTAATCCCCACCACAATTCCAATCCCCTTCCCACCATGTGTGCACAAGTCACTCTCGAGATGACAGTTCTGTGCAGGTTTCTTTCTATCTGGTTTGCGTAGAATTTCCCATATTTGGGGAAACTATCTCATGAAGGTATCACTTAAAGTTTATCGACAAAACAATTTTGTGAAGAAATTAAAAAATTTCAGATTCAAAGCGTAAATAAAAAATCAACCCGTGTTACAGTGTAAAAATTAATATCCAATGTTCTGAAGTATAGATCAATTACCGTTATCCAGTGAAAAAACTTAGATCATGAAATGGTCAAAATAATCTAGTAGGTTAGTTCTGTGTTGGAAACTGAAACTAAAACTAGTAACCAAGGGGTAAAACCAGGCCTGAATAGTCAACATTTTTCTGGTTAGTTCTCCACAATGTATGTTTACAAGATATCAACACTAAACAATTTAAAGGGCATGTTTACAAGATACCAACACTAAACTCTTGAGAGAAGGGACAAAAAGTTGCTCATCATTATAAAACCATTAGTTAACTACTCCGTTGGCACTGAACACCTTGTTTTCTAGTTGACCTATGTATGATGTCAGTTCAATCTGGTATTTTTATTTCTTGTGTTAGTGTGGTGGTGTTCTGTTGACTTTTGATTTTTCCAGATCATGTTTGTGATCTAAGTTGTTTTGACTGCTAAAACCTAGTTTCAATCCTGAACTACTTTCTTTGGTTACTAGTTTTAGTTTTCAACATAAATCCTAAGCTACTGTAATTCACTTGATAACGAAAGTTGATTGATACTCTCAAAACATTGTTATTAATTTCTATGTACACATATTACAGCAAATCTTAGGAATAAACTATATCCATAATATGAGCAATTCACAATTAAAATCAGAATATGATTAAATAGCCTTGATATTACAGTACACCAAAATTGTTTCATCTTAATAAAAATAAAAATTGTTAAAATCAGTGCAAAATATTTATGTGATCAATCTTCAAATTAAAAGTGATGACTTATGATTTTTAACAGATAAAGACATCTATCATTGTTCACAGATTGCAAAAGTTGACAAACACGATTTTATATCAATGAAAAATAATAAACAAATCTGTGCAGGATCAATTAGGTCTAATAGTACACATGAATATACTGGAATGAACTATTTTTGGTTCAAGACCTAAAATAAACATAGCCAAATTGATTTTATTCCGTAAATTGAATTCTTTAATATGATTAAATTCAATCATTAATTAAATAAAAATGTTAAAACATCAATTAAACTTAAATAGTAACAAGTCTACCATGCTTAGAAGTATAATTAAATCAAAATGAGGACAAACAGGCTTTCTATTTTGTTTATTTGCTTGTGATGTGATTCATAAATACCAAAACACTTTCTCTTAACCTCACAATATTATATAGATTGGACATAACTTATACAGGATGGTATACAGTTGATAAACTTGTTTCAAATATGTAAGTATGTAATAGAGAAATGAATATGGTGGAAATAAACTTATTTATTTTATTTACTACTTACAGTCCTAATTATGTCATTTATTATCCTAAAAAAAAAATGGATTGTACTCCTGCAAAAAGTACAAGTAATTATCAAAATAACTACAAATATCGTTTAGATTTTGTATGGACAGGAGACAGGCTTACTTTGGAAAATAGTCCTTGGTTTAACTAATAGTGCATAAGTAAGAAAACACAAAAAAAACACTAAAGTTTTGAAATATTTCGTAAACACTGTTCACTTTCTCTATCAGTAGCCTAGAGTTAAGAAGACTGAAGACTGAGTGTTGAACCACAGATAATAATAATTTTTTTTTTTTAAATTTATTTATTTATTTTTTTGTAAAGCCTGTTGGGAAAGGGAAAAGGATAAAGGATGATTCACCTAAGGTTAAGATTAGGGGGTTCTCTTGATTTTGTGACCCATTGATGAGACAGTTCCCATCTTCTTAGTTCTGAGGGGTTACATTCTGAAGGGAGTGATTTTATGATTTTGTTGTGAAGCATTCATCAAGTGACAACACTGTGGATTGCTGCATGTTGTGCAGTTGGTTTCTCCATATCCATGATTTTCACATCATGTCTGTGGCCATTCATCCTGGTGCAGTTGTCTGTGGTTAGGCCAATATATTGAGATGGGAACTTGGGAACTGTCTCATCAATGGGTCACAAAATCAAGAGAACCCCCTAATCTTAACCTTAGATGAATCATCCTTTATCTTTTTCCCTTTCCCAACAGGCTTTACAAAAAAAAAAAAAAAAAAAAAAAAAAAAAAAAAAAAAATCTGTGGTTCAACACTTAGTCTTCAGTCTTCTTCTTAACTCTACTGATTGAGAAAGTGAACAGTGTTTACGAAATATTTCAAAACTTTAGTGTTTTTTGTGTGTTTTCTTACTTATGTACTATTAGGTAAACCAAGGACCATTTTCAAAGGTAAGCCTGTCTCCTGTCCATACAAAATCTAACAAATCTAATAGGCTATGTGCCCTTTTAAATTCTAACCTAACTACAAATATCCTCATGTAAGATAAGCACACTCTTAGAACTGATTTCCCCCCTTCATGGTCTGACTTAGATTCAGAGAAGGCAGGTGCAGAAGAGCGATGAATATATTCAGAATTTGTATAAATTATTTTATAAAAAGTAACACCAAATAGACAGTGTAAAAAAAAGCTCTACACAAACTTTCTTACTCACCCATCCCCAAAACCAAATAAAAACTATAATATAATAATAAACATCCCCAAAACCAAATAAAAACTATAATATAATAATAAACATGTCAGTTCAGTAGTTATCAATCAAAAAATGATAATGAAAATGAACCATGGGCATAGCTACAGAAAAAATTAAATAAAGGACTAGATTCCCTTGTGCCATAAACATATCCTCAGTGTAAATCCTATTTCATTAAAAATGAGCAGTCAAGGTTCATTTTTTATTTTTGCCAATTATTTCTGTAGCTATAAGTATATTTTAAATTGTGATTTTGCACACCGGTTTGAGTTATTAATCTTTGCATTTCATTAAAATTTTAACGAAATCGGTAGAAGAAATTTGGAGAAATTACAAATTCTTTGGTCACAGAACTGGTTAAAAAAAAAAAAAAAAAAAAAAAAAAAAAAAAAAAAAATTAGAGATAAATCACGAACTGTCAATTTTGGAGAAATGACGACCAAAACCTTTTTTTGGGTTACAAAATTTGAGCAAAATCTGATATAAATAATTAGAGCTATTTTGAAAATCACAATTTTGGTTTTTTTTCTTATGGGAATTATGCTCAAATTTTGAGTCACCAAAACAAAAATTATTTAATGCCGAGATATGGTTAAAATACGCTCAAATTCTAAATTTGATTAACTCAGTCTGTGAGTAGACAGAGCAATCCACATGTCCACATACTACAGACAGGCATGAACCATTTTTTTTTAACTTAGAGGACCTCGAAAAACTCTATTTTGATTTTTTGATCCATCAAATAACTTTCTCCCATTCTAAATAAATATGAGAAAGTAAAATGTATGCAATTAAAATCGATCAGTTTCTACGCAACAAACAAAACCAATCTGGATAGCAAATGATGATATAAAAAGAACGGAATTTCCCAGCCTCCCTTCAATTAGGCATTGACATACTTTTATAAAACTTGGTATCTCTATCAAGGCCAGCTATAAACTTATTCCATAATCATGGAGGGCTGTGAAGGTAGTATTTATTACTCAAGGCCATGATTGTGCCAAAATCTTTTGAATAATTAATCTATCTGCATTCTTCCTAAAAACATTAGAAAAGGTGCTCGATAAGAATTTTACGAATACCAAGAAAAATTCAATATGTAGGATATCAGATCCAACAAATATAATATCAGTAAATAAAACATATTAAAGATTGCTTCGTTTGGTTAGTAGAAGGACTCTGTCCAACAGTGAAGTTGCCCCTGTGTGTTTTTAATATAGTAATCAAGTACACATTGATAGATAATGCTTTATTTTAAGAGCAAAGTTAGGACCATTAGGTCTTCTCTTCTCCACCCTCATATAACAACAATACAAATAAAAAATAAACAGAAAATTAAAATTACTAAAAATAAAACTTAATTTCAAATACATAAAATAGATTTAATATATAACTTGATAGCACAAACTTCAAGAGAATTTAAAACAAATTGTATTATCAAGGAATTGGAGACATCAAAGTTTCAACTATTGAGGTTATGACACAAACAATTAATTGTGGTATCAAGGTTTATCGATTATATTACACAAACCTCTACAGAACAAATTTGTCCATATTTCACCTCAATAACACCATTCTTATAGTATACTGTATTGTACTGATAGGTGAATATCAACAGAGTTTATTTAAACTAGCCCAACACATAATAAAGGTACAGGAGCATGTAAACAAGTAAATATAAAGTGCTATGGTAATTTATGAATAAATAAAATTTACAGTATTTTTTTGTACAGAATCAAAAAATTTGAATCTGCTAAAACCCTGATTTTTGGATAAAAACTCATTAATTTTAGTTTGCCTAGCTGAAGTAGAGTTTATACTATCCAAAGCCCAATCTAGTTAGTGCAATCATTATTTCACAAAACTATCACTCAAAAAACTTCTTTTTTTTTTTTTTTAGAAACGCACACTTCAACACATTAACACTAGTCATAATCATTCCTCTACAGATAACACAAGTTCGCCTAAGTGAGCTGGAGGACAATTTGGAAGTTGAAAAAGAGTTTTCTAGTGAAGTTGATGACACCGATTATATGATTATGTGATGGGTCAAAAAACCAGTGTCGAGTTTTGTAGAAAATATATGTTTTGAGATTCTTTGTCTCTACAAAAGTGCATTTAGGAATGTGGAGTGCCCTATAGCTCAAATGAGCAGACCAATTTTAATCAAGTTTAGTACATTAGGATATTTTAGTCATATCTCTCGATATATATTTCATTTATTCCGATAACTAAAATTTCATTGGTATCCGAAGACATATGACCAAAAAATTGAGTAAAATTGTGTCAAAATTGTGAATTTCTCAACATCGGCTACAATGATTTTGATCAAATTTTGCTAAATTACGAAGTACCGAAACAAAAGATATTAATTGTCATCTCTCAAAATATGCCGGTTAGTAACGTATTGGTAAAAACAAAACAAAAATGGTATGGAGTTGTTATAAAAGGCATACTTTCTCCAAATCGGATCTACAAATTGCATTCAAATTTTGGTGAACCAGGAAGATTAATGGCCCATACCAGTGTGCAAAATTGCATAAAAACTACCTAAGGATTAATTAAAAAAAAAAGAACCTGAAAAACAATCATTTAGTCTTGATTACATCTTATAATACGTATGTTTAAAACTAGTTTATAACACAAGTGAAGCACATTTATTCCATATTTTAAAAACATAAATCCCGTTTAAAATAATTTATAAATTATAAGAAAGCTTCCATGGCTGATTTTTTACTTTTCTATTGACATTTGACTGAAATGACATTTTTGGTGATAAAAAGTTTTATTTGGTTCAATATTTCGATTGAGAATGGATTAATGAGAAAGTTTGTGCACAGTTTACATTTTTAGTTTTTTTAAAGTTGGTAACTTTGCTTATTATAGACGATCAAGTCATGTACACAACTGCTGTGATTAACAAAATATAAAATGGAATGAGGTAAAATAACCAAGGTTCAAAGGCTAAGATCAACTAATAACCAGAGGGAGTTGATTTTATTTGAATAAACACCGAATGAAAAACATTATTTGAATTGTATGGACTATTTCCTTGGTTTAGAGTTTAGTATTGGTGATTTAGTGGATGGTTCAAATATATAATATGGAACATAAGAAAAGTTCCTCCAATGTTTATGGTTATGCACTATATATTTTGTCAAGTGAATGGTTTTAGATCTGATGATGAGGCTGAATAAATCATGAGAGAGTGTTTGTTATTCTCACTATTTGTTGACAGGCATCTCTCTCTCTTGTTATTGATATGCCTCAAGCAGCTTATTTATAAAGTTATCTGTGAATGTCAGCAATTTATGTGTTTATTCATTCATCACCAAATGTCAGCAAGTCATAAATAAACAGTTCAAGAGGTTCTACTCACAAGTCACAACGTAGCTATTCTTTATTTGCAGCCGTTTTTATAAAAGTACTGAAAACCATATTTTTAAATTTTGTAGAAAATAATGAAAATTTAAAATTATAAATGCATAGCCTGTGCTGAAAATACGCTTTTAGAGTAAATGGCATCATTGTTTAAAAAATAATGAGACCTACAGAAAATCTGTTTATCATTCCTATGAAATTTTCTCAAGTACTGCTGAACTATTTCTTTATCTTATTAATATTAACCTGTGCACTTTAGTGGTACCAATTTGAGTTACAGTAATCCTTATACTAATTGCACCAAACTGCTACTGTGGACTATTTTATAGGATTTAAAAATAGACCTGTTTTACTAATGATGGGAAGTTTATGTATAAAAATTATGACTTTTAATAAAAAGCCTATCATAAATTCCATATTGCCTTATGAATGCTTTAAAATAAGTTTATTATTAAATCTTTATTTTATATTGTTTTCGACTTTTACTGCAGTACCAAACATTTTATGTTTATTTATTTTTGTGAAATGTGTATCAGTGTGTTGTGTAAACGTGTTGTTTCATCTGATGATGGTATATGTTATACCGAAACAGCTGTAATGAAATATTAATAAATAAATACTAAACACAAGATTGCTAAGACGTAAGTAATTTAGTAATAAACCTTAAAAGCCTATCCATTACGGCCTACTAAATTGAAGTTTGATTCATTTTAAGTTGCATTATTTCTTTATTAATGTTTTTATTTAATGTCCTGAGTAAAGATTTAATATAGGAATACGTAATTACATCACAATGTCCTTCTGGACTATTTTATTACAATCCAAGGATAGACTTAAGTTTTCAAAATGATTGAATGTTTAGTTTATAAATGATGAAATTTGTATGAAAAAAAAAATCTGTCATTTGGTTTGTTCATATGACCTGAATTTTTCTTGTACACTAATGAACTGATTTTGATTCATTTCACCAAAACTATTATACTTCTCCTTCTTTTTTGAAGCCGGAGGAGTAGCATGTATGCTTTACCCAGATGTCCTTGTTTTCTGCGGACAGTCCTCTTTTTTACTCCTGTCCGCGGAAATGTTTGCAACTGTAAAATGTCATTGGTTTTTAAACAAACGTCCTCAATCTTCAATTTGCAAACAAATTATGTTTTTTTGGTTTTAACAATTTCATTAGAAAACATAAAAGAAGGAAACATTGAAGATTCGGGCAGCACGCACAACTCTAAAGCGTAACATTATTATTTTTTTTTTACTTTTTCCAGTGTAACAGTTGGCGACACTCACTCGCAGTTACAGCCTCCCACCTCTGTCTTGCTTTGTACCTGTCTGCTGTTATTGTTGTTTTATAAGCCTAACCCAACTATATAGTGTGTTCAGTGTAGTTTTGTTTGTGTAGTTATTCAGCTAATATCTCAATGGGGAAGAGTAAGTGAATGATATTTTGAGGGTAATGAGAATGAGAGAGTGCTTTGCAACATTTGTGGGGCAGTGTTTTTAATCTCTCACAGGGGCCGTGGAAATATTGAGGAACACGTTGGTCACAATTAGAAGATTCAAGCACTGAAGTGAACAATATTAATGAAAACTCTATAAACTCTGATGAACTTTTCGATGAAAGAACTGTTGTAAATATTATTATTGAAAATCTGAAACCACAATGGGAAGAAAAGAAACAAAGGAAGAGTCATTTACCACTGCAGAGAAATGGCAATCAGTTTTCAATGAACTTGAAAAAACCAAAATTTCATACAAAAACATGCAAAGCAAAACTGGTAGAATTTTGCTTAAGTTTGCGTCTACAATTGGCTGATGCGAGCTGTCACACATACTACAAACTATTCTAAAAACATGCACCTGAATGACAATGAAAAGGGCTTATTAGATGCCTGTTATGAAATTGTTTGGTACCTATCATGAAAATACCACACCCTTGGCTAGTACCCTTGTTTCCCTGGCACCGATAACACAAGACTGCTGCCCCTTATTCACACCGCTGCTGCACAACTCATCTCCGAACAGTAGGTAGGCATAAACTTACAATTTACAATTCAACTTGTTCCAATATTTTATGTTGTTTGTATTTTAGCGGCTCATTTTTATTTCACTGGGTATGGAGATGCTATTTTGTATCGTACACTTTCTTTTTATTTATATTTAATTGAATTTCAGGAACATTTGCTCCTGTTGAAAGAATCTTTTCAATAATGAATAATATATTGGTACCAAAGAGAAGAAGATTGCATGTGGGCACAATAAAAAAGTTATTCATTACAAAATATAATTGTCAAATGTCTTGCTCTTAATTTTATGATTACATAAAAGAGGACAGATTTTTTAATATTTTTTAAAAATAAGTGCATTACAAGTGAAATACAAGAAAACTAAGCTGATTACGATTATGATGAATATCATTTGGCATCCCTAAGTTGTAACACTTAGTGGCAAAGTTACTAAGAACAGTGAGTGGATAAGGATAAGAAAAAGATTGTTCTGATTTTTGTATCAAATAAATAGACAACCTAACGTTTCCTCAGTTTTTTCCGCTTGAACTCCTTTTGTCCATAAAAGTCCTCAGTAACTGGAAAAATAATATGGTACCGGTAACCCTAAGCACCAGCATACAAAAAAACCAACACCAGTAAACAGTCTTGGAATCTGTGCACTTTGGTAGTAGAAGTTTGAGTAGCTGTAAACTAGACATAGATATGCCATCTACACCAAACTGCTCCCCTGCTATTTTTGTATAATCCAAAGATTACTTATAAAGTTTTTATAATGATTGGGACGTTTAGCACAAAATTTATGATACATTTCCAGTAACAAAAACAAAAATATATGTAGGCTACCTTATTGTATGTTGGTAAATAGTAGCAATACAATGTATTAAATTAATTATTTTATTCAACTTTGTATGTAGCTTCTTCAACAACTTTCTCCTAAATTTCTTATTCAATTTGTTTTGTATAGTCCAATGTGTTCAATAATAATGTTTTAGTGATGATAAAAAATCTACTACTAAACAATAAGGCAGTGTTTATTTAGACAGCAATACCACTAGTGTAGATCATTCAGTAACTAAAAGAGGGAGTAGTCATATGTGCACTATGCTCCATTTAGCATCTGAACAAATATTTAGCATTACAGTATGAGCCTCATATGCAGTAGACAAAAATAAAGTAATACTAATTATACATTATAATATCAATGGCTTATCTTATATGTATAGGCCTACTGTTTAAAGTCCCTTTTTTCTTAGACTTACAAATTGATTTTCTGAACAAGTTATATGAACATTGATAAAACTTTGAACTTCAGGTTTGTATGGTCATTAGAACTTTTGTTTGTAAGAGTTGTAAAATCTGTAAATGTAATCTAATGTTATACAAAACTAATATAAATTAGAATAGAACAAGACAAAATACATGTGGAATATAATTTGTAATATTTCGTAGAGATATAAAAACCAGAAATTTTGCTTTATTCTTCTAATGGAACACCCACCAAAAACTCATTCGCTTTTTAAAATGGTCAGTTCCAATGATCATTTAATGCTACCTCAAGTTAGTTGAAATCTAGTGCTCATATAATGCAAATCGCAAAACATATGGTAGCTACCATTTCATTTCTTTTTATAAATATACTTTTTAAAAGCAAAAAAACCTCTCATTCATCATTAACTTACAAACAAAAGAAAAAGAGAACACAAATTAAAAATTGGTAGCCCTCAAATAATCTAGTAGTATTAGGGTTGGAAGAGATTTTTTCCTTGTTGTTTGAAGGCGAAAAACCTCTTGGTTATCATCGGCTTATAAAACAAAAAAAAAAAAAGAAAAGAACATAACATAACATAATATAAAAACCACGACTCTTCAAGTACTCATCAGAACTTAAGTCTCACTAAATCTATGAAGCCATACTGACGCTGTGGAGGTGCAAAGGGGTTATTAAAAAGTAGAGATTTTTATTAACATTAACAATATATATGTTTGCAAATTCTGAATTAAATAAATTTAAGAACCCATATACAAAAATAAAATAAAAAAGAGGATAGAGCACAAATTTTATAAGAACCCCTGTCTCATCATAATCTACTTAACTATGTTCAGACAGGAAGATCTAAGAAAAATTCATAAAATCAAAATCAGAAAAACCATTTATGAGTCTGTCCCATTAAAAAATAAACAAAACAATGTTTGAACTTCTGAATAAAATTTGTACGAACACATTAACTTAACCAAAACCAATTAATCTAGACATAATCCAAGGTTAATTAGGCCCTACAGAAAATAAAAATACCACTCATTCATCCAATCACCTATCATTTAGCAATAACAAGTGGAACCCCAAAACAAAAATAAATGTATGTTTATTACCCATATACTGTAATTGGATTAATTGACATTACATTGGTATGAACAAAGACAATACCTCAGACTACAGTGGCCTGTAATAAGGCTTGTAATTCGCCTGAATTTCCCACTGTTCAAGTTCAATACTGTCCCTTCAAATCTATCTAAAGGAACCCCTCAGTAATTTACTAAGAAAATAATCTTCAAGACCATTTCATCTTTGATGGTGCTTGTCTCCTTGTATATATGAAGATCACCAAAAGCAACATAAAACTAGCAATTGCAGTTTGATACAGGTAAGAATGTACACTCAAAACAGTTTTAATCAACCACTATTTAGAAAATATAAAATTAAGGAATAAATCAATTTCAGATGATGTTTACTATATATTGGGAAGTCATTGTTATTAAGACAAAAACTCAGAAAATTTATTTTCTCAAAATTCAGTTCAAGACTTTAATCAAATTTTTCTCAAATGAAGAACCTACAATAAGGTTATAACCTAACCTACAAGTCATTTTTGGGCAACCTGGTAAGAATTAATTAATTTGAGTTTGATAATAGATGTTTAGATCATGTAAATACTTCATAATCAGTATTCCAGACCATTATAAGATTAGAATTATTCTAATTTACTTATGTGTTATACAATTCCTCATTTAGGATAGGTTCTACAGATGTTATATATTCACATTCCAAATAATATATCCAATAATTACATTATTGGAATGGATTTCTTTTTTGAACTTCTATGTTAAGAAGAAGAAAAAACAGTAATTGAAAAAAACCAACTTATTTCTTACAAAAATTATCCTAGTCTCCCACAGTGCTGGCTTAAAATTGATCAAATTTATAGAGTTACAACTGACATACATTTTTAGAAGTTTTTATTATAATATCCTACTTATTGGAGTGAAAATAACAATGTTATTTAATATTTTACTTAAAAATAAATCAAATATTAAAAATTACAAAATCATCAAAATTATAAAAACCTTCAGTATGCTATGATAACAGATACAACTAAACTTAATCAGAACAGCTGAACTGATTGCAGGCTTTATCAAAATACTTTTCTTTAGAAGAACTAGTTTGTTCTTGTAAACAAGATTTTAAACTTTAGCTTCAATGAGTTTAAAAATGATAATTCCAAAAAATATTTATACAAACGTAGCACATGTTTAAATAAGATATTTTAATATTGTTTCCTTTTATTTTAAATAGTAGAAATCAGAGTTAATTTAATGAACATTGCAAACAGTATAAGAATAAAATCACTATTTAAAACATTTCCTTTCTTTTTTTTTCAACAGACTTATCATTACAAACTTTTCAAGTGGATTTTTTTTTTTTAGATTGAGATTTTAAAACTCCACTAATAAGAAAATGTAAACAGTAATTTTAAAGATAGTGAACTTGCTGACATACAATGATTAGTTTGTTGCTACTGGTTATATTTCAATGATACGCATGTTCTTTCTTATCATAAACTTATCAATTATAGCCATTAAAAACTAATTGCCCAGCAAAATAAATGTCAAGGACAAAAAGAATATGAACTTTAACCACGAATATAATTACAGAAGTAATATTTCTAATATTTTACAAAATGTCTATTAAAAAAGTATTGCTTAGTACATTCTCACAGGTAAAGTATGTAGTTTAGAGAAATTTATCTGGTATTGAAAATTTCACTGGTAAAATTTTCACAGAATTATATGGTTATAGGTCTTCTGAGTTTAAAAAAAAGTAGTTTAGGGAATGATGTCTATTTGTATTTGTATGTCATTTGTCCTGTGCTCTACACCTGAAAAGAATAGACTGGTTTGAATCACATTTGCAATAACTCTAAATTTGGGGCTATCTGTCATTAAGACGAAAATACAAAATTCTGATTTATTTCCAAAATCAGTTCTAATGATTTTGCAAAATAAATACCCAAACAAACTGTACTGGATATCTCTCACAAAATATCAGTTAATGAATAAAAAATTTAAAATTTGGCGAAGATGCATAATAATTTCTGAACATTAGCTTTACTGATATCATTATAATGTTGGAAAATTTGATTATTAACAGACCCAGCCCAAATCAGTGTAAACAATTGCAAATAATATAATATAAGGAATAATTTACCAAAACTGAAAACAAACCTTACAATATTATGCTTAAGATGAGTTTATGACACAAAAGAAACAAATATAAATATATAAATATTGTTTAATATAATTTAAGATGGTCTCCAGGGTTGATTTTCACTTTTTTATTACCAACTACAGAACTAACTTTTGTTCAACAAACAGATTTGTTTGGCTAGTAGGCCTACTTAGATTGTGAATGGATTTGTGAGAAAGTTTGTGTAATGTTTCAGCAACAGTTATTTTATTAATATAAGCAACTTTCCTCCCTTCTTAATTTTATTATATTAAAATTCCAGGATTAATGAGACTTTGAATAAATATTTGGAAAGACTTTTTTTTAAACTGTAGCTGCATTACTAATTCTTGAATTCAATTAAACCACTGTAAAATTATTTACAGTTCTTAACACATGCACTCTACAAAAGTCGCATTTTTATAAATATAACATATATATATATATATATATATTTGTTGTGTAGATTACAAATGTCCATGGATTTGACAATATTTTATCACACTCATAATTTATCTATTGTAGAGATATAATGACATAATTTTTTTAAAGCTTAATACTGTGTCGATTCCACGTTGTATAAAATGTGGTAACAACTCCCCTTGCCTCAAAACTCTGTATCTCACATACCCTTTTATTGACTACCATAAAACACATCCTAACAAGAAAAACATGTCAAAATAATATTCTTAGTTCTCTCCTACCGAAAAATCCTGAATTTCCATGGGGTGTTGAAATTATAATGTGTTCCTGCATTCGAATTTTTACATTCTATGGTTTTGACAATATAATTCAGCTAGTTCCACATTACCAAAATTCCTTCCACCTTCTTCAAAAGTGTACTACTTTAGAAGTATATAATTCGCTAAAATAAACTTTGATAATGGTATGTCATTAGGTTAAGATGACGGCAAAACTTCGTACTCCACAGATAAAAAAAGATCCTAACAAAAATCTTATCAAGTTTTTGAAACTTAAACATTTTCTTTTGTACAATATTAGTGCTCAATAGTATTTTGTTACAATACTTAAGCAGTTTAAATTATTACTACCACAGGACTATTTTTATGAGAAAGAGATGAGATTGAAAAACAGTTCTTGCCATCAAATTGTTGGAACATAATCATAATGGGATGTTAACTGTAAAAAGTTGCTTTTTATCACATGTGATCTTTAGAGTTTTCTATCTTGCCCTATTACACTGCAAAAATTAATCAATATGTAACTAAAATGATAATTCTAAATAATACATATAACATTACTTACCACTGTCTGAGTAACGAAATTTTTGAAGGAATTTAAGGCATTCTTCTAAGCCAGCAAATATTGTAAATTCTCCTTGAAAAGGATTTTGCCGAAAAAACAGATCAAACACAGCATTATCTTTTGTTTTGCCTGACTTCCAGTAAGCATAGGCCATTGTTATTTGGTACAAATCTGTAAAACAAATATACAAGTAGATTAAACACAATATAAGATTTACAATTATATTATTGTTATAATACTATATAGCTTTTTACTTGTAAAAGATTCAGATTTCCTCCTTTGAACATAACAGATCCTGCCTTTGTATGACTGAATTGTTTACACTTAGTTTTGTTTATTTACTATTTAGTTTGTTCATTTTCACTTCATTTTAAATAAAATTTTCACCTTTTCCAATGATTAAAAAAAATCAATGCCTCCTATTAGTAGGCTACAGTAGTTACAATTTAGAGATAGCCAACCTAATCTATTTTGATAATTATTTATCTACTTATTCTAGAACATTTATCTTAATTAATCAGATTAGTCTCTTTTGTATTTTTACTTTTGTTCAAATATTTAATTTGACATATCTACATAATAAAATCCCTAAATTAATTGTGTTTGTAGTTTGTTCTAAAGGTTTTTGGTATACTTCCAGGTGACATGAGCAAAAAATTTTAGACTTCTGGGTCCTAAGTAAGATGAGAAAATATTAAATCTTGTAAAATAGTCCCCATCTGTGTGTGACCAATCAAATAAACCCATGAGGATACTTATGGGCAGCTGTTTTGTATATACATATTCAATTGTCAATCATCTCCAATTATAAACAATCAAATTTCCCATGTTTAATTCATGCCACTTATTTTATATTAATTTGCCTGACAAAGACAAGCTCAAATAATATTTTCAATATAAATATACAAAAGTAGGTCAAATTTGATTCATATAGACACTATATTATATTCAACAAGATGGCCACTGCTTCATTAGATACACAAATGTTTGGTTTTACTAATATTTTTTTAATTAATAGCTGTATTAGTAACATCCATTTAACTTATCTTTTCCACACAAACACATAACTTATGTTGTTATTGTTGTTTAAATGCCTATGAAACCCATAGAAGTCCTATATAACATCAACTCCAAGTCTACTGAATTAATTAAGATTTATGCAATGCAAATTAATAACCGTCGACATGCACCTGTTACTGTACACTTTATAATAGAATGTGAATTTTATTACTTTTGTTTTATATTAGATAAATTGTAGATCACAACCACCATAAGGAACTTGAACTTAAAACATATTTTACTACAATTGGACATAACATTCTGCCTAGTAAACAACTGGAGTTATCATTGTTAATTTTTTTAACAATTTATTATTTTTTTCTTATAATTCTTCTTCTTCGCACAGATGAACATCATTGGACACACATTTTAAACCTGTACAAAATAATCTCTATGGGGACTTTGTAGCTTAAAAACTTAACATAAATAAAATAAGTTTTTGTAATTTGGAAATTGACTACTAATTTGAAATTTACCAAAATAATTTGAAGACTAACAAACTTGAAAATATTGTTTCAGACATATTACATACATTTTTATTAAAACTAAAAAAAGATATATTTTAGTTATAGTTTTGAACTATCCAATAGGAAGCAAAACACAGTGCAAATTCTATTTTGAGTAAAATCGAAGGACATTTTATGCGTCCAAATAAAAAATAGACGGTTTGATGCTCCTAAACATTCTTAGGAAGACTTGTAAAGTTTCATAAACTTCAGAATCTTTCTGATAAGGCATCTCCTTTCCAGTTGAATATCAGGTGCTCTGCAGTTTCCTATTCAGGCCACATCTCCTTACTCATAGTATTCCAAGTGAATACCCCCTTCTATGCATACGTTTTTTAAAGTTGGAGTTCTATACCACCTTCCTTAGAGTAGGTCAGATGCCATTTACTTAAAAGGGGTGGGCAAATGAGTTTGCTCCTTGTACTTGAGCTATTTCTCCTCTTCTTCTTCTGCTCTTTTTGTACCCAAAGCCACACAATCACACCATACACAATGAGAGATCTCACCACAGAGGTATAAGCCAGAACATTAGTCCCACCAAGCACCTGAATACCATATGTGACCACTTGGCTGTCACTGACACAGTTGAGATGGAAGCCCCAGTTAAATATTTGGTCTAGAACTTCTCCCACTGCCCCAGAGAGTCGAAGGTAAATGTAAAGGCTACAGTCATACTCACACCAACATACCACAGTCATAACTACTTGTTCAATCACTACAACAACAGTTGGTAAAAGCTAGCCTTACTACATCATCATCATAGCAATGATACTGTTACATCATCATATACATCAATACTGTTGAGTTTCCTAAAAAGGTTGTCAACCACAAAATTTCAGAAAAGAGGACAATAATGTTAAATTCTGAATCTCAGGTTATTTTGTTATTCAGGTTATTTTGTTATAAGTATATTTGTGTTATACACCATTTGTGAAATTCGATAGTGTTATATAATTTACTGTCTTTAAAAAAATTACTATTTTTTTTCTTTAAACTATACAATGAGTGATATATCCTGTGGACCAATATTATAAAAATAACAAAAATTACACGATTATATTTTCAATTACCCTGGGTGATATTATACAATTTATTGATATAAAAACTTGTATTGTTAATGTATCTTATACATATTAATCTCAAACTAGCAGAGCTTCATCAGTAGGTCTACATCCTCAGTGCAATAGCTATTCTTGGGAACTCTAATCAAAATGTTAGAAATCACTGTTAAACATTATGGTATTCAGATTTTAACATACGTTGTAAAAGCAATTTGTAGCAGTAATGTGACTATAAAAATATTATAAAAAGAGAAACATAAAATATGTTAATTAAATGCAATAGGACTAAATTGTTTGAACTAGCAAATATTGTGTAGCCTAATATAAATATGGTAATGGCTCCTTGGTTACTACATGAATCACCTTGTTTACTACGAATGGAAAAGGAACTACTAATAACCTAACCTTAAAATTGAACTTGTGTCCAACTAACTAGAGAATTGTTTACATGACCAAGCTCTTTCTACTACAATTTCAAGAGCAAATATATATATATATATATATATATATAGAGAGCATGAGCTTTAGGTGATTTCAACAATACTTGAAATAGCAAGTTTATGTGAGAACCATTTGATGAAAAGTTTTAATTAATTATAATAATTTTAAATAAACATTTGGAACTTAGTCAACAGTAAAGAAGGAATTTCAACCATAGACATAATTTTAGGTTTTATAAATTATTGCAAACGATACTTATAATTTAATGTTACAACAGTCGGTACATGATGGAATTCCATGATAATGGAAATAATAAGACGATTATTCAATTACACAAAACAGCTTTAATTGTGACATATGTTTTGCCTTAGGCATTTTCAAGCAACTAAATTGAAAACAAAACAAGTCTAAACTAAAAATGTGAGACAAAAGGAAAGGTAAAGGGGTTGAGAAATGACAAAAGAAAGGTCAATGATCTAACCTGTGGGATGGAAGTGGGGGTGTTTTAGAAAACAAAGGTTACACACTAGGTCTCAATAGTGGTGATGAGTTAAGATATATTTGCTCGAGAAATATAGGAAAATTAATTATTAACAATAAGGATAAGAGAGATAGTTTAGGAAATAGTGGTGTATATAAAATTTCTTGTAATGATTGTACTGTAATTGTGAATACATAGGTCAATCCGGAAGGTCAGTTAAGAATAGAGTTAAAGAACATGTACACAGTTGGAAGTATGGCAAGTCTAATTCAAATTTTGCAAAACATTTAGGGCCTATTAGACACAGGACATATTTTTGATCCTAAGTTAAACGTTAAACTTCTGCATATGGAACAAAAAAGTAGGAAACTCAATAACCTGGAATGTTTAGAAATCAATAGATCAATTTTAAAAAACCATACTTCCAACTTAAATGAACAAATATATCTTAACTCATCACTACTATTGAGACCTATTGTGTAACCTTTGTTTTCTAAAACACCCCCACTTCCATCCCACAGGTTAGATCATTGTCCTTTCTTTTGTCATTTCTCAACCCCTTTACTCTAACCTTTCCTTTTGTCTCACATTTTTAGTTTAGACTTGTTTCGTTTTTAATTTAGTTGCTTGAAGATGCCTAACGTCAAAACATATGTCACAATTAAAGCTGTTTTGTGGAATTGAATAATCGTCTCATTATTTCCAACAATACTTATAATCTTTAAATAATGTCTAAACTTGCCTAGTTTGAGTCATGAACTAGTCCTAAACCAAAATCGTATTAAATGAAATCGAGTTTAAATAAAGTGCCAAGGTTTGATTTAGTTTTTTGAAATTATTCCTGATCAGTAATTTTATTTTACTTCACATTTTACACAAAAATTAATGAAATCGTTATAAGCAATTTTGATAAATTAACCTAACTTTTTTATAACACCCTAATAGCAATTTTTTTTTAGTTATTACCAATAACTCACAAATTAACATTATTAAAAAGTTGGGGGTTCTAATACATTTATTTGTCTATTTCGGGGCTACATTTTAAGCCCGATATTGCGGGTTATAACCGATTTTGAGCAAAATCAGAATTTTGTGTTATTGTCTTAAGGCAGGTATCCTAATTTTGAGCAGGAGTTACAAAAAAAAGTCCTGAGAGCCAAAATATGTTGCTGTAGAGCTACGCACAGACACCAGAAATCAGATTTTTGGAAATCATTGGATAGTATTTTCCAAAAATATTTTCCCCTTTATTCTATAGTTTATAAGGTTTAATAAGAACATAACACATTCCATAAAAGTTCATTTATTTAGTGTGAAAAATGTATTCAAAGCAATGAGCTTTTGTTCAAGTTGAAAATATATCTATCATTTATTAATCTGTATAACACCAGAAGCATCTATGTTACACCAGTAGAAAAGTTCAGTTGACATTGTACTAGCTGATTGTTTTGTTTGTTTAATCTTGAGGTTAGATAAATATTGAAAGATGGCCAAAGAAAAGTAAAAGACTTAGCTAAGGAATGAAATGCAGTGAGAATTAGTAGAAGGTGGAGTTCAAGTGTTAAGATTTATGTAAGTTATGTAAGTGTAAAAGAAAGCCTAAATAGACCTAGTACTAGTGCTCTAGTGATATACTGGAAAAAAAAGAAAGAAAAAGGAAAAAAAAAATTAGGACCAAAGTATACTTTCCAAGTTTTGCATTGTACAACAGTTATAATCAGCAGGTATAGCCTACATTGACTGTAGTAATAATGTTCAATACATTCTTGTAATGCTTAAAAACTTATTGTATTGTTTTACATGTAAAGAATGTTTACAACAAACTATTTGGGTTAGACTATTGTTCACCAAAAGCTCTGTCAATTCTTTCAGTTTATTGTGTTCAAACTGTGGAAATGAAATCGTATTCCAAACATCGGATAAAATAACTACCCAAGATTCAATAAGACCTGCATATATGATATAAACTATAGAGCTATCAAGACACTTTCTTCTATGGGAAAAGGGCATAGAGCCTTAGAACCGTTTTGCATTACTATGGACATGAATTCTATGCAATTTACAGCATACAACAAGCATGTTTTAGCCCATCAAAGTGCTTATGGAGAGGAAGTACTTTGGGTAACAATAAGATACTCGTTGAAGCTAGAACTAAGGTACATAAATAAATGTTACTGTGAGTTGAATGATGACAAACAAGTTCTTGACATAACAGTTAGCTATGATGGCTCATGACAGAAGCGAGGGGTTTACCTCAAAATATGGAATAGGGTGTGTTATAGACGTTCTAACCACACTGTTTATTGATTTTGAAATATTATCCAAGTACTGAAAGCACTGCCAGGCAATGAAAATCAAAACCAAAGGTAATAAAGAAGCTTTTGATGCATGATTCGAGACATATAAGCCTAATTGCCAGTATAACTACATTGGCTCTTCTCCTGCTATGGAGATAACAGCAGCTGAAAGACTATGGGCTCATTTGTATTATGATACACTACTATGATGTCAGATGGTGACGTGAAAACACAAGCTCATCTGAATGAGCTCCAAGTTTATGAAGGAGTTCAAATTGAAAAAGTTGAGTGCCTAAACCATGTGGCAATATACTTGGTACAGGGCTAAGGAAATTGGTAAAAAAAATATGTTGGTTCGGAAGAAAAAATGGGTGGAAACGAGCGAGGAAATTTGACTGAGCCTCTGTCATCAAAAAACTAACTCAGTACTACAGAAATGGCATTACCAGAAACCTAGGAGATGTAAAGAAAACGAAAAACTCAATTTTTGCATTGCCAGTCTACAGACAAAAAACCCGCAACATGAAAAGTGCCCTACCAGAAAACTTTCTTGGTGTTTTTATCAAAGGATCAAAGCAAAAAAAATTGAATCAGAATCCCATATCACTGTACTGAAAACACCTTTGTCTAAAGAAAATGTAAATAAAATGAAATCACTTTATGAAAGATTAGCATCAGAAAAATTGTTGGAGGAAAGGTGTCTTGCTGGAAAAACAAACGATGCTGACGAAGCTCTACATAATATAATATGGTGTGTGTGCCCCAAAACTTCATTTACATCAAAAGAAAAGTTGGAAATTGGAATTTTTGAAGCCATCACCATCTACAATACTGGTTACTTGAAACCTACAGCCTTCAAAACACTAGCATCCCACAGTATGCATCATCTAGAACCTGTGGTGAGTGGTTTATTCTGTGTTACCATGATACTAACAAATATATACACATGTTCTTAAGGTTAGTTCGTATTTTTAATTTGTATTTTATATAGTTGTGTAAGTTTTGTGTTTCGATTGGTCTTTTACTGTGACAATGACTTAGAATCTCAGACCTGGTACTTCAAACTGTGTTGATATGGAATTTAGTGATTCCGATTCTAAAATTGAGTGTAATGGTGCCACAGAGAATGAGTAATTTGATACGGAAAGTAACTCACAGGACGAAAGTCTAGACTATGATGTCACACCTCCTGTTTGGTCAATTTCTACAGCAGGTATGAAACCTATAACTTTTTTAAAAGATACGGGACTTTTAATACCTATACCAGGTGAAGATAAGGCAATTGATTATTTCAATTTGTTAGGCTACTTCAATATATATATATATTTTGAAAGTGTTGTTTGTGAAACAAATTGGTATGCCAACGAACTAAAATCTGATCTGAAGGACACTCCAGATTCTCGAATCAAGCTTTGGAAGACGTAACCATGTCAGAATTTATATTGTGCATAGGATTAGTATTATATACAGGAACAGGAACAATAAAACTTAATTGACAGCAAGACTATTGAAAAGCACATAGATTATTCAACCTAACACATTTTTTCTCAGTTTATGAACAGGAATCGGTTTCTTATTATTCAGAGGTGTTTGTACTTTTCCCATAATAGAGCAGCAAGTTCCCAAGAAAATTCAGACCGGTTACATAAAATTAGACCACTTATAGATTATTTTAACAATAAAATGATTTGTATATATTATCCCACTAAGAACTTTCCTTAGATGAACATATGGTGCTATGGAGAGGCCACTTGTACATCAAGAAAAAGTATCATATATGGGATAATATGTAAACATTGACAGAACCGCATTACAGTACCTTATTTTGAAATTTTTAATGTACTGTGAAATTTTTAGATGACAAAGGGGGAAAAGGACGTACAACGAATGTAGTATTATACATCTAATACAGGGCAAACTTGGTACTGGACATTCATTGTACATGGATAACTACTATAATAGTTGTCAACTCGCAACCTAACTTATTAGTAATAGGATATTGCACAGGGACCCTTCAAAGTGATAGAAAGCATAATCCTGAAGTGATAAAACAACAAAAACTGAAGCTAAGTACATTGTCTTCATGAAGGGAGTGGACTCTTTACAATGCAAAACATTAAGATGATATAAAAAATATTTGTCCATCTACTTCAAATGATAATGATTAATAGTCACCAATTACACAATATGAATTGGCAAAATGATGTTTCTCTATGATTATCGTTTGCAAGTCATTGACGCTTTACTTTCAGCACATGAAGCACCGCAACATGATCTTCCGAGGAATTCAGAACATACCCCCTCAAAAGGATGGATTTAGAACAAACAGCAACAGATGTTTAACAAAAGTGTGTAGAGTTTGTTCTAAAAATCGCAAGAGGACAAATAGAACATATTTGTGTAAGGCTTAGCCTGGTTGAACCTGGACTGTGTATAGGCCTATTGAAATGTTTTGACATAATATCACAAAAAATAAAGATGAAAGTAAACATTTTGAAAATAATTGATGAAATATAGATTTTTTGTTCATTAGATTGTGTTCCTTTATTTAAAAAATGAAAGCTCATATTTTAGGCAATATATAGTCAGTGTGGTGCACGTCGCGGACCAGTTTGCCGCAGTTTTGATGTAATTTCAAAAATTTTGAATAATAATGATAATATTTCAGTTAAAATATGTGTAATAAGTTTTGGAAGAAAAACAAATTTTCTTACATAAGATTTATTACCAATTTATTTTCAACAGTGAATGTGTTAAAAATTAAAGGCAAAAAACAACAATGTTTATTATTAGGCATTCAATGCCTCTAATATACAAGTAAAACATATATATATCTTGACTACAAATACTGGTTATACAAGTTATTCTCTTCTATAGTAGCTCAAATAACTAATGGAATCTTTAAACATGATTTCCAGCAACTTTTAAATTTTGATATTTTTAACACGTAAGTTTTTTTACTTTTTGACCGCAAAAGCTGCAGCGATAAATTTTTTACCACATCCTGATAATCCAACTGATAAAGTTGCTGATAATTAATCCAACTTTTTTAGTATTCTTATTCTTCTAGGACAAATGAAAAATATTTTTTTAAATAATTTATTTTTTTCACAATTTTTTTATTTTTATTAATTTTTTTGTAAAGTGATAATTACCAAATTTTTAGTGGTAAGAATATGATAGTCATACCAAAAAAGTGAGTACTTTAAAAAAATAATTTTGAAGACATATACTTTAAAACAAGATATCAAAAGGTTAAATTGGTTCAGTAGAAACTTATAAAATATTAAAAAACTACTTTTTATTTTTACCAAAAAAAAAACACACAACTCAAAAAAGTATGTAATTTTTTTTTTCAATTCCTATAAGGGTAAAAAAATTTTAGGTTCCAATGAATGTAAAAAAAAAATAGTTCATAATTTAAAAAATCTTATTGTAAAAAACTTATTGCCATAAAAAAAGGCCTATTAAGTCATGCAATGTTATCATTAATTACAGACATAACTACATAAAGTAACCATTAAGTAAGCAATGTATAACAAAATTTGGTTATGTGTGAAATATCTGACAATATACAAACACATGTGTGAAGTATCTTTATATTTTACAAATTAAAAAATAACAATTGAATAACTTTTTCTAAGTAGAAACTGATTAGGTAAGTAGCCTAAGGAAAAATAAAATAATTTTTAAGTGAAAACCATTCAAATAGATTTTACTTTATCTCCTAAGGGATTTGGAAGTGTTTACATCATGTGATGTAATCACTAATGAGAAATATGAGATCTAATATGTAGTAGTAAACAACAAAACAGCCAAGTGGGAAACATCATACAATATTGTGTGGCCTTATTCAATTATTTAAATTTTAAAATAATAGTTAATTGTAGCCTAAGAATTTTGTCTGAATAAATATTGATTTTTTTATTTTTTATTTTATTTTATTTTTATGGAAAATAAAAAGGTATTTTATAATAACTTTCATTTTAAGGTCTAATTGAAGTAAAATACCAGGATTTACAAGAATTTGTCATATGATGTAATTACTAAGAAAAGACATAAACACACATAATAAAGCCTGTGATTAACAAAACTAAGTTAAGTAATAATATAGCCTAGTCTAGTATAGGGTTTTTTTTTAAATTTAAAAATGTAGAATAAAACTTGTAGCCTATGTTTCCTAAGAGTAAATAATAATTTTATAGAAGGTAGAATATATACCAGCTGAATAATATTTAAATAGCCTTAATTTCACATCTAAGCTACAAATATTTATGGATCATTCTACACAAAGTGACAGTTTGAAGTCACCAACACATTTTGTCTTACAATATACAAACAACACTATATCTTTATATTATTTTAGTATATCAGCTGTTATAAATGAGTTCAGCACAAAACCTATTAATGTTAATTCATAAAATTTATTGCATTTTAAGAAATACTGCCCACAGAAGATGATGAATCACTTCTGTGGGCAGTCACAATGCTGGTTCTCATTTACTGCTATGTTGCAAACTAATTTTAAATACACAGATTAGAAAAATCAAGTATGATTCAATTAGAATCACACTAAAAATGTACGAAATTTACAACTTTACAATTTCCATCACTTCGGTGGATATTTGTTTTGTTTAAGCAAAGTTGAAATAAAAACCACCAGAATGCATGTTACACACGATTCTTTATGTTAAAAAGAAGGGTAACCATATTTTACAGGAGTAAAATCAATTTAAGATATTGTGATTATTGTTTTAAAATTTTTTAGAGATTTATGTGCGTTTTTCATCAACCTAGGCTACATCACCTCTGTGGACACAATTAAAAGGTAACTACTTTGTTACAATATGGCAATATTTAAAATTATTTAAACAATATCAATTATAACAACACTTACTGTTTGTTACTAGGCCTGTTATGAACCTAATTTAAAGCTGTTCTAATAATTTAAACATTATCTGCCAGGTTAATTATTTCCTTCAATATTTTAACTGAATATACTTAATTAAGTTAAAATACTTCAGTTTGGTTTATTTATTTTATATATATATATATATATATATATATATATATACATACCCTATATTTATTAATTTTTTGTTTGTTTAGATTGTGAATATGGCAAAGTCTAAAAAGGAGCAAGATCAATATAAATTCAAAAATAATTACAGAAAAAATGAGTAGTCATTTGCATAGAATACAAAAAAGTCCAGAAATTAACATACACGAAAGAAAATGAGGAATAGGAGCTTGATTTTGTTAGAAATAATTTTCCTCCATCTAGCACAGGTGATCTTCAAGAAAATAACCCACCCTCTATAAGTAGGCAGCAATAATCTCGAGTAAAAAACATGCAAGGAAAAACAGAAAAATGAAAAATAAACAAATCACAGAGCTAAAGACAATCTGAAAAAAGCCAACATTAAAATAAACAAAAAAAAAAAAATTCCAGCATAAAATCATCATATGATAAGGAAAAATCTCCTAGGAAGAAGGTAGCCCAAATGCAGCACACTGAAGATAACACCAGAAGTTAGGAAACAACTATTGTTTGCTGAAGTAAACAAAAGAGTAGTAAGGGGAAAAAAAACAATTTGTCTACAGTTGTTGACAAAATGGCATTTTGTTCATTTAAATTAGTTTGCAAAACAGCTGATTTCTCAACAGTTTCACTTTGCCCACTACTTTGCTAACTCCGGGTGGCAACCGAACAAAACAAAATTTAGGTTAAGTTTATTTGAATTGATTTATAATATACAGGAAATGTCCCATATGTAGGTTAGATTAATTATTACATGTAAAACAACATAAATAAACAACAAAACAACGTTTTAAAGTTGAAGAGGGAAGTAATCATTCATGAAGATGATTGACAGTGTATATACAAGGAGAGTATTTTTCGTTTGCCGAGTTTTGAAGTTGGCAATCCCGTTTCCTCAACAATACACCTAAGTTATTTGTAATATTCATAAATAACCTCAGTTTTGACGTGAGAACTTCTACTCAGTGTTGATAGTTTTAAAATATGGACAACTGTAGACAAAGTATAATGTGCAATTCGTGAGCAAAGTGTCTTTTTTAAACTCAATAAAATTGACGCACGAGGCTTCCACTTTGCTCACTAGTTGCACAAATAACTATTGTTGAGCCTGTTATCGAAAAGGTTGAAAGGAAATATAAATTTGTGGAGTATTTGATGTCACTCACACCTGCAAGAAGCATAAGATATAATGGGATACAAAAGGATGTACTTGAAAAATTAAATTATGAAAGCTAGAAAAGGTGTTCAGGATTTTTTAGAGAAAGATGATTACAGTAGGATGACAGCTGGTCAAAAAGAAACAATCACAACAAGAAAGTAAAAAAAAACTAAATAATACAGCACATTAAAAAATCTCCACAAAAAATGTGTAGGAAAACATGATGTAGGTATAAAAATATATGATACTCTCTGTTCTGCAAGTTTCAACCCTTCTGGATTGTTAAAGTGGAGACAAATTAAAATATTAGTTATTGTTTAGGAAAAATCAAAACTTTGTTAAAAAACTATAAAAGAACAATTCTATGTTCAAAGGATCAGCTATTTTGCATTGTAGAGAAAACAATCTACCCATTTATGGAACACTGCAGGAATATAAAACATCAATTAATACTATTAATGAAGTTAAAAAGAACTGATTGAAGGAAAAATTTTGTTACATTGCCATTTTGACAAATAAAACTATAAGTAGCCTAATACACTGTAGTTTGAACAGGTTATTACTCAAAACAACAAATCACTCACTTCTATAGAGATACAGTCACTTCTGTGGCATTTTAGTTATGTTTTTTAGTTAATACTGGGAAAATAAATCATTTTGAGCTTAACCACTATCATAATATATGTTAAGGGCAGCAAGAACTATTGATATAAATGGTTTATATTTTTATAATTAAAATTTTTGACACACAGTACTAAAAATTTAGTATTGATAACTATTACTTCCTGTAGAATGACCCTTATATAGGGCAATTATAAAGTCTACTATAAATGACCCAATCTTGAGCTATTATAGGGTATCTTAACATGTCTGTAATGTGGTTGCAATCAAAAAAAAAAAAAAATAGACACAATCCGGAAAGTTAGAGTTAGGTACCCAAGATCATTTTTTTCCTTTTGTTTAAAGGCAAAAATATTTCGGTATTCATAACCTTATAAAAAAGGAAGAAAAGAACCTCTCACCTTCAAATACTCTAATAGTATCAAGGTCTGAAGAGAACAAGAGTTGATCAAGAGACACCTAAATAGAAGAATCGAATTAAAGTCTATAAGAAAAAGATATACCTAGATTAAGCAGGGGTCCCTCAGTATTGTTATACTCGTACTCACCATAGTGAGCCCTTGAAGGTAACAAATAATCAAATGGCGCATAGTAATGAACCAAATTCGAGTTCATCCAAAGTTAAAGTTTTATAACAAATATGAAAAATCTTGGAAGTTCCCTATTATATTGAATTAATTAAAGATGGTGGTCAAAAAACTATATTAGCCTAGGCCTACTTTTATGATGGGCAGAAATATTTTTATACAGAAGTGGTGTAAAAATATTTTGGACCTATTCTAAAAAAAATGTTCAACGTAAGTCCCATTAATAAAGTAATAACTTCTGATATGTATGGGTAAAGGCAACTCAACTTCTGATATGTATGGGTAAAGGCAACTCATCAGCTTTAATAGCGTGGATACATATTTAGTAACAATTGAGAAATTAGAGTAACAAGACATTTTTACTTTGGAGAAAATGTTTTATATTTCACATGTTGTCATCCAATCTCCAAGCTTTGTACAACAAAATAAAATTCGTTGCACTTATTAAATATGAACCATTTGAATTAAAAATAGAATAACAAAACAAATTCAATAATTGTAACCTTAAACAAAATTATAATTTTGATTTATAGCCTATTTAGAAATAATTGAATAGGGCTAGGGCTACAGCTAACAAAAATTTACAATGACACGAATCGTGTTTAGGCCCCCAATAAAGAATAAAAAATAAAGTACAATTCTTATAATATAGAAGTGCTTCCTTTTATCTTTCAGAGAGGCAAATAATTTAACATGCTAAAAAAATTTAAGCCTCTTCTGTGTGCTTAGAAACAGCTTTCTTTGCTTCCATACATATACCCCTAACCTAACCTAACACGTCAGGGATTAAACTTCTCCACTATAACCTAGCCTTGTAATAAGTGATCATGTTTCGAGAATTAGGATATTACACATCATTCTTTAAAATACAATTTACAGTATTTACTTAAAAAGTGTATTTAGGTAATGTTTTCATTGGGAGTTCACATTTTCGAATGGAACAGTCCCTCTATTGCATGTTAAGAGTTTACGGCCTACAGTAATTAAAGCTACGAAATGCCTGTAGGTCCAATGGTCTTAACTTTATATTTGAAGTAAGATACTGTGATGTTCATGCCCAGTATTGTCCATTCCGTAAGTAATTGTTTACAAAGAAATATACCCATTGTTTTGGGCGATTTAAAAAAAAAATCATATTCTACAAACTTTATTTCTTAATAATACAATAACTTTTAAACATGGAGCTAACTTTTTCTGAAAATCACAATTAAAAAAACTACAGAATTTAATGCATTTATAGATCACTGAAGTCGAGGAACATTGAGCACGGTTAGTACTTGGATGGGTGACCCTTGGGAAATAACGAATTTAATTTCATTTTTTTTTATTTACTATAAATATATAGCCACCTTACTTGACCTTGTAAGGTGAAAATTCGTGTAATATTTTATTGCATTAAGTTAACCTATGATATAGATTAACAACTTCATAGTAGGCCTAGCATGTACTGCCCCCATAAAGCACAATATTTAATTATTTGTATGAATAGCCATTTATAAGAGAAGCTCTGATATAATAAGTATCATTATCAACTAAGGCCATGACCTACTCTTTAAAAATAATTAACTTGTGTTAAGTAGGGCCTAGGCTTTTAACATTTTAAAACAGACCTAGCCTAGATCTATGAGCAAACCTTAGATATTCAAACCTAATTCAAGAAGATATTCTAAACAAAATGTAGGCCTAGATTACATGCTAGGTAAATTATCCTTAAAATTATTCTTTACCTGTCAATAAGGGTTGAACAATTCCATTTTGTTGACAAGGCTTAGATTCCCATTTGTCTGTACTGTTTGTATACAATCCTCTGTCCTCTTCCATTTTAACACGAAATAAGATAGGCCTAGGGTAGTGTTCAAATATAAAGTTATTTTATTAAATTTTCTGTAAATGAAAATTAAAACTAATGATACACAACAAAAAAGGCTAGAAGAGATTAAACCGAAAAAAAATAAATAAAATTTGAAGGCACTCTTATTAAAAAAAATAATAAAATTTAGGTATATAATTTCACAATAATCAACATAACCTGTACGAAACAGTGAGAAATTTACATTCTGATAAGACAGCTTTGATATTATTAAGGAATGTGATTTATTTTCACTAATAACATTACGAAACTAGAGTACAGAAACTTTCAGTTTCAATCGTCTAAACACACGAACACACCTTGAAACATTATTATCACAACAATCGACCAATACTGACTGAACTGAACTCTAAATACGCGCTCTCTATATCTGTGTTGACTCTTCAATGTCATTCCCCCAATTTTACCCCTCATCCCCACCTCCTAGCCTACTTTCTCCCTACTCCAGATTTTAAACTGTGACACAGTCTTCTGCCGCCAATGCAAGCCGTGTTGATAGTATAGTATCCCTTAAAATCCAATAATAACTCTATACAGAGAAAATTACACTTCTCTAAAATTGAAAAATATAGGTTTGTTTGTGTTAAGGTGGGCAAAATTTATATCATTGATAAAGCCAAATTGTTTAGATTAAACAATAACTTTACTTAATATTATGCAACACCCTATTTTAAAAAAAAATATTTTCTCCCATATAGGCTACATAATGATGAATATTAAGTAATTCAGGAAAAAATAGATTTTTGGGAATGTATCAGCTTTTGAAGTCCCCATAAAATCATAAGACTTGCATGCAGGAGCAGATTATACCTTAAATTATATAAAAAATAAGACTACAAATTTTTGTGAACCTTATATAATTTTATATAAATAATTATGCCCTTTGAAATAAGTTTATTATAAATCAATTCTAGTTTCTTTAATTAAAAAAAAACTAGTTAAGTCTAAATCTGCAAAATAGGCCTAGATGAAAATTTGTATTTCAATATTAAACTTTAATTCAACTTATTTTGAAATAACTTAATTGTAAATTTTAATTATTATATTTTATATAGTATTTTCAAGTACTAATTTTCTCTAGGCTAAGTTTCGTATCATGATGTTAATTCAATGAACTTCTACTTTTATTCAATGAAATGTATTTATAAGTGTTCTTTATAGAATATAAAATTTCAATATAATTTTTTATACCTTTACTGTATTTGCAAAATAAAAAGTATATAACAATTAATTATTCAAATTTTGTATGAAGTTCTCACATTTAGGGTTATAGTATAGTGTAAAATCATAATTTGTAATAATAATTTTGTGCCATCCTTATCTTCTTTTCAATATTCAAGATAACTTACCTTCATTTTTTGCATATTATACTTTTAATTCCAGGATCAAAACTAGAGGGGGGGGGCAAGCCATGGTCATTCAATATACAATTGATTATTAAAATAGTTATTTCAAGAATTGTATTAAATTCCAGCAACAAAATGTATAATAAAGATTTATTTTTTGCTTCCAGGGGGGGCAGCTGCCCCCCTGACCCTCGCTGGGTATGCCCATGTTTAATTCATTAAAACACTAACCTGTTTTTTAATAACATATTTTATTTTTCCATGACTAGGTTTGTTGACTTCAATCTACTAATTTTTTACCACCTGAATAGGATTGACTCAAATTTTTAGAGGTCCTGTTTTCTACATTGAAAAAAGTGGTTTATATTTATAATAGGGTTGGGTACTCTCTTTTTTTGTCATTTACTTTCTTTTAGTTTTCCTTTATAAACTAAATATTATGTGTAGTATGAACAATTCCACAAACAGATTTAATTTTAGCAGACATTTTGTGATCAAATTAACTTAGAGATATTACCTGTTTGTAAGCATTGTGTGTGACATTTGTTATTAAATTTTGCTAAACTTTAACACTTATTTTCTCAAAACGTACTTTTTCAAACTTGTGAATTCAAACAGTAATATCTTTAACAGTTTTTGGAATATTTTTACTAATTTAATATAAAATTATTAAAAATATTGTACTCTTTCCAGTGACACTAATAACTAAATATTTCACTGGAGTGAAAATAAGATCACTTTTCTTGTGGCAGATTCATCTATTAGCCTTGCCAGTAAGGAAGGGAAATGGCTGATGTTAAGAATAATTCTAAATTTTACCAGTGTATTGGAACACCAACAGGTGGATATTCAAAAACCATGAATAACTCCAAGACAAATAATGCAGAAAATAAGTTTTAGATTGAATATAATGCTTTTTCATTTTTTTTTTAATTTGTAGTATCCCCTGTTATCCGAGGTAGATATGGAATACAGTGATGGATCTCATGAAATGAGCTTTATTGCTGGTTGATGGCTGGTGTCCTAAGGGTTAACTTAAATAAAACACATTAATTCCATTTACAAGAAAGAGGATCCCTCCAAATCCAAGTGATATCAAACTTTCTGTGGTAACACTCCCAAATGGGAGTGAGGTCTTATACTTGACACCAAATTAACCTGGAATTACACGTATCGGGCACAATGGAAAAAGCCAACAAATCTTTAATGGGAGTAAGAAAAGTTGTCAGTAAAACTTGGGGACTATAACCAGCTATGATGAGATACATATCTACACTAGAATTATAGGACCTATGATGAGTTACGGGGATGTGGTTTGGTGTGTTAAAACCGAACAGAGGAAGGCTAAATTACTCTAATTAAAATCTTAAAGCTTTTATAATTTTCTTTTGCTATACTATCTTGCATTTTTCTTTATTCGTGTTCAATTCTAATGTCAAGTCCCTATCAAATGATGAAGGATTAATTTAAACAGCAGCACAAATAAGTACTCTTCTTATTCATTGGCCACCATGTACTTATTTTATTAAAGTACATGGTTGTACTTTCTTAGTGTGAGCAGAATTCACGCAGGTGTGACCGTCTCCACATCTTTTGACCAGCTGGAAGCTCCGGCTGGCTGGAGATCGCGTACACTTTAGCCGAATTTTGTCAGGATGGGCCAAGGAGTCGGGTTAGGATGCTAATGAACGCACGCAACGCAAGTGAAATTAAATGTTATATTTTATTTGAGCGCCGAATATATTACAGAAATATTTATAATTTATAAAAAAGACATAACGGCTAGATAATACCTTAATAGTGGCCGAAAAACATACCGTTTAATTTAGCTAGCACGTGGCCGAAAATGGACTGAACTCGTCCCGTAGCCGTCTTTCTTCTTGCGGCTCTCAGAACAGACTCCTGCTCGGCTCGCTGGTTCAAGCCTTCCACTCCTCGTAAATTCCACTCTCTCTCTCCCCCCTTCCACTCTCTCCCCCTTCTACGTGATATTGCACTGCTCATCAAAATCGCAAGTGCCAATTCATATTTTATTATTTAGAATTCCTTTACATCCTAATTTATACTTATTATAGTTTTGGTTTGGTGGGCTCCTTGGCTGGGCCACACAGGCAGTCTTTTTAAACACATCAGCAACACCTAGTATGGTAATTTGACATGGTATTAGCCTTTCAGGAAAATTTGCAGAAAATTTACTTCAACCTGTTTGCTTGACATATCTTGCATATATGATGTAACAAACTACACATTTTCCTCAACTTTACGTAAATCAAAATATGCTAGGTACAAACAGCAAAATAACAAACTTCTACTAGAAACGGGTCACAATCATAACTGTAGACCTATCACATTATTTTAAAGTATACAAATTAATAACTGGTTACTTGACTATTGCAAAAATTGCATATCCATCTCCTTGGTCGTAAGTTACACACCATAGGTCACAACTGCTCAATCATTTGACTGTTTTCCTAATAATAGTGAAATATATAAATGAAGAAAATAATAATATCTTGTATTTGTAAATGTGTAAACATTTATGTATCTACTGTATATATAATCTAAATTATATAATTATATTTTATAGCAGAATTGGAGGTTATTTTGTATTCATGTATTTCATCTGTATCACAATACGAAATAAAGAAAAAAATGTTTCTCTTGATAACTGTTTTAAAATATAGTATTAATTTCATAATACCTGAAGAAAGGAGAAATATATTTTTGTTTTGGTTTGTTATAACAATTGTCCTTTGTACTTAAAATGGTTTAATCGGACGTTTGCCATAATTTGTATATAGAAAAACTAATACATGATGTTTCGAGAGTATAAATCAACTCTCGTTATCAAATGTAAAAAAACTAGAGCATAATAGAGAAAAAGAAAAAGAAGAAAAAAACTTTCATAGCCTAATATCTTAGGGTCATGCTTGAAACTAAGACTAAAAGCCTAGTAGACAAAGGCTATGTTGGAAATTAAAACTAATGTCCGATTAAACTATATTATGTTTATTTATTGATTTTAACCCTAGAACACTACTCATTCGTAAAACTTACGACCCGCCCTTTGTAAAATTTGGAGAACTCGTAGACAAAAGACGAACACATTATGTCTTTTTGTTTACCTTTCCACCATTGTGAATAGAGGCCAGTGTCTCTTCGGCTAAGCTCAAGGTTGAACCGTTATTACCGTACTCAAGCTTGCGTCGTATATTTTACGAAAGAATAGTGTTTGCGAAAGTTTTAACTATTAAGTGTTTGAATAATTTTTTGTAAATTATTATTTTTATATTGTTAGTTTTTTAGTGTTGTAAATAGTTTATTGTGTAAATAGTGATTTTAGAGTTCAAAGTGTTTGATTTAGCTACTAAGTGTATATTAATCACTGCAAGGAATGTGATTCTCAGTGAAGACAGGATTCTAATTTTGGTATTTTTGGCATTCTACCTAATGAACTTATTGTAAATCATTTTTCTCTTTTTTTATAAAGTAAACACTTAAAAATGATGTATTTTATGAATATCCGATTAATTTTTCCAATAAAATATATTTATATTTTTTCGATTTTTTTTTCCAGATTAATTTTTTTTTAAACGTACTAATAGTGGTGGTAAAAATTTTTTTTTACAGTTAAAATATGTATGAATTCATTGTTAAATATTTTTCTGAACACTTAAAAACAATAAAGGATTTAATATAAAAAATAGTCAACACTAAAGTAAAGTTTAAAAAATAATAATAAAAATAAAAACAGAATGTAGTAAAATTTACGAATGAAAAGTGATCACATAACAATGAACTAAGAAAAGTAATCTAGGGTTAATGCTTATACATTATTTTACTAAGCTAGTATTATTGATTAAATAATTATTTCAAGTGAAAAATATACGACCTAGACTTGGAATCGAACCCAGGACCTTTGACTTGACATACCAATGCTCTACCAACCGAGCTATCCTTGATCGCCTCCCAGTATAAAGCGTACACTTCTCACTTGAATTTGTTTTTGCTGCAATTTTTTGAGTTATGACAGATAAATTACCTCGTTACAAATACATTGAAACTAATCTGTATAGGCCTACTCAGCATAAAGGCTGCAAGTCCAAGATGCTTTTTTTAATTTCAAGACCAAGAAGGCAACCTCAGCTCAGGCAATGTCTTTAGAGTTGCAGCGTTTGATTTTTGTTTTTAAATGTACAAATTTATATATTAGTTATTGTATTGTTTTGTTTTTATTTGTAATCACAAATTGTGAAATAAATATGTATTATTATAGTTGAAAATTGTAGCATAGTGGTGGGCTGAAAGGGGGATAAAAAATATTATATATATAATGTGAATGTATGTTGTGGTGTAATAGTGTCGTGTATGTGTGTATGTGTGGGAGGGAAGGTGTATGTGTACATAATAAAATCTGTAGTAATGAAGCTGAGTGTGTGATTTTGAGGGTGTTAAGTGTCTCCTTGTAAATAGTTTAATTATATATTAAGTTTTGCTAAATGTTAAGATATATTTATTAAAAGAAAAAAACTTTCGTTTTTAAAAGTAAAAAAAAAACAGGCATGGTTTTTTTCCTGTTTTTTTGTGATTTGGAGATTTTTTATTTTCCTATTAAGAATATAGCCATAATGTTCCTTGGATATTTAATTTTGAACCATTAAAGTTTAAAAAAATATTGATAGAAGACCCTTAGTTTTATTTGAGATAATAACAAGATAAACATTGCAACACACTTCACTCATTTAGAATCAATTAATGATGTATTATCAATCAAACTTCCAATATTTTATTAGGTCTAAGGTTGCATTAGTAATTAGTACAGAAAATAAATATGTTAACTAATTTGAGACAACTGAGATATAAAGAAACAAATATTTTGATGAAACAATCTCTTGTAGATAAATAGTTAGATATGTGACTAAAATATGCAGTGCAATTCTATCTGTCAGCTGATGTCTGACCTATCTAATGCCCGTTATCTTCAGCCATTTAATTTCAGTGCATTTAATTTTAGTAACATTTTTGTTTTTCATTACTATCATGATTTTTGTTTATAGTGTTTTTTAAATTATTTCTGTTGATTATATTTTATGATCAAAGTAAAGTAGACAGTATTCAATTTAGATTTGATAAATGACTAGCTGATGTCTGACCTAATGCCTATTATCATTGGTATATTGAACTTTAGTGAATTTAATTTCTTGTGAACATTTTTGTTTTTCATTGCTATGATAGTTTTTGCTTATAATGTTTTAAAAATTCTTTCTATTGATTATTTTTGTTATCAAAGTAAGTAGACAGAGGTTCATTTAGATTTGATAAATGACAGTAGTTTAGATTCAGATGTTCTTATAGTTTTTCTTTTGCAGATTACAATTTAGAAGTTGAAGTTTTGTGGTAACCATCCTAAGACCATAATTTTAAGGTTATGGAATCTGTGATAGATGAACCTAGATATAAGCATGAAGTTCCTATAGACTTAGTCCTTGGATTAAGATTGTTTTATAAAATTAGTCTAACAAACCAAAAGCTACTGCCCTTTTAGAAGATATGATCTTGAATAAATATTACTTCCTACAACAAAACTGTACTTGTATTTCTCACCAATTTCACTCTCAATATAAATTTCTGATTTAAATCTTTTAGAAATTCAGTTTAAAAAAAAACAAAAAAAAACATATTAATAGGCTTATAAAGGTATAAAAATACCTTTAAAAACCTAATTTTTCAAACAAAATAATGTTTTTTAAAGATATGTAAATTACTGGCAACTCTTCAGAGCTTGTGTTATGGTCACATAGACTGTGTATTTATTATTTCTGTCGAATTATTTGGCTCTAGTTTCTCTCCTGTTATATATCTGCTATTCCAGAAAAAGAGTCATTTCTATATTTCTAGCAGTCTGCCTACCTTTTAGTTGTGCACAAAAAATGAAGTGTTCAAAGCATTTCATATGAGATCTGGTCTATTACACAACAGGCTACAATTATTTCAACCATTATTCGGGCTCCTCAACTACACATGGTTTTTTATGTAGTTATTTTCTTTCTTTATTAGACCACTTTTGGAGATTGTTGATAAGGATGTATAGTGAATAAGTAGTCTGTTGCATACATTAAAAATAAAGTAAAACAGTACTTGATTTTAAAGATCTAATTTAACATAAATCCATACGATACAGTATACTATAATCTGCTAACAATAACCATTGACTATTGTTTGTTCAATATTTGTTGAACATAGTTTGTTCAACTAAAATCTCTCCAAACATTTTTGGTTGCCATTTGTAATAGGGTCATAAAAAAAATTTAAGCACACCATTGGTTTTGTCTTTTAAAGACCTTTAAAATCAGGGGTAGCAAGATGGGGGTTAATATTAAAAGTTTTAAAGTTACCCCCTGCAACCCCTACTTCGAGGCAGGGAATTAAACTCTAAACTATGTAAAAAAATACTATATCATAAGGTAGAAAGATGTGCCAAAGTTTAATTGGTTATTTAGAAAAATAAAAATATTAAGTGGGGGGGTGTGGGACTTTTTGGACACACGGTAATATAATCAATTTAAAAATAAGTAACTATCTAGGGTAATTCTTCCCATCCGGTCTTGAGACCATGAGTGACCTCTCGAGGCTTAAAACAAAAGTTATAATTATTTTTATATCCTCTAACAAATTGGCTTTGGTTCTTTTCAATTAACCCAAAAAATATGTAACTGTTGTAAAAATGTAAAAGAATATGTATTTTATGAATGTTTGGTGAAGAAGAGTTATTATATATATCTATTACAGATTTGATATTGTTCATTTATTTAAATAAATATGTAATTACTGGCAAATGCTATTAAGAATGAAGAATATATATTTGTATTTTTAGACATTGAAAAGACCAAATTTTCTTTGTGTTTATCTGAAAGATGTGAAAAATATGCATTTTTCTGGTGAACAAAAAAATGGTGTAATTATCTCTTCTACGCTGTAAAAATTTTGATGGAAAAAAAAACAAAAAACTGCTGCATTACAATATTATTGTTCTTCCTCATTTCAAGATAAATGGTATAGCAAAACTCTCTAGGATCATTTCAACTTGGAGGAAAATATCTATTTTCAATCACCTCAAAGTGAAGTATGTGAATTACATATATATTTTTAGAAATAATGTCTGTGGATGGATATATGGAATAATATCACACTAAATCCTGTATGAAGCATTCTAGTGAACTAACGAAAGTCACTTTCTTTGCATTGAAAAAACAATGCTCTTAAAAAATTAACATTGACAGTTCTAGGGTTAAGATAGCCTAAGAATCTTCATCTCACCAGTCTAATATATTTTTACCAGTCTAAAACTCTGACCCAACTTCACAGACAATGTACTGTAACAACACATATAAGGAGACTTTAACAAAGGTATATGAAAGGTGTTCAACAAATAATTTAATGTTTATTATTGTTGCCAAGGCACAGTTTCAATTTTGTAAATCATTCAAGCATTGTTGTAAGACTTTAATTCTTAAATTGCCGAACCCTATCCTAGTGTGGTTGCAAAATCTCACACTAGGATATTACAGCTGTTTTTAAAAGCAACAGAAACAAATGAAAAAGAGTTCATATTAAATATAAAATGTTACTAATCCATAGCTAAAAGTCTAAACTACATATTTTAACCAAAATTTGTATTGATGTCTAGTTTTTCACTTATTGATAAATAAATAAAATCAGCTGTTGTGTCTTCTCTGTGTCTTGTTTTTTTAGGGGAAAACAAAATCTTAAATTTTCACACTTTTTCAAGTCATCCAACACCTAATTATTATATTTTACCAAACAAATGCATTTTGCTACAAATGGATAGCTATATTCTAAACATTGTATTTCATTTGAAGAAACACCAATAATTTGCCATAAAATAGATTGGAAGATGTTTATCATTAACACATTTTGATAGGTTTACATGTCTCGGAATAATATAATTTTTAAAAATTTCAAATTGTATATATATTAAACCTATTTAGATGCTTTGATTTTCTTCTACAAATACAGTTTTTGCTATTGGCAGTAGCTTGTAGCTTGTTTTTGACGCAGGTTCAGTATTCATTGTAATTTTGGCTATGACAAACAATAGTATAATAAAGAAAAACAATAATAAAAATATAACCACCAAGGCATAAAAACCACTGCAATGTCAAAAAACATATATAGCAATACTAAGCAAATAAAACAGATATTCTCACATACACCCAAATACTACATATAAATTATATGGTATATACCCATATAAATGCATTCATACATCACACATATTTTATATAAAACACAATAATAAAATAAGGCATTCCATTCACCAGTAGTACCATTTAAAAAGAATAAAAAATAAGAAAGAAAACTCTTTAAAAATATAAATTACTACTGCAAAATAACTTCAACATCAGTTACATGAATTAGCCATTATTTGATAGATTTTGAAAAATTGATAAGTTATGTACACAATTGGATTTCCTTTTGGTAAGTTATTAAACAACTTAGTTCCTCTGAATAAATAACAAATTTTAAAAGCACTTAATTTTGTTTGTGGTAGAATTTTTAGTATCTTCCTTTTGAGGATATATATTTTTTTCTCTACAAAAATAATACTCCAGAAGATTTGTCAAATTTCTTTAATACCTAATAAACAACAGATATTTAAAGGAAAGTATTTGCATGGATGTAAATAAAAGGAAAGAATGTTTAATTTTATTTTTAAATGTCATTATTCTCACTAAATTCTTTTGAATATTTTAAACTGGTTTAATTATAGCCTCATAAGCACATGAACATTAGTTTTCTTGTACATGTCACTTTGGGGGTTAAAGTATATTGTAAAGTTTTTTGTATATACAATTATTTATAGGCAATTGAAAATGCAAGCATTAATTTTTGTGCAATATAAAGAACGTTTTGCTTCCGATTTTTATGCAATATCAAGAATGCCTCGTTCCGTAAAAACCTACCGTGAGGATCTATCAGAATTTTTATTAGATACTATTGATTTCTCAATGCTGAGGAAATTACACAAACAATATTGTGAATTACATCATTGGATTTGCCATTTTGTTCCTTATGACATGTAAGTAATTATTTTATTAGATTACAATAACTTATAAGAAAATGATATAATCGAGAAAACAAATCATGTGTCCTTTTCTTTAGTCTGGTCATTTTAAATGTAAAGAAGTAAAAATTGTAAAAAATACCACATGGTAGTTTTCATGTGTAATATAGACATTAAGACTCAGAAAATATACGATCCCATAGTCAGGTTATTAAGAGTATGTATACTTACTTTAACAACAATTTTACACTTACAATAACTTTTTAGCATGAGTCCTGAGAAATTTGTTAAGAATACCATTTTATATAACCACTAACTATTGAAAAATTGGTTTTTAAAAATTTTGATCTGCAATAAAATACTTTGTATAGATAATATTAATAAGCAAACAAATTTTTGGACCTCTCCACCTCTCTAGTAGTATACCAGTAAAATTGTTATTCTATTATCAAAGAATATACACTGTTCTCTCGGTAATCTGGTGGATATTGGACCAGAGAACTGTCGGGTTACCAAAACTACCAGATATTTAGAAATCACTAATAATAACGCATTTAAATGGCATAATAGTACATGTATGTAATACTGTATTATGCACTACATTAGTACATGCAATTGAAGTGTTAACATAAACTAAAACTACAATAATGAAAACATTATACTTACAGTACAGTACTGTATTGTTTTGTATAAATAGTCTACATTATTTCATTGAAGTGGGAGGCATAAAATTATATTTTAATTTTGTCTGCTTTTTCACATTAATAGCATTTTGAACACTTGTTCTTGAAGTCGCTTCAATACTAGAATGTCACTCACAGAGACACCATTTTCTTCTGCCCAGGTAATATAGCAAAGAAATCAATGGCTGTGTCGTGAGGTATTGTTTGAACAGCGGGTGTCACTTGCCCTCCCACACTCTCCTCTTCTATTGTGGATACAGTATCTATGATGTCATTGTTTGTCAAAAACTGGATGGTATTTTCCTCTTCACCACCAGTCAGCCACTTGCTGACATCAATTGTTGTCTAAACATTATCAGCTGTATCCATGAGCTGTTTATTAACCATGTTTCACAGCTGGTTTAAGTTACTTTTATCGATATCAAGATTGGCTGTTTTGTTTGACTTTTTCTTGTATTGCTCTTGTATGTTAGGCCACAAGTTTCCTCACGAACAATCACTTTTTTATTAAGGTTTACTCAAGCATTCGCAAGTGAGTAAACCACATCTTTCAGGTTAATTTCTTTTAATGATTTAATCACACTTTCATCCTTAGACAAAACTGTGTACAAAAGGTTCTTTTTGTACTGCATTTTCAATTACATTGTGGTCCATAGTTTGGAAGATAGGCATTATGTTAGGAGGAATAAACATAACACGGATAAAACTGTCTTTTAAGTTCAAATCCTTTACATCAGGGTGACCAGGCTAATTGTCCAAAATAAGCATTGCTTTTTATGGATGGTTCCATTTTTTAAGCATTTGTTTTACTGATGGAACAAATAGTTATTCAAACCATTCGACGAAAAACGGCTTACTGATCCACACTTTGATTTGGTTTTTGTTGAATTAAAAAATCAACAGGAAGTTGAACATTTTTAATTAAATACCGGAGGGTTTTTTGCCTTACTAATCACTAACATGTTCATCTTATATGTACTACTTCCATTTGAACAAGGCATAAAAGTAACATGTCCTTTGCTAGTTTTCGTCCAGAAGCACTAGTTTCAGCATGGTTAACATAGGTTTTTTTTTTGTAAAAGCCGCCAAAACAAACCGCTCTCATTCCCATTGTACACTTGGTCAGGAGTTAAAGCCAGTTCTTCAATATTTTCTTTGTATGGCTCGACTGCATCAAGATCACATGGCAGCTTTTCACCCATCATACTCAACATCATACTGTATACCATAATGTATTTTAAATTTGTCCAGCCTGCACTCACTAGCCTGAAAGTCATCTTTATTCATGATTTTTCTGTAAAAAAATGTAGCTTTTTCGTTTAGAATTTCTCCGAACATAGGCGTATACCTATTGCGTTTTTGTAAAACCAAAAATAAAGGCTAAATTCAACTTTTTTTTTTTTACGAAGTCTTTATCTTATCCCTGTTCTTCCTTATGTCATGAATTGTAGCACGACCAAATCCATATTCTCTAAAAGTGAAACGAGAATAACTAACGTTTCACCTTTTTTCAAGTCATTTCAAAATCTTGTTTTCAACCACAAGCTATAATGATTTATGTTTATGTTTACACTGTAGAGACATTTTTAACTCACAGCACTACAAACACACAAAATTATGCTGATGAAATACAGCACGTCAACGAGCGAGCACATGGAACAGACTGGCAGACAAAGTAGACACATTGATCGCACACAGCGGTTATTGACCGTGAAAAGGAGTCATTTGTCTCTAATTTACACTCAAAATTACTGAGCTACCCACTTAGTAGCTGCCTGTAAAATGGTGGATTACTAGCGGGGCCGGAGAAGTGAAGTATCGGATTATAGAAGGAGTACTTACTATACATATGAAATTTCAGCCTGATAAGATTTACAGTTAGTGGTTAATCAAAATGTTAATTTAAAAACCTATATAATTCAAAATTCAAAATAATTTTTTAAATATATGTTGCCCTTTACAATCTAAAGTAAAGAAATGATAAAAGAATATATTTTAATGAATTTTTTATGCACTTTAGAGCACCTTTTAATAATTTTTGGTAATCAACAATCTTAATAAAATTTGCATAATTTGCTATCATTTTATATAGTAGAATTAATCTTAAAAAGACATACAATTAGAAGAAGAAAAAATTACATTTTGGCCAGTAGTAATGAAGATAGGAATAAACTTTTTTTTATTAACGATTGTCGTAATTTTGTTTAATCAAGAAGACAGGTAAAGTCAGATGTTGTAGCCAATATGTGATATAGGCGTTTAGTGAAAAGTTATATGTTATAACACAAAACTAATGCAAAGATAATGTTATTGGCCTAGAACAGCGTCAAGTAGTCATGTCTGAGGGGGATTACAAGTCAGCAATAGCCTTGAGTTTTACCATGCAGACTTCCAGTTCTTATGAAAAAAAAAAAAATCACATTATTTCGGGTATTTTTCATTGTACGTACTTTTTATGGCATAATATTGACCAAGGAATTAAATTTTCTACTCTTGATGTAAAATATTATTTATTTACTTATATCTTTTTAAACATTTTTATGTTTGTGTTACAACACTAACAATTTGTAGTTAATATATATTTATACAGAGTATGAGTTTAGCAATCCTGAAGGAACTTTTTTTCACCTAGTCTTATATTCACCTTTTACATCTTTCCTATCTCTTGATCTTTTCTGACCTTAATGCTATTAGAGTATTTGAGGGCTAGGAGTTTTTCTTCCTTTTTTATATGGCGAAGATGGTCAAAAGGTTTTAGCCCTTACAAAAAATTAAAGTTTCCTACATTTTAAAGGCACTCGATTATGCAAATGATACACATTTCAAAAAATGTGTCAATTAATTGCTTTTAAAATATTTCAATTATAAATCAATAGTGAAAATAATGTGGAATGTAGTATCAGTAATATACAAATACTATTATGAACATTATCTGTTGATTAGAGCTGATAAATGAAATAGCAAACGTTTCACACAAAAAATAACTAGCTAGAAATGATCAATTTTGATCTAAAATCTTGAAATGTTGCGAAGAATTACATAATTACAATCACTGTAAAAAACGAGATATTTTTATCAGTAATAGTTCTACTAAAAAAATATAAAAGTTAAAAATTCTCCAAAAGATGATGAAAAATTATGTCCAGTTACTTCACTTATAAATTTATATTAACAGATAACAAAATAATGATCTACATGTCATAAGAAACAAAATGACAAATCTAATAGTGGAATTCACAATTTTTTAAGATTTTTATGTGACTTCTTCAGTGTTGAGAAGTCGAGGGTCTGTTATAAAAAAATCAGATAAGTAATATTGTTATAGTTAAATGGGTTATCTCAAATTTAATGATGCCATTCATTAATTATCTATCCAATCAATAAAAAGTGTCATTGATAATTTTTTAGTTCAAGGTTTATAACCTAAGGTTTGTGATAAATAAAATTACAAGGAAAAAATTTGTTCTAATGAAGTAATCAAAGGTTTACATTTAAATTTCATTTTATGATTTTTAAATAGAAAATAAGGCCTTATTTATTTTGTATTCCTTTATTATCAATATCTCGAAAATAAGATTTGTTCTAAATTATATGCCTATATCATGAGAATGGCCAACTTGTATGCCAGCTTATTCACGTAACTTTAAAAAATAATACATTTTTAACTTCTAAAATGTAACACCTGTGACTTGGTTTAGATACAGTGATTATTATTTAGCAACTTAGTTTTGAAGAATTAAATAAAACTTTATAGTATATTTAACCCTTTTTTTACTTAAAAATTTCTTTGAACATATCAAGTAATATTATTACTTTAATAGATTTTGATGTTTTTTAAAAAATAGTTTCTACAAAACGAAAATTCATAATTAATAAAATCAACACCATATAATATTTATAATATACAGTAAACACTCTCTGATATCCGGAAACTCCGATATCCGGCCGTCGTATGCATCGTATAAAAAATAATAAAAATACAATTTTCTATACAAAAATAATATTTTCGGGCCGAATAGTAGTGAACAATGTTTTTGAGCTGGGCACTGGGAAGTAGTGCAGTTCTGATTCCAAGCACTTGAACAGCTGATAGACTACGTGGAAGAACAAGAAGAATCCTCACCGGCCGATCTCCTTCTTTTTCGTAGATGGAGAGATATTACATCTAAGAAGCGTGTTCAACGAGCCAAGCAAGCTACCATTACATCTTTTTTAAATAAAAACTGACATGAGTGCAAATTACTTTACTGTAATGAAAACTAACATTTATCGTACGTTCATCAAAATTTCACGTGTACAATCCTGTACATATTTATTGTACTGTTTTATTTTCTAATCTTCATTTTTCGTTTGATATTTTTAGTTAACACTGTACTGTAGCCCTAATTAATTGTTGTTTGTGTACTTTATGCTGAGCCTCATTCAGCTTAAAATAAATAGAATTTTAAACATAGCTATTGTAATATTTATTTAATTAACCTACCTTTTGTTGTTTTTGGTGCTTTTGTTACTGGTTACCGTACCGGCAAACTACGGCAAATTACATAATAGTACAGTTAAAACGTAACGTCTATATATTACAGTAATTTGTAAAACCATAGTTAATTTTTAGAATACTGTGGTAAAGCTACAATTTATCGAAGCGCAACGCGTTTTAGCGCTAAAAACGTAAATTTGCTACATTTTGTTCACGTTTAAAACCACTTTAACTATATAAAAATAGCCACCCCGAGATCCGGATTTTTTGATATCCGGATCGGCCGGCGCCACATTAATCCGGATTAGAGAGTTTTTACTGTAGTAGTAGTTGTCACTCCATGTTTGTAAAACAAATCAAACCCCAAAAGCTTATCATTATGTAGCAACCTAAAAGGTTTTGACAAACATTTTTAGAAAGCAGATATCTAAAAGATGATACTACTGTCTTTTTTATTTAAAAAACCAATAAATAAAAGTAACAATATTCTCCAAAATTATAATGCATAATTTACAACATAGTAAACTAACAGATATAAATTTACTATCCAGATGTAAACTAAACATAATTTAAAAACTACTGTACTTTTTATAGAAACCTTTGATACCCAGGAGTCAAAAGGCCGACATATTTCAACACAATTCTTGTTACCATCCTTGCAATAATCCTAGACACCCATTTTGTAAAAATTTTTTACCTTCTACTTATTCTGAAAGCAAAAAAACACTTATCCTATATATGTGTAATATTACTTGAAATTCACCAATTTAAATCTGCCTGCTATAATTTAAATTATATGATAGACACATTGGTATAATCAGTAACAGTTACAAACTAAAATAATTGATCAACATTTTGATATAGTACACAAAAACTATGCTGGGGTAGTTTCTGCACATGCCATAGACAACAGGTAAATTTTTTGAAAGTATTAAAAATTCCAATTCCAATGATTGGAAAGTATTGGAATGAAAGTATTCCTATTCCAATAATTAAGTAAATATAGGCTATAAAACTTGTTCATTTATCATATAAAAATTTTGTACTTTTTCATAACTAATTCTCAAATTAAAACAACCATATAAATTAAATTTAATATAGACAAATCTTCTCAAAATCAAAAGTATATATGTGGTTTAATATCATAAGCTGTTGCAAATTAGTGGTTATTTACAATAAGCTGTAATATTTTATATTGATTTGTTGTACATACATATATTATTTTATTCAGTTAAATAAATGTACTTTCTTTTTCGTTGATGATGCTTTAGATGAATTGGAATATACTGCTGCATATTTTGATGATATTTTTATCCAAGGACAAACAATCAAATAATGCAATGAAGAACTTATAAAGTGTCCAGAGAATGAGGAAATTAAATTCATTTATCCTGATAAACTGCTTTTTTTTCAAGAAATGACTCAAGGATATATATATATATATATATAGATTTAATCAAGCACATATTATTAATAGAGATTAAAAAAAAAAATCCCTGAAAAGGCTTTAGCCATAGTTCTTTTCATATTTTAATTCCTTACAACACAGAGCTTGTAATACATTAACAACTGATGCCAGTTCTGTAGGAATATCAAGTGTACTATGGAATCGAGTTTCCAAATTGCATTTGCCTCACATTCATTATATATTATACAGCTGATAAGGTTTATTAACAACTTGATAGATGAGAAACCATTGTAGTGATTTGGTTGTTTCATACATTTTATCATTATACCTTTACAAGGAAATTACACTAATCATGGACCACATTTTAACCACTTTTAACAATTCATCTAAATAAAACTCTTTCACAAATAACAGTTTCACGGTTTACATCGTTACACAACTTTTCTGAATAGATTCAACTATAATATGGAGCATAGAAGATCTGAGCAGGACAGCAATGCCGACTACTTATCTAAGGCTCTACTAATAAGACTCAATACTAAGAAGATGAGGATCAAATCTTTGAACAAATATCAACCACTATGATATCAAATGATAAATAACACATACAACAATTATTGCTCGTAAATTTGACCAACAACTATTAAAGTTTAAAAAAGATTTGTGTCTGGAAAAGAACGTTCTCCAGAGTACAATATTCATATAGTAATTGATTTCCTTGGACAAAGAGTTGTTATATTTATTATGTTAAAAGTATTAAATAAGTATTATAAATAAAAGTATTAAAAGAGCTTGATAGCATTCATATTGCTATAGTTAAGATGAAAACTTTGCCTCAGCTCTACTATTATAGGAAGAATACAGATAAAGACATAGAAAGTTTACTCAAATGCTATAAACATTGCTGTAATATGAAAAGTCTTCCAATAAAAGCATTTGCATGTTTGGGAGATAACTGAAACTAATTGGAAATGAGTTCAGATGGACTATGCAGGAATTAAGGTAATCATTTCTTAATTGTAGTAGATGCAAAATCAAAATGGTGTGAAATTAAGATAAGTTTCAACAACAAGTTCTACAATTACTTATCACTGAGAAATGTTTTCACATAATGGCCTACTAGATATACTTGTTAGTGAATTGTCAAACAATTTTATACAACAATTTTCACTTCTACTCAATTCAATGCATATTTGAACGATTTATAGCATCTGGGTGTCAAACAAACTTTCAAGCCGAATGCTACGTTCAGATATTTATGAAAAAGATGGAAACAATGGATGGTGAAGGATCATTGTATCAAAATCTACATTTCAAATATAGAATCAAACTATTAATAACAAATGATACACCAGGAGAATTATTCCTTAGCTGCAACCTTTCTCATTTGTTGAACTACAATCAATTCAGCTAGACGAAAAAAGGAGACTTTTAGCTGAAGCTCTTAAGAAAACTGCTCCAAGAGTTTGTTATGTATTATATATTATTAAGTCAATCTATAAGAAAGAATAACGTAAACATTAATTGCAAAATATCCAAATTAATATTAAAAATTTTTTAATGAGATTCAACAAAGCAATTCGACTCGACTTATTTTTCCTTTCAAACAATAGACTTTCCCACGTGACAAACAATGTGTCTACAGCTTTTCAGTATATAAATAATATCCCCACACTAAAAATTGTCAACGTAATAAGTTCATATGAATCAGTAGAGCACTGTGGTGAATATAGAATGAAAGAAAATTACCCAAGACCACAATAAAACACTAGCAACACAAAAACTATATAGTTATGTTTATTCTACCTTATGTAGATTTCAATAGCACTGCTATCATCTCCAAAGGTACAATACATACTCTGTTTACTTTATTGTTTCTGATACATTGACTTAATATATAATACATAAGAAAACTCTTAGAGCAGTTTTCTTAATAGCTTCTCAGCTTAAAGTTTCCTTTTTCATCTAGCTATTGAAAGACTCTATTGAATTGTTTATGTATTTTATAATTTATAGACTCTTGTTGACAACCTTTTAGGCGATGAATGTTCTGTTCAATACATGGGTAGTATTTGTTTCTCTAATTAAAATTTCGTGTTCCTTGTAATTTAATTATTATGTAGCCTAATTTAATATAATTTGTTACAATTTAGGCCTAAAAACTGCTATTTTAAAATTCAGATATTTATCTTGAATATTTGTGTCATGTTTAAATTTATATTCTTTCTGGATAGTTTGAATAATTTAGAATAGTTCAGATATGGATCATATAGGTCAAAGATATCAGGAAAATTAGGATTGAAAGTCGATATTTTCTGTAATTTTAGACTATGGATTGGAGTCTTGCATATTTGCCGATAGGTGCCAAGTATGTCGGTGTCAGATTCAATGGAATTCTTTTAAGAGATATTTTATTTGAAGCACATTTCGAATTGTCACAATATTTTTTATAAATAAATTTGGTTTTTTTCATAACTTAAGAGTAATTGCTTTCAAGTTAATCTCAGGCTCCCATTGTTTTTAAAACAATGAAACAAACACTCAGTCTAGGATGACTGTAACCATTTACATAATATAATGAAACATTTATATTGAATCATAATAAATTTGTAAATGTTGTAAAAAAAGACTCAGTTAATTTACAAGTTTATTGATTTTATTTTCACTAATTTATCGAATTAAATAAAATTTGTTAAAACTCATTACAATAAACATTTGAATGCTCGAAAATATGTTTAAGGAAAACAAACATACATAAATAAACAATACAATAAGTATTTTATTCACAATGTTTCATTTATTTTCAGATGAATAACTTTCAACAAAAATGTACCCACAATTAAATTACCTACAAATACTCATCTTAGACAAATTATTTGTATTATTATTGGCATTTTAAATATTGTTATTAAAACAGCTGTATAATGTAAATATACATTGATCTGCTAAGTCTAATCTTAAAATCTAATTTGTCTCTTTCTCTTGAAAAAAATTCATACAATTTTATATAATAAAGACTAGATATATAAATGAATCAGACTTATAAGTCCCTGTGAATTGCTTAGTTTTATATCTTTTATCATAACCATGTAATAATTTAAAAATGAGATGAAGTTACTATTTAATGTTATTCATTTGTTAATTTGCTCGTCTATAGGGCGCCAGGTTTGCTTTAGCATACCAATTTTGAAAAAAGAATGAATTTAAATATTTAAAAGAAAGAAAAATTATCTGGGGTCGTAAGTTCTTTTCACAGTGTACTTACAGTGATATTTGGTATTTAATGAAAACACTTGTCTCTGAAATGTTAACATAAAAATTTATTAAACTATTAAAGAAACATCCTACAAATTATTATTAACAACAAAAAAATCATATTATAAATACTAGTTATCCTTTTTAATTTCAATAACAAATTATAAATTTATATTTCCTTTATTTCTTTCTTTCAAATTAATTAATTTTATCTTTAAAAATGCTTTTACCAATAAAATTGTTGCAACAGGAATTTACTTTTTATTTAAATTTAAATCATTATAAAGATCTCAGATGGAGATTTACTTCAATTATTAAAATTTTATTATTTTATCTATCAATTTATTTCCTTTTAAAATATTTATGAAACAGATTAAAAAATTTAAACATGTATAGCAAAATATATCAAAACATAATATAAATACTTAGTCCTAATTTAACATATGGTGTTTATACCAGAACACCCATTTGCACTCAAATTGTCCAAAGATATTAATTCCAGATGTCCTGAGACTTGTAGATTACAGCAAGCGTTGTTTCCTGAAAAGTTCATGTTTCGAATATTCACCCAGCACTCTAGGAATGTTATTTTTTGTACGACAATCATAACATTCATCATTAATAAAAGAATGTTCACTTCGATACAAAGTTTTTTTGCCACGTGCTAAACGATCCGTTTAAGACACTCATTTACAGTACACAGTCTCTTATTCTTTGAAATCTTATAAATTCGAGTGTTCATTAAGTTTCTTTTTTTTTTTTTATATTCACCGTCTAATTAAATACTTTATACTAATTTTCTCATAAATATTGTTTGTCACTTAGAATACAGTAAGTCTATTACTTTCAAACACGTTTACATTGTCATTAGAAGCGTCCATTATCACTTCCTATCCATTTTCTGCTAAATTAGTCTCTACTTGAGACAAAAATTAAATCTATTACTTTTTAGATAAAACAAACTTGTAATTAAGAACTCTACATTTCACACAACCTTACTCCTCAAAGCCTTACTAGACTCTCAAAAACACAACCATTCTCCACCAAGCTCTGATCTAGACTTTTTTAGAAACAGCCTGTCACTCCTAACGCTGGACTCAGACTGCTGTAACCATGAGGCAAATTCTTACTTCCGAAAAGCGTTCCTTCCGGTCACTGTTCAACATTTTACCGCACTGCCGTAAAATACACATATTTTACATAATAAAACAAACAAACTAAATTACATTAAAATTAAACATAATAATTCATATTGTTGTCTTGAAAATCCATTTTTCTTTTATTAATGAAGTTACTACATTTAATTTATTATTTGAATCTCTTATCTGTTTGGCTTAACCGCGTCTTTTAAATGAGTCTATATTAAAATCTGACTTTTCACATTGTCACAAAAACCCCACAAGGTTTGTATTTCAATACAGGTATTGGAATACAAAGCTTTTATATATATATATTTCAAATCGAGAAAGAAAAAAAATTTTTTAATGGATGTTCAAGACATTTCATTTCAGAAGTTAAGGACCTCTTGAAAGAAAAAGAAATACCCCTTGTGTATTTATTTTGGAAAGATTCTCTTTTGACATGAAAAAAAAATAAAATCTATTTGCTAAAGTCCTATTTCACTATCTCAGTTTGTTTGAGTCATCATAACTCATAAATATTAAAATATACGAATCAATTAGTGCTAAGCCTTATCTCTATTTATCCAATAAAACCCATCATCATTTTCCTTTTCAACCTCGTTGGCTGAAACTTTCCATCAACATTTTTTGTTGACAGGATCCCGTCACTCAAAGCTTATCTCCCAGACAGCCGTCTATATACTTTTTCTACGTCTCATCCTCTTTGCCAAGACGACATTTCTACATCCTTTGAAAATCTACATCCATCTCACACTATTCATCTAAATCATTTTTTAACTTAACACAATTTAAATTTAAAACCTCTCATTTTCAATTAACATTTTTACGAAAATTATTTACTTATTACTCAACATTACTTCAATTCACTTTAAAACTTTTCAATTCAGACTTTATATTATTATTTATTTTAGTTTAAATCCAATAACTATTTATTCTTACTTAAAATCTCAATTCTCCTGTATCTTGCTGGGATAACATGTTAGCTACTGATTTTACAATTACAAAAAACTCTTTTCTTCAACTAAAATTCAAAACATAACATCATTATTATCAAAAAAAAATAAAATTACTTACAAAACTCATCTATTTATTTCAAAATTACCTCTTTACAATTGTTTCATCTTTCAGTATCCTATCTTAAAATTATTTCCATCTTATCTTTCATTTTTTTAATAATCAAAGTTGCATTAATCCCCAAAAAACCTCTTTATCATTCATTTATCCCTTTATCTCAACGTAGCTTCCTTTAAAAAATCATGATAACCGTCGTTTATTCGCAGAATTCCTCAAATCTCCCTTTATCTCATTAAAAATCGTCGCATATTTCCTTTATTTCATTAAAATCGTCGTATATTTCCTTTATTTCATCGCAGTACTCAAAAAACCTCTTAAAAACTAAAAAATTAACCATCAATGCAACTTAACTACCTTCTTTATAAAAGTTTATTAACAGAACAACTTCATTTTAAATACCACTTTACTCAACAATTCTGTAAAGTCATCATCTTCATATAAAAACTCAAAAATTCTTTCATTTAAATTACTTCATTAAAATCTCCCTTGTCATCAATCACTTAAATACAAAAAACTTATAAAAAATAAAAAATTATCATTGCTTTCCCAGCTAACACCGTATTTCATCAAAATCTTTAGATACCTTTATCAAAGAACTGCTTAACATCATTTATTATTTCAAATTCCATTATTATTTATTTAAAAAACACTACTTATTTATCCTTTCTATCAAATTCATTAAAATCTCTCTACTTATTATTAATTTATTACTCCTTCCTTTAAAAAACAAAAACTTAACCTCCCTCATTCATTATTTAACATCAAAAAACTTAAAAACTTTATTATTATCTGTCTTGGCAAAACTCACATAAATTCTCAAACTTTAAACAACTATTCTTCATATTCACAAACCACAAATCATTTAAAGCTAACTATTTTTCATCTTATCATCTAATCAATAATCCTTAATATTTAAAACATCAAAACATACAACTTATCGTTTTACAATCTAACATCTAATTACCTATTCTAATCAGTTAATTAACATTTTTACAATTTTACAAAACTTTTCGTTTTATTTCATAAAAAACTTCTCCCTTCTGTCACGTCCGATTTATTCCTAGGCTTTGTTTTTAACAAACCCCCTCCTTTCACCATGAAAGCATTGTCTTACTGTCCCTTGACGACTTCCTTCAAACATCTGTTTCTACTTGTTAGAATAGACCCAAAAAAAAAACTTTTTCTATACCTATGAAAGTTTATGACACTTACAAACATAAGTCATTGTTTATGTTTTTTGCCCAAAATTACATGTGACAGAACTCTAAACAACTACGTTGGATTTTTTGATAAGTTTTCCAATTAACTCGAAATCACTACCTTCCAGAAATGATATCTTAGGCCTTGATCATATCACTTCTCGAACATAGCTACATCCTGCCTCTAAAGACAGTTCGCCTACCAAACTTTATATTTTTATAATATACTCAAGAACTCTATGTTCTCTCTTAAACTCCTTCTACTAAACTTCTGTATTTCTGAATACAAAATAAGAACTCTTTGTTCTTTAAACTTCTCAAAATTGTCAAAGTTTTTAACTATATTTCATTTACATAAGTCGTATGACAAATTTTTTGTTTTTTGTTTTTTGTTTATTTTTTATTTTATTTTTCAAAACTCGACCGGGGTTTATTATAGTCACAGTAATTGAATTATACTCCTCTATGCTTATAATAAAGCCCTGTCGAACGTCGATTAATAAAACCCTCCAACGTTCCATTTTTATTTTGTTTTTTATTTATACCTTTTTTATTTGATTTTTTATGAATTTTTTGTTTATTTTATGCACTTGACCTCCTACTTACCCCACTACAGTCCTTCTGACCATCTACTTTATACCGTGCATACTTCAAATTGCTCTTTGGACTCTTACACAAAGCAACATGTTGTGACGTTGAAATGTGCAGTGGTTGAATGCAATATCCCTACTAAATTCAAGATAAAGCCCAAAACACATCCCTATTCCACAACACGCTCTCCATGTAGTCCCAGAATGCCTTATTCTTGCGAATAAAACATTCTATTATTACTACATAAACGCTCAGCCATCCACCCAAATGTTCATGTACTCCTTAAATGCATCTACTCGAAGAAAATTTTAAAATTCATAAAAAATTTCATTAAAATTGTTTCATCCGAAGTTGAAATAATGTTTATTTTACCAATCTTATTATTAGCATCGTCGATTTTCTGTTTATGTGATCCTTTCTAGATGTTATTATTCAAATTCAAAAAGAAAATTTTATTTTTAAAACTTATTCTAAGTTTTTTACTTAGAAATTTACTTTTAATTCTATTAAAGTTATTTAAGTAATCTACTTTTATTCTTATTTACTTTATTTAAAGCCAATTATCCTTTATTTAAGTAATTTTTATTTGAAAACGCAAGTTAATTTCCGATTATACGTCAAAAGTTTTTTATTTTCAGAACAATAATTCTGTCACACGCTGTATCTCGTCTTAATGTCATGCAAAGGAATTCTAGGCCTGGTTTAAGCATAAACAAGTCCCCTCGATATGAGACAATCCTTATCTGTCTACTGATAAGAAGTGAACCTTTTCGTTCCAATACGATCTATAGATGAATCTCAACTCTCTCTCGTCACATTTTATTGAATATTTAATATTGAATCCACCTACTTATTTTTGAATGTTATTTCTTCAACACTACACTAAATCCTTGCTTCGAACTAACTATCTTATCTATGTCACGTAAAATCAATATTTATTCCTTTCATAAACATGCAGAGTTATTTACTAACAAACTTGCAGCTCCAATGATCCTCTCATCTAGCTAATCTGTTTTCGTCACGTTTTCTAAATATTAAGATCTTAATAAACATATGAAGTTGTTTACTGCTATAATCCAGCGTCTTTACTTTACAAATACCTAAACGTTTTCTAAAACTAAACTCTTAATATTTTACGCTTGGCTAATAATTATTTTCTATATTTCTGTCTTAGCTTACAAAATTTATCAGTACACACAAATTATTAGTATTCATAACTCTTAATTATCTATTTTCAAACTTAAACTTACTTATTAACAAAATCTTAACTACTTTTTATTAATTATTTTAAAAATCAAGTCCGTGTGTTTATAAAATGTCCTTACATTTATTTATTCATTCCAAATTTCAATTGATTACAACTCAATTATAAATTATACATTTTTTTACGATGGTTCCCAGATTGGTGAAAGATTTTAAAATACATGATTTGATTTTTGTAAATATCTCTAGCGTTAAATACCTCTTCTAGCTTAGATAGTTTTTCTAGGCTAGCCTTTACAACAGACCCATTCCTAACAAAAGATCCCACTTTGTTATTGTCTCGGAGTATTGACAAAATACCTTTCTCTTTCTCATTCTCAGGCATACCATCACCCCTCCTTCCCTCAAACATCTTAGAATCTAATGACCTAATTTCAACATCTGTTCGTTCAGGAATTCTAACCCCACCATTCTTATACACTAGTACAAAACCTTCTTTTACTATTTCTACATTTTTACTTTCAAGATTATATTTAAAGTTACTTTTTTCACAAAAACTTTTAATTTCTTGTTCTTGTATTCTAAAAATATTTCTAAATTCTAACATCGCATATTTTTCAAAATCTACAATCCTATGGTAAACTCGTTTTTTAAGATAAACAGCTGATTCCTTTATTATTAGATTATTTACCTTTACTTTGTTTTTTGAATTAATTATACCTATTCCAACCCCACCAAACTTATTCACTTCAACATTACTTGTTATCTCTAGATTTACCTTGTTACCTAACCCATTATTCATTATTTTAGAAATTTCTTGAACACAATCATTCACACAATCGTCTTCTATTATTATCAAATCATTTGACATGTTATTTATCTCATTAAAACTGTTAATTTCAATTTCAGCTATTGCTTGATTTAAATTGTTATCTAAATTATTAATATTTTCTACCAAAACACCTTCTACACTATTAATCTGTTCAAATTCTACTTTTTTCTCACAATAGCTTAATTCAAATTCTACTTTATTATTAGTTTCCATTACATTAATTTCCATTTTAAGATTCTGTTCAAATTTTACATAATTTGGTTTTAATTCAACCCTCATTTCTTCAAATTTTTTACACATTGCTTCTTTTAAATCTAAATTAGCTTGTCTTAGTTCTAATTTACTCAGTTTCAAGTCATTATCTATTTTATCAAGTTTAACATTATTCTGTTCAAGTTTAATATTAAAATTCTCTAGTTTTTTATTAATTTCTAGCTTATTCTGATCAAATTTATTATTGAAGTCATCAAATTTATTATTTAAATCTTGCTTCAAATCTACATTATTTTGTTCAATTTTATTATTTGTTTGTTTAATATCATTACTTATACATTCAAATTTCTTATCATTATCTCGTTTGAATTCTAAGCTATTTTTATCAAATTTTTTATCCATATCTAAACTAGTTTGTCGAAATCCTTTTACTAACATCTCATATATTTTTTCCATGCTCATACCTTGATCATTATTTTCTACACTCTCATCAATCCTAACTTCTTTGGTTACACTAACCTGCTCAATTACCCTAACCTCTTCAGCTCTTAATTCCTTATCTGAATTTTCTTCTACAATTTCTACCCCTGGTGTTTCTACTAATTTTTTATTCATATCTTCACACTTTTCTTTACTATTTAGCATCCTATCACTATCAAACCCATTAAAATCCGAACCTGAACTACTATTCGCGTTCACACTTGAACGTCTACTATTACTATTACTACTTATTTCTTGCTCTAAAAAATTTTGTGCAAATTGTTCATTTGTTTGCTCATTACTTTGCGATTCCTTCTCTAAATTATCAAAAATATCCCCTGTAAATTCCAATGGCTCTATATTATTTAAAGAATTTTGATTTCCTAACCCTACCTGTTCATCACTATTATTTACATTTACAATTTCTGACTCCATTTTTATCTTACTATATTTAACACAAAAAATTTTTAAAAAAGAATCTTTCTTATTATTATAAAGAGAGTCCTTACCTTGATTTCAAGAATTCTCATTACCAAAATCACTGTTTATTTCGACTAAAAAGGCCCACAGTTGCGGCGACATTTGTAATATTTCTTATAGGAGGGGTGATGAAGTTACTTTAATTATTTATAATTATCTTATTAAATTGCTCGACTAGGGCGCCAGGTATCCTTAACATACCAATTTTGAAAAAAGAATGAATTTAAATATTTAAAAGAAAGAAAAATTATCTGGGGTCGTAAGTTCTTTTCACAGTGTACTTACAGTGATATTTGGTATTTAATGAAAACACTTGTCTCTGAAATGTTAACATAAAAATTTATTAAACTATTAAAGAAACATCCTACAAATTATTATTAACAACAAAAAAATCATATTATAAATACTAGTTATCCTTTTTAATTTCAATAACAAATTATAAATTTATATTTCCTTTATTTCTTTCTTTCAAATTAATTAATTTTATCTTTAAAAATGCTTTTACCAATAAAATTGTTGCAACAGGAATTTACTTTTTATTTAAATTTAAATCATTATAAAGATCTCAGATGGAGATTTACTTCAATTATTAAAATTTTATTATTTTATCTATCAATTTATTTCCTTTTAAAATATTTATGAAACAGATTAAAAAATTTAAACATGTATAGCAAAATATATCAAAACATAATATAAATACTTAGTCCTAATTTAACATATGGTGTTTATACCAGAACACCCATTTGCACTCAAATTGTCCAAAGATATTAATTCCAGATGTCCTGAGACTTGTAGATTACAGCAAGCGTTGTTTCCTGAAAAGTTCATGTTTCGAATATTCACCCAGCACTCTAGGAATGTTATTTTTTGTACGACAATCATAACATTCATCATTAATAAAAGAATGTTCACTTCGATACAAAGTTTTTTTGCCACGTGCTAAACGATCCGTTTAAGACACTCATTTACAGTACACAGTCTCTTATTCTTTGAAATCTTATAAATTCGAGTGTTCATTAAGTTTCTTTTTTTTTTTTATATTCACCGTCTAATTAAATACTTTATACTAATTTTCTCATAAATATTGTTTGTCACTTAGAATACAGTAAGTCTATTACTTTCAAACACGTTTACATTGTCATTAGAAGCGTCCATTATCACTTCCTATCCATTTTCTGCTAAATTAGTCTCTACTTGAGACAAAAATTAAATCTATTACTTTTTAGATAAAACAAACTTGTAATTAAGAACTCTACATTTCACACAACCTTACTCCTCAAAGCCTTACTAGACTCTCAAAAACACAACCATTCTCCACCAAGCTCTGATCTAGACTTTTTTAGAAACAGCCTGTCACTCCTAACGCTGGACTCAGACTGCTGTAACCATGAGGCAAATTCTTACTTCCGAAAAGCGTTCCTTCCGGTCACTGTTCAACATTTTACCGCACTGCCGTAAAATACACATATTTTACATAATAAAACAAACAAACTAAATTACATTAAAATTAAACATAATAATTCATATTGTTGTCTTGAAAATCCATTTTTCTTTTATTAATGAAGTTACTACATTTAATTTATTATTTGAATCTCTTATCTGTTTGGCTTAACCGCGTCTTTTAAATGAGTCTATATTAAAATCTGACTTTTCACATTGTCACAACCAACAAACTCTGGAAGCTTTAAATGCTCCATTTGCTCCTATTAAATATTTTTATTATTAATGATATATATAAACACAAAGAAATTAACAAAAAACAAAAACTAATTCAATTCATAAGGGTATCACACGTAATTACATGACTAGCCTCTAACATTTGCTAACATACTAATTAATATTATTACGGTATAAATAATTTTATAACGGCGGAAGACTTGGCAACATATCATTATAAATTCCGTCATTATAATGTATTTGGGATTTATGAATGTGTAAATATTATAAACAATATAGTATCCCAAAGTTACAGGATACGGTACTATGAATGTAAAATTAAATGTACTGTATTTTGTGGAAATAAAGAGATTCTCTTGATTGGTAGTATAGGAATAATAAGTGTTTTCATTCTTTACATTTTACTTTCTTGTTTTAATGTGAAAATAAATTTTTTTCGTATCAGTTAATAAGTTATGTATTGAGTATAGTAAATACGGTTTATTGTACTCTTGATTTGGGCAGTTGATGATAAAATCTGTCACAAGTTTATTATAATAACCGTATTCATAATTGTTGCAATATAACTTCTCAATGTGTTGTAAACCTCACAATAATGAAATTTTGAAGTAAGCTGATATGGTGTATAATGATCCATAGTTTTATGCTCATAATTAACACATGATTTATGAATTAAATTTAGCCTAAAAATATTTGTTCAAAAAAAAAATCACTTTTTTACATTATTACATTTTAAGTATCTCTTGAAAGAGATACCGGTAAATTAAAAAGATAAATATTCTGTTTGCAACCTGATTCTTGATCTACGTTTTACTTACAAAACTCACTTCTGTTGAAAGTATCTTATATTTATGAAATATGTATCACAAAAACCACCAGTGAAGATACCAATAATAACATTTTTTTGTTAAAAAATAAGTTTAGCTTTTATATACTATACACAAGTAAAAAAAAAAAATATTGTTAGGAGGGAGGAACTATTTGAATTAGTTTAATTTACTATTTATCTTAATTATTGTAATATTAATATGGTAACTAAAAGCCTATGTGAATTAATTATTCTATAAAAACAATACTTTAATTGCAGAGCTATAAAAAAAAAGAAAAGTGCATTAAAGTATAATCTATAAATTAAGATTGAAATATAAAATTTAACAAAACTCAAAGGATAAAAGTAAAGCACATTTTACCTAGTAAATAGTAACAGTAAATTTAATCTTCTAACAATACTATTATTGACACAATTTTTCAAAGTTTAAGATGTGTATATATTTATATAGTGTCAATGGCAAGTTATAATTAAATTGTGAACTAAAAAAGAAATTGAAACCAAATATACATAATACAACTTATAAAATAGATACAACAAGGATGTACAAAAACAAATAAGCAAGTTCTCTTTGGTAACATGCATAAATTTTGAGTATCTAAACAGCAATTGTGGGTGCTAACCATAACCTCAATTTTAACTCATTTGTCAGATGTTTTTATAATATCACTTCTAATTAAATTGGCCGTAATTAGAGTGCTACATGTTTCTTATATGAAATATGTATAAAGAGGTTATTGCTCTCTCTCTCTCTCTCTCTCTCTCTCTCTCTCTCTCTCTCTCTCTCTCTCTACACATATATATATATATATATATTATATATAGGGTGAGGCAGACCACCCGTGCAGTATTTATAGCTGTCTTACTAACTTACTTTAACACTTTTTCTTTCTCATTTCCCCCTAATTTGGCCTCACAGAATCCTATAAAATTATTTTTCAATTTTGAAAAATGCCCAATTTGGGGGGTAGGGTTGCTTTTTGAGGAATTTTCAAATGTAAACATGGGTTGTGTGATATATCAATTTAAAGGTCTAATTACCCTGATTAACCGTATGTACAGGGTGTACCAAAACGTTTTGAAATAGGACTTTAAAATAAAGTACTGTGTTACCCTACCTACAATACGGAACAGCACCAGATTTTTTCCAAGCTTATTATTGAGCTATTGATTAAGGAAATGTGTGTTAGGGGTATTTTCCACTGGATTTAGTAAATTTTAAAAATGCTCAAACTTTAAGAATACAAAAAAGCCTAAAACTCAAAATTCTTAAATAGCAACTTATAAAAAATATTATATCAAATAAAAGGTCTTTTTAAAACGAACACTTTTTGTATTTGATCTTTTTTCTATCTCTTACTGTTTTAAAATGACAGCCGAAAAACTTAATTATGCCAGTTTACGAAATTTAACAAATTAGCCATAATCTTACCTTTCACTAGAAAGGCTAGTTCAGAGGACCATAACCTTTATGACTAGTTTAGAGGACATTCAGAGCTATGAAGCTAATTAAACATTGTAGGAAAATGTTTGATTTAATATCATTTAAAAATAATAATTTGTTACATTTTGTGAACTGACATATGTAATTAAGTTTTCGACATATACTAATTTCAAACATACTGATACTTCAGTTACATTCATAGTTAGCTTCTTGTATCATATACTTTACACTAATACAGCTAGTAATGAAAAACATTCACAAATTAGTGGTACAAAAGTACATTTATTTATGAAGAATGATTTAACAAAAAATTCAATAAAACTTGAACTTTTGTTTTCATGTTTTACAAATGTTATAATGTGGGTTTAATATGATATAAAAACAAATGTGATCTTAGCGGCTGTAAGGTAAACTTAAAAAGTCATGCTAAATCAAATTCACTTTATATCCGACAGGAGCACAATTTTTTTATAACAATGTTTTTAGAGCAAGACATTATATTTCAAGATTGTGTATCTTCAAATTTTTATGGTGAGATTATTTCTTACCTCAATCATACCATGATTGCTTAAATTTACAAGTCTATATGCTTCCTGAAAGTCTAAATAAACTGTGGTTTTAAATAACAGAAGCATTTGCAACCATAGACAGTGATATGATTATTTGTAAGTTTTAGAATGAACTCCTTACAGAATAGAGGACTCTATTTCCAATTCCAGACGGCCTTGGTTTACATTATGGTTTCTATTCATATCATAAATAAATGTTATTTTTGTATAACTAATTTGTTAATGTTGTGTATATTAAAAAAAGTTAACTAAAATAAAACAAAATGTCAAATTAATTTCCTATCGTATAATGTTATTATGTGCTTAAAATTTGCAAAATTTTGGCTATATTTAGCTGAAGCAAAGTTGAGTTTATTAATTAAAAGGACGCAATAAGGTTGGGTGTCATATATGACAGTCAAACAAAAAAATCATGGCAATGGAAGTGGAGTTAAAAGGAAAGATTCGTAAATAACTGAAAATAAGTGATTCACAGGAAAATATAATAGTACATAACTGGCACCTGATTATATGTATGTATGAAAAGACATTCCCTTGAAGGAAAGTCCTTGTCATTATCAAATGGGACGACCTTCAGATTTTTAACATATGGTTAGAATGGTTAAAACTGGTTGGAATGGGCTTTCGGATCTTGACATATTCAGACAAAAGTATTCATAAGTTAGGGTTCAATAAGCCTCTACTAATATTGCATAAAACATTGTATTCAAACAAAATACGGTGAACTGTTGTGGAATGATAATTTCCATAGTTTCTTTTTAAATCTCAATTAAAGAAACTAATTTCTCTGAATATTTAAGATATTAATAATTATATAAAAGTTTCAAATAGTTTGTCTGTGTACATTTTTTCAATTACAGATTCAAAGATAATAAAACACAATATTTTTTTATTTTGTAATATCCACTTTTTATTAGTCTAGCCGACCAATGGTCAGCTATTTAATAGCTATTTAATATTACATTTAATAGCTATTTAATGGTCAGCTATTTAATATTACAATTGACGAGCCTGTAATACAGCCTCGTCAATGCCTTAGCAGGCGAAACCATTGGTCGGCTAGACTAATAAAAAGTGGATATTACAAAATAAAAAAAATTGTGTTTTATTATCTTTAAACATGGAATTCCACTAAGAACCATCGGTCTCAACAGTAATGAAAATTACAGATTCTTTGGTAGTGTCATGGACAGATGTGTTGGAGAGGTAGCTTATGTAAGAAAATGTATTGGAAAAGCTCAATATACTTTTTATCACTTAAGAAACATCTGGTAGTCAAACAGCTTTTCGTTGAGACATAACTTATACCTTTACTATAAAATGTAAAAATGTCTGTTTTGTTGTATAGTTCAAATATGTGAGAAGTAAAGATGATTATTGCAAGTAAGCTGATCAAGAGCCAGTAGTTAATATAATTAATTGAAGGAAAGAAAGATGGTTGAACATATATGGAGAAAGGGGTCGAATAACATAACGCAATTTTATATTGAAATTTCCAGAGAAAGTGAAAACAATGTCGTCAAAGAAACACTTGGAAGTAGTTAAATGGTAAAAAGCTTCAGGTAGCAAGAAAGACTTAGATAGAGGTGAAGGTTGTAACATTCACAATTTTGAGATCTTTATATCAAGATAAATTTTAATTGGAAAAAGGGAATAGTTGCAAGTAACGTGATTAATCAATAAATGTAATGAAATTGTAAGATTTTATTGCATGGATTACTTGCGTCCAAAGACAAAAATCTATATTTCAGAAGTTGTATATAGACAGACAGACGAGATTTGAGAGTTGTTAAACTCACAGGATTATGTATGTGTGATTTAAAAAACAATTGTAAAGCTTATAAGAAATGTTAGTTTAAGATTTCATAATTGTAATAAAATTAAGTAATTTGGTATGTCTCATGAAATTAAGAAAAAATTATATTTTGTAAAATAATAAGAAATAGTATTGTCAGAAATTAGAGTGTGTGGTATTAACCAATAAGAAAACTGATAGAAGAAAAGTGTGTAGTGGAGACATGCATAACCCTAGATGTAAAAAAATAAGGACTACTAGCGAATAGTTCGCTACTGAGAAGAGTAGTTCTGAATTTAAAACGCTTGAACTCCATCATAAGCTGATCTCCTGATCATCCAGAGCTACGATCCATGCCCATTGTGTAACTCAGTACTGAAAATAGTTTTTTAACTTAAAATCAATGATAATTATGCCTGGGTATGAGCGTAAAATTGAGTTTTATATTTTTAACATGAACAATTAAGTAAATTGAACTTTTTACTTTAAGAAGCTAAGACTAAGAGGTTTATTAATAAAATAAAGAAAACTCATGTAAAATGTAATAAAAATTATTGATTACAAGGTGTATGCAGCAAATAAAAATAGATGTAATAGAGGGCATTTGCTCAGGCATTATACTCCACCAGAAATGAAAAAGAATCAGGTAATTAATATTAGTACAAAAATTAAAAAAATGTATAAATCAACACAAATCAGCTATAAAACAAATTTTTGATTTTCTCCCATTAGTAACAAATTCTAAGTCAATGTAAAATTTAAAATGTTTGCCCCAAATTATAATTAAACTGAGACAAATAGTGACAGAGTTAAAGATCTGTAGAAATGGGCAAATAAAATTAGCAAATAAATTGGCTATCATACTTGTATAAGCTATTATAAAGAAATTATGTATGTTTGTACCAAACTTGAGGAAAATTGGATAACAAATTGGTATCTGACAGCAATAAATAAATAAATATATATGAATATATGTATATGCCAGTTTCAAATGACCATTCAAGAATATAATTAGTGATTATTCCATATTTTGAGTTTTTGTTTTCATCATGCAGGCAATTGTGGTAAATAATTTTTCATAATATGAAAATTAGCTGAAGAAAATAGTTTATTGTTTGTCAGAAAAACGTGGCGGTCTCTTGAAATAGAGAAATGAATCTCTTTGACTATGAACTGCCAACTTATTAGTGCTATAAAAAATTGATAATAATCATGTAATGATAGCTAAAAAATAGGAAAAAAATATCACAGATTTCCATCTACACACTTATCAATTTCATATACAAACACAGACACAGTTATTATTTTCAAGTTTTTTCTTTTTGATAATATTTGTGTGTTAGCTATTGTTCTTGAGATAATGCTCAATTTGATCAAGTATTTTTTTTCTAAATATGCCATAAGCTAGCTAAAAAATCTACAACAGATTAAAAATAAAACAAATGAACACAAAACATGTTTAATATATTATTTTTTACATTGTCTCAATTTGGATGAATTATAATTAAGTATTTAAAATTTATAATATTAATCACTATTTCTTTCCACCATTAATATTTGATTGAAATAGCATGAGCCTCTACTTCATTTGTTGATTACAATTACAGTTCTTAATTACAAATAGTAGTTGTTTCTTTAGAGAAGTATATTGATGTTCAAATCCTTGGTGGTGGGAGGGGATAGATTCTAGAAGAGTTTTCAACCGGTCGTAGGATAGGTTGGACAGATTAACCACAGACAATATCATCAAATATATTTAACAAAGATCTGGATCATTTAAAAGTTTCTAATGGTTGTGCACTGAGCCTAACAAAGCAGATTGTGTTCGGTGAATCAGCTGTAGCAATGTCTACAAAAAACGGATTTTGGACAACCCAATAGAGTATTTATATTAAAAATTTTTTTAAGTATGGAAAAAAATTCAACCATTTAATGTCCATGCATTTGGGCTGTAAATAACTGCCCAGACGCCAGGGATCATTTAAAAAACCATTTTTTTTTATTCAGTGAACCTCAAAACTGATATATTAAGAAAAACTCGACAGATTTTGTCACCCATCACATACTTATAACATGTAATTAAAAAAGAATGTAATTACTTATGTGAGTAATTAAAAAAGAAGAAAGGACAATGGCAGATAATTTTGAAATGAACTCTGCATACCAATACGCATTCCAGCTTAACCATATCCTTAACCCTGATTCCTTAACAACGATAGGCTACATAACTTAAATAAGGCTTTACTTTTTATGGGGATCAGGGCCAACAAATATGTTAGCCAAATTTTAAATTATACAAAAAATTTTAAAAATCTCCTAAATTTGTTAGCCACATACCAAATTATACTCACATACCAAATTTGATTAAAATTGGTCCATGCATTTGGGGTGTAGATAACTTTTTTGACTCAAGATATTTTGAGATGTCAGAGAGGAAGGACTGTAATACTGTGTTCCTCGAATATATGTGATTTATAGTAGTTTTAAACTGATTTTAACTAGTGAAAATTAGTGTGATTATTTATTACAAGTTTGTGTATAGTAAAATGTAAGTACTTTGACAATTGTTTCTATGGAACAAGATTTACAACCTTGTAATTAAGTTTTGGTGTAAAGCCTTGTTGTGGAATGACAGTATATTACATGAAGCAAACAGTGTAATAAAGGATTACTTGTTGTACCTTGCTTATTGGCCCATGTGGTGTTGATACAGTCTATCTACTATTGACTATTGAAATAAGTTTATACCCCTTAATTATGTTTATTTGTACTGTCAATCATTATAAACTGAGTTTTCTTCTTTGCACTTTGTACTCTATATTAATACTTTTAATTATTACAATATAAAAATGGATGACAATACATTTTATATTTTATCGATGACAATTCCCTTATCATTGCATAAGTTTCTTATGCGGTATATGCAAGAAACTTGTATGTGACAAATATGGTGAATAAACGTTCAATATATTTTATCACATGTTTGTTTACTGGATGGATGTCTACTTTCCAGTGAGAGTCTTGATTGATGTGATTCCACGTAAGCTGCACATAGATGGTATTCAGCGGATCTCAGTACCTTGAAGAACTGAGTCTTTGTTTTCTATAACTGTATGAAAACATCAAATAGTGAGATAAGAAAGGCTAATTTATCTTAAAGCCAAGAAACACTAAGTATGTTCCAAGAAACCAAGAAAAAATGGAATGAAGACTTTATTGCTACTTTAGTAAACAAGAATACAGCAGCATGGCAAGTTATTAGAAATGAAGTATGATCTACCGAGTGACAGCTAAATCTCCAAGTGCTGTAAAATTTGATGTTTTTCCCCCTCCAAAATAATACTCGAAGTGCATACAAAGATACCAAAAACTAACATATCAGATATTCAATTGTTGGATAAATGTAAAAAGCCTGTTGTTGGTTTTACGTCGAATGTGATCAATATTGCAGTGAATAAAGTTTAGATTATCTAAATCCAAACATATATATATATATATATATATATATATATATATATATATTTAAATCCAAACATATAAAATTTGAAATATATTGCTCAGCATTTGACTGTATGTCTTAACACCTGTGTTTATAAGGGCAAATTTCCTCATGAACTCAAGCTATCTAAACTGGTGCCTATTTCTAAGAAGGGTGATAAAAGCACGATGGAAAGCTATCGACTGATATCCGTTGTGCCTGTATTTTCCAAAATTTTTGAAACCCTATTTAACTTCAATTAAGTGATTTAAAAAAATCAAATTATTTCTTTTCTTCAAGTCAGTTTAGATTTAGACCTGAAATGTCTCTGAGAAGCTCAATCGACAAGCTGATTTCACACGTCTTAAAAAGGTTTTGAAACTGGAATAGCTACAACTGCTGTAATGTGTGACAGGAAAGCCTTTGATGGTGTGGATATTTTGTTGAACAAACTAGAATATTACAGGGTCACAAGTATTTAAAATAAATTCTTAAATTCCAACCTTACCAGTCGATGACAAAAGGTTTTTGTTGATGATGTATATTCTTCAGGGACAAAATTGAATATGTAGTACCTCAGGGTTCGGTCCTTGGTCCTTTCCTGTTTCTGGTTATGATTGAGGAGGAAAATGTCTGCTTCCGGGTGGCTATGTTTCCGGATGACACGACTATTTTCAATCAGACCATTGTCTTGCATGCATACAATAATAGAGACAGCTTGGAAGAAGCTGATATCTGGTATAGTGCTAACAAATTTTTATTAAATGTTAACCAAATACATAAAATTTTGTTTACCTTAAACAGGGTTATGTATGGGGATAATGAAAAAACCTATTAAACTGCTTGGCATGATTGACTGGGGTTCAACATAATGTTCCTGTTTGTAAAAGATTATCTAAAGTCCTGAACCTAATTAGACATTTAAGAAATTGTTTACCCAAAAGCTATCTGAGAATTATCTATTTTGCATATTTTCATAGTATAGTATTGTATCGTCTCTTATTTTGGGGTAATTCAGTCAAAATTTATAGAGTATTGCTCTAGCAGAATAAAACTATCAGACGAGCATTGTAGGACATTATTTATGCAAGAAAAAATACCAACAGTCATTAATCAATATATTTTTGATTGACTAATGCACACAAAAGGTAAACTATGTAGTTTAAGGACTAACCACGATATCCATACCTACAATACCCGAAAAGGCATGCACATACATAAGCCTTTTGAAAGAATAAGTATAACCCAGACATCTTACCATTATGTAGGAGCTTATCCTGTGGGCTTTAAGAAATTTAAAAAAATATGTATGTCTGGGTTTCGAATAATCCTTTTTATTTGTTAAGTGAGTTTTTTCTAACTGATGTGCATGACATTGTTTTTTAGTATAATATTGCATTGATATTTGTATTATATATAATGATATTTGTACTGTTTTATGTATATACCTGACAAGATCTATACATTGTAATAAGTGTCTCTAGATTAATAAAGAAATCAAGTCAAATCTCAAAATGGTTATATCCATAAAAAAACTCAACAGATTTATTTACTGATCACATAATTTTCTCCATACTATGTATATGTGAGAAATAAAAAAGAAGTGAAAAAATTAAGTTAAGGAAAAATTAAAGAATATATATTCTGGTCATAGAAATCGAGTAAAAGCTTTAAAGATTAAAAACAAAATTCTTGGGATATGAATGGTATTGTCAGATATGACAATGGACCCAAGATGTAGGGTGACAGACGCGAATGTTTATGTTAAATACTATAGCATTTTACATTCCCTGAGTATGAAAATATAGTATTAAATATATATAGTTTAAATATAGTATTTATTAACAGATGCTGCAAGTACTTCAATGTTAATCTAAATTTATATTAAAAACACTAACAATGTCTTGTTTGTTAGTATCCAGGAGACAATCTCTGGTATTTTTCTGTATTAATACTGGACATCTTGACCTTGCTGAAAACTTCTACTGACTTAAAGTCTACCATTCAAAGGGATGCATTTTGTGTCATGAGTCCAAGCCAAAGATGACCAGAGAACTCCTTGCATGCTAGATGCTGGACAGTAATTTAAGAAGCTCCAGGACATACTCTACTGGGATGCCAAAGTCTGATAAACTGAGATCCAGGCTAGCCATAGGTAACAACAACTCTAACAATATAACAATACCATCTATATCTTGACAATCAAACCATGAGGTTAAATTGTGTATAGCAAGAATATTTCAATGTTGGAGAGAACTGGTGATTAATATTATCAGATTATTATATTCATAACTTCAAGGTCAAACAAAATTTGCTGATTTTACTTGTCCTTTTGAGAAATAGTTAATGTTAAAATTTTAAAAACTTTTTATAATTTTAACATATTTTGATTGATATTTGCCATTTGTTCAATATCACACAGTGTATACGCTACACATTCATATGCCTCAGAACACAGATAAATACATTGGATACAAGATATAATAATTACATACAATAATTGTACAGACTTAATTCATCTTTGTGTATAACGTTGCGTAATAATATTATATTTGACAAAACAACAAACCGAATATTATTTACAGTTTATAAAACCTTATATGTATAACAAATATAAGTTGTGCAAAATATTTTCATCATTATTTCTTATATGTTATCTTATAAATACTGTTATAAGATACACAATGAAAACTCACTCACTAAAAAATATAAATATAGTAGCATAGGTTCGACTAGAAGGCAGACTACTGATTGCACAAATGCTATACAATACTGTATTGAGTATTTCTTCTGTAAAGTCAACACTGATAATACTGCTGTTTATTGAACCATTTCATCTACCATTTCTCGATCTCTCTCGACTTCGCTAGGGTGCATCCGTTTACGATGTGAAAAACAGTTACCAGAACTAGCAAATGCTTTCGGACAGTATGGACATTGGTAAGGCCTTGCTCCTGTGTGCTGGTTAATGTGAAACTAAAAAGAAGATCATATTTTAAAGCAATGTCATTAAATAAAACTTTTTATGTTAATAAATAAATTGGTTAGTAATATGTTCTTAAAACCATGATTGTTGTGCAATTTTAAACAATCTCAGTGTTTGATGGAGTAGTTTTAGAACTTTTAATATAGCCGTACAGTTTTTGATTAGCATTAAAGTATAAAATTAATTTGGCGTACCAAGTTAACTCGAAAAACAAGGTGTGTTGATTTGGCATTAAGAAGGGCGTTGATTTGGTTTCTTTTCAATCTTTAACATCGTATTATGCTGTCATATAACTTCAAATTCTTAAAGTGAATGTACAGCCTCACAAATTTTATAGGAGAAGGGGGGAATCAATCTGCCCGTTTAATGATCTCTTCTCTACGTTTGATTGGTATTGATGTAATATATACTAATGTGTAAACTTCTTTAGTTCATTCGTTGCTTACAGAATCTATAATTTATTTTAAGACTCTTTTTTGATTTTAAGTCATATTTAATCAACTGTACAAACAATTTTAGACCTATCACACAACTTTCTCTATATTATGTATATAAGAGAAGTAAAAAACAGTTTGTTATAGGGATTTGCCTAACATCAAAACTCAGCTTAACAAAATATAGAAAGTTTTGGTCCCCATTTTGTAAGAGTTTTTGTGAATCAATTTGATTAGTTCACAAACTCATTTAATAGTACGGATAAGACAATTTGAGGAGCCAGATTTGTTAAATATTTCTTAAAAAAAAAATGATTTAATAAAAATGTTTATACATAAACTGAATTTGAACAATGACTGTATGATAATCCTAAAAAAAAAAAAATAGTTAGAACAGAGAGGTAACAAAGTTCCTCATATATCCAACTCAGTTTTCTTTTACAGAGATAAACTACTAGAATTCTGAATGAAAATTCATGGTTAATGTCTCTAACAAAGGCTTTGTAGTAAGGAGTATTGATAGTGACAATGGTCCTAAATTTCTTGTGTTTGAGTGATTTTACAGTCATTTTAGTGTTTCTGTTCTATGTGATATGTGTAGACAAGCACTGTGAATAATTTAACATACGGTAAATTAATCTAACAATTAATAGATATGTGTAGTGGAAAGTAGGAAAACTGTAGGCAGTGTAGAGGACTGTTGAAACGGTATCAAGTCTAAGAGAGAAGAGTTGTTTGTTTTAGATCATATCTGTTGGTTCACGGCTGTTTAATTGTTTAGCTAAAGTTAATGCCTTCAATTTAGTTTTCTGTTTTGTGTCAAACGTTAGAAAATAACTTGTTTCTTTTAAATCTAATAAATTATTGTTTATATAAGATAAACTGTTGTATATTTTTACCTCTGGTCTTTTAATAATTTTATTATTTGAGAGCTAGACAATAATGGATATTTGTAAAGGACGTTTTGGAAAAGTTCTCAACATCCATTGTGCAATTGGATGTGAAGGACCATCTCAACCTTGGTATTGCATTCATTGTGCAAATTTGAATATGAACTAATATAAAGATTTCCAAAGTGATCTATAAAAACAACTGATTTAAAGGAATGTAAAAAAATACTACCTTACCATACTTTCCACAGCAGTTTAAATGAGTCTAATTTCAGGGGTTTTAGTGATTTAGGGATAAAAGGGTCACTAGTGGCTCAACACAATTTATTGTAACAAGAAATTGAAACATTAAATGATACGCTTCTGTCCCTGGGAAATGAGTTGCATTCTGTTAGAAAACAGAACATGTATCTAAAATTAAAAATTTTGGAAAAGAAAGAGGAAAATATAAAACTCTCTTAAACTTATGTCCATGGAGATAATTCGGAATCTGATTGAATTTGAGACAAACGGAAAAAGCACATTCAACTGGATTTTTCGGCATTCCTGTGTTCCTAAATTAAATATTTGGAAAAGTTTTTCAATACTATCTGACCTCAAAACTTTTCTACCACTATCTCAAATGGAAACGAGTTTACCTTGTCCAAGCGGAATCTTTTTATAAAGTGGTTTATCAGCACAAATATTCCACAAACTGGTTAATTACAAAAACAAAAAAAAAAACAAATCACAGTTGGGACAAGGAAAATTTAGGAGAAAAATACAAAAGAAAGGTAGGTGCTATTAGTCATTCCCACTATATTGCATATTTATTGCAGTTAAAACATAACAATGATTTCTTTGTGTCTGGCATTGTGAAACCTGGACTAAGAATGAGTGATGTTACTAAGGATTGTGAAAACAAAACTATACTGAAGAATGATGTGGCATTGCTTACTAATACAAATGACTTCTCTCCAACCCGAGTGATGCCTGATGATGTCCTGTGTGGGATGCTGGTCCCATATCGGACGCCTCCCCAGGTGGCGGATAGGGGAACGCCTCTCAGATATGAGTGGTACCGGGGAAATCAAATACCCGGGGCGGACCAAAAACCAGATAGGGGAAGGTACCCCGAAAATAAACCAAGCATGGAAGGATTAGAAAAGAAGAAGGAGATTACGGTGCAGGGAGTCGGATCCCCAGTACCGGCGTCTGTCAGGAGTGAGAAAGCGGGCTCCGGGACGTCGTCAGCCAGCGACTGCAATACCAAAAAGGAAGAAAATCCATTTCAGAGGAGCAACACTACCCAAAGATCTCCGAAGAATATGGACAAGCTAGGATCAAGCATTGCTGTCAAAAGCAGCAAAGAAATCAGGCACTCACTTTCTGAAGAAAGTAATGACTTATCTAGTCTGGTTGAGGAAAATAGGGAACTTCGTAAGAAACTGAGTGAAATTGAGTTACTCTGTAGTGCACTCAGAAGTGAAATCACTGAACTAAGATCAAGTTCAGTTAATCCAAAACCAACGACAAGTCGAGACTCTGACCAGTCAGAGTTCCACACTGATGAAGAAGAATTGGCTAGGGAAACTGATTGGGTGCTCAAGAAGAATAAAAGATCTGCAAAGAAAAGGAAGGCAGAGTTTTCCCCTGAAATTGGGCAAATAAAGTCTAAGAGTACTTCAATTAATGTGAATAGTCTTAAAAATAGAACTACTCAAAAGGAACATCAACCTCCGCCAATAAATATCTGTGAGGTATCTGATTATTCTAAATTGCTTTGTATTCTGAAGGCAACAACAGAAAAAGAGTTGAAGGTCACTACATTAAATAATGACAAGTGGAAAATCAATGCTCCTGATTCAGACTCTTACAGAGCACTGACGAAAAGGCTAACAGAAGAAAGAGTGGAATGGTACACTTATGAAGATAAAAACAATCGCCCATTGAGAGTGGTAGCAAGAGGTATCCACGCTTCATGCGCTAAAGAAGATATAATGGAAGAACTGGATAAGGGTGGATTTAAAATTATTGATGCAGTCAATATTTTGAAGAAGGAAATTCAGGAGAATGAAAGAGGGGAACGGGTTGTGACGAAGCGTGGCCTTCCACTCTTTATGTTGACTTTTGATAATCGAGAGAGTGTGGAAAAGGTTTACAACATCAAAACTATACTGAACTTGGTCGTTAAAATTGAACCGTTAAGGAAAACTAGTACATTGATACCTCAGTGTAAAAGGTGCCAAGGGTACAATCACACGCAAGCTTACTGTCAGAGGGATCCACGCTGCGTGAAGTGTGCTGGAAAACATCTTGCGACAAACTGCAACTTAGACAGGCAAATGGCTGCTAAATGTATTAATTGTAAAGGAGCTCATCCAGCTAATTATAGGGGCTGTGAGGTAGCCAAAGAACTTCAAAAAAGACGAGACATGGCGATGAAACCACAGAAACAAAATCTACCGAAAATTGCGCAAACTAAAGAAATAAGTTCTAGAAATACTTTTCAATGTAATTTTTTAAATTGAAATATTGACGTGCTTGGGCATAATATTTCTGTAGCAGAAATATGTCATTTAGACAGAACATTAAGGCCATTATGGATTTTCCTACCTCTAAGAAAACAAGGTATGTAAGGATTTTTCTGGGGGCAGCATCATATTACAGGAAGTTTGTCCATAGGTTTAGTGATATTGCTAAACTGTTGATGGATCTCACAAAGTAAGAAAATACTGACAGTAAGAAACTAAAATGGATACAGCAACACGCCCAAGCATTTCAAAACTTAAAGAAGGTCTTAACCACACTTCCAGTGTTAGCCAACTTTAATGAAGACAGGGAAATCGAAGTCTCATGCGATGCGGAATAGGGGGAGTAATCTCAATACTAAGAAAATGGTACACTACAACCAGTGACATATGTAAGAAGAAGACTAAGAGATACTGAGGGTAGGTGGAGTGTCTCGGAAATAGAACTGCTCAGTGTAGTGTACACGGTAATTATTTTCGACCTTTTTTGTATGGTCGACATTTTAATATTTTTAATGACCATGCCAGCTTGGAGTATTATAAAACTGTCAAAACATCAAGTCCACAATTCAATAGATTGTCGTTGATATTAGTGCAATATGACTTCCATATCAAGCACAAGCCAGATATTGTGATGAAAGTTCCCGATAGCCTAAGTCACTATCCAGGAGTGACACAGGTTACAACATCGGAAGTACAGGGAGAATTCAAAATTTTAAATATATAAAAAAAATGTAACAATGTAAAGTAGAGTTGGCTGAGGCATATTTATTCGACATACGACAAGCTTTGCTTGATCCCGCAAGTGCTGACAAAACACACTTGAGAACTTCACGGTTATACATAATACAAAACAACTTTCTACACTATAAACATTATGTAAATAAAAAAATGACCTTGCTACTGGTAGTGCCTCAGGCTTTAGTTCCTGAGATTTTGGAAGTATTTCATGACTCATTTTTGATGGAATGACAAAAACCGACAGGTTTGTTACGACCTATAACTATTTGTGGTAAGCCTTTTACCAAATTGACTCTAGATTATTTAGAACCTTTGACAAGGGCTAATAAGAAGATGTAAGAAGATGTAATAAGAAGTTGTTTTGATGACAACAGACAATACGACACGGTTTGCCCTTGCAAAGGCGACAGAGAAGCCAGATTCCCATACCACAGCTAGGTTTCTCTTGGAAGACTTCATTCCACATTATGGCAAGCCGGCGAAAATGCAAATTGACAGAGGTACATATTTTGTTGCATACACACTTAAACAGTTATATAAAACTTTAGGTTTTGTACACAGGATGTCAACATCTTATAGACCATAGAGCCAGGACATTTACAGAAAGGTATAATTCTATTCTGGTACAAATGCTTAGGTGTTATGTAAATGAGAAGCAAAGAGACCGGCTTGTAAAGCCTGTTGGGAAAGAGAAAAGGATAAAGGATGATTCACCTAAGGTTAACATTAGGGGGTTCGCTTGATTTTGTGACCCATTGATGAGACAGTTCCCATCTTCTTAGTTCTGAGGGGTTACATTCTGAAGGGAGTGATTTTATGATTTTTGTTGTGAAGCATTCATCAAAAGTGACAACGTTGTGGATTGCTGCATGTTGTGCAGTTGTTTTCTCCATATCCATGATTTTCACGTCATGTCTGTGGCCATTCATCCTGGTGCTTAAGTTGTCTGTGGTTAAGCCAATATATTGAGCTGGGCAAAACCTGCACTGTAGTTGATAGATAACATTTTTCGTTGTACATGTGTGATGAGCTGATGACCTTTAATTTTAAATTCTTTTTTACTAGAGGAACTATTGAAGTTGTTGGACGGGAGATGTATTTTGCATGTTTTGCATCTAGGCCTATTGCATGGAAAAGAACCTTGGGGAAGGTTAGGTTGTTTAGGTGTGTTGAGAAGATAGATGACAAAATTTAAACAAGCTTAAAATGTAAGAATAATAAGTAATATTATTTGTGGCCCCTCTAAATACATGCAAATAATGGAATAAATAGTAAAATTTGTATTTTTTTATTGCTTTAAATAGTTTTTAAAAAAATTGTAGACTTGCACGTAAAATATATAAAGGAAAGTATTCAAAAAGTTGCAAATACACTAATATCTGTTATAACATAAAACATCGGAATCATGTGGTATATTTAGAAAAGTTTGCGTACCATTTATTAAGAAAATGAAATGAATGAAAAACAAGAATAATTAAATTAGAATATTTGCATGTTGTCTATATAACAAATTGTAAAACTATTGATTAGCTATGAAACACATATCTATATTGTACTTACTTTCAGATCCTGGTTACGTTTGAATGTTTTATCACACAGGGGACATTTATGAGGCCTGAGATCACTATGTGTAATACTATGAGCTCGGAGCGTACTCTTTGTAGGATATACTCGACCACATGTTGGGCACTCAAACTGTACTTCTCCATGGTACTCCTTGTGTCGAAACAAATTTGATTGTGTTTTAAATCTAACAACATACAACTTTGTATTGTAATAATTGTTTAAACATAACATTACACTGTAGATATTCCTGAATAACAAATATTATTAAAAAATTTGTTTAAAAATTCAGAATAGATTAATTAAATTATGCAAAAGCTGCCGGGAATAAAATCAAATCCTATGTATATGTTTGTTTTAAAAACAGTTCAATGTTCTTTTAATATGGTTGAAATATTTAGAAACTGTTTTAACAGTGATCTTTGATGGGAAAAAAACATTTAATGAATATAAAAAATAAACTTGCAAAGATTATTTTACTGTGCACATGTAGCTTTACAGTGTGGAATTATAATTTAGGATATAGAGTATAACTCTCATATTAGAACCATAGTCAATAATATAAAAATGTATAATAAAAATTTATTATCTCCAAAAAAAGCATTTCTTATTGTGATACTGTTTAGGGAATCTGACATACTGCAATGGTCTATGTAGATTTGGAATAATTCAATTTTTTGTAAAAACTGAATTTTCTTAATGTGCATAGTTACAGTAGTCCAAGTCGGTTTTTTCAGGTTCTAAGCTGTAGGAACTTATCACCAAATGTGACCTTCACTCAGTGATCTGTTTGAAACTGCTTCCCTAATTTAGAATATTTAGCAATTATTGAAACTATTTTGATGAATTTAAATTCATGAAAAAACCTGGTTTTGAGGTTGTCACAGTATACTTCTCGAAGTGTACTTTTGATTGTTTATTCACAAGTTCTTTCTATCTTGTCTCGTTCATAAGTTATGTAATGTTAAAGTTTAAACTTTTCAAAATCCAACAAATATTTTAATATTTTACAATAAAAAATAATAATAATAAAAAATACAAATAAAAAATAAAGAATTGTTTTTTGAAAAAATTAATAAATAAAAAGTTGGTTGTTAAAGAATAACTTTTAAAAAGCATTAAACCAAAAATAAAATTAATTTTGAAAAATATTTTTAAAACAAATTAATTAGTAAGGTAAACAATAAAGAGAAAAATATTAATATAAATTAAAATTTATTTATTTTAGGGAAGGGAGATAAATTATATTATAATAAAGCAGTAAATAATAAAATAAGGTAACAATAAAATATGCGTAGAAAGAAAATAGTATGTAGAAGAGATAAATTGTTAAAACTCAGAAATTTTAAGTTAATTAATCTAAAAAATTGCGAGTGTAAAGACGACTATAGTGCAGATATAAAAATAGTCAAAATGTGTTATGTACAAGTTTCACTGTGCAGGCATAAACTTTGTTAGAGACAATAGCCAAAATAAAGTGACATTCAAAACCAAAACTATTAAGGTGTGAAAATAAAATTACTAGAACAATGGGTTTTGACAAGAAGTAGAATTTCTAGAGAAAAGAAGTCTCACACGAATCAATCGAAGTTCCAAAGATGCACCAAATTGCCAGGAATACGAAGAACATTGTGGAGGAAATCCGATAATCCTGAAGGAAGATATGGGAGTTTCCAGAAAAAAAAATTAGGAATAGTAAAGGGCATTGATACCGCACAGCGGATTCAGGCAGCTAAAAAATGGTGGGGCTTGCAGTAGAGCCAACGATAATCAAAACACACTAATAAGGCCAAAGATAACTAACTGAAATAATTAAAAAAAGATGAACAATCTTGAGTAAATAAAGTAGAAACACTTAAATTTAATTAATAATTAATATTTAAGCAATTCCAGACCAAAAATGGAGGATAACAGGAAGAAATGTAAAAAATATTAGGTACCAAATGAAGCAGGAAAAAGGGAAATTGGTGGTACTAAGAGGGAGAAAAATTCAAGAAAAAACAGGATCTACATCTTGTTAGGTTAATTTTGTCTTACTGCTGTCATATTTTATTTTGCAAAATGTAGGAGTGACTATCCCCAAAGGGGGGTATGCCTTTAGGGGAGCCGGGTGTTTTTCTTTGTTTTTTTCCTCTTCCAGAGTAATGGGGGGGGGGGTTTCTCTGAACTATATTATATTTTCTATTTAAGCAAATGTTTTTTTATACTTTTAGTTTAGATAAGCAAATGTTATAGTTATAAGCTATGTATATTAGTTTTATGTATAGGTGTGTAAGTATGATTGGGCGTAAGTGTATATATTTAAGAATATGGTACAGCTCAATGTACACTTTATGTCTATTGTAGATTTGTTAATTTTTTTGTTTGATTTTTGTTTTTCTCTCTTTTTTCTCTCTCACTGATTACTATTATATACAATAGCTGTAACAGATGTGAAAATATTTTGTATCTGTATTGATTCTGGATGGGGGAAAAATTAAAAAAAAAAAAAAATTAAAAAAAATATACTGCAGATAAGTTGGGTATAAGATCCTACACTTGAGAGATTACCAATAGTAGAAAATTAATAGTAATTTAAAGTTGGAGCTAGTTGGTTACTTGTAAAGTAAATAACATTACTGGAAGTTATTTGAATAAATAGGGGGGGATCCCATTCAGTTCGGGCTGCTGAGCTCGGTGCGGGGAACGATCAGAACAACCCAGACAATTAATTATTCAGCTTAGACTTCCAGTGGTCTGGGTGTTTTTTTTAAAGTCTACACACCAAATTAAATTTAAAAAATCAGACGAGTAACAAAGTATGCTAAATTCAACTCCATAAAAGCTGAACTAACCTGGATGGGAAATACTCGACTCGACAAGAGCAAAGCGAGCAAGAGTACAATGAGAAAATAAGCTACAAGGTAATAAGAAGTTATGCATTGTAATACGTACTATTAGACAACTGTTCATCAAGCCCATACTAATATTTATTTATAAACATGATAAATTATTTTATCAACACCTATAACTGCAGCTATGAGATTTGGAACACTTCAATTATTGACAGTTTTTATCTTGTAAAATGATAAATTCAGTTAACAAAACAAAACTAATCTGTTTTATTTGTCTAATATCATAATTTACATAAACATTCCTGAACAATTAAAGAATCTGAATGTCCCCACAAGGATTTAAAAAAGTGCTCTTATACTATTCTAAAATGATTTGATTTTTTTAAATAAATAAATATCTAGTTTTAAAGTACTATATTTTTTATTGATATACACTTAAAACAATATATTAATTTTTACATTTTACCAAAATTACATTTCAACAGCTACATTGGCATCTTTAATTCCGTAGAAGAATGGCAGTCAAAGAAACATTGTTGTTAAATGATTTGATGAGTTCTTTAGTGACTTAGTTTATTGTTATAAACAAATATTTATAGAATTCAGTTACTGAAAAACATTAAAATTTATAAATTACAAAATTATTATTACACATAATTTGCTGTTAATGATTTATTTTTACACAGAACAGAAACAATTAAATATAAATAGATAAAAAAATCAAAATATTAAAACTTAAAAGTATTCCCTTTTATTTCAGACTTCTACTGACTCATTCCATAGAGAAATAACATACTAAGTAAAAATATCATAAAAAAAGGAATATTTCTTAAAATGTACAAAATCATTATATATCACAACCAAACAAATTTGGAAGTAAGATAACTACAATTTTTTTTTAAAACTATGGCTAGTTATTTACTGTTACTAAAACAGTTTATCAAACAACCAATTAAAAGGTTTATTTCTAATCTAATTAACATCATCTACCAGGAAGTGACTCAAATAAGATGTGACGTAGCAGGTTTTTAATTTTATATTATTATAATTCACTATTTAATTCAAATTAACTAAATAGTTGAAACTCTGGTCTCTACCCACATAAATGTAAACAAGCTAGATCGGAATCTGTTGCTTTTGCAGAATAAACATGCAAGCATTCAGTCCTGGAGAATGCTAATCAGTCTATTTAGGGGTATGATACAGCTAACATGTGCTGCAAGGGTCATTACTTATTTCAATTGTGTCATCTGCAAATAATGGTGTATAGGTATCAGTACATTTTAAAGGGATGTAAATGTTTAAATCAACAATTGATTTATTTGAGACATTTAAATTGGAATTGTCATTGTTTTTTATAGTAATGGTTCATTGTTATAGGATGTGTCATGTAATTAAAACAAGAGTAAACATAGTATATCAAACAATTCAATGTACATTTATTACCCTCCATCATCCGTGTCAGAAAGCTGATAAGGATGGCACCTTGCGATGAAAATTAAGGGTTAAGGTTACAAAACAAATATAACATTAAGCATAAAATAGTTGATAATTCACTATCATTTATTAACTAATCAAAGAATTTTAAATTATAAATATAAATTATTTAATCAAAATATTTATATTATTCAATAATTCTCACGAAAATGTATCTATGGAATTTCATAAAATTATACTATTCATCATTTCATCTATTACTTGAATATATATTTATGGAAAGAAAAAACAATATTTGTCAATTATGAAACATAATTTGTGATACAAACTTAAAACAAGAAGTGAATCTTTGTGGAAGGCAGAAGAAGTAAAAGAAGTCGATAGAATGAATAATCACAAGATTATAAGATTTCAAGATTATGATTATTACAAGACAGATAAATTAATCAGAGCATTGTTTGTAACTGGTGTAGTTTTGTTGATTTAAACATTTTAACAGAAATATAGCTTTCAAGTGCAACATTATAAACCATACCACAAGGTGAGTGAACTATCTCAAATAATAATAATATTATGGTCTAAAGAAATTAGAGCATTGAACCTGTAAGCCTAATTAATTGTAAAATCTTAGTATGTTATTACCATTGCTCCCTTGTTAAATTTGAACTCTGAGTCTTTTCTTGTTTGTATTTGTTAGTTATTAACATTAAATTACTTTATTTCACTTGTATTGACATCTTTTATTACAGTGTTATGCTAGCTATAAATTCATTTTCATTTTCTAAATTATGTAATTAGAACTAACCAGCATATAATTGAACAGTTGTTGTTGGGTCATACCAACACTCAAACTGATTTAGTGACATTTATACCAGTTATCATTTATACAAATATATATATAAACATAAAAGATATTTAAAGTTGAAACAATTGACAATAACTACAATCAAAGCGTGTTCAAAGAGGAACTCCTTCTGTATGAGAAAAGAAAAGGAATATCTGGTAAGCTAATTAGAGTGATAAAATAACACTTCTACATATGAAAGCAATGGTACTGGTAGGCAGGAGATGTGAAGAGGAATTTTCTATTGGTAAAGATGATGGCAAGGAAATGGACTCGCATGAACTCTATTTAACATTGTACAGTAACGGGTTGCTAAGGATAACATATAATGTATAAGTTAAGGGAGGTATAATGTACTTATGCGGATGATCTGATACTCATTTTTAAAAATGAAAATATTATGCAAGAAATGATCCTTATGTTTTCTGAGGAAAGAAAAAATTGGGCTGGAAGTAAATAAGGATAAAACAAAATATAGGATAATGATATCAGTCATACAACGAAGGGAAACTTCTAACAACTTTATTTTTGGCAACACAACATTTGTAGATGTACAACATTATGAATACTTGGATACAAATCATTGTAACAAGATCAATGAAGACATTCAGAGAATTCTCAGCCTTCTACTCAACTCATAAAGCTTATAAAATCGATACTGCTTTCTGTGTGTATGATTCCAAAATATGAAATATTTCTGCCAATGATGTGAATTATTTAATAACTTCGAAAGGAAAGTAATCAGAAGAACTTATGGGGCAGTAAATGAAAACAGAAACTGGAGAATAAGATCTAACAGAGTGATTGATAATATACTCAAATAAGAAGATATCGTGAGATTTGTGACATCTCAGTGACTTCAATGAATTGGATATGTGGAAAGAATGTTAAATAGTCTAATGCCAAAAATCATGTACAAGAGCCGATTTAAAGGAAAGCAAAAACCAGGAAGGCCACACAATAGATGGAAGGACGAGGTAGAACCCTGAGGAAAATATAAATTGTTGCATGGTAGGAGATAGATGAGAGAGGCCAAGACTCACCTCGAGCTGTAGAGATAGATGAAGAAGAAGCAGAAAACAATCAGTCAAATATAAAACAAACTTGTACCAGTAGGGGACATTAGTTCTGAAGAAAATTATAGTATGCAATTTGAAGCCTGCAGAAAACTTTTATTTCTTCAGTTCCTTGATAACACAATACTCTGTTATAGAAATTCATACGAATTAATAAATTACAAAATAAAAATAAATTCATATTTTTTAATAAGAAAATGTTAATTTTATTTTAGTTACATATTATTAATTAAATGTGTACCAAAAATTAATTTAATTCTTAAATTGAAAATGTTATGAAATTTTTTAATGTTGAATCCTATACAGTAAATGACATTTAAGAAAGGGGAGGGAGTTGATGAACACCATATTTTAATGAACAATTGTTAGATTGAAGTTATTTAAACGTTTGCATTTAATTTAGGCAACAGTATGAAATGAAAATATAGATGAAATAAAAATTAATGTACAAATATAAACAACCTATATTTAATTAATACTATTATTATATTACTTACACTCGTCCACAAATCTCACATCCATATTTCCCTTTAGGCCTATGTGTTTCTAAATGTACTTTAAGGTTTCCTTTTGTTGATATCTGTTTACCACAAATAGGACACAAGTACGGATGACAAGATGCTACAGTATCTGATACAGTATGCAAAACCCCATTTGATGAATACACTGACCCTTTTTTGTGTTTGCTGTAAAATAAATAAAAAAATATTCACCAAACTAGTGTTAATTGAAAAAAACATGTTTTATGAATTTTATTGCATGAATTTAGTAATTGTGAAATTTATTGCTAAGAAATGCAAATAAAAAAATAAAAAATCAGAATTTTAGGTGAAATGAGTATATTATAGTATATCAGAGCTGTGTTGTGCTAATATAATTAAACAAATTATTTCCTTCAAGAGGTAAGTTCATATTCAAATTAAAAAATTTAGTGTTATATTCCCTTGTTTTCATGTAGTTATATACAAAACATACACACCAAGTTGTTGCATATTAAACAAATTCAATCAATTTAAAATCTACTATATTCTGTTATAATTTTATCATATATTTCAAAATTGTTTCTGACTTTAAAAAAATCATAAATTTCACAGAATGTCAAAACTTAAATAGAAATATAAAAGTATATTTATTTAATATTTTAGCCACAATACAGCATATAATTAATATAAAGAAAAATGCCATGGCAGGATTCACAATTAATTATAAATCTAATCTAAAATGTACAAGATAAAATAGTTACATAAATACACATTTAAATAAATACAAATCGCTCAAATATATCAATTTAACAAATAACGATGTTTAGCTCATATCATCTTAAGAAAATAAAATTGAATTATCTCAATATGCCCATTATATATTCATCTATAGCAGTGGTTTCCAAACTTTTCTGAGTCACGGTACCTTTTTTAATTATTTTTTTCCCATGGCTCCCTACCCTGAGTAAAAGTATGACTAATGGTAAGTAAAAGATAAAAATTAATAAAACTCGTGGCTCTTCATTATTTAACTTTAAAACATATTATTATCATTAAATTAATTAATAATATTAACAATTAATGTGATGGATGAGCCTGCAAATCAGTGCACATTTTCAAAAATCGAATATGACTCCTTTAATTTCTTCAATTAATTGATCGTTGATATCCTCCGCCATATCATATTCTCTGACTAATTGCGCTATTGGAGAATGACACTTTTAAAAACAACTTCCCACCAGACTCACCAATCATGATGTTCACCATATCTACATCAGCCAGTAGAATAAGTTCTTCTTACGATGGTATGAGGCTTCTTACATTTCGCGATTCTGTAAGTCACCTTGTAAGATGCTAGCAAAGCGTTGTTTGATATTGATCCAGTCTTAAAATATGTATTTTGTTGTTGTTTCAGTTCTTTTATCTGGCTAGCAAAAAATCAAGGGGTTTGCAACCATGCTGTGATGATTAGCTTTTAATGGTGCTTCAATTTACTTGGAAGCATACACTACGCTGCCAAAACTTTCATACACAATACACAGTGTGATCTCCCTACATCATTAATTTTTGTTGATGTAAAACCAAACTCTAAATAACCGTCATCATATTAACAATATTTTTGTTTCTACACAGTCACGCCACTAGTTCAAGACAAACTTTTTATATCTGCACCATTATGTTCATTACTGTATAAAAATCGGTCCATCACCAAAGAAACAATAGTAATATAAGTTATCTATACTACTATATAAAAATCTAATGGTGTCTTTCTGTGTGTGTGTTTTACTCAATCACATAGAAACTACTGGACCCATTGAGCTGAAATTGTACATGGACATTCTTCCTCATCAGCATGGACATTTTACATGGACAACCAGCCAAAGTATTCCTCATCAAAAATGTCAATTTGGAAATTGTCAGTCAAAAAGTGAAATGAATCATGTACGCTGTCTTTAAAAAATATTTATATAGGATCTAAACTTCCTTCATTTGTGCCATAAACAAAAATATTATAAAATGAAATAAAGTCTAAATGATGGTGCTTAAAGTTTAAACTAGGTCATTTTACTTTTTTGGACTTTTTCCTTAACAGTACTTTTCGATTACTCCAAATATTGTACTTTATTTGTGTCAAGAATCTTCAAACTTCAAGTAGAGTCAATTTTGAGAATATATGTCTTATATCGTATTTAATTAAAACCGATCTTATATCGGTGGTGAACATTAATTTTTGTTTTTGTCAATTATTCCGGAAGAGTAATATTTTTTTACTTGCAATTCAGCACACAGGTTTCGTAGAACCGTTTTTAGAGACTTTTATAACAGCCCCAAGGCCAATTTTATGTTTTTCTCATCAATAACTTGCGAACCAGAATTTTTGGTTGGTAATGAGTACATTTGGTTTGAATCTTTGAACAAAATTTGATCAAAATCGTTAGACCCGATTTTTAGAAATGAATTTATATGCAAGCAAACTAGATATTGATTTTATTCACCCTATAACTTTTTCTATTTTTTAAATTTTCATTTTTTCCATTATATTATTTGTGTACAATTATAGTTTGTTTATTGTATGGAGTAGAATGGAAAAGTGGATCAGATGGTTCTATTTTACATTTTGATTAACTTCAATCAAACTAGTGATGTGTGAGTTCGAATTAAAATACTCGGTGATTCCGAGTATCAAAATCCTCGGAAGAGTCCGAATATTAAAATCCTCGGTATTGTATTAAAATACTTGGACAAAATCCTCGTAACTAGGAACAAGGAGGAGGTAATGTGCGAGACTGCGAGTATCCTCGGTGTGCGAGTATCCTCGGTCAACGATTTTCGTTAGTGTTGTGTCAATTCCAAACAAAATACTCGGTGTTTCTACTTTGGTTACATTAGTTTCTAAGCTGATTTTTCACTACACATTAATTAAACATTACGATTTTGAGTTATAATGATTTAGATTCGGTAACAAGTTCAATTTAAAATAACAATAATATTCATTTATTTCCACATTAACAAAAAGTAAATTAAATTATTATTTAATTGTTATTACTTATATTTAAATAAATATTTATAGGTTACCATCTTTATAAAAAATATAGTAAATTAACTTATTTTAAATAATAACTAAATTATTAATGATGGTAATAATTGTACTTACGTTTAATTACTGAATTTGTGTTGAGGCAGGATAACATTTAATTATGTATTACAAGTGTCAATCACATATTGTTTAAAAAAATTAATACTTGGTGGATCAGTCTAACAGATAGAAATATAACACACACACACACACACATAATGCGCATAATCATTCTGCGCAGATACTCGATGTCGAACTAATAATACGAGTATTGAAATCATTCGAAGCCGAGTATTGCGAGTATCTATTTCACCCGAGTATCAACATCGCTAAATCAAACAATCTTTGAATATTTTCCATATTTTAAAATGTGTTAACAATAAGATTGATTTAAAATATGATTTTTCTACTACATATTCAATATAGACTATATTACCTGAATCTAGTGTTGAGGTCTGTATTAGTAAGAACTTTTCGAGAGAGATGACTCCACAAATGATTTTGAAGACTAATCTCAGAGTTGAATCCTCGCGGACAAACTGAACACTGATAAGGTTTCATTTCTTTTACTGAATGATTACTGGTGATTCCATTACTGTTTTCATAAGACTTTGGCCCTCTGAAAATAAGTAGGCATTTATTTACAATAACTACATTATATGTTGTTATAATAAACATAAAAATTTATAGTATATGAATCGAAATAAAATATACATATGACAATTTGTGCTGAATCATTGACTAGAAAATTTATTTAATTTTAACTTTGTTATATTTTCCTAAGTTTTCTAGAGTCGCTGTATAACATAAATAAACCTAATAAATGGTACAAAAATATTGCACAAACTTTCTAACACACTCATTTACAATCAAATACTAACCAAACAAAATTATTCATTGCAAAAAATGAGAATTAGGTAGTTGTTGGTAAAACAGTGAAAATCTACCATCAATGCCATTTTAGATTTTGTAGATTATTTTAAACTATAGGTACTTATTTATTTAAATAGGTTTCTACTTTCTTCACTTGTGTTATAAACTTGTCATATGCATGTCATAAACTTTAGTTTTATTGCTTTATTTTATCCTTATGAATAAATATTATGAGATGAAATAAAGTTTAAATAACAGTGGTCAAGGTTCATTTTTGTTTTGTGCACATTGTTACTTAATGGTAATTTTTTATTATTTCCAATTTCCTACTCTGGTTTAGTTATTCTCACTTCACAAATATTTTAATGAAATTGTTAGAACCAATCTTGAGAAAATAGTCTTTTATAACAATGCCACGGCCAATTTTTTGGTTTTCACCGACAATTATTCATGAACTATCATTTCAGCAAAGATTTGATCAAAATCGACTTTAACAAATTTGTCTTATACCTTTAATTTTGAAGTATAGTAAAATGAAAGGAGAAAATCCCAAAATATGGGCACATACTAAATTTTATAAAATCAGTCCTCTAGTTTGTGATGTAGAGCACTGCATAAATAACAGAGACCAGATAAATTAGATAGATGACAAACAAACATCATTCCCAAAACCATTTTATTGGACTGAGAAGATCTTTAAATGGATATTTCCACAAATAACGCCACTGGTTTTTTTTATCCATCAAATACCTTTCTCTGCACTTTCTTTATATGTGAGAAAGCAAACAGAAAGCAACTTTCACTGACAGAAACTCTACATGTAACTGAAATTTTGACATAACAGGATATCAATATCTTATGGAGTGTTTTTTATATCAACTTTATTCATGCCTTGATCTTTTTTCCCCTTCTTTTGTTGTTTAAAAACGAATGCAGATGTAAAACTAAAATTTCTGTCACTAGAGTTATTATTGCTGATTTTTAGGACCACCAGGTAAAAGTTATTCTCATAAAAACATTTTATTTTCAAAATATTGAAAATTCAATTTTGAAATTTAATACCTGATTTTTGTTTGTTACAGAACCAGAACCATACAACTGAGCACATACAAAATTTGAAAAAAATCAAACCATAATTTTAACCTCTAGAGCGTTTACTAACAGACATATGTATATAATATTCTCCTTTTTGCTAATAGGCTTGCAGCACCAAATAAATTGCTAATTTCTTGATATGCCTTATATGTACTCTATGTGCTAATTTCCAGAGTGATGGATTTGTAATAATTATCTCTAATGACAATTCATCTCATCCTTTTACCAGTTTTAAAGGCAGTGTATCTCTTCATATTGTCCACTCCAATGTAAAAGCGAATGCTCAATGGAATTCAACTTTTTGTTTTAGACCTTTACATATTTAAATTTAAGTACTTGGGAGTGAGAGGAGTACATTTATCAGGGATAGACACATATCTCACAAATAGAACACAATGGGTTCAGGTTGCAGAAGGGCTATTCAATGCAGTCAAGTTGAACTTTGGAGTCTCCCAGGGTTCAGTTCTTGCTCCTATGTTGTTTCTTATATATGTAAATGACCTATGTTCATCCGTTTCAATATGCAGATGACACAACTATTAGTGTACGAGCATATAGTGCTTAAATTTTAGAACAAAATGCTTTATTAAATTTAATTCTACATTCTATTACTTTGTGGAAAACTATCTATCCATATGTTTTCTTAAATATATATTTTTTTTTTCTTAAACAAACTGTATAAGTTTTAAGTTAAATAATAAAAATTAGATAATAAGACTCACTGTTATGTAAATGATAATAGCAGAAGAGGTGAATGCCATTCAATTTTTAAGATTAGTCATATACTAACTTGGAAACATCATATAGATAATATTGTTAAATAAAAAAATAAAATTACTTTGGGATTATTACACTATGAAATCTCAAGAGTTACTGTAGCCTTTCTACACTTTACAACTTTCTATTGTCCATGGGCGTCATCGCCGGGGGGGGGGGGGGGCGCCCCCCCAATATTTGAGATGTAAAAATATTTTTGCTAAAAACGAATGATTTACTTAAAACCTTAAAAGGTAAAGATCGGGCTTTGTCTTTACTAGGGTTTTTAAAATTACATTTCTGTTACAATCGCATAAATAAATGCATAAAAACGATGTTTTGAGAAGTTTAATTTTAAAAAATTTCCATACCCCCAGACCCCCGGCATATGTCCCCCCCCCCAATAATGAACTGGTGATGACGCCCATGCTATTGTCTTATTCATCCCCACCTGATGTATGTAATTATTGTTTGGGGTGATTTATCTGATCAACAAATTAACAGACTTTTTAAATTACAGAACAGAGCAGTACGATTTGTTAGTGAATTGGCTCGTACAGAATATTGTGGGAATGGAATGCGTTTCAGGATTAGGTATTCTGACACTTCTATACATTTATGTAGAGTTATACCATTCTGAACAAAGTGGGACATAACTAAACTATGGTACCCGATTCAGAAATGATTTGTGATTAGGACAACATAGACTGTAGAGAGTTACTATCCCAAGCTGGAGTGGGATTATATATCAAACTCCCTGTTTATCTAAATATATATTAAAGATTATAAACCATTCAGAAATAGCCTAAGACAATTTTTATAGTCTAAGTCCTTTTACTCTGTGGAGGAGTTGCTCGACCATGGAAAGTTTTAAATATTGCTTACCAGTGGGATCATCACTGAATTTTCTTGAGTATAAAATTGTATATTGTTTAATTAGATTTATTATGTTTAATTTATTTAAGTCACTGTTTTTTAAATTATATTTATAAGCCTATATTTGTTTTAGTGTGATTTTATTATTTTTAATTAATTGTAAATTACAAATTACATATTAGGGATGTTGTGTGGATATTAAATTGTATTATATCTGACTGGGTCATACAAATGTATATTTTGTCAACCAGTTGAATAAAATGATAATGATATTGGTGTATTGGTAAGATGAAAGGAGCCTACCCTACAGTCACAAAATATCCAATTCTCATTATTGCTCCAAATGTATGATTTGATGTTTTGACATTTTGGTATAAAAAAAGAAAGATAAAGCATAAAATACTTGAATGCTCAATAAATAGCCCTTGAATACTCAAAGAAATTTTACATTTGAAAAAAAATCTTTTCTGAAAAAAACTATAATCTGTTTATATATGAAAATAAAAATAAAGTTCTTCCAAATAACATTTACTACGAAGTAAAAGAGTGTTATTGTTCATATTGTGTTTTAATAAATTGCTTATCCAAAATAATGTTAAGAATCAGACATACATACATCCTTTCGAAGACCTCACTAGGGCCCTCGTGAAGCATGGAAATTTCATGTCCCATATATATACACACACACACAAGGGGGGACGCCAAAAAAGGGAATTTAATTTTCCTTTATTTTTCAATATTTGTACACCAAATTTTGGTCACCTTCAAAGTAATTACCATTGACTGCAATGCACATTCTCTAATCGTTTCTTCCATTGTTCAAAACATTGTTTATATTCACTTAATGGAATGTTCTTTAGTCCATCCAGCGATTTTTGTTTAACCTCTTCCACAGTCTCAAAACGTTTACCTTTCATATCCTTTTTGAGTAGGGGGGGGGGAAAGGGTGCAGGGAGCGAGATCCGGTGAATAGTCGACGCTCCCTTTGCTCGTCTGTGAGAAGGCGTGGAACAAGTTTCGCTGCAACTCTTCTCATGCACAAATCCTCCGATAAAATCCTCTGACTCCAAGTCAACTCAGACATCGCAACTAATTGATGAATGGTTCGACGACGGTCTTCACGAACCAGAGTGTTGATTTTCTCAATGTTGATGTCAGTTCTTGACATTGAAGGGCGCCCAGAATGAGGCTGGTATTCAGTCGACATTTCTCCATTTTTAAAATGCTGAAACCACTTGTAGACACGTGTTTTACTTAAAGTAGCTTCCCCATAAGCTGTTTTAAGCATTACAAGAGTTTCCACGGGCGTTTTCCCCATTAGGAATCAAAACTTCACAGCCAGACGTTGCTCCCGGCAGTCAGTCATTTTACGTTTTCGCCGTAATGGAAAAAGGTCTTTCACAAAAAAAGTTCTCACGGACGAACTGATCCACTCACAGCGAACAAACGTTGCACACTGATGTGTAGCAATGTGACTCGAGATTCCCTCTCCGGCCGACCAGCCATGCCCACACCCTCTCCTCACCAGCCTAATTCCCGTTATTTTTGGGTCCCCTCCTCGTATATATAAGAAAGGGAAAAATCACTGTGATATTCAGAAACTATGCTTAATAAAAATTCCATTAACTATTTAGACTAGATATAATAGCTCAGAACAGGCAGACAACATTAATCTTGTGAGGCAGACAGATGCACATCATTTTTTAAATTATAATTTTAGCAAAAGGAATTACATTAAAAAAATTACATAGGATCATAAAGTCTACTTTTTCCACAAAAATAAAATTTTGTAAATTAAATTTGTGCATGAAAGTAAAATGCATCGGTTTATCTCACTTAAAACTCTGATTTTACAGTTATTGCTAAAAACTGAAAAAGATCTTTTTTTATGATATCAATAAATGTTAAATTTATGAAAATAAGTTTTACCAATTTCTTCTTTTTTCAGTATCGTATTACAAATGTCATATTCTTCAGCTCTGTCCATAATTCTGCCCTGCCTCCTAATATTTTCATAGGTTTTTCTTTTGTGCAAAGGATACACTAACTTGAGATTTATTGATTGAATGAACTGGTAGACCATTTTGTTCTTGTAAAAACTGTCTTATTGATCTCAAATTTTACTATAACAGTTCAAAATATTTGATTTAATATGTTATTGAATATCCCTGATTAAATAAAATACGAGTGAGTTTTTGTATTAATTTTTTATTGTTAAATTCAAATAATGCATATTTTGGTACCTGTTATAACTATTTATTACATTTTGCTGTATTTGATCTTTTTTGTGACATTTTTTACTGGTAAATATTTTGAAATAAATTTGATAATATTACAAATATGTAGGAAGTTCACAGTTACACAATAAGCTTGAAGAATATGAAATTGGTAAAGATGAAAAAAAATAATAATAAAAATAAATAAATAAATAAAAAAAATAAATAAAAAAAATACAAAACCTATTATTAGATGAAAAAATTAATTTTAAAATTACCTGTAATTCAAAATTATCAAATTTTGTTGGACACAATGGAATGTTCAGAACCCGGCATCAACAGTTTCCAGAGGAGCAGGATATTTAGTAGCTAATGTTTATTGTTTTGAAATGTATGTATGTTAGTTTTTATTAATTGACATGTTTTCTTCTTAAGTACTATATACTTATATAGTGTAATATGTACTTCTATTGATAGTATACAACATGAAAACACATTGAGTGAAATGAAATGAAAATAACAACACAGATTGCATAAGTCAATTTAATAATTAATTACTCAAATGCATTTTAACCAAAATGCTTAGCCATCCTTGGGTGATACACTAGTTTTAACTAATAAATTTAAATGTTGAGGTGTGTTTGAGTAATTAAAAGTGTTGTTGTAAGAATTGTCTTCAAATTATTTAATTTATAAAATGGTTTTCTCTTATAATTCCTTATTTATAAGTCGTGTCACTTGGGTAACTAATTTTGTTAAAACTCTTCCCACATAGGCTACTTCAATAAATATGATAAGAAGATAATAATACAAATGTTAAACTTACTTGGACAATTCATTATGGTAAGATAAATGGTCATCACTTGTACTATTTAAAATTTCATTACTTGGTCCTATATCATTTGCTTCATCTAGGTCACAAAAATATAACATGGGATCAACCCGTACTTCAACTTCTGTAACTTCAGGGGCCATTTTTGATCCTCCATTAATTCCAGATTCTTTTCCCTGAAAGTTATATATACAATACAATGTATTGAAACTACATAAGTCTGAATATAAGGAGTCAATCGCGCTCTCTCTCTCTCTCTCTCTCTCTCTCTCTCCCTCTCCCTCTCTCTCTCTCTCTCTCTCTCTCTCTCTCTCTCTCTCTCTCTCTCTCTCTCTCTCTCTCTCTCTCTCTCTCTCTCTCTCTTGACATTTTTTGTTTACATCATTGGTCTCCATTTACTCATATCTATATGTTTCCATTTAAATTCTATATGTTTCAAACACTGTATTATGAAATATTCAATATAATACAAAGATAACATATTTGAATTAACAGTGTAGCAAATAATACAATTGAATTAGCGGAACAAAACTAGAGTTGTACTGAACACGTTAAGATGTAAAATACCCAATGTATAAATATTAACAAAATATATGCTTAAAATTTTATGGATTTGTTTCAATAAAATGACATAACAACATATATATGTTCCACTATTTTTGGTATTAAAATAAATTAAAATCTTGCATATAAAAAATACAAAACCCTCTGGTATACTCTGGGATAAATGTTAGACAGTTGGTTGGATAGCTTTACCTCGAGGTTTATCATAAGATTTGCAATTTAACAATGAAAAAAAAAGAATATTTTATTATAATTAATTGTAAAACGTTAGGACATTGTAAAACTAGAACATCAAACTTATTTTATTTTTACATAAAAAAAAAGTGGAATAAAAGTTAACTTTGTTTGATACAGCTGTTGCGAAGTAAACTGAGCTAGAGAAGTTAAATTCAGTCATCTATGCCGAGTGGTGCGGGTTAACAAACTTCTGCACTTACTATCTAAACATAATTTTAAGTCGATTATGTTCTTTAGTTATCACAATAGAAAAAGATTAATGTCTCTTCATCTAATTTTTGTTAATAACAAAGAAAAGTCTATTTAATGTTTTAAATTTTAATATTTATAGTTGCATTTAAAGATGTATAGAAAATATCATTTCAACTCTATAGGTTGGTAAACTTAACATATAAATGTGTTGTGTCAAACTTACATTAGTTAAGATTGAATGAAGTAAACTTCCAGTATGATTGATTTCTTCTTCAGTTGTACTGCTACTTGAAGATGGTTCTTCAACAGATTCTACACTTAAATAGTTCTTCAGTTTATCTTGCATTTTAACAGCCATAGATGCAAATTTGTGCACACCTTCTAATTTACTTGAACAGTTTGAACACACCATTTTCGGAAGCTTATCTTCTACAGACACCTATAAAATTTAGTGAAATAAATTTTAATTAATTTTGTAATATGTGGAATATTTGAATATTGTATAGTTGAAAGGAAGATATGTGATTGGACCAAGCACAAGTAGGTCAAATATTTTGATTGGTTGTTGGAGCATGGGGGAAGTGTTGTAAATTAATTTAAAAAGCTGTAAATTTTTAACTAAAAACATCCAAGAAGAAAATATTGTAAAATAAATAGGTTTAGAATGAATTTATAATTAATGTTTTGGTATATTATAATATAAGTGGGTGTATGAATGTAATTAACAAAAATTTGCTGTGTTATTAGATCCGTAAATAAGATGCTTAGTTAGCTAGGAATGAAGCCAGTCTTAAGGAGGCATCTGACTTGGTCAGACGTAATTTTGTTAGAAGATATTTGTGAACAATGTAGTGTTAATGCTTGTAAGAGTTGGAAGGAAACGTCTGAGATGGTAGGATGTGGTTTTAAGAAAGTTGAAAGGAAACTTTTGAAATGATCAATTGTGTTTGTGAGAGTTGGAAGCCGAGACGTATTTTTGATGGGAAATTTGATAGAACAATGAAAAGTGAGAATTTGAACATGTGTTTGGTGATAGAACTAAGTGTATAAACATATTAAAATAAATATTCTTGCTTGTGGACATTAATCCTAGTGGACAGAGAACTTTTGAAATAAATAAGACTATTGTGTGAGTCAATAAAAAATATTTTCTTCAGAACAATTTAGAGAAGTGTCATGTCCCAGTTTTTTAAGACTTTCTAAATAAACAATGCAGAACTATTTTAAAATATAATGAACATTTTGTCAAATCCTTATAAAGGATTTTCATATCATTGTGTATCAGAAGTTGGAGATTGCACGAGCATTGAGCACTGGAAGAACTGCGGTTTGAAGACATCCTTGGAATCACAGGACACCAGGGTTCATCGCTACGGATATTTTTTTTATGTATAGATGTCGTGGTATAGACATCATAAACAATTTATCATGTTAATTATGGGTATTATGAATAGAGTATGATTTTGCTAGATGTACGTGTGTTTTTATATTTTTAGGATAAATTCAAAATAATTCATTTTTTATACATAATTAAGTCTCCTTTTGAGACACAGAATATTTCTTTTTCAATAATTTAAATTCTTTTTGTTGCAACAATAAAATGCACAGTAAGAAATACATAAAACATAACTTTTTGATTTAAATGTAAAGAAGTCGACTCAGATAAAAGATTTTTTTTTGTTTTGTTGAACCAATATTTAATAATAGAATATATATTATCATTTATATTTCTGGTTTTATTTGTAATATGAAATATCATTTTAATAAATATTTTATGTACAATTTCAGCAGAGTAAGACTTTGAATCTCTTTAGTGTTTGGAACGCAAGAGTTAAGAAAGAAGATTTTGAAAATTTTACACTCACTCAAGAGTTTATAGAGTTTGTGTCGAGAATTGGCGCCAAATCCCTTGACACTTCATCTCTCTCCTTACTAGTATTATCTCATCTCGAAGTTTGATTGAACAATTGACATATTACATTCCAGTTAAAGATATGAGTGGGGTTTTGTGGGTAGTTAATCCGTTCAGTGAGTAAGCCGTAACAAAAGCTGAGCTAAGTGCTCGTCTTCATGATCAACTGATAGAGATTTCAAGTGATCAGTCAGCAAAACTAACTTTTAACAATGCTTGTATCGACAAATTTTGGATAGGTATTAAAACGGAATACCCAGAACAGTCCACAACAGCGTTAAAAACTTTGATGCCATTTTCTACATCTTACAACTGTGACCAAGGATTCTCCATGATGGGGAATTTAAAAACAAAATCAAGAAATCGTTTGACACTGGAAAATGACATTTTTTTTATGTGTTACAAAACTCATTCCAGACATTAAAAATTGGTAAAATCCAAACAAGCTCATTATTATCATTAATAGAATACAAAAAAAAACTTGTATGTGTATTCTTTTTTTAATAGAAAACTACAGCAATAACTGATTTTTTAAAACTTTTCCTCCATATCTCGCGACCCTCCTGGACACATCCTGCGACCCTCCCTGGGGGTCGTGACCCACTGTTTGAGAACTCCGGCTGTAGATGTTTACCGTGGTCAATTTCTTTCAGTTCATGAATAACACCGATGTAGTAAGCACGCAGTTTTAATTTTTTTGTAGTCCTAAAAGCGATAGATAGTGAAAGTTCAGCCTATGAAGATAACTTTCTAAGTGATTTGCTTGGTGAGCGATTCAAACGTTCTTTCACATCGTCCAGAACTTCCACTGTTAACAGTGATGGTCGACCTGTGTTTTCCGATCAGACGCGATATTGTTGATTTATTAGGTACTGAAGAATTGGGAAATTTTAACTGGAACTCTTCTTTTAGTTGTTTGTAAGATTTATACACTCAATAAGTCTCAATAATAAACACAATTTCATCCTTGTAAAAAGACATAGTTGAAAATATACACACACTTACAAAGACAAATGCATACTGGAATAACACTAGTGCATTACAATAACACATGACGAGTCAACAATGAGAACAGTTTTGCCAAATGATATTTGGAGAAGAAAAAATTTACTTATACCATCTTAAACTTCGGGTTGCGTCCTTTTTGAAACACCAATAATTTTATTTTGTTTAAAATTGCCCAAGAAATTAGTCCAATTCAAAAGTCTCAACTATTGCCTACTTTAAATATATAATTTATTAAAGTAGTGTACGAGAAACCTTTGAAATGAAATTGGTTTCACTGACTTTCTCATTAAAAAACTGTAATTAATGTGTAGATATCACGATTCTTTTATTAAATTTGGTAAAATCCTACTTGAATATTTATGAATTTAACACACATTTTTATATATTGTATTAATAAAAACAGACACATTGTATGAATATAGAGTAATTTCTATATCCTTTTTGGTTTTTCGAAAAAGGTTTTCTTCGATTTTCTCTAAACTTCACGAAAAATCCTATTTCATAATTACCTCGTATAAGGTTGTTAACAATGTTTCAACATAGTAGCCTACTTTATTAGTTTCAAAATGGTGGTTGTTTAAAAGTATCTCATTTAACTTCGTGATTTAGAAATAAAAAATTAAAATTACCATAAGAATAACAATTTAGGAATATTTTAATAAATTTTTACAATATTTAGTTAAAAACTTATTAATAATAAATTAAGTATAGTAGTCCAATGTATTTCTTATGTTTCTTTCAGATCATAACACTAGCAATTTAGCTTATCACAGTAGATTGGGAGACATTAGTTTCATACTTCTAAATTTTAAAAATTTTATATACAGGAACTGAATAATTTATTCCGCTCGCTGAAAATTGTCAGAGTTGTTAAATCTTGGTGAATTGGGGTAGACAAATCATGTTACCAAAATGAAATACTCTAGGAATACCTTTAAAATTTTCATAACAAAACCAGCGGAAAAACTACCATAAGGAACCTAGGTCATTTCATAGGACTAATCCTAGAGACCTAGGCACAGATGGGATGATAATATTAGGATGGATCTAGTGGAAGTAGATATCAAAGAGATGAACTGGATATAGTTGGTTCAGGCAACAATAGACAACTCTTGTGGATCACTATTAAACATACGGTTCTATAGGTCATGGATTAGTAGTAAGCCATTATTTATACAGAATTTTCACAAAGGAGTAGGCCTAGTACAATTTAATATTACCAAATAAAAAGAGGCTTTGGCTATCTAGTTTTTAAGAGGATGGAAGGAATTAATGTAGTAGGCTAAATGTTGTGTGGTTAGCTTTTTAAAGTTGTTATTTACATTCATAAAATTACTGTTTATAAAGGTAGCAAAAAATATATACATCCTAACTAAAAACTAAAATGCGGAAAACGTAAAGTTTCCAGTATAAATTGTAGGAAATGAATAGCACGAAACATTCTGACACCATCTTTAACGCTAAAACTGGCCTAAACAAAGTGTTTTCCCGAAAACTTTCCATAGTAACCAAAGTTGTTAAACAATTCTCAGCACATTGATCGTGCTGAATGATATTATGATTAGGTTAAATATTGTTAATTCTTGATGAAATTGGGTTCATTAGAAAGCTAAAATTCAACATTTTTCGTTTTAAGCGCTCAATATTACAAATTCAAAAGTTGAAAGAATATTTTGATTTCTCCAAAAATGATAAAATTTAAAGTCCTAGTAAAAAGATTACACAATTTTCTGCAGAATCACGTGTCTGCTTCGGAAAAGTCATAGCACAAAACTAATTGAACTTTTGTATAAATAAATTAAGTACTGTATGTGACTTACAATAACATAATATAAGTTACGTGATTAAATAGAACATGCATACAAGTATTATTGATCCTGCCTATACTGTCAATGATTAATTTTTAAGAATTCTGTGCCAGAATTTCTATAATATGGCAAGTAGCTCTAACCTTCCTCGATAACAAATATTTGTTCCAAATTGTCTTCTACAAATTCATTGAATAGAACAAAAATATTTTAAAGAAGTTTTAATTATAAGCAATTCACAACCTGTGAACCCTTATCCTACATTTTTATTTGTTCTACACTACTAAGTATGACAGGATATGTTATACTGTAATATATCTACTCTTGAAGATTTAGTTTATATTATAAATAAAAGATAATTCAATAGGTAATTGTTTACAAAAAAGTCACAAATTTTTTAACATACTCTACATTCCTTATTTCTTAATAATAAAATAAGTTTTTAACGCTGAGCCAATTTTTTCACAGTAAAAAAACATAATTTCAACTTTTCTAGGTTAAGGTCGATTAAGTGAGTTACGCATTAAAATATGTATGTACGCAAATTTTTACCTTACAAGGTTAAGTAAGGTGGCTATATGTATATATACACTTAATCTACATGTAAATTTGTAAAAAAAAAGAAATTGTGTGTTATTTCTCAACCAGTCACCCATCCAAGTACTAACCGTGCTCGATGTTGCTCAACTTCTGTGACATAATGCATTGAATTCTGTAGTTTTAAAATTTTGATTTTTCAGAGGAAAAATTAGCTCCGCCTTGAAAACTTATTTTACTATTGAGAAATAAGGTTTGTAGAATATGTTTAAAAAAATTCCAAAAAAGCCGTAATTTTCTTTGTAAACAATTACCAATTCAATATAATACAACCTAACCTAAACAATTTTTATTTCTTTAAAAAATGTGTAGTCTGATAATTCCTAGGCTCAACCCAATTCTGCTCAAAAATTAGAATTAAATTATAATTTGGATTATTTTAGTTATTGTTTTCAGTTCTGAGCTTACTCCTGAAGTTTAATATTCAATGTACTTATTACAAAACATAACCTCTCCAATGTCTTTGAGTTTGATAACACTAAATTAATTACAATTATCTTCAAAATAACTTTAGTTTCAGACATTTACAAAATAATACAATGAACAAAATATACATGCATAATTTTAAAATACAAGTATATTAAATGAAAGTTAGAAATGTAACGAATTCTAGGTTAGACGTTGCCGGTATAAACACATATTTACATAATCAAATAACTAAATTAAACCTTCAAAGTAAAATACAGCACATTCAAACTCACTTTAAGATTCGCTACTAATCTATTATTATCAATAATCTACCAAGACATTATTCCTTATGTTCGTTTTTTCATAAAATAATTCAGTTAAAAAACAACGAGTGAAAGTCAATGTTTCAATATCAATGCTAAAGTTAAATCAAGGCAGCCATTATTTTCAATGTAAGGCAACCTAATAATAAATAAACAACACTTTTGTTTCATGACAAATACAAGTTAAAATTGAATTACTAAGTAAATAATATGCTATTCATTTATTGCACCTAACAAATGTTATTCTTTGCCATTCAGACGCCAGATTTAGCCTTGAAATCTTCAAAATGACATGCCTCATGCCTTACACTTTCATTACTTTGCAGCCTAGTTCAAGGTTAACATAACCTATCAAAATATTACATCTGTGTGACAGCTATTTTTATAAAATTGTATAAATATTTGTAAAACGCACAACTTATTTTAAAATACACATAATCTTAATATACTTACAGCTATGTATAAATATTTTTTAATTTTTGCTTCAAGTTTGTTTCGTTTTCCTTCTTCACTAAATATACAAATCCCACCAGCCTCCACGGTACAAATACGACAAAGACGATCGAATTTTTTATTTTCTCCCATCTCTATGTTCACTTCTTAATAAATATATTCCTAACTTTTACGAACTGAATTAGAGGGAATAATTCATTTTTAAGAAATATGTTTCTAGCAAGTGAAAGCAATCTTTTTTTATTTCGGCCTCCTACAAAGAGGGGCGATAATAAAAAGAAAAACGACGTTGATTTCACAAGTGACTATTTGCGTCGCTCAATACTAACCATTCCTGCGCTATTGCAATTTAATCCTGACTATGACAGTTCACTGTTTTAAGACATTCCATAGGTGATTGAACTTTCTATTATTTATCACTTTATATCACTCTTCAATAACATATTTTCAGGAATGAAATTAATTTTAACCATAATATTTTGTTTAAAAAATTTTGCTTATAAATTTGTTTCATAGTAAATCCTTCTTTAAAGTACGGAAATTAAAATATATATAATCTTCAAATAATTATATACAAAATTAAATCGTAAAACCAAAATTGAAACATCAGGAGAATGTATTCATCTGCAGGTGATATCCCCAATCTTTAAATTAAAAAGGACAAAATTTTAAACAATCTAAGTAAATATGCACTGTTTCTTAATTAACACTTTCTACATATTAAATATTTACAAATCAATGAAGTAAATAAATAAGTAAATCAATTATTGATTAAAATTTCATTGTTTTGAAAATAAATTAATTGTATAATACGACGGGGAATACTGTCGGTTTTTCCTTCATTTTGTTAGGTAGGCTATTTAATAAACATTAATGTTTCAACAACAGCATATTTTAAATGTTATAGGAAACTTCTATTTTTTCAATATGACAATTAAAGTTGCCATAACATTGTATTGTGAATTTGTTTTGTTGTGATGGCAATTTCTATTTTACACGGGATATTTTCTTTGTATTTATAATTTACTTGTTTTAAAATTTATTTCGTTGATCGAAAAGATGTTTTCAGTTTAAAAAATCTCCACAACATACGTTATTTTAATACTACTTATTTTTTAAATTAATAGTAGGCTTACTCAACTAATCATTATAAAATAAATACAAGTCATTTTTATTTATAGTTCATTGTAGAGTACAAAAAGTTCTATGAAAATAAATGCAACTAGTTTGGAAGATTTGTTCACATTTTGTTATGTTATAAAACTGGTCTATGTTTTTGATACGATGATAGCAGAATTTAAATAGCATAGGGTCAATAGCCTTGCATCTTTTACTTCGACATCGCGACGCTAAAAAGTAAACTATACATATCATAAAAGAGCTTGTATATTTAAAGCTAAAAACTTAAAGTAAATGGCCAAAAACAGTAATAGCTTAAGTTTTTTAATCTTGTAGTTTTACGTAATAAAAAAAAAGTCAGAGGGGAGGCATTTATATATTTGATACGTGATAAATGCCTCTTTCCAACGCGATGGACAGAGTATGCACGACCATACACGAATATTTTAAGAGGCGGTTAAACAATATAAGTTATAAATAAATAGTCATGACTAACTTTTTTCATATTATTCATAGTTCTCTCTCTCTCTCTCTTTCTCTCTCTCTCTCTCTCTCTCTCTCTCTCTCTCTCTCTCTCTCTCTCTCTCTCTCTCTCTCTCTCTCTCTCTCTCTCTCTCTCTCTCTCTCTCTCTCTCTCTCTCTCTCTCTCTCTCTCTCTCTCTCTCTGAGATTTTAAAATCTGTGTAACGACAATTAAAGAAAAAATGAAATAATATAAAATTATAGGAGCATGTGGATTAAAGGCATCAACAATGCCTTAAATATTTTATAAGTGAATTTTTATTAATCATGACATTGTAAATAAACTCTGTCAGGATGATAAGTTTAACAACATTTGAAGATAAAAGGTGGTAACGTTATAAATAATAAAACAAATAAATTACATTTTTGTAAACTCTATTTTTTCGTGAAGTATTATCGTGATTGTAACAATCACTAAAATATTAAAGGATAAAATAAAGCAAAAGCTTATAGTTCCAAAATATTTTAATAATATAAATGAGCTACAATTGTTTCGCCTTGCGGCATCATCGGGAACTTTAAACCTTGTTTCCAAATGAGGTTTCCAAATTTTGGAACTTTAAGCTTTTGCTTTATTTTATCCTTGAATATGGAGTTTCAACAAGAAATATCTGCTATTACATTAAAGTTCACTAAATATTAAATTTAACCATAATCGGTCTAACAGTTTTAGACAATAAAGATGCGTGATTCCACAAACACTAATGGGAAAATTTTCCAATAGAAATCAAAAATTAAAGTATAATCTCAACTGTACTGTTTCAAATATCCAGTTTTATGAAATAACTAAAATGCCGATTAAATATGAGGTAGGCTAGTTCTGTTATATTATAAAATTGTAGTATATCAAAAAAACGGTACAAAAATATTACACAAATACTCTCACTATTCCAAAACCAACTTAAACTATCAGTACTGTAGTTGTCATTCAAAAATTAAATCATGGACCGTCTATGTAAAACAAATAAAAAAAAAAAAATAGATAATAAGACTGCTTTGCTTATACTGTACCTTAAAAATGTCGGCGTAAATTGTATTTAAATAAAATCGAGTTACGGCGATAAACGTTAATTTTATTTACCAATTATTCATGAACAGTTATTATTTTTTTACTCGCATTTTTACACACTGATTTATGTCATTCATCTTCATATTTCATTAAAATCTGTACGGATTTCGATGAATTAAGTCTTTTATAAGATCCCCACGGCCGATTTTCAGGTTATTGTTGGAATTTTTGAAGATACTAACTAATACATTTTGTTTGCGTCCTTATGAGTTTAATTTGAGTAAAATTTGAACAATAGTGCCGATTTTGGGAAAATCAAATTTAAAAATTTATTTTTTTTATGGCAGTCACAGCAAAACTTATCTATCATCAAATGATAATAACGTCGTTGCAACTCAGGGTTCTTAAACGGGACCTTTTAACCTCAAAAATTTGATAAAGATATTTTGAACTATGACATAACTTTCTCTCTACTACGTATAATTTGTGAGAGATTTTCATAGTCTTTGAACTCGTTTATCTATTCAACTTTAAATTTGGGTTAAATGGCTGATTAATTCCTAATAAAATATAACATTTATCTTATTTATAAATTATGAGTCATTTGTGTTTTCATTTCTGCCAAAGCATTGACTTTCACAATGAATTTGAGTGACCGCATTCTTAAAAATAGAAAAAACTAATTCTTATGGTAAACAAACTTGTCCGAGTCATTGACTAGAATAATGTGTGTGCTAGTTTCGTCTAAATATTAGATATCTAATGTTATTCAGAAAAATATGTTTTTTCCTATTTACCTAAATTTATGGACAAAAAATAATAGAAAATCCAGTGCACTTTGAACACATGAGATATGAAATATATTATGTTGAGCGTGACTTGTGAGATGATACAAATTCAAATAAAATTCGAACACAAATAATACGTTAAACACGTTTCAGCGACATTGTCGCCATTTTTATTAATGCACGAGCGACTGAAGTTATTTTTTGTTTATTGTAGCTCATGCATCATTGAAGATGACGATATTGTCGTTGAAACGCGTTTTAATGATTGACGAAGTGTGCTTTATTAAAATCGATTTAAAAAGGTTAAAATGTTGTGTTCGTATTTATAATTTCTTCAACTAAGGAGTTTTCTTAAATTGAATTATAATGTCTTAATTTACGTGATAGTGTTGTGCTATTTATGGCTCGACCAAATAATCATGTTTTAAAAAATATTATTACAGACAAATTGGTATCCATTTTAAAACGGATAAGTGATTTTATGATTCGTGAAACCATCACAGCTTTTGACTTTATATGTTACGTTTAGACAAATTTATTCAATTGTTCAATATTTCCTTTGAAAATTGTAACGCATATAACCTATTTAACCAACTTACAGGTGAAATGCAAATCATAACATTGTTGGTAAACATTTTATTAGTAGGCAGAAGGGTGTTATATTTGCGGTATTAAATCAATTACTGTACATTAAATTTGTGACGTAGGCATTCATAAAAACTATTGAAATTCATGAATTTGTTCAATTGCACCTTTGTAATACATACAAATTTGAATTATGGGTCATGGAAATTTTTAAATAGTAATTTTGATGAATGAAGGTTGTTGTTTTATATATAACGGTTAAATATTTATTAATTTTAAATATAAATTTTACATTTTAATATTTTTAAAATATCCCCATTCCTCGAATCTTTTACTGAATCACTGAGAATGGTTCGAAAAAAAAGGAAATCTTTAGTTACAATGGAGAGTTTACAACAACTTAATGTTTCTTTTTAATGAAAAGAAAAACTCTTTTTACAAGTTGAACATGAAATACTTATTTTTATTTAATATAATTGTATTTTGACATAAATCAAATTAACAGGATAATTTCGTAAAATCAAGAAATTAAAGAAGGATAAAAGTAGAGGGAGTATAAACTTCCGAAATGATATCTATAGAATATTAACAAATATCATAAAATTCAAAATTATTAAAAGAAAATAAATTTCAGGTTATTTGAGATTGTAAGCTTCAAAATATGTTAGTTGTAGTCGAATTACAAAGTTATTTTTGTTAGTATCATTAATATTTTCTTAATCACATAAGGATGATTTCACAAAATATATACTTCATTTTTTGGTTGCTCAAATATCATTTAATACTATCTATTTCAGTTTACATAAAATATACACATATATAGTCTTATCTCGGGATAGGGGATGGTGCTGGCTTTTCCCTGGGTGGGGAAGGGTAAAAACGCATATATTAACTTAGATTTAAGGTACTGTAAATCAACTAGGGGCTAAACAAAATCCCAAACAATTAAATAAATATATTTCGATAAAGAGTTCAATTAACATGTATAAAATGGTAATGTGATTTTGAAATGGTTAACTCGAATTGGGAGTGTTAAAATTGTTCACATAAGTTCAATATTCTATCATACATGAAAAGAAAATATCACAGTTACATTGTCCTAAGGCTTTAATAGTTTTTACTGGGGTTCTAGTATTTAGAATCAAAATGGATGGAAATGAATATCATAAAATGGAATGTTCTCACCAGTGTAACAAGTTCAGTTTTCTTTATATTCTTCCAGTTGTATCTCGACTTAAAATCGGACGATTTAAAATCTATTTTGACAACCTAATCTGGACGAAGTTAAAGGATGATGCGGCCAAATCTGGATTTTTGATTCCTAGCATTTCAAATACGTCTGGCCTGCTTCAAACCTTTCTCAGCAATATTTAATTCCCAGGATGCAGCAAATCAGCGTCTCGGAAGTTTTGAAAGTTGCGCCTTCTGTATTGTGTGTTAGTTCAGTGTATTGATATTAATTATGAAATGATTATTCTTCTATAAAAAATGGTATAATTTTAGGAACAGAATATTTTAAAATGGAAAGTAGGTCTTTTAAACATATTAAAAATTAATGAACTTTTGAGGACCAAGGGAAGCAAATTGCCGGTGGGTGGGGCGTTCCGATAATCTGGCTGAAATAGTTGCATGTCCTCCATGTTTAAAACCGTAACAAACGTTGTTTTTAGAGCTTATAATACATTTTCGGATATTTCGTAGAAAGGATTATTGATGTAGAAATTTACGATCTATCTAGTGTTGTAACTCCTTTTCTCCAATGTTCTCTAATTATTTCGCAATCTTCAAAATAAGGTGTTACGCCATAGGTCATTTTTACGATAGGCTTTTTTAGACTGATTTTAAATTGAGTTTACCTGCTTCATGCATTTTGGTTAGTTTTTCTTGGTAAAGGGATTTATTTTAATGTGGGACTTATAGTGCCAAAATGTCGGGAAATATTTTAATTTTAAGTTTTACTCATCTAGAAATTGATAGAAATTAGGCGATTTACTAGTAAACTAGTTAAGTGTGTTGTTCTAGGCGGCCACTGGTATCGTGCAGATCGGTTCTTAAATTCAATGAAATATGTGTGATGAAATTTTGGATTAAATTATTGACAACTCATTTCGAACTTTTTCAAAAAAAAAAAAAGTTACAATTTAATATTCAGTTTTATGTTAAAATGAGATAAATAATGCAATAATATGAATGATATAATAGCAAAGATGTAATTGATTAAATACATCGATATTCAATGAAATCTCACAATATTTCTACTTCGTGTTATTCAGATTATAAATTGAGAATTTTTTCAATTGTTCAAGAGATTTTGATATATCAACTATTATTGGGGGGGGGGGGAACTAATTGCTGTTAAAATAATAATTTATTATTATAGTTTAACTTGAACAGTTATATAACTGTTAGGATCTAGTCCTCCAAATATATGAGTATAATTTTGAAAATTACTCAGTCTTAGAACACAATATAGATACGAAAACTAAACGTCTAATTTTGACTATTTGCTATAAAATTCTACATAAATATTTTTAAATTGAAATATGAATGATTTTATTTAAAAAAGTAATAACTTAATAATTTTTTTCGAGAAAAATAACTTCATAGTTAACATAGCTAAAGCACTGAAGTAATCTGTACTGCAGGAATTACAAAAAAATATCAGTTGACTTTTATGTGATTTAAATAAAAACTGTAGTTTCTTTAAGTAAATGTGTATAAATATTTGACGAATGTAGTAAAATACATATGGGGGAAAAAGACAAAATGGACAACTTTGAAGAGTTTAAACACCTGACTTCCTTTCCTTTGTTATGAAGTAATTCCACCCTAACCATATCAGAAAATAAACTCAAAGTTATATGATCTGTATCATTAGGGATTATTTAAAGGTTTAAGACATGTAATTTATGTAAACTGAAATTGGAGGTTTTGACAAGATATAACCAAGTCCTCTAAATTTTAAGTAATGTGGAAAAGTTTTATTGGGGCTGCAATAGCCAATAATATGATAAGTCTCAACAAAAATGTTAAAGACAATAATTAATTAAACACCGCTAATATGGTTGACGTAACCATTATTTAATTCTTTTTATTAGCCAATAATAATTAGTGTAAAAATAAAAACAGTAGAATTTTTTTGGTGAGTACAGTATAAGAAACACAAATGTAGTTACTACGACTTTGTTTGAATGGTAGGTAATACATGGCTTCTTTAAAATATGGAGTTTTCAGAAAATTTTCTGTGTTTCTGAGAATGTTTGCACAAGTTTACCTCTTGTATTATTACTTAATTTTTGAAAATATTGTCTGTCTTGTTTTCATTAGCAAAATATTTTCTCCGAATCATGAAATCATTTTGTATTCTTAATTATTCCTAAGAAATATATTTCACGAAACACAATTTTATGTGAGCATATAAATATGAGTCTTGAACATTGGTTTTTTTAATTTGGCTTGAACAATTTTGTTAGCTAAATCGATCAGATGTTGGGTCTTCAGCTTATTTAAAAAAAATTACTTTAGTGGTCAAATTTAGTATAAACATTTATATTTATACTATATCTATATATTTATACTACATCTTTATATAACACATTAAAATTAACATGAAACTTTATATAAATATCTTAGGTAATCCTTAACGACTTTTTATAAATTCTGTACATTGCGATTCGGAGGTTTGGCAAAAAAAATCTTTAAAATAAACTCAGTAAAAATTATTCTATAAATTATCATATTTTGACGTTTCTACCTTGGCAGGTCATCTGGCACACCTCCTTCCAATCCCGATGATCTCTACACATCTGCTACTCCTCCTTTCACCTTCATATCTTCCTCCATCAGTCTACTCCCTTGGCCTGTATATCCTCTTGAATTTGAACCTTCCATCTTGTTCATGTCTTCTCTCTTATCCTTGACTTTTTTTGGAAGATTTTCATTTCTTAATCTATTCCTTCTTAACGTTTTCTATTCCTCTCAAACATCTCATCTCTTGTTATTGCTCAGATCATTATAAAAATTGGTTGATAATACACTTTATACATCATTGTTTTGGCACCTTTCCCATATTGCATGTTTCACAGTGTTAGAAAGTTACTTTTATTAGGCCAGGGTTCTTTAGGTATACTAATTAAATTCCATGTGTCAGCATTCATGCTACACACATTGTAGAAGTATTTTGTTAGCATTATTCCTAGTGTAACCTTGCTATGTTGACTAATGAATATTTCAACCAAAGAATGACTTATGACATAATGTTTGTTTATAATCGTCTCAGGTACTAAATTCACCAAAACTCAAAAATAAACCTCCGTTAAGCCTTTATAAGTCTATTACCGTGATGGCGTTATCGTAGGAAAGAAGAAGTGATTTGACTTTAAAATTCAGCACACATAAATACACAGTTAAAGATCAGGAAATTCTCCTAATCCTCATGTAACATAACCTTCACACCACACTTCATTCATAATAAACCTGACATAAGTATTTATTGTCCCCACTCAATTCATTCCTTGTGAACACACGAAAGACTAGCTTAAAATTGACCAATATTAATATTAAATATTTCAAATTGCATAATAACTATAAATATATATTCAAAAATCAATGACGGTAACTGTATAATAAATAAAATTTTCTTTAGCCAACAGAATAAACAAATTTCCATAAAAGTAATTAATAATCTTCAGAAAAAACAAAAATTTGATAATCTAAAACCGTAGTAACAAATTGCATATAAATTTTACATCAAAACACATAATATTTCTCAAATTTCTCTCAAAGTTTATAAATAAGTAATTGTAAATTCACTTTCAAACACAATTCAACAAATTAACAAATAAATATAAACAATCCTTCACAAATTGAAAAAAATAACGAAGCAACATATTAAATAAAGATAAATTAATTGTCTATATCAAATTTTTCCAATAATGTTTATTAAGTAAATCAACTTCAAGTTTACAATCAATCAATAAAAGCAACAAATTATAAAATAAATGAATAAAGTTTTTAGTAAATAAGAATCTAACAACTCTCAATCTACAACTCAATAATAATTTTCAACTATGTTACTAATTCTTTAAAATTTAGAAAAACAAAACATATGGCCAATGCACTATTTGTTAGGAAGTGACTTTTTTAAGGCCCGGGTACTTAAGGTATACTTATTGAAAGAGTGGTTCAGTGATGAAGTTAATTATTATCTTTCTCTTTAATTATTTAAATAATCACAATAAATACATATATTTATATCTTCACAATTTTGATCTTATCTCTCCTAATCTTAAAATTGTATCCAATCAACTACAATATGAAATATAAACCCATAATGGTTCCAACTGTTATGACTCTATTGTTTACTTTTAGTATTAAAGAATTACAAGTTTTCCAATACACAATGATTTGCTCACCTTTCTTGCAAAGTTTTTCCAACGTTGCTCTCTCAACTCTTACTTGCCAAATATGACTATCTCCCGAACACCCCTTTACCAGCTATTCCTCCTGTGATCAAAACACCCAGTCTCCTTTTGTCCATTAGCTTATTTATATAGCTCCCCTCTGTATATGTTGTAAACTGACCACCCTTTCATATTCTTTCTCCTATGATACCATTAATAATGATCTTGTTTTATAGGTAATTCAACTCATCTACATTTTCAAGATGCTTTATTTTTTTTAGTGTGACATTCTGAATAGCTTTTGCTTTTCTAAATTTATATCAAATCCATACTTTTAAAGTGCCTTTGACTATTTGGTTAGGACTTCCTCCCTTGCCATATTTACATGTGTTCGCACATTTAGTTCTGCTTTTGAATGATGATTTCATGCATTACTTTGTTAAAGGTTAAAGTTGATAAAACATATTTTTTTCTGTTTGGGACGGGTCAAAGCACGAGAACGGGTCTCTTTTGTTCTTACACAATTATTGTACATACTTTTTAAATTCTCTTTACAATTCCTTTTAAACCTATCCATATATTCTCCTTTTTATGTCAAGAAGCCAACACAGTATTTTTAACATACTCCCATCTTTTCTTTATGATCTGTCTTAACATAAAGATCCACAGTCTAGCTTCATTGTCAAAAGCCATATTGTATAAAAGCTGTTTACTTTTGTAAATATATAACAATAATGTGTATCCTATTTAAATGTTTGAAGAAACTAGGCATAAAATCCACAATGTACTTATTATCACAAATTATTTACAGTACTCTTCATAACTGTTGTTATGCTAGTAGAATTTAATATTTTTCTAAAATCAAAGGTGGGCAGAAATAAAGAAAATAATTTATTGTTTTCTTATTTATACTTTACACCAAGGCACTACTAAGTTTTTAACTTTTGTGAACAGTAAATGGGCACCATAAACACATTAGTCTAGCAGAGTCGGAAATAATATTGAAGTTACTACAATGTTTTTCAAAAATACAAAATCAAACAATTTATCACTAAAAGTATTTGATCCATTATGATAATGTCCAATTTGTTTTATTTTAAAAATATACTATTATTGATATTTATAATAAGATATTTTATGATGCTATTACATTGACTTTTTCCACTGGTATAGCTAGGAATAAAATTTAGATGCTTAGGTCTATAGGCAAAAATATGAGGTTGGGTTTAGGAATTTATACCTCCTCCTTTATTGCCAGTAATAAAAATATTATAAGAGCTACTAATCTAATTAATTTTTTGAGTTCAAAACATTCTGCCCACATCATGAAATGTACAATTCAACAACTGAAATAAAATCATAGCATTGATTGTATTGCTACATTTCTTCATAACTACCTATGATTTTTGTTTACTTAGTTCATTTCATTATGTGTTTTTAAAAACAGAAAATAAAATCCATGTAATTATAAAATGAGATACTATAGTTATTTCCCAAATTAATAAACAATAACTATATTTATAACTATTTTTTATTATATAATGTTTCTGGTGATTGGAAATTTTGTCAATAGATTTCTATTTTCTTAATTTAATTTTAAACTATATTTCTTTCTGATTTTGTCTGAACTGAGGTATTCAGATTTATATAAGTTATATGTATAATATGCAGAGTCAAAGTATTTTAGAATGTAGATACAAATCCAATAATCATTAAGTGTGGACAACAATATGTAAACTTAATACTATTGAATGAAAAACTTATTTCCCATTTTGAGAGGGTTATAGCGCTCACTTAAAAGTTTTGTGATGTAAAGGGACCTCATTTGCTACTGCCTGCTAAAATATTCAACGTGCTACTACCATTGGCCGCATGTACCACTTATTAGTGGTACGGAATCGGCAATATTCCCATTTCTCGCCCTCAGCCCCTGGCACGCTTGGTCTGTCTCACCTGGCCCACCATTTTCGACTAGTCTTATATTCTAATTAATTAAGTTAATTTAGTACTATAAGTTTAGACTTACTATTACTACACAATAACACATTCATCTTTGCTCAAGTGATAATGACCACTTCATATTTTACATAATTTAAGTTAGTGTGCGGGGCCAATATACTTATGGGTCTGACTCATCCCAAAAACGAACTAGTCACTCATTTTGGTGGAGTTTGCCCGGTAAGTATAATTACAATCGCACAGTCAAATCAGAACTTGCTGTTCCAATTGTAGGATGCACTCTATGTCCTGCTAGACTATATCGGCATAATACCTTAGTCAGGCGGTAGTGTGGGTAGCGCTTCCTTATCATAGGGTGGTGGAGCACGTTATACTCCGAAGTGGGCAACTTATGGTGCATACGCGCCATGTGATTCACAGCGTAACAGTTTCAAACAAAACTTTGTATTTTTTTTTGTTTTAAACAATTTTAAAAACAAAACAATAAACAAAATTGTTTTTCTGAACGAGTTCTACAACCCAAACTAATTTTCAAGCTGTTCTAATCCCTAATATCTGCTCAAACATTCAGTGGTCTAGCTCTGTACCATGAAGCCAATATGTTGAAATTTTATATAAAATAAAGGAATTTATTTTTAAGGTCTGTGGTTTTTAAGTAATGCACTGCCTCCATACCCGGAGAGTTAAGGTTATTTTAACAGGTGTTTGATTATTTTATTTTTTAAATAACATTGTTTTGTACAACGAAGCCTTAATTTTTACTGCTTTATAATAAAAATTAAGATGCTTTTTATGTCCAATTTAAATGATAATATAAGTTTTAAAATGACTCATGAGTCAATCTAAAATTACACCACTACCTCGTTTTTACTTGGGTGGTTATTTTTGGACCCAAAATTATAAAACAGAAGAAGCCCTTATATAGAGGTCATTTACAACAAGTATGAAATAAAAAATACAATCATTATTTTAACAACAAAACTTTAACTTGGAATTTGTTGGAAATGTATAAGTTTTAATCAATATAAAATGTATACAGAGAGTCTGAAGTTAGTATGAAAAGTAAATGGTTTGCAGCATAGGCTCCAATGATTGGAGAAGACGTATCTAACTTGATGAGTTGTTGCTTAGCTACTGAGGCAACTCTGGTTCCTGTAACTCTATTACGCAGATATCCCGACACAACACTTGACTTCCTGTACACGAAGATATGGTTAGCTGCTTCACATATAATAGCATAGGATAAATCTGAAATCAATCAAAATAAATATTTGAAATAGGAAAATTTGAATATTCTTCGGCTTTTATGTTTAAAACATATTTATAATTAGGTATAAATAAAATTATATAGAAAGTACAAAATCTATTTGAAAAGAAAAACATGATAATTTATTCTTATATAATTCATGTGGTTATCAAAAACACAGGAGAAGTAACTCAATTTAACACATAAATCGGTTAAAAATAAATAAATTTCTTCTAATAAAATGTATTTATAAAAAGTGTCAACTAAATCCCTATGTTTATGATTAGGTGGATGTTTTATGAAAACATAAATGTGAGGATCTCCAAGAAAGAATGTTGGAGTGGAAATGATGTTATTAAAAAATTTAAATAAATTACCAGGAGAACATAAAGTGAACTTTCTCTGTTGTTTAGATGCAGATACGTATCCAAAGGCTAAGAAAGTCCCAACATGATTACAAGGCCACGAGACTTCATCTGTAGGAGTTTCCAGCTGCCACACACAAGCATCAACATCATGACGGATACAAAAAGCAGGTACTGTATTTGGGTTCATTATGGTTGACATAATCCACTGGTGACCTGCTAAAGTAATCTAAAGGATAAACAAAATTAAATTTATGTCTTTATACAAGTTTATTAATATACAAAGCAAATTTGTTATATAGGCACTATTATTGTTATTCCAAAAGATTATTAATACTTTTGGTATTTCCGACAAGAAACCAGCGGCTTAAACAAACTAATGCTAAACATTTTTAGATATTATTTAAAAATAAATATGTCAAATAGCATAAATATTAGAGTATTTAAAAATGTACCCTAACTTCTGGATGTGATTCAGGGCATTACACTTTTAAAACATTGTTATAAAATATGTCCATATGTCGTTATCCATCTATCAGCTATTTTGTGTTTTATGTTTAAAAATTACAACTTAAAAAATTCTTAAGATTTTGAGTATAAACGTGGCATCACATTTCTCAGGCTACATTTCACCAGTATATTTTAACAATAGAAACTTTTCTTATAAATTTTGAAAATGGTGACCAAAAAAGGTTAGGTTGCCAAAAAGAAGAGGAGGATGCTGGAAGCCAAGGTCTAGAAGAGGTACTTATGATAGGATATCCTGAAGTAATGGCAAAAGAGATGGACCGTAAATACTGGATGGGTCAGGCTGTAAATCCCAGATTTACAGAAATGGGCTAGACGGAGATACAGCGAAGCAGATTATTATATGACGCAGATGATCACAAGACATGGGGAGTTTGGAGAATATCTTCACTGGTTTAGGATAAGGGATTCTCCTACATATATTTATTGTGAAAAGATAGACACTCTTGATCACACCCTGTTTGGCTGCCCTAGATGGTCTCCCTAATAGAAAAGAAGTAGGAGATAGATTTGAAGGAGGGAACAGTAGTCAGAAGCTGGCGGAGTTCATGCTGAAGGGTAGAAGAAACTGGGAGATAGGAGTCAGATACATCAAAAACAGAAAGAGGAAGAAAATAGGATATTATATAGTATGACTGAGAGGGACAGGAAGAAGAACTAGACTAAAAGCTGGACTCTGAAGTAATGCTTCATCAGGGTTCTGGGGTGCTTGCAAGATAGTGGATGTGGTTTGGTGAGTGTGAGCTTTAGACATCAGGAATGTTGGCTGTAAAGCTTCAATCATTGCTACAGGAATTAAAAAAAAAAAAGGTTATGTTAACAGGTTTCTGGGGTCAAAATGACAGGTTAGGTAAAAATTACAATTTTACAGTGAAAAATGAAAATGTATATTTTTTAAATTTCAAGGTGTGATTTAAACTTAATGATTCTTAAAAATGATGTTTTTTTAAATTATTGCACATCTATAACTACCTATATAAGAGATTTTTATTTTTTATATTCTCTACTGATTGAGAAAGCGAACAGTGTTTACAAAATATTTCAGAACTTTAGTGTTTTTTTTATGTGTTTTCCTATTTGTGTACTACTAGATAATAAATACCAAGGACCACTTTCCAAGGTAAGCCTGTGTCTCCTAGCCATACAAAATCTAAATTATTAGGCTATGTGCCCTATTAAACTCTAACCTAAAACCAAATATACAATCTAAAAGAAATAGAATATTAAAGGATTTAGAGGTAATCTGACATTGTCATTTGAGAACACATTTTAGATGTTGTTGTTACCCATAATATTGTATTCTTAAGAAAATAAAACCCTCAATAAATTATACAACAACTTAGTATGCAGGTGTGACACATGCGGATCACATACGATTGTGTGGATCAACCTGTTAAAATCTATGTTTACTATATTATTATATGTTTTAAAGTTTTTGTTTACTTTATAACCTCAAAGTGATCGAGTACATAATGTTTAACTGATGATGGAATTGTGATTCCAAATCGTGCCTTAAAACATAGTTCAATTTAAGTCACACGAAAGACTATCTAGGTAATATAATATTTAATATTTTTAGCTAACAGAACTTTCCAGATTTTATGAAAGTGTCTAGGATATCACAAAATAAGAAGTTAAAAAAATATAATTATGTGCTTATATTTCTTATTGAGCAAACAGATTACCTGGTGTGTAGCAGTGTGTGAATTTAAACTTAAACGAGATAGTATAGTCATTTCACCAGGCAAACTATCACATTCTTCTAATTGTTCAAGATTAAAAGTAGGAGCACAACCTTCTCCTGTATCCTGTACTTCTTTATCAGACACTAAATGCGATAGGCGTGAATGCACTTCCTCTACAATACCAGGATCTATAATTTCTTCTCCATCTGAATTTCCTTCCACAAAATGCTGCCACATCAAACCAGTTTCCCGTTTAATCAATGTCAATTCTAAACTGAAATGAAAAAAATGAACAACTCAACTTGATATGATCTTACATTAAATAACACAGAGGGATATTTCATGAAAAATGCACAAATTAACTACTTTGGGGAGCAGAAAAGCAATCGCAAAGTGACACTAGTTCTAATTAAAGACTTATGGAAGCAAAACAAGTTTCGATAGTGTATAAACGTATTGATGACTATTGGAAATGGAGTCTGCAGGTGCCTCAGAGTAGAGATCCAAAAGTGGTGGGGGAGGGAGGGAGATCGTGGGCGTTATCTTGGCTAGCTCTACCCCCCCGTTGATCCAGCTCCTGCTAACAATGTTAGTTTGTTACACATAGCTTATCCACTGAGTTTTTAAACGCATTACCCTTAAGTATGTCTGAATATTGTGAAAAACTTACAGCATGTTTCTATTAAATAGAATGTCTAAATAACAAGCTTGGTTTTATCAATCCAACTATCGTGTTCCTTGTCAAATCATAGCCACCACACCAGTATTTTGTTACCCATTTTGCATAGCAAATTGAAAAATTGATCTGCATTCATATAGATGCTAAGTCTGTCATTAGAAGTTTATTGGGAAATATCAGGAACGAATATTGTACTAAAATGGGTACCAACACACTGTGGACTATTTGGAAATGAGCAAGTGCATGAAATAGCAAAAAGGCTGCTTTCATGGGTTTTTTGCAGCTATCACAATATTCATAAAAAGGATGCAAGAAAGCAGCAGCATGAGTGCTTCATAAAGACTGGGCTGAACAGGGACACAGGACAAACATTTTTCCAAATACAGTATAACCTTGCTTGTCCAGCTTAATGTGGCCACCAGTAGGCTAGATTTAGGAAAAAGCCAGACAAACGAGAGTCCATTTAAAATGATGCTTCAGAGACGAAATAGTGAACCATTCGTATAATTGATTGATTGAGAAAATTGTAATAATATTTAAAATAATAATAATAATAATAATAATTGCTAAAAAAAAAAAAAATTATTATATGTTTTATTATTACATTTATTAAATTTTTTACTTGGGAAGAATTTACTGTTATTTCTTGGGCACCATTTTGTGAGAAAAGCACAAACACTTGTTGATTCTATTTTTTTTACCTTGGGTCGTGAATCATGGGAAAATGTACTTAGATATGATAAATGATCATGAAAACATCTGAAATAAAACATACATTTATTAACAAGTTCAATTCATATCTGAAACATACAAAATCTAGTCAAGCCGTTTTGCTTAACTTTCTCTGAAATACATACAGTGAATAACATGACAAATTATTAAACATTAGTCTCATAAATATTGAACATTTTTATTTTATTTTAATGTTACAAGTATTCAGAACGATTAAATTCAAATTAAATGTTCATTATGTCCATGTTATAAGTATTCTTAACGATCAAATTCAAAATCAAAGTTCATGCAATTCATTATTTTGGCTAGCTATCAATTGGCCAATGTCTTTCACTATAATACGATGTCATTATTTTAACTGATTGGCTCTACTTTTTAACGCATAAAGTACCAATTATAATATTGTTCTTTTTAAAAGAATAAGAGTCTAGTTTACACTATACCAAGGCATAACTTTGCACTGAATTTAGTTTTAGATTCAAAGTTAAATAACAGTATCAAACTATGGAATGTGCACTGATCGATGCTCTAGATGTTCAGGTGGTCAGCCTAGATGATGGTCGAAGAGTCTGCCTGCAGAACTGCTCATGGCTGCGTCTCAATTCCATATTTTTTTTAGATTCTTCATTACTTGGTAAAACGGCTTGTGCATTCCCCCACTACACTTCTATCTATTTATTGATTTGTTTCTACCGCACAGTCCATTTCTGACAACTTTATTTCTTATTACTTCACAAAATATAATTTTCTCTTAATTTTATTAAACATACCAATTTAGTTAATTTTGTTATAATTATTTTAATTACAAAATTCTAAACTAATAATTTTTTATAAATTTTCCAAATAACACACATACTCAGTTCTATAAGTTTAATCATTCTGAAATCCTGTCTGTCCGTCTATATTCAACTTCTAATTATCGTTCTTTGTCTTTGAATGCAAATAATCCATGCAATAAAACCTTTTACAATTTTATTACAGTACAACCTCGTTAAGTCGGCCCCCTTTAAGTCGGATTTCCGGGTAACCCGGACCGGTTTGCAATAAATAAACATAAATATAAAAATATGGATTTTGATAGCACTATTGAGCTCATAATCGTAGCGTATTGCATGGTGATTGTGTTTCCGCCGAGTTCATGCAACCGAGTTTGTTTGCCGTGACTGTACATCTGATGCCTAACTGTAGCGCTGCATGCCTGCGTGATGAGTCATTGTCACCCAGGTGATTGGCGCGCTTTGCCTGTTGCCCCACATCTCACTTGGATGAATTGATGGTGTTTGAGCATCAGAACGAGACTACACCGGCCGCTTCTCATTTTGAAACAGATGCACGACCTTGCGGCATGTAAACGTTACTCGAAGCTGATGAAACAGAAATTTACAAGCTTATTCTCCAAAAAGTAGACATACCTGTACAGTCCACAAATGTGTTTGTTGTTTTATTGTGAAGAGTAAATATTTTTAAAGTGTTTTTCTCCGTAAGAAAGGAAATTATTGTAAGTACAGTATGTATATTTTCATTTTTTTGTTTTCTACCTTTTCTCTGGCTAACACGGATTTTCGTTATGTCGGATCGGCCGCGGTCCTGGCTGGTCCGACTTAACGAGGTTGTGCTGTACATTTACGGATCTAATTCATTTCATTTCTCTCAATGAAATGTATCTTAACATAAAGATATCAAAATTGTGAATGTTACAAAGTGTAGAATAAACTTAGGCATTAAGAATAATTAATGTAATAAAAATTACGTCTTTTTGATTAATTTACTTTTTATTTAAATTTTAAAGTAAACAGTAAAATACACTTTACAAACACACAAAAACTACATTTCCTAAATGAAAATATTGTCTTGGTTTTAAATCTTTTAAAAACATGTTTTTCTTTGTTGGGCAAAAACAAAATCCTAACAGTGAAATTCTAACATTTATAAAAATCAATAGATGGTGGCCTAATTACAGTTTACTACTTTTTGAAAAATGAGGTTATCCTTTGGCTGTTTAATTCTGTCAGATAATTTTTTTAAAAACAATGTCCCTCCATCTTCTAAAAAGCAAATCAATGGTCTTGAAAGAGTCTGCGTGCATCATTGTTGTTTCACGTTCACTTTTTCCTTCGGCCTGTCATTCTCTGCATTGATGTCAGTCACCATTTTAATAATGTCACTGCTAACCAGTTCTTGGTTTTCATCCATTCGTTGACTTCATCGGTGTTTACATTTTCATACCCAGGAATTCTGTGGAGAAGTTCAACAAGTTCATTGCTGTCACTTTTTGTTACGTAGAGCATCAATTTCTTCCATTGGTTTATAATACTTGTCAGCTTCTTCCACGATATTACCAAGGTCAAAGGTTGAATTTTATCCAAGGCCTGACTTACCTAAAATGTCTATCTTTTTGAGGTTATCTTTCATATCACTTCCTTTATCAATGTTTGCAATCCGCATTGATAGCAATTTGAGCCAATATATTTTTTAAGCACTTCTAAGACCCCCTGGCCCATCGGCTGACATATAGAAGTTATGTTAGGAGGCAAAAACAAGCACTTAATAGTCCCCACTTGTTAAATTTTCAATAGGTGGGTGTGTGGGAGCATTATCCAAAATCAACAGAGCTTTTCTAGCTAAGTCTTGTTTCTTAAGATGTTTTTCAACAGCAGGAACAAACTTGTCAAAATACCAGTTTTTAAAAATGTTCGAATTCATCCACACACTTTTTTGAATGTTGTATCAAAGTGGCAACAGGGCTTTGTCTTTAATTTTTTTTAAAGCATGAGGGTGTTGGATTTTTCTAACATTAAAAGTTTCAGTTTGTGTTGTCCAGTAGCATTGCTACAGGCTAATACAGTAAACCTTTTCTTTTTATGGCCTGGAGCTGTGTCTTCGTCTCTACTGGCTAGAGATTTACTGGGCAGTATTTTGAAGTTTAGTATAGTTTCGTCACAATTATACAATTGTTCCCCACTTAACCCCTTCTCATCTATCAGTTTGTGAAAGTCAGTGACTTTTGACTCATCAGCCAATTATATTTTCTTCACTAACTTGCAGTTGCTGAACGCCATAACATAGCTTTCATTACCCTAGCCAACTTTCACTTGCAAGGAATTCTTTGTCGCGCTTCCTAAACCTTCATAAAACTGAAGAGCTTTTTTTCTCAACAAAGGGCCAGAAATCGTAACACCTTGTTCTGTGTTTTGTCCACAAGAACAAAACTTTGCCTAATTCTTCAAAACCTCCTTGTTTTTCTTTTCTTGATGCCACTTGTCAAAGCTTGGGCCGGATACCATTTTTCAATTTCTTTAAGTTTTTTTCCAATCGCCGACCATGCTTTTCCCCACATTATAGTCTTGTGCAATTTTCTTTGCTGATGCCCCTGCATCCAATTTTTTTAAAGCAGCAAGTTTTTGTTCCATGGTCACAAGATTCTTTTTTAGTTTTTTACTCATTCTTGATCACTTTCTTCCAAATTAAAAAAGTTATGTTACTGTAATTACGCAATGTAAAAAATAACGATACTGTAACAATAATGAAAACTTGTGTGATCTATCCAAGCGAAGTGCAATGACTGGACTGGACTGAATGTTTTGTTTACGTTTACGACTGAGGGAATGGTAAGAGAGGTGGCAGTGAACAGAGCATTGTCCATCAGATTATTTTGTTCTGCGTGCACAGGAATTTGAGTTGCAAGTTCCATTCCAAAATGAATTTTCTGTCTACATATTATACAACATGAGATAATACAAATCTTTTTTTGATATATAGTAAGTGTTTACATACAGTACTACTGCAATGTGTTTTAATATGTAGACACAATGGGGTTTTAACTATAATAACACAATGCCGTTTTATTTTTTCTAAAATGCAATAAAGTTTTTCTGTTTATTTTTCAATCAGGCCAAATTACGGGGGGTACGGACTATCGAGGGCTGGTTGAGCGAGTTTGTACTGTACAGACATTTTCAGTGAAAACTTTTTTTTTACTGAGATGTCAGGGTTTTGGCTATCTTTGTGGTGAGAATCAAAGTGGGACAGATCGTAACTGAGCAATACCTATAACTTACATTGATGTCACTGACAGAAGTACCAGATGGAGAGAGGAATGATGGGACTCTTTCTGCTGAGCTTTAACTGGTAGTTTAAACATAACATTTTCAGACCATAAATTAAAAAATTATAGAAATAATATAATTATAAAATGTATAGAATAAATAAATGTATATTAAAATAAATCATATATAGAAATTATTCCTCATTCAATACTACATTTTACCTTTGTTCATTAATGGACCAAGTGGTAAGATCATTCTCGACAGCATGAAAGAGGTTTCCCTCCAGTAGTTTCTCTCCTTTACATTTTATACTTATGTTTAGTTCCTTTATTTCAACCTCTAAGTCATTTCTTGTAACTTCGCTGCTCAGTGGAAATCTTACTTGTATATCATCTTCAGTCTGCTTCCATGAAAATATTTTTGTACTGTTAGTATCCATATGCTCTAAAAAAAATATTAGAAGTATGAGGAGGCAGGTCTTACAATTGAGCTAAAATTGGTAATCCAGTTTTAGGATGGCATAAATACTTATAGAATATTAATTTTATAAATTGAACTTCATATCTTTTGTACATACAAAGAAAAGGAAGAATGATTTGAATTACATATCTATTGCACTTCTACCAATATTTTCTTAAAATGTCAGAAAAAGTTGTGAACAGCTTATGAGTTATTTTTAAATACATAATTACTAAGGTAAATTGAAATTTAGGTTTAGAAAAGGTCTGAGCAAAGAAACTATTATGGTTAAACACAATTGCACAAGTTGCTAGTTGATTTCTGTAACTTAAGACTGGGCAATTCATAGTAGAAAAGTTAAAATGTTATAGCATTTAGGATAAACGTTTTATTTAAAATTATAAACTTAGTTGTGATAATACAAGATGGTTTGATGTAAAACTGAAAAGAAATCTTGAACTGAAAGACTATGACTTAATATTTAGCAAGAGAAACTTGTAGTTAAATATCTACTGGATATCCAGTAGATATCTCTGGGTTAAGATATAAACTATCTGTATTACCTACTAGCCCAGGGACTTTAGGGAAGTAAACAATATTGAAATTTAAACAAAATGGATAAATTTGATGTTAGATAAACACAACATGAGAGTCTTAGACTCAGGTTAAATCAAAACAGATCTATAAAACAATTTATCTGGAGGATTAAGGCCATTAAATGTACATCAAATTTTGAAAAAAAGTATACATTATGCAACCTGATATGATGATATCAAGAAGTAACTAATCAAGTTATTAGCTATGTAGGGTCATGAATATTTTGCGAAAAAAGCACAGATCGAGTGCCTAGACCAGGATTAATCTCCATTATTAGTACATCCAAGTGACCCAGATGCCTGATGAAGTTATTTTGACAGCTCTACAACTTGTCAACCACATAATATTGATGAAATGACCAAAGTATAGAGCAATACTATAAAAGTTTGGTGAAACTGCGCTGTAGTTATAACTACATTACGGACTGAAGACAACCTCTAAGGTAATTAATTGAATGACTATCTAGATGTCTAAAAATATTGACATCTTACATCCTACATGACAACTTTTAACTTTTTTTGATGAATATTTAAATTGTTTTTTCTACAATTTAGTTTTTTTAGACTTGTTTTGTGTATAATTGAAAAAGCCATTAAATAATAAAATTCACATATATTAAATAGTATTAGGTTTGTATATTCTACTCATGTGATTGTGAGGTTCCACATGGATTTTTTACAGCATACCTGCAAGTGTCCGTTATTAAGTGCACATAGTAATAGGGTTTAAGTTATTAAGTTACAATTTTTAATTTGATGTTTTCTTGCTGTAATAATTGCTGTGATCAATTTTAAAACTATTGTAGTTGATCAGGTAAATAATAAAACATTTTGTTATTAAAATTGTAAATATTTGACCGTAACAATAAATAATATCTCCTACAAGGGAAGTTGAATTATTTTTCCTTTATCCAATGATATAATCTAAGTATGTCACTAGTTCCCTTTTAATGCTTTGAGAGAATTCAATAAAATTATACTATTTAAATCATAATAGATACATACTAAAATGTGTTTAGATCACAGGATTCATGTAAGAGCGAGTGTCATCACATATTATAGTGGGGTAGAAGTTTCTCAGATATTTAAATACATAGTGATTATAGAATTGCATAATGTAGTGTGATTTATAATATAATGAGGCAGGTAGTTACTTGTAAACTAAAAGAAATACAAAACACACCTTAAAAGTGATTCAACTTCATTAATTAATAATAGGCTAATGTCAATTATTATTATTAAAAAAAAAAAAATATAACTATAATTAAAAAAAAGTATAAATAAGTATAATATATTCAAGATGAATTTTGATAAAATTTATTCTATTCAATACTGTACATTGTAAAATAAAATTGCATTTTTGAGGCTATAAGGTATGGAACTACATTACTATAGTAAAATGGTTGGTGCAGCTACGTTTTGTTGTACTACTAAAATGTAATACCTTGGTTACTACAATCCCTGATTGGTTCAATAACTGGATTAACAGAGTCATACAGAAATTTGAAGGAAGCATTGCTCGCAATATATAAATGCATACAGCCAGGTTCTATGGTCACATAATCAACTGGACCATTGCCTACTATCTTCCTTTCTGATAAAACAGTCCAACCACTTTCTGAACCTGTCAAAACAGTCAGAATTAAATTAGTATTATTTAATAAATTTATTTTTGTATAAAGTTTGTGGCAACAACACTGAGGGTTATTTTTAAAAATTAATTTGAAACTTATGAATATAAACACTTAGATAAATCATAATGCATTCAAATAATAAATAAATGAATAAAATTGTTCTATGTTTGTCATGTCCAACTAAATTACAATTTTTAGAGATACATTTATTTTTATTACTAATTTCGGTGATTTAAGACATTTTAATTGGAAAAATACAACAATATTTTATTATTACTTCTTAACTTACACATAGTAAAAGCATAGTGATCATAAACAAAAATTTATAATTTAAATTTTTGTTTATGATCACTATGCTTTTAAGAATTTAAGAATCAATTTTTACAACTACATCTATTATAAATTAAAGAAATAAAACTGACACTTTGTACCAGGTAAGTGATTATATCAGAGAGGCTAAAACATTATACAGTCAAAGTATGAGGTACATTATATATCACTTTAGCTGCCAGGTACGAGAATCACCTTCAAGCTTGTATTGGAAAAGGATCTGCATATTCATGTTTTTTCTCCTCTCTCAGCCCAGCACTGACTTTGATCGAATTGCTAAAGTGATATTTAAATTGTAACTCTCATGCTGTTTCATTTCACCCTAACTCTCTACTCTAGCTATTGTTAAAAAAATACTTTTGTCCTATTTTATTTTAAACTAATGGAAATGCACAATGCATTTTTAAAATTAATTCTGAATTCTTAACTTTTTTTAAAGTTAATGGTGATTACTTGAATTGCTAAAATTATATTTTTGCCCAGTTTCATTAATTGATATAATTATATAGGTCATGCAAAAAGTATTTAAAAAATTAATTTTTCTGTATCACTTTATTATCTCTCCTCTACAAAGTGTAGTCTTGACAAACAGATCCAATAATTATTACTCAATTAATACATCATAAAATGTATTATAAATACATAAACATATATCTCTAATAATTATTAAAAATCCTTTATTTTTTAATTTAAAGATGTTTTTAATTTAATCCTTAAAATTTAAGACGTTGAAATTTTGTTTTCATAATATTTAATAAAACTGTAAGCTGTTCTGAATAAGATCCATAATTATTTATATAAACAATTGTTCACTTATACCTGAAAATAAAAAAGAAAATACCTGAAGAAATTTTAAATACTTGTATATTAACGTCTTCTCAGGGTTAAAAAAACCATTTTACTACCACTATAATTTGACATAATGTGTTATTTTGTGAAATTTGTTTCCTTTTCCTATATGTAGATTAATAAAGAAAAAAAAAATCGTCAATAGTCCACATTAAGTTGCCTCTAAGATTTTTTGCTGAAATATGTAAATTTTGATGTGTAAAATTATTTTTGTTTGGGTGCCAAATTTTTCAAAAAGGGTTATTTTTGTAATTATAAGCATATATTATACTTAAATATATTTATTATGTTTTATACATGACAATTTATAATATATGTTTTGATTATCATGTTCGTATTTTAGAGGCTGTACCTGATACTAAAAATACCAGGTACCTGTATCAAGTACCAGCTAGTATCAGAGTCATGTTGGAACAGGTACAGAAAAATCTGAGTCAACCCACTCTCTTAATATGCATGTCCTCAATTGCCTGTATTTTGAAAACCATTTAGGTGATTTATATTAAAAAACTTTGAAACATACTTGTTTGATTTTTTGAGTTATTCCTTACAAAAATGAATATTCTTATCTAAAATTTCAGTTTTGTATTGTTCTTTCCAAATTTCTGAGTTGGGTTTTATAGGTCACAAGTACCATCCACAGGTTATAAAGGATGTTGTTAGTTTATATCTTAAGTTGGCCAAAGGAATTTCAATAAAATTTTGGGGAAGTATGAAGTGATATAATTGAAACCAAAGTACTAAATTGTGTACAAATATAAACTACAGAATGCTAGCAACTTGGAAAATACAAAAATTAATTGTGGCCATCTGTTTTTTCATAAATTTGAAACCCTTTTATTTTTTAAATAATAACTATATCTAAGTATATTATAATAAGTATATTTTAGTTTATCTCCTTATGAGAATTTTTTCGGAATGTTTGGATTACCTTTTAACACATACTGACATAAAAAATACATTATGTGTATACTACAATCTGGGCAAAATAATTGACAATATGTTGGAGTAATAGTTTCAAAATTCCTGATAACACCAACAATAAAAATTATTGTTATTAAAATATTAGCAAAATGTGAATATAAGAATTCTAGCTATTCCAATCTCTTGCATGGAAAGGAGGCATTTGAGACCATAGATTCTACCAACTTGGAGTAATTTTGTTTCACTATAGTATATTGTTTGTTTGCCTTTCACAAATTGCACACATTATAATTACCATAAGTTTTTTCAATTAGCTTTTTTTTCTTCTTTCTTTGTTTTCCCTTTTCTTTTCTTTTTTTAAATAATAAAATTTCGTGTTTTTGCCTTACTGAAAGTACTCATAAATTATGAGTTATGAAAAAATGTCTCGAGAAATGGTTAAAATATGTTCATATACCAAATTTTAATAAAATATGTCCACTCGTTTAGGCTGTAGAGTAGACTACTGCACAGATGACAGACAGATATCATTTCCAAAATAATGTTTTTGGATTCAAATGAACTCAAAAAGATTACCTTGCAAAAATTCAACACCAGTTTTTTACTCATCACATAAATTTTTCTATTTACGTGTGAAAGTAAAAATAAGAGCATTATTACTATAAAACAAAATTGTCAAAATCATAACCTCAAAATTGAAAAAAAAAAACAAAAAAAAAAACCAGTAATAATAGCTTGCGAATAACAGTAATCGAAAATTTAGTCAAATTTAGCAAGTAATTAGGTTTTTGTTTGTCAAATATGATTTAAAAAAAATAGTCTCAAAATTCAAAACTACTGTTTGAAACAGTTTTTTTGGTAATTTCTTCTTATCTATGATCTGGATGAGCCTGAAACGGCTCATTTTGTGTAAATTTTAATCTGCATAGGTTGAGGTTGTCAACAGAAAATGTAAACAAAAAACAGCACAAGATATTTTTGTCTATTACATCAGCGTTTCAGTTGTACACTAATTATTTTATTTGTAGCATTATACCAGAATAAGTACACCATAAACATGGATTCCAAGTTTAAATTCTCTACAAACCAAAAATTACTTAATTTAGAAACAGTTCCTTTGTCCTTATCAGTTATTTGTATATACAAAGTGATTAGAGAAATGGATGTGTTACTTAAAAAATAAATAACTAACTTTTACTTGTTACAGTAGTAAGGTAAGATGTAATATTACCTTGATTTAGTGTAATCCAATGTAAGATTGAGCTCGCTAAACTAGCTTTGGGTTTGTTAAGGTTTGGTTTTTCGTTTTCTACATTTTGTTTTGTAGTCTCTATATGCAGCAGGATACAGTGTAAAGTTTTTTCATCTTGCAAACGACTATTCACTAACAAGTATGGAGTCTGGTCACTCACCACTGTCCCACTAAAATTACACTTAAAATAAAAGTTAAAAAAAAAAATGACAAAATCATTTTCAAGGATTATTATGTAAGAGATGTGTTCAGGAAAGTAAGTACAATTTTGGTAAAAAATGAAATAACTTTTTTAAATGTATTTTATTTAAGAAACTAAAGACATACTAAAATTACTTTTCTTCATAATTTTTACCATTATTAAGTTATGTATCACATCCCACTTTTTTATACCCTCTTTATAGAATAATGCTGCCTGTGATGATAACCACTATCGTACACCATTTTTAACATCGCCATACCACTCACCACTTAAGGAATTCTTCAGATGCAAAAAATGTGGTAGTCTCTCGGTGTCTCTGGACGCTTAGCCAAACTGCATGATCAGGTCTTGTGTGGAACGAGCATTTTCATGAAGCTAAACAACTCCATGTCTAAGCATACATTGTTTTCTGTTTTGAATTACACAACATAAGTTTTCTGAGAGTTTAACAATATTTTAAAGCAATTACTGTTTCATTTACACAGAGCGGTGATCACTGTATTTCAGCAACCATGCAGCAAAATGGTACTAACTTTCTGAACACGCTTCATATACGTTTTAGAAAAAAAAAGTTAAAAAATATAGATTTGTAACAGATTGCACAAACATACATTTACATAATATATAGCACCACAAAAAATAGGCACTATTAAGAGAATTTTGAAAATTATGAAAAATGAAGTTAGTTTTTGAAGGTCAATTTATTTAATATTAACTTTAAGATTAAAATTAATTTTATAGATACGGATGGGTTAATGTTGGATCTTGGATCCGAATTCAATATTTAATAGTTATAGCTTGAATGAATGGAGGGGGGGGGAGTTTGTGCGAAGAAAAATATTTTTAACTTAGGTCTTTTTTAAACAAGCAGTATAAATAAAACAAGTTATTTGACAATCCACAGAGAATCCTATATTCTCATTACATAATATAAATAACAATAATTTTAATTAAAGCAATAAAATATTCCATTAATTGCTACCAATGGATATTCTGGAAGATTAAAAAAAAAGGAATACAAACATTGCACCAACTTGCTACACCCAGACTCATACACTAACTACCTATATAAAACAAAATCCTACTGAAACAAAATATCTTTATCTGTATCTCCTTAAAAATTCCAAGTTGGAAGTTGTTGGTTGAAGAACCAAGGATAATGTTCTGGCAGTTGGATATTTTGTCATCGACCTAAGTCATTTCAATAAAATGTTAAAATTTATGAATTAAATCAAAGTGTTGAAAAAATCTAAAAATAAAATTAGAGTTAGAAAGTAATGTGGGAAAAACTAAAATACAGTTGATGACTCAGAGTTTATTATGATATTATCAAATGATGTTATTTACGAACGTAATCTCAATTTTCTGTTCATGTGGTTTGGCATATTGGCTTGTCCTATGAAATCGCATACAGGTCAGATTTTGGTTGAAATCAATTGATCAAGTATTGAGTTGTTTTATTTTTGTTGTATGGTGGTAATTGGTTCAATTATCAACTGATATTATCAGTCTATTATGAAAAATGCCTACTATTTCTCTCATTACCCCTCCCCTACCTTAAATAGTAAAGTTTACCCTCCCGATAAGATATATTGGGAAATAGTAGAACACATTTTTTGTAGATTATATTGGGAAGATAGTCCTATTGGGAACTTTTCGGGGAGTTATCGGGAGATTGTAGAATTGGCCTTTAGACAGATGGTATTAGTTATGTTACTTAGACGTACATATGGTATCAAGTAAAATAACATTATTTTGATCTTTTGTTCCAAGTGAAAAATACAATTTGTATGTGACTTTTGAACAAACCATCCTTAACATAAATATGTTTAATTAATTTATTATATTTACATTGTTTAAAAAGAAATAAATATAATATATAAATGAGAATATTTAAACTACTTATATTGAAAAGTCCATGATTTATTGCCCATTTTTACACAGCAGTCTGGGAGACCGTATGATACCAGTTGAGTTAGAAAAAATGACAATACCAGTAAAGGATTAAGAGAGCAAATTATATTCTACTACGTATTTTATTGTTTTATCTAATATGTTCTATTAAACTAATTTTTATGCATTATTGTGGTGTTTATTGGTAACCTGTATATATGTTAAAACACATTTGTAGTATTCATTAACTATCGTGATATTAAAGGAAATCCAATAATAGCTGTACATAAGACTGTATCATAAACAGAAAAAAAACTACATAAATAAAAACATGATTATTTGTATTGAACAGTTGTTTTTTTGAACAAACTACCATAACTAGTTTTAGTGTAAATGAAACAACTCTGACAAGTTTAAACCTGCCTCAACACATCTCGACATATTATATTGATAACCATAACACTAATTTTTTGATTTGTTTCAGAAAAAAATGTTATTAATTACATTGCACAAAATAAGGAAACATGATGTGGCATTATGAATTAAAAATTTTAGCATACATTTTACTTGTAGCTGTAATAGCAAGTTTATATCATATTTCTCAAAATAAAATTTACTATTTGTTGAACATTTTCGGGATTCATCAATAAATCATGGAAATATCCAGGATAAGTGAAAAGCCTAAGGGGTTATATGGTATGACTAGGTTGACACAGATATATAGAAAATTTAGTTCCAACCGTATAAAATGACTAATTTAAAGTCCATTTAAAATTTACTTGTAAATTTGTATTTTGTATTTAAATTGTACTATATTCTGAAATATGCAAAATTCTAAAATAATAGATTTTGAAGCCATATACAATAAATATGAATGTGCCAGTAAAAAAAAAAAAAAAAAATTGTGCATTTTTTTCATAAGTGCGGCCATTTTGTTTAATACTGATTTAAATTATAAGACAGGCTATACAATCTTATATTTATTTTATCTCCAAAATATTTTATCACTTTATATAGTTTGTAATTTTTTTTAAATTTCTTATTTTAGGATATCAAAAGTATGGTTAAATTTTTCATTACTGTTATTACTACCAGACACCTAGATTATTGTTTTCTATTCAGACAGCTAAATGAATATCTTAGAGTCATAGCTTCTGAGTCTAAGATGACATGAAGCTGTTAAAGTTTCCTTCAATAGTTGTGAAAAATTTAATCAAATACTTACTTTCCACATGTCCTTGGACCTTTCTACAATATAAAGCATCCCTGAACCATCAGACACCATGGCTAAGGTTACACTAGGAAAGGAGATACAGGCATTATAGTGTCCAGATTCTCTGCATTTTTCTTGAGGTAGTTCCCATACTGTGGTAACACTCTCTACTCTTCCTGTCTGAAAAAAGCAAAAGCACATATTAAAATTAAATATGCTAAAATAGTCACTATTGACATAAATACAAATTTATCTAAACAAAAAATATTAAATTTTTGTACAAAATTATAGATTACCAAATTTTTCTCTTGAAATTTCTGAAATCAATGTCTTAACCCTTAGCACGCGTATGACGGGATTTCACGTAACCCTCAACTTGACTGGTAACGCGTATGACGGGATATCTCGATTCAACACTATTTGACTTCTGCAGGTATTTTTAATTCGTTTAAAGTCCAATAGAGTGCAGGGAAATGTCCTATTGGTATAACGTGACACTCCCACTACGGTATTTGTTCTCGATCACCTGTCGTTGGACTTTATTTGGTTGTTATAGCAACCAGGCGCCATTTTGTGTTCTGCCCCAGCGCGTATAACATGATTTCTCGTCTCAGTAAGCTACGACGGTCAGTTGTAAAATGTTTTGTCTGCATTATCACTGCTATAGCTGTTCATTGTTGATTTGTTTAGACCGTATTATTTATATTTTAGGTTATAGTATACATTTTTATTTTGTGTAAAATAGGCTAGTTATAAAAATGTCAAACCCTGACGACCTTGGATTTGATCAATTTATCGATGAAATAATGAATGCATCTTTTTCAACTACAGAATACATTTTGAAATATAGACAGTTTCTATGGACACAGTATTATCGTCAAATATTTTTTGATGTCCTGAATGTAGGTAATTATTATGAGCAGTAGAAAGATATTTTTGATACGATATGTTGATTTTTCTCAAAATCTTTTTTTAGTAAAATTGATTTGTTTGATGAAATTTGGGTTATTTTGAATTAAATAGTAGGCCTACTTTTATATAAAAAAATTAATATGATTTGTTTGTAAATATAAAAAAAATAAATAATCTGTTTCATAGGGCGGTCAAAAATGTGAAATTAAGTATTTTTTCTTGTTTTAATCTGTAGGAAAAAAAAAAAAAAATTTAAGCCAATCTACATTTTTTTCTACCAAATATATCTGTAAGAACCCAAAATAAAATAGAACTTTAAACAATTACAATTTTTTTTCCTTCCCCTAATAGCACGTTAGTATATAGCCTAAATTGTTATTCAGCGTGCTAAGGGTTAAAAACAAAAATAAGGTTGATTACAAAACAGGTTAGGAAATTAAACAGTTGATTAATTTAGCCTAATATTTTGTGTTTTTACTGAACAATATAAACCTATTTCAAAGACAAGAATAGAATATAGAACATTCAAATTAAATGCCGTATAATTTTGGAAATGGAATTGGAAAAAATCTGCTAAGAATAAACATTTTGAAAGCCATTTTGATTTTTAAAGGACAAACAGCAATATAGACAATAGTGGTAAGGAAATAGCAGTAAATTCAAACCCATCATGTAAAAGAAACACGCACAAGGAAATATCTTTAGTAAAAATTTGTTGGAAAACAAATAATAAGTTTCAGTGTTTGGTTGCCATTATGTTTTTAAGGGCAGGTATATTGCAAGAGTTCAGTAGAAATAACATTGATAAACATCAGTTGTAAAATACAGGGAGGTTTTCGCCTGATATTTGATTTTAATGGTCAGTTATAAATCATATGTTAAATACTAGAGTAAATTCAAAATCAGCACATATTGAAACATATATAGAAAATAAGTTTCATAGGATGAGAAAAAAAAGTTGAAAATATAAGTTCGATTTCTGTACAGGCGGAACTACAGACTAAGCTACTTAAAATATAAATATCTTTACGATGCCCAAAAGTGCTGATTTGCCAACACAGGTAAAGCTGAAACACTAAAATAAAACAAGAAGTACAAAGCTTGGCAGCACCGAATAATATCTACAAATGGAGGTGCTACATTTAAATATGTTGTAGAAATTTGAAGACCTACATTTTTCTATCCAATTTATAAAAAGTTGTGGTTTTTTAGACCCTGCCGGAAAAATATTAAATATACATTTATTAAATGTTTAACAGGTTTAAATACTACATGCAGTATGTTCCTACATATGTACATACATATTCATGTTGCATGTTTTTGGCTTATATATTTATACTTTTCTTAAGAAGGTCACTTTTCTCCTATCTTCATAATGTTAAAATATGATCCTTTTACTAAATAACGGTTAAATATAACTTATTGCAGTTTTTAAAAATTGTATTAATTAGGTCTTCAGACACATCTGGAAATAAATACTGTAGTCCTAACATAGTTTTAGAATTTACAGTACAGTTTTAAAAATAGTTCAAACATTTTAATTAAAAAACTTGGAAAAAGATTTTAGAAAAAAAAGTGTTGAGGTTATTAGAAGGGTTTATATTTCTATCTATAGAAAATGTTTTCCTGAACAATTTAAAAAAAAGATCAATTGAGATATCTTTTACCATTTCTGAGAAAAAGATAAATATACTTTGAAAAACTAAACTTTCGGAAAACAGCAAAAAACTAAAAAATAAGCAAATATGTGGGATAAACTATTTAATAATGACATTTTTACCTTTGAATACATGCGAGGAGCATATGACAGGTTATCTCTTTCCTCCTCCTCATATTCAACTTCAAGTTTCCTCTTTAATTTATGTTTCGACTGTCTTAATTTCTTTTGCAGGTCATCTTAACACTTTTCGGCTTTCACAGTGTAATGAGAAACTTACACCATGTGTCCTCTGTTTTTGGGCATATGGCATGCTGCGGCCTCTCATTGGATGATGATACGTGGAAATACACAGCCAGACGCAGCTTGCATGTCTTTGGCAGAAGACAAGTTTCTCAATATAGCAAGTTTGTAATATTCTTGTATTTGGACGATTGCGATATTTGTTAGTCGGTTATGCCCACAACTTTACTTTCATCTGGTAGCACCGGTTTTTTTGTTTAAAAATATTTCAGTCTGGAGTCTATTTTTGTCCCCCACATATGTAAAACTAAATGAATAAACTAGTTCTTATTGTATGTAATTACTATATGTAGAAAGCTAGGCAATAAGCATGAAGCACAGTGCACCATACACTAAGTTTGGTCCTAGACTACTACTTCTAGAAAATTATTTTTACTTTTACACTTTCGATTACTGTAGGCACATAAATCATACATCATACTATATAGGAGATTTAAGCTAAATTAGAATAATTAACCAAAATTCGATTATTTTCTCCATATTTCAGGAAAGTGAGCCTCTTAATTACATCCATACTCTCTTTATCATGTTTAATGTAAAACAATTATTATTTCATAAATTGTACTTATTAGCTCAATATTTTTTAAGTTGATCAATAAATTATAAACGTGGATAACTACTGTTTATTAAAGATCTAGAGTAATCAATAATAATTATTATTCACAATTTTTATTAAAATCACATTTGATAAGGTCTGACATTGATTAGATCAAATATCTATACTCTATATTCACAAAGGCTTAATAAACAAGATTAGTTACATTAAACTAATCTATAAATAAAACCTACTACCAATAAAATACATATCTTTATTAACACTTACATCTTTACGAACATTGGCTTTATTTATTTTAAAAGAACTGTCCAAAAAGTAAACACTGTTTTCTGACCAAGGATCTGGAAATAAGTGATTGTGAAGTGAAAACACTTTCATGTGCATAAAAGAAAACTGATCTTCACTGGGGAACACTTGATCAATTCCTAAAAACAAACAAAAACAAAATTATCATGACATATAGTATATACATGCATAAAGATTTAATAGGCATGTCAATGCACAAAGACTGGTAATTTATTGTGACCATATACCATATTAGGGTCATACAAGAAAGTGAAATTTTGTAAACATATAAAGTAATTCGTGCACAAAATTAGTGTTATTTTAAGAGTTAGTTGTTGTAATTGAGAGGAAAATAAGTTTTTTTAAAAATTTAAAGTTATTGAGATATCTGAAGTTTAAAATTGCAAACATTCTCTTTTAAATATAATATATGGCAATAATGAAACTAAATAGATGATTATTTTCATAAAAGACTTTCAGTTAATAATTTTTAATTTGTATAAACATAAAATTGATTCCATCAATAAACATTAAGCTAAAATATACATTTAAAGAATAAGTAGGGAGTGGGGGAGTGGAGCAATCCTAAGGTTTATTTTATCTTTTATTTATATTTTTCCTTTTTTGTGCTTCATTTATGATTTATTTAAAAAAGACATAATTTTAATTGGGTCTGTCAATATTTGCACTTCACTTTATAATTTAAGTTCCAAAAAGTATATTTTTATAGAATTTTTATGTAGACGAGATATCTTTTGAAAGTAATTTGCTAAGTTTTGGTTAGGTGGTTGCTTCTCATTTCATTATTTAAGTTTTAAAACTTTTGATTTGTTAATTTTAATTTTTTTTATACTTTGATGACATTGTGGAAAGTTGATCTTCCAATGCTTATAATTTGTACTTGATACAATTTGTAACAAATAAACTGGTTACAGAAGAGATGTTGGTTCCTCTATGTCATTTGAGCAAATAATTAAAAAATCATATAGTTCAATTTAGAAACATCTGTAATTTGACAGAATTGATTCACAACATTATCTATGGAATAAAGGTGGAACTTCAAAATAGTTTATGTAGATTTATTTTATACATGCGGTTTTATTTAAAACTGCCACATTACTCTAGTTTTGAAGAATATTAATCATTCCCACTTTTAAAAGGTATAAAAAAATAGCCCTATTTTATTTACGAATTAATAGTTTAAGGAGGAGTTTCACCTAAAAAATAAATAAGATATTAGTTGCAAATTTCAATTTAAAAACTATAAATAATAAGAAAATAAATAATTGGTACCATCTTGTTTCAACATCTTATTTCATAATAAGGTACTTCGTTCAAAATCGATAAAGTCCTTTTCTCTTTCTACCATTTAAGTAATATAACACATATAAAACAAATCTGTAAACAAATGTTGACTTTGATAATCAATAAAGAGATGTTAAGTTTAGATATTTTACACACACAAATTGTAAAACAGGCAATATTATAATCTTTGCATCTTAAACTGACATGTTTAGCAAAATATGTTATGATAATTTATAAATACTTAAATATGTATTATTTTTTTTTAAATACATATTACATTGAAAATTAAATACATAGGTTAAAAATAAAAATGTTTGAATTTGGCCATTTTTTACTTAAATCTTTTGTATTTATGTAGTAATTCTTGATCCCAATAATTTGATTTTATTTTATTCAGTGAAGTTCTGCTCACAATGGAGATTTTAAAAGGATCGGAGAGATTATTAATATAAAAATAGGGTACTTACGTATTAACGCCACCGCAGCAACTTTGTGTGTGTATATATATATGCACCAATACTTGCTTACTTTGCGATATAATTATATATCATGACAGGTTTGGCCGGTAGATATATATATATATATATATATATATATATATATATATAAACACCTGGCCAAACCTTATATATATATATGCACAAAGTTGCTGCGGTAGCGTTAATACGTAAGTACCAAAAATAGTTAATGTGGCCAGAGCACGACTTACCAAAAAAAAAAAAAAAAAAAAAAAAAATTGAAACCAGCCCTTTGAAAAAACAAAATATTACAAATTTCTTAAAAATAATATTTAGTACAAAATTAAAAAATTTATTTTAATTTTGGATTTTGGAACATATAAAATTCAGTGGCCTAACTATTAAAGTAATCCCGATCTTTATACACGATGGCACAAACATTTCATTGCTATAAACATCTCACAACATCTAATTAAAAATTATGGAAATAAAATAAAAGCACTAAAATTAAATTAAAAATGATACTAATTAATAGTGGAAAGTCAAAATTACATGTTTTATAAATACTAAATTTGTATGGATATTAATTTAGTTCTTTATAGATATTGGTATCATAAAAATAAAATAAAATCAGCTGTCACACTGTGTCAGTGATGCATAATGGCTAGAAAGAAGAAAATCTTACATTTTGCTATTTTTCCAAATTATCATATCACTAAATTATATTTGACATTTATAAATATAATAATTGTATATTTACACTCAGTAATACATGTAGAAACTAGTAAAGTATTTATTGTTATTAATTTGTAACAATCATTAATAGCATACAAAATTTGTAAAATTTATGAAAAATATTTAGAAATAATTACACATATATTTTTCTCATTTTCCATGCTATTTTGAACTATAAAATAAATAATTTGTCAATAGTGTAACTTCAATAAATTTTATTTACATAGCCCCTGCTTTATTCGATTAATTTTGTCAAACAAGTTATATATATATATATATATATATATATATTTCTCTAATTACAATAAAAAAATTCAACTTTCCTACAGTATATTGGAGTACAATTAATTAGTATATTCTGTTTTTTGCTTACAGTACAAATCTTTATTTTCTAATCAAAATTAATAAAGAAATTGTTTTTGTTTCATTTGGTTAACAAATTAGTTATCATTACAATTTTTTAGTGCATTATTATTGTTATACAGATTTTAAATCAAAATCTATTGATGAACAATTTTCAAGGTTTATATTTTCTGGAGAATATGGAAATGCCAAATTTGAATTTTAAAATCATTTTATTTAATGATTAGAAAAGATTGTGGTTCTTTGGTAATCTAATCTCAATTTATATTTAATCAGCTGTTATTTAAATTAGTAACTTTGGTTTCTAGGATAACAATACCATCTTAAGCATTAAAAAATGCAGTTACTTGCATTTTTATCAAAAAATATGTAATTTTTTCTAAATGATGAAAAATAAACATTTTCCAGCATATCTAGGTTTTTAGACAAATGATTTGAAATAACATTTATGTATCAACACATTAAAAAAATATAGTAACTTAATACTCTTATTATATACAAATGATAACTGTACTGGCAATCATGGCTGTGCTATAATTTACTTTAACCTAGATTGTAAAATGACAATTATTTATGATTCATATATTTTTCACAAACAATTTTATTTATACTTCTGTGGAATGTTTGTCTTAAATCACCTGACACTATTCCCTTTGTTATGATTCACAGATGTTTAGAGACAAATTATTTGTATAAATAGTTTCTCACAATTAAAGAAAAATATATTTAGACCATGTATTTAGAATGTAAGTGTATGTATATTTTTAATTTTGAACTTCTATTACTTTTTAAAATGTTTATCAAAAATTAATTATTAATTGTAATAACTTCAAACATTACACTTAATATTTTAATAAGCCTAACCAAAAAGTGAGTTGTAAGTGGTAAATAACAATCATATAAAATTTATGAACCAATTTTATTCCAAAGAACAATCACTATTAGTGATTAGTTCTGGTTTATTTAACAATTGTTATGCATTTAAAATTAAATCGTACCTATACAATTATATACGGAGTACAATTTATATACATTTGAAAACTTCCACCAATAATATCTTGAAAACTAAATGCCACATTAAAAAATGGTTTCAATAAAAGTTACTTGGTTTTAAAGGGGAACTAAAATGCATACCAATATTTATTTTTTATTATGGTGGATGTTCAATCAACATTTTTAAAATAGTATAATTTCGAGTTAAATATTCTAAAAAATCTAAAATTTCAATTTTTAAAAAACATCATATAAAAAATGTTTCTCACCAAAGTTATTTATTTTTTAAAATAGGCTTTATTAAAATACAGGTTTGTATTTAAAAAACAAAGCGGAGCTCCAAATAATCTTGAATCATTCACCTCAAAGTCAAGTAACTTCATTAAAATTTGTTATTCATTTAGCATTTAGTTTTCGAGATATTATTGGTTGAAGTTTTCAAATAAACACCTGGTATATGTATTTAATAATAAACAGTTATTTACAAAAATTAAAATTTCTTTTCTTTGGATTGCAAGGCTATGGATAGTCTTTCTCCACTGCAATCCAAAATAGATCTGTTGTGGAATATATAAACCAGATGTCTAAAATCTTCCCCTGCCTTCTAAATTTTGATCAAGTCAATAAGCTTCCAAAAATAAGCTTTTGGAAAATTGTGTAAAAGACTAAAAATAGTAGCTATAGCTAAAATACTTCAAATTTCGTTTCTAAGGGAGCTACTCAGCACAATTGTTTAAATTTACTCCTTTTAAATTTTACATGGTGACTACTTTTGTCAACTATGACTTGAAAACAATTAAAGTTATAATAAAAATATTCTTAAATATCACTTACACAAGTTTTAGTCATACACATTAATATTGATATTGTACAATATTATATTATAATAAAGTGCATAATAACTATAAAATTTAGAAATAGTTTATATGTATAAATAACACTTTATATGTTATGATGAACCATTGAAGTCATATGTACAAAAAAAAAAAAATTGACATTAAAACGTTGTTCTTTTATCCCGACATTAATAAATCTAACATTGTCAACCAAAACCTAACTATGAAAATAACTTTTACACCTATCTATGGAGATTAAAATTAATACTGAAAATAAATTTACTTACCATTTTTTGGTTTTATTTTTATTACATTTTTAAGGTGAACAACCTCTCGGTTATTATTGCCTTATAAAAAAAGAGCATAAAATAAAGACTCCTAGCTCTAACAAACTTCAATAGCATCGGGGTCGGAGGAGAATAATAGTTGGTGACTTTTCTCTTGTTGTTTTAAGGCAAAAAATCTCTCAGTCATCATCGCTTAAAAAAATAAGAAAAGAGTATAAAATAGAGACCTAGCCCTCGAAGAGAGACCTGATAAAAAAGATGAATGAGATCAGTATTATATAGTGGTGGTGTGTGAGAGAGGCTGTGCAATGTTTCTGCACAGTTTATTTCAATTATATTCCACAAATAGTTATACTTAGTTTAATTAAGGTGATGCAAAAAATGAAAAAAATATTTTGTTGTTGACACTACTAGAGCTGGAATAAAAGCAATATTCTTCTAAACTATTTGAAGGGTTACTTATATATGTAAAGGTGTTGCTACACAACAAATATAGTCCATCTAGTTTGTTTTTTCTTAAGGCTTTTTTGGCAGTGATGACCCTTTTTGCTTGTTGTACCGATTAACAGGGAGGATTTTGTTCGTTTTATAGTTGATTTCACTTGGTTTACATACATGAACAGTCAGTTTAGGAGTAGTGTTTTTATGATATGCATATTCATTTTACATCACATTTTTTTACATCGTTTGTATACGCTTGGCATATTTACAAAATTAGTAACTAGAGCATACAGTTATTTATATCCATTTATAATATAAACACTGTAGGTAGTTGATGTTGTTAATTATTAAATTCAATAATTATATTACCAAAATTATTGGTACTTATAATAAATTATTATAACAACATAACAAAATAATTAATTTGTATATTAACTTATTTTTTGTTTAGAACTACGCAATGTTTTAAAATTACAATCATACAATAGACTAGACAAGGGCTACAATAAATTGACAAGGGCTTTTTCAATTTTCTTTGTTATATGAATTGAGGTATGTACAAAGAAATAAGAAGAATAATTCACTGGTGCATTTTATCATTATTTTTTAAAGTAATGCTTATTAGATTTTGTATTCTTAATTTTCTTCAATGTGTTTGATTAAAATCGATCAACACTTTTGAGCTGTACTACACACACACACACACACACACACACACACACACACACACACACACGACAGAGAGATGATCATCATACAATTAAAAACTGATTATTTTTATCTCAGGACACCTCATAATTGATAAATCCAAAAAACTTCATTTCAGGTTTTCGACCTATTACATAACATTCTCTATACTACGTTTATGTGAGAAAGTTAAAATATATTGTCTCTTTTAAAACAGTTGCGCTTTTGTCCATGTTTTCATCGAGAGTGAGACAGAGCAAAATATAGTTTAGCCATTAACTTATTTGAATTTTTTAAACTTATTTGGTATATTTTAGTCAAATTATACCAAAAATACGACCTTAAATTTAAAACTTTAAATAATGTTGTTTAATCAACCTTATGGAAGAGAGGATTCCTTGAAACTCTCTGTATAAGTAAATGTATTCTACCAGTGATCACAATGGTTTGCTGATATTCTCTAACTTAAATTTAGGATTGTTCATCACAAATCTTCATAGTTTGGTGTAATAGTCATCAGTTGACATTGTGGGACTTATTGAGGATGATTAGAACATTTTAATTCACTGTAACAAACTGAATATTATTTATATTAAGCAGTTAAAAATCCTGCCCAAAGATGACAGTTGAAATATCGTTAGTTAATACCACTGTATTGACTCCCCTCTTCTATGTTTGTGGGGTAATCAAATTAACATCGAGTGATCAGTAAACATTTTCAGTACACTACAAGCTTAACAGTCACATTTTGAATCTGCAATTTATGTAACTCAAAAACTAAATAAGTTATAAAATTTAGTTTACAACCATAATTTCCGACTTGTAAAGAAGAAAGTAAATACTTAACAATATCAATATGCTTATGTTTAAAACTTCTTAGCAAAATTAGTTTTTTAAATTTTTGGAACATTCTGTATATTTAAATTTGGTAATTATATAGCAGAGTAGCCTCACTTCAAAATCAATTTTTATGGGTTTTATTCGTCAAATAAATGTTGGAAAAATATTTTATTATTGAAAAAAAAGTGTCGGAAAGATGATTACATAATATAATTACACAAGATTACACAAGAAAATCTTAATCAGAGTCAAATTCTTTTAAGGTTAAGGTGGCGCCGTATTTTCCTTGTTTTATTTTTTAATCCTCTACTACATACCTTACTTCATAAGAATAAATAATGTTTTCTTTGCTGTAAATATGAAGGGCTGTATTATTATATGTCACGAAAGGTTTGGCCAGGTTGCTATATATAAAACCACCTGGCCAAACCTTCCGTACGTTTATTGAAGTGAATGGCATGAGTATGAAAGATAACACAGAGTTAATTTTTTCACGAAAAAACAACTTGTGTAATTATATTATGTAATCATCTTTCCGACACTTTTTTTCGATAATAAAATATTTTCCTAACATTTATTTGACGAATAAAACCCTTAAAAATTGATTTTGAAGTGAGGCTACTCTGCTATATAATTACCTTACATTTTAGTTTTGGAGCTCTCTGTAGATAGCTCTAGACCTAAACTTCCCAAAACTGTTGTTTCTGTATCATCTTTAAGCCAATATAACAATTACATTCAAGACTTCCAGTCCATTACTGGACTGGTTAATATTTGCATATTGAATGTGCAATTATTAAAATATCTCGAAAAGTAAAATAGTTTCATAATATTTTTTATGTAAAGACCAAAATTTCTGTCTTTGGAGAGGAAAATGTATATGGAGAAATATTACTATGCTTATGTTTAAAATTCTCAGAAAAACACATTTATAATTTTTGGAATACCCTGAATATTTGAATTTTAATTTCGGAGCAGCCTGTAGCTCTAGACCAGAGTTTTTGCAACCCTGTTTTTTCCGCGTGTCCCTTAACGTCCTCCTGCCTTTGGTTTGCCAACTTAAATCTTTTTTACAGTTCATCCTCCATTCTCTCTACAGCGCTATCTAAAGCTGGTGTCCTTTTTGGATAAAATTTCTAAGGAGTTTAAAGAAATAGCGGAAGTCAGAATATTTAAAACTCAATGAAATCAGTTGCTGAAAGTTAATATTTTCAACTTGATTGAAAAGCTTCTTAAGGCTACATTATGATAACCCATATTATATGTTTCAATAAAATTAATTGCCGTTAAATTATGTTATTGAAACTGATAATTATATTATTATTTTGTTTATGTCAGTTTATTTTTGTAATTGGATGTTTCTTTACTTTGTTAAATTGTATTTTAAACATAAGGTAACAGTAAATAATATATTTTTTGACAATTGCTATACAAAACTATGTTTTGTCATAACCAAGAGAAAATAAATTTTTTAAATGAAATAGTAAAGTTGCATAAGTCACATTTCTTTGATAATTTTGATCAACTCATGCTGTCCATACAAGTCATCCAACTCTTATTATTTTGTTTTTATTTGTTATACACCATTATCAATGATAGACCCAATTTACTTAAAATCATTCATTCCCAAGTCTTTACGCTTCGCTTATTATTATTTTTTTTGTTAGTGACCAGGTAACACCACTAGATTTATTGTTTTTGTAAATGGTTAGCTTTGTTGTTATACACTTACTAACTTTGATGTTAAAATAGTTTTAGGATTGAAAAATAATGTTATTATTGGTCATACTAATCCAAGATATTCAAAATCTTGTACACTTTCAAAATTATAATTACAGTATTAAGTTTCAAGTACTTCTACATTCACATATAGTACCCCTCTAGTCTTTCTTACCTGTAGTCTTGTTTCTGTTGACCACTAAAGTTAATTTTTTTTACCATTTCCGCAACTGTAAAAATGCTGCTTTCACTCCTTTCAGAGCTATTAAAAATCAAACAAAGGTTGTCCGTATAACCAAATATTGCAATATTCTGTCAAAACTGCACTCCTGGGTTTTCAGGTTAAACTAACTATTCAGCACAAGATTGAAAAGTTAGGTTAAAAAGAGTTTTACAACTAAATTAAACTAAAATAGGGTTATATTATTTAAAAAAAAAATAATAATACAAGACATTTAGTCTAGAAAAATAATTTGTTTAATGTTTCAGATATATGGTTACATATCTAAACATGAAGGAATGCACACATTTTTTGAAATATTAACAAATAATTAGTAAATTGATGAACATAAATAATATATGAACTCTTACAATGGCAGGACACTTTTCATACCCTTCGGATGAACTTCAAGCTGAATTAAAAAAAATTGCCAGTGCTCTCACTACTTGTGGTAAAGGAATTTTAGCAGCTGATGAATCTGTATCAACATTAGGCAATCGGTTTCAAGAAATTGAACTTGAAAACAGTGAAGAAAACCGAAGATTATATAGGCAACTGCTTTTTACTACAGATCCAAAACTATCAGAGAGTATTTCAGGTGTCATATTATTTCATGAAACAGTCTATCAGAAAAGCAATGAGGAAATTACTTTCATAGACCTATTGAAAGAACGCGGTATCATACCTGGGATTAAAGTTGATAAAGGTGTTGTTCCGTTATTTGGATCAAAAGATGAGTGTACAACTCAAGGCTTGGATGATCTTGCTCAACGTTGTCAATGTTATAAAAAAGTGGGATGTCATTTTGCAAAATGGCGGTGTGTTTTAAAAATTTCAGAACATACACCATCGCCTCTAGCTATCCAAGAGAACGCTAATGTGTTAGCAAGATATGCATCGATATGTCAAGCAAATCGTATAGTACCAATTATAGAACCAGAGATCCTTCCTGATGGATTACATGATATACTTGTTTCACAAAAAGTAACAGAGACTGTATTAGCTGCCGTATATAAAGCATTAAATGACCACCATGTTTTTCTCGAAGGAACACTTCTAAAACCAAATATGGTAACTCCAGGTAAAACTTCTAAAGAAGTTTGTAATTCAGAGACAATTGGTTATTATACAGTGACTGCACTACAAAGAACAGTACCTCCTGCTGTCGCAGGTGTAGTATTCTTGTCTGGAGGGCAAACAGAGGAAGAGGCTACCATTAACTTAAATGCAATTAATCAACATAAAGGGCGAAAACCATGGGCCCTTACATTTAGTTATGGTCGTGCACTTCAAGCTTCAGTTATAAAAGTATGGGCTGGCAAAGCTACAAATGTGCAAAAAGCTCAGCACGAACTTCTGAATCGAGCAAAGGCAAATAGTTTAGCTAGTGTTGGTAATTATATACCAGGATCTGTAGTTGGAAAAGCTGGAACGGATGACTTGTTTGTGAAAGACCATGAATATTAAGAAATTTTGATTTATAAAAATATTTAAAAAAAATGTAACATAACTTTAAAGGATACAAATACTCATTTGTTTTGGTTTTAGTAAACAGAAAGCCTTGTTAAAATATTTTAAATAAAGACCAAAGATGCAATACTATCTTACACATATTATGTTCAGAAAGTAAAAATTTTAATTTAAGGTAAATGTAGTATGTAGGGGCTCCATCTATATTCATAAAGTGTGAGTAAACCAAAATTATAAAAATTTACCCAATCAGTTAAGTACATCTTTGGCCTTCATGTGTTATGTTTAGCAATATTTAATAAAGCTATGACTATGAAAATGGTGGTAGAAGGGAAGAAATATATGTGATATTTAGTATGGTTCAGTAAATATATAGCACTTTACTTTGTCTCTATAAGAGATATCCCATTAAAGTAACTTCAACCTATCACTAATTCACTTTATAGTACTCTCATTTCTTCATTGGTTTGTGGGACAATGTTTTCCTGCCTTAGGGTCTGAAGCTCGCGACAGTCAGTCTGGAATATTGCTCCACTCACCGGTAGTGGCTTTTATCAGTTTTATAATGCTACAGTCATTCTGAAATACTAACATCTTGCTTGTCTCTCTTCTCGCTTTTATAATATTAGTATCTTTCGAATGTTCATTCTGAATGAATGCACTTGTCAATAGCTATCACTACACTTTTAATAAATGGCTTGAATAAAAATAATTTAATGCTCATTAGCAGTGAACTCATAATAAGTGTTAGAACTAAGTAATCTTTTAAATTGTATTATGAACTCAGGTAGTAACATACGAAACTCAGTGTATAGGAAGTAAATGTGGATCTAGGTGTAGCAAGACTATCACCGCTCCTTAGTTTGGATGTGATCATCAATATAAAAGACAAGAAAACTGTCTTATACAATTTGGAAAAATTAAAGATAAATGATAGGCAAAACCTATTATTTTATTATATCTGTTTCTACATGACATTTAAATGACCATTATTTAGTCTTTTTTATTAAATTGTTTATTTCACAGGCAAAATTCTCCCTATAAACATATTATATACCACTTTACCAACAACTACTAATTAACTACTTTTCATATTTTTTTAACGAACATTGTTAATTAGGATAATTATATAAAAATTTTAATGTGACATGTAAGATCGAAGACAAATTCTTTCGAGCCACCAAAGTTTTGCCTTTTCCCGTAAAGCCATATTATGTTAAAATAAATAATTTTCCAAACCCCTAAAGCCAATTTAAAAAAAAAAAAAGAAAAAATTAGTATGTGACATGGAACGAAACATATATTTAAAGATTTTATTATTTTTTTACCAGTTTATATTGTCATATAAGACATATTATGTAATCTTGTACTGTTTAAAAAAGGCAGTTCAAACGTGAAAGTGATGGTTATGACATTGATTATTGAAAGTTATTGAAATTGGCACAGAAACTTTATAGAAATGGATTACTTTACATTGTATATGGGTATTTTACTGGAAGATCCGAGATTGTTTTTAGTAACATCAGTCCAAGATCGTGTCCAATTGGTATCACACTGAGGTTGGTCTGCGTACAATGTTTGATTGGTTTTCAATAGGGTTCATATTTTTGAAACTGTCGTCTTCACTGCTGCTGTCATTTTCACTTTTACTCATCGGTAATAGTGTGAATAGGAAGGTACCGGAACAGAATCATTATCAGTTAAAGTATGTGTCAGCTAAGACCTATCTCTAACTTTGGAACTATCATTGTCTCTGTAACTTTTATGTTCACTTTCACTCATATCATTGTCTCTGCAACTTTGTTGTTTACTTTCACTTTCATTATGAAGAAATATGTCTTCAGTCTCACTTGTCATTGGATCATCTGCATAAGCACTTGAAAATGTTGCGTCGAAAAACCTCAACACAAAATCGTCAAACTCTGAGCCATATGAATTTACCATAATAAACAAAAATAATTTAAGTAGAATAAATCCTTATAATATAAATAAATATACTAAAAAATAATAATAAAAATAATCCACACTCCGAATAACTCGAAATAAACTAAGTAACTCAAATAAAATAAATAGTTTTAATATGAATAAGTAATTCAGAAAAATGATAAAAACAATGTACACTCCGAATAAGACACTTTAATGTTCGAGAGACAGTGTGGGAATATGTATATACATAATAACCAATTCACAGACTGAGCACGCGTTAGCAGACGTCATGGGCCCTGGGAATGGCATCAAACAAAAGTCCTCCCACCATTTTGTCTAGCTACCGATCAACAAAACTTAAATTTTATCTTCAATAATAATTATGGATAGCTAAAAAATAATTTGAAGATGCTTCCATTTGATTTTTTGAAGGTACATATAAACTAATTAGCTACACAAATTTAATTAAACTAAACTCACTAATTTTATTCACAGTCTTTCAAACTACTAAATTTCAAAACAATGGTTCAAAATTAATTCGGAAATATTCTATTTCATAATTTAGATTAATACAAGTGACTACATCAGTTTTAGTCCAAAATAAATTACAATTTTTAGACTTATAAATTTTGTAGCAATATTGTTGGTTGACGAACTAAGCTTTAAAAATATATTGAAATAAATATATATTAAATTTAATTAAAGTCGTTACACCGGTTTGAATAAATAAAAGTAAACTAGCGGCTCAATGCAGAAAAACATGATAAATAAGTCGGTTACGAGATTTAAATAAGATAATATTCTTCTATTAAATAAGATTACTAGAATTAAAATTTAAATGGCTTCTGTTAGGATTTAGGATGAGAAAATATTTATTATAGGTTTAGAAAATATTTAATTTACAATAAATACTCAAAATGTTAGCAGCAGTTAAATCTTCAATATCAAACGGGTCGTAGTTATTGGGAAATTATTGAAAAAGTGTTGCAACTGCTTAGCTTGCACATCATTAGCATGGAATGGATTGCAAAGCTCTATATAAACTACTAGTAAACTAGAAAGAGAATCAGTGGCATCGGAAACGTTGACAGGGATGTGGGGATGCTGCTGGTCAGCAGAGATATATAGCCCAAAGGGTCAGTTGGATCCGGGACATGGGCCAGGAATGTACTTGCGAAAGGGACTCAATGGCAGTTTAATATAAAGATTCACAGTCTATTTTGAAAAGGTGAGCAGATTCATTCATTTAGTAAACAAGAGTTGTTAAAGTCAATAATTTGCCATTGTTCTGGATTGAAGATTTAAAGGACTGATCATGATTTACAATGTACTTTATATGATTATTAGATAGGGATATAATATGTCAAGCCGACATTGAATTATTTAAAGACCTAAAATAATGATTGTAACAACTATAAGAGAATAAATAATAAATTAATATTAACAATTTGAATAACTGAATTTGTTATTAACCTATGTTTTTGACTATCTAATGAACCCGTAGAAATTAGGTATGGAAAACCTTTCTACACTTATATATCTGTGACTCAGTTTGTAGGAGGGGGGGGGGGTCTTTAGATTGGTATATAGGAACATAAGGTAAATTTGCTAAGCTTGGGTCTGTAACTCAGCTCTAACGAGCCTTGTAGATATTTTAACTTGCTACACTTCTATCAGAAAGTCATGTCTTGTATTTGTTATTTGAATAAAAAGTTAACTTCTTCTTCACTTTTTACTTTCTCACATAGTATAAAGAAATATATGTTGTGTGATGGGTAAAAACCGATGTAGTTATTTTGAAGTCATCAGAATAGTTTTGGGAATGATATCTGTGTCTGTCTTCTATGCAGTGCTCTAAACCCACATTGAGTGGACTGATTTTAATCAAATTTAGTATGTAAGCATATCTAAAAATATTGGCAATATTGTGAGACTTTTTTTCATTTCTTCCATAACTTAAAATTTGACGGTATATCTCAAAACACAAATGAGACAAAATTCTGATTTTTTCAAAAACAGCTCTAATGATTTTCATGAAATTTTGATAAACTCTAGGTAGCGTAAGTATTCAAACAAAACGTATTAGTTGTTATCTCTCCTAAAATCAGCCATGGAGCTGTTATAAATGTGAAGATTTCTAAATATCGGCACTACTGATTTTTATTAAAAATTTAGTGTTAGGTTAGGAGGAATCTTGGCTAACCTAACACTTTTTGGTAGTTTCCATTTCTGCTGGTATCAGTAGTTCATTTCTTAATTCAACACTCCACTGATAATCAATCAATAATGTCATTTTGAAATAAGCTGGACCCAGCTGTCTCAGCAACTACTGAATTTTTAAATTTACCCAATGTTGTATTAAACATAAAAGAAAAAAAAATCCAAAATTAAAATAAACTAATTTATTTTTTATATCAATTACAATAAATGGTGTTAACTTTCTAAATCACCCATTTATATTGTGTAATTAATAATAATAAATAAAACTATCAAAGCAAATAAAATACTGTACAAAATGAACTATAAAATGGAATATCAATATATATCTGATATAATATGTATCTTTAATCAAACAAAGAAATGACTAAAAGTAAAATATGTGAGACAAAGAACACAATCATATTCAAAGAAAAGCAAATTAATTTAGATATGCATATTGAGATACATAAGTCAATTTTAATAAAATAAAACAAAACAACAGTATCAAAGTGGTCGAAATGTGTCTAATATAATTGCAATCAACCTACTAAAAGCAATCAAATCTTTCAAAACATGTTACAAATATCAATGAAATTTTACAACATTTAGACTGAATAATAGAATTATCTTGAAGCAGTTCAATTAAATATAACATCATATTTCACAATACTTAATTAAGTAAATCACAATAGGAATCAAAATCATACCGTTCTGTAGTTCATGACGGTAGACTGGAATTGTATCAAGCGACAGTTTGTACCCATTGAAGTATTTATCTAGTAAGTCTTTATCTGGACGAAGTTCCAACATTTCTTATAAACCTAAGTATTTCTTTTTTGTTTGTATAAAACGCTTTGAAACTGGAAAATCTGAAATTAAAATGAACAGATTTTATATTTATGGACAATGGTGTAGGCTATAATTATATATATATATATATATATATATATATATATATATATAACACAATTTTTCTTTTGTTATTCTTTTCCATTTTATTTGTTAAAATGGAATTCTATCAAGTACCGTCGGTCATCAGTGTAAACATTATATATATATATATTTAGGTTTTATACTTAAAAATTAAAACAAAATATTTCACATTTTACCCTTAGGCTGGTAGGCTATTCATTATTTATTTAGGGCCTACTTTTTAGATATCTATAGCAGGCCTTTGTGTATTATAGACAACAATTGTTTTGTAATCACTGGTGGCATTTGAAGCTTGTCACAACTTACATTAACAGTTTGGCTTATACTGCACATCACAATTCATATATACAACTAACTAATTCTGTTAAATGTTTTATAAGTTAAATTATAATGTGAAACAATTAATTTTGTTGAATGTTTTATAAATTAATTGTAGTGTAAATCACATTTTTATGTAAGTACTGTCAAATTTTAATCTTTAATTTTTGATTGATAGGAGTACCAGGATTCACTATCCTAGATATGAGCCTCAGCTATAGAGCTCATTGTGCGTACACATTCTTTTACAGGACCTTCTTCATCAATCCAGTCTCAGGTTTTTGGAAAACCGTGAGAAGCTATGGATGATGTTGTCCTATTTTCCTATAAGTCCTACACGCCATAGAATGTCTAGGGATTCAAATCGTTTCCTGTTTAGAACTGTTCTTGAAAATGCCACCAGTGAATGACGGACAGCTGTCACTAATAAACAAAGACCTGAAATTATTAGATGTTTAAAATGGTAATTGTTGTCAAATAAATAAACTATACATTTTCATACACCGACATAGGTTGGTTATTAAGTGGGTTTGCTGATAATATGTCCTGAATAGGCGGGCTTGCTGATAGCATGGCCTGAATAGGTGGACTTGCTGATAGAATGTCCTGAATAGGTGGATTTCCTGACAGCATGTCTTGAATATAAGAATTTTGTATGAAAATTTATAAAATTCACACACACACACATATGGCCACCTGACCAGACCGAATTACTATTGTGTCATCTACTATGTCATTTACGTCCCATTGCATAACTTACGCTACTCACTGTGAAGTCGATTTCACACTTTAATATTGCCTATTTTCTAATAAACAAATTCATTTTGTGACTTTAAAAGTAGGTCTGGTCAGATGGATATAGCCTATAAATAATAATATCAAAATTTAAAAACTACAGAATTCAATGCATTTATAGATCACCGAAGTCAAGCAACATTGGGCGTGTCTAGTACTTGTATGGGTGACTGCTTGTGAACACCACACACAATTTCTTTTTTTTTTTTATTTTCATGTAGGTCAGGTAAGGTGGCTATATATATCCACCTTTGTAAGGTAAAAATTCGTGTACAAACCTATTTTATAGCATAATTCACTTAATGGACCTAATCTAGAAAAGTTGAAATTATGTTTGTTTGTTCTTATTTTTTCCATGAAAGAGTTAGTTCTGCGTTGAACACTTTCTTTATTATTGAAATAAGCTATATAGAACATGATTGAAAAAGAAAAAAATCATAAAAAAGACTAGTAGCAATAACAGAAAATAATTACCAAGTTAATATGTATTACAGAACTTCATGGTCAGGCAATATCAGTACATAAATTTTATGTACGGTTAGGTTAGGTTATTATATATAATAGGGCTTAATATTAAAATTGTAGGACCATAATCGATTAAGGGAATTACATGTAAAAATAGGTTTGTTAATGAATTGTTTTTACCTCACAAAGTCAAGTAAGGTACCTTACACATAAATAAACCTATGTATGATATGACAACACTAATCCCAATTGAAATTTTTCACATAGTGTTCCCAAGCGGTCTAGCATCCAAGTACTGTGCTAATGCTAATCATGCTCAATATTCAGTGCCGGATTAAGAACCTTGGGGCCCTAAAGCGAGATAGGCAAGGAGGCCCCCCCAACTCTCTCTCTCTCTCTCTCTCTGTATACCTTACTTGGCATAAGCGTAAATAAACCTATATAAACCTTAAGCATTACACCTGTAGCACTTATTTTTTTATTTACAATATTGTGACGACCGTAAAAGTCTTGAATTTATAAATCATTGAAATTACCAACATGGAATAAACATAATTCACACTCCATGTTGACTGTTCAATGATTTGAACAACGTTAATCCCAATTGAAATTTGCATGTGATGTTCACAAGCAGTCACCTATCCAAGTAATAACTACGGTCAATGTTGCTTGTCTTCAGTGATCAGTTGAACCATTGTGTTTGCCATTTATACTTAACCTACAAATACATCATTGAAATATGGATAATATCGGTTATACCTCGTCCTATGATTTTTCTATAAAAAATTATGAAAATATAAAGTTTTTACTGAAATATGTCAATTTCGAAGTGAAACACATATTTTATCACAAAAACATGTTACTATTCTTATGAAGACAGGTATGTAGAACAAAATTAACGAAGAATAAAATCAAAATTGGGGCGCTACAGTAAACAATTACCAAAGACCTGTAGTCATAGTCTGGGATGTGAGTTTCCATTAGAGAAATCACAATAGCTACAACCTATATATTATAAAAATATCTACAATTATGCAATAAATTCTTATAGAATTTCTTCACTATATCTAGTGAAGAAATTGAAATTAACTAAAACAAAACGCTTTTAACTAACCTCAAAATAATAGGGTCTGTAGTACGAGACAAATTCAGCAGAACATTCCAAATTCCTAAGATTGTACAATTGATTTTGTACTTACACTTTTAAGGGTTTCTTGAAGTAATAATACAATTTTACGACATAATATTTATATTAGTTTTAATATGAAAGAAACTAAATCTAACCTAGGCCCTATATCCTATATCTCTTCTTAAAAACTGACGGAATCTGATGTTTGCGTTTGCACTTGCAGTTTGATGTTTTTACATCCAGTGTTGCCAATGTCAACTGTCAACTCTTAAAAATTGTATTCATTAATAATTAATTGCAAGATGAAAATTCTAGAAATGCAGTAGATTTAATTTATGTTATCATTGATTGACTATAAATGGAAGATATATTTTATGTAACACGTAAATCCATAGATATTAAGTAATATGAAGTAGACATGATTGTTTTTAATGTTATTGATGAAATGAATATACCTTTTTCGTAGATATAATAATTTTTTTCTCAAAATGAACACTTTTGAATAATTCATAATGTTACTTAAAAACTTAATATATATATGATATAAGTATATATATATTATATGGGTTTGTTATAATGTATATTATATGGACCAGTGAAAGTTAACGTAGTGTCAGTCAAAAAACATAGTTTTGAATAATAGTATATATCAGGGCCCAGGGGTCGGCAAACTTTTGAACAGTTGGGCCATATTTATAAATATTGACAACTTGGCGGGCCGGATTATTGAATAATGGATATAATCAACTTCCACATTTTAGTAGAAATACTTTTTATTTGATAAACTTCTAATACAGTTTAGTAAACAAAACTCAAGAATATACAATAAAACTAAATTTTAAGTTACAATAAAATTATTACTGCATACAAACTAAAACATCCTTATTGGGATTTGTGAAACTGTATTCTACTCAAAATTTCAACCCATTTTGGTTCAAATTTCGTTCCACCAACTTTCAAAATAGATTTTTAGTCCTCGTTGGTCAGTCTGGGCCTATACTTTGATTTTATGTAGTTCATTTTTGAAAATGTCTGCTCACATAAGTAAGCGCAACCAAAAGTGATACTAAGCCCTTGGCAAAACTTTTCACGTTTTGTAGTCCTCTTCGCAGCATCTGGAAAAAAACGAAACCACTTAGTTTCTTGATTGAAACTGATTTCAATACTAGTGTAAAATAATAAAACAAAACCAAAAGATTACAAAATTACATTATGATATAACATACCTGTAAAACGGTAGGAGATTACCTGCATCAGATCTCTTTGAACTGGTCCTTTAATTTTTCATTACTGGTAAACTCATTCACCTCCAACTGCATTTCTGGTGACACTATGTCCAAATCAATGCTGAAGAGGTTTTGATACAGTTGAAACATTTCTTCACAACTGTCAAAGTCTGAAAAATGTGCAATTTGAAGCTAATATCCCTGGAAAAGGTGCCGTAGTTTCATTCTTGAATATCTTGCATGTTTCGAAATGTTCAAGATTTTATTTTTCTACTTGCTTCTCAAGAAACAAAAGTTTTTTCCTGAATGCTTTTATCTGCCAGAACAGGTTGTATGCAGTCAATTCTTGTCCTTGTGTGCTTTAAGCTCAAATGATTGAGGTGAGAAGTTATACCATTAAAGCAAGTTTCCACAGCCACTCCTGATATTTCAGTTCCTCTACTGATTTATTTTGTTCTGGCATAAAGATATCTACAACTTCACGAAGTTCAAAGTATCTTTGAAGGACTTTACCTCTACTCAATCACCGTACCTCACAGAGGTACGGCAGATCTAGGTACTCACTCTCAACCTCCAAGAGAAAGTTCTTGAACTTTCTATAATTCAGAGCGTGAGATCTTATGTAATTCACTGTTTTAGTTACAGTTTGTATTACATATGAAAAGCCAAGAGCTTTTCCACACAAAGCCTGTTGGTGAATAATACAATGAAACACCAAGGGTCTCTTTCCCCCTGCTTGTTCAACAGCGTTGTACAAATTTCCTATCAGACCAGTTTTATTACCACTCATGTTTTTTCCACCATCAGTGACCACACATTTTAACTTTATCAGGTCAAGATCAAATTTGTTTAAAGCCTTCATTACCTTACAAAATATATCGTTTCCAGTGACAGTGCCTTCCATTGTAAGAACATCAAGTAGTTCGTCTGTAACTTGAAAGTCAGCATCAACACCTCTTACAAACATAAGAACCTGAGCTGCATCTGCCACATCAGTAGACTCATCCAATGCCAATGAAAACCACTCAAACTGGTTAATAGAATCTTTCAGCTGACGATCACATTTTTTTTATCAATTCATCCTTTGTAAAAGGTTTGCCCGATTTAGCAAATTCCTGAGAAATCTCAAAACTATCCCTAACAGCAGCCTCATTTTCATGTTTTTGTTTGGTGAAAATCTGATGCTGGGCTATAAGAGATTTTTTTTTTTTAAATGCGACTTTTTCTTGACGAAGCTGCCCTTATAATTCAGCATACCGATGGTAAATAAGAGATTTTTTTAAAAAACGCGACTTTTTCTTGACGAAGCTGCCCTTATAATTCAGCATACCGATGCTAAGAATGTTTCGTTTCGTAATGTCTACGAATGTTGTTCTCTTTCAACACAGCAATCTTCTCATTTCAAATTAGAAGACATCGTTCGAACACAATAACAAACAACTGCCTAATACAACAACAATGAACACAAAGCGCTATACTGAATGGCGTGACTCAACTACTGGGAGGACTGAGGAGTAATGGCCGTCAAAGGTCACCACCAGTGTTGCCACATTTTGAAAACAAACTATCGTACCTGGGATTGAAAATTGTCGTACTTTCGGGTAAAATTATCGTACTTATATTTAGATTAGGATTAGAACAAACTTTTTTAGGCTAGGGAAAGTCTTTATTTGAAACCATATTTTACTACGCCAGTACCGTCTTGGGATGTAACCGTGGGCCGGATAAAAATCCCTCGCAGGCCGCTTTTGGCCCGCGGGCCGTAGTTTGCCGACCCCTGGTATATATCATCACTAGGACCAAAAGTGAAGCTTTTTGATACAAGCTCAAGTTTAAGGGCCGAGGCCGGAAAATGAACAAGGATTGAAAAGCTACTTTTGGTTCTAGAGATGAACTATATTTTTCGTTATACTGCAAGCAATATAAGAAAATAATTTCACAAAAACTAAAATGTTATAACCTATTTACTTTCAAAAGTTTGCATAATTTCCACAAGTTTGCAGCTATTACACCTGTTTAGTTTGTGGTACTTTTTTATAAAATCGATTTTAACATCTGTTTTGTTTGTTATTTACAATCGAGAGTATCGGTTGTTATTATAGATTCTTTACAATCATTAATTAATTCGTATAAGGGAGGTAACACCTAATGACCTCGACTTCAGCTGATATTTTTAGGTCCTACGGCTAAAAAGAACACTTTTAGCATCTCAATGAATGTATTGAAAATAACTGTTTTTGAAGTAGTATGATGAAAAATTCGTTTTGTGGCAAACTATTAGAGGTATTAAATTCCAACTATGTGTACTAATTCTAAGCCTATACATTAGTTCAACTACAAAAAATATGGATTAAAAGGAGGAGATACATCACTTTGGCTTCAAGTGAGTAAACTTCCAGTTTTAAAAATAATTTATATTGCAAACAATAATGTAATAGTGTTGTAAATCAGACTTATACCATTTCCCCTTAAATTATGACACACCACTTTTCTATATAATAAATTGTAATCTATGTTACCTGGCAAAATGGACCAAGTTATGTATGCAATAGGACTTTCACCTGAAGGAAATTTAGGTAGGTAATGTAAATAAGAGAAAAAGAAATTTTAACAATATGATAATGAATAGAATATTTGTTATTGTATAAAAAGTAAAAAAAAGGTGTGTGTTATATTAAAGTTGCAACAAAAAATCAAATAGGTAAAAATTACAAGAACTAAGTCAAATACTCTGTAATGAATTACCTATGTTAAGCTTAACAACACTATTTGTATTTCAAATTATTATCTTATAAAACCAACTGTTTCTTACACTTAAATCTAAATTAAAACAAGTTATGCTATAAACAGCAATCACTAGGTTGAGTTACGTCATTTATCTGTATTTCATTGTCTCTTAAGTTAATCAAATTCAAGCAACACTTCCTCCAATGGTCTGACTTCCACCACATCATTTGTAATAAGGTTTAGGTAGTAAATATGATGCATGGGTGGAATGAAGTGTTACAAGTCCATCATGTCTTTCTGCTCTTCCTTCGTCACTTGTCGAGGTGCTTCATAAAGTAGGCTCTGCTCAACTTGGGCAACTGAAACTTGTGGCCGATTTACTTTGGTCTTCAATTTTTGCTTGGACCATGCCAAGGACATGCTTTGAAATGTTACATCTTCATGTATGGATTCTTTGTATAACAATGTATAAGGTTGTTCTCTAGTAAACCGAATCCACTGCGTTTTGAGCCAGGAGAAAGTACCACCATTCATGTTTAAAGTTCTTTTTGTCACTGCATCATATAACACTTACTTGATATAAAATCTTCGTGTCTGCAGTGACATGGAATTATATTTATTTCTATATTTAGAAATGGCATCACACCATTGTGATGGTGAAAAGATAACAGGTAACTTCTTCTTGGCGTATGTCACAACCGATGCAAAATCGGTATCATCGGGTAGATAAGAATACCCACTGACACCGATGCAAAATCGGTATCATCGAGTAGATAAGAATACCCACTGACCATGTATTTCAAATCAATTACATTAATTACTGTATCAATTTGAGTTATTTTTAACATAGACAGAGCAAAATTCCTATTGCGATTCTGTCCAGTGCAGGTGTCACTGTACATAACAATATGACTGCAGTTTTTAGCTCTCATTAGCAGGTGTTTTGTGACACATAAGCTGATTTCGTGTGAACCACAAGGTGCTAAGGTATCATCCCATGTATACATATAACTAAGGTCTGTATTTAACTCGTGACAGCCCAGATTATACATGTACATGTTTCTCTTATAGTATGCTGTACTAGTTGTTAACTTTGGGAAAGGAAGTGCTTTTTCTAGGTCAAATATAAATGTGTAGTATGACAGATCATTTGACAATTTTGTTTTGTCTCTGATGCTTGGGCAGTACGAGCAGTTTCTGCTTTTTGTAAATGCAACTCATGTTGGGTTTATACTCCAGTATAAAATTTATATGATTCAAGTTAGTTTTTTTTTTTTTTTTACATTTTTAGTTTGAGGTTATAAATAAAAATACGGTAAGTACTTATTGCAAGATAATTTCCCAAATACAAATTATCTGATGATGTCTTGTAGCCGAAACTTTTTGTACTTTTTCCCATGTAAAAACTGCATTATAAACAGTATATGATGATGTCTTGTAGCCGAAACGATTTATATTTTCCCACCTATAAACTACATTATAAAGACTATATGATGATGTCTTGTAACCGAAACGTTTTGTATTTTTCCTACATACAAACTACACTATAAAAATTATATGATGATGTCTTGTAACCAAACTTTTTGTATATTTTTTATGTACAAATTACTCTATAAAAAGTATCTAATGATGTCTGAGTAGCCGAAACTTTCTAATTTCTACTGTTATTAACCGAAATATCTATTTACCATAGTTTGTTATGTGGGACCTAAAATTTAATAAATATGAGTTTATTTTAGTCTTCTAATGATGCCCAATTTTAGAATTTGTAACAATTTGGTGTGTTTGGTGTTTGTACAACACTATGAGTTCAAACTTACAAACAGTTACATTTACTAGAGTCTCTTAAACGTCTCTTATATAGGTTAACATTTTTTTAAAACCTTACAATTAAAAAAAAAAAAAATTATATTCATCTATGATTTTTCTAATATAAGGCATAAACACTTCATTGTTTGAGCTGTTTTAAGATATGGTAACATTGAAATTAACTATGATTTCTCTAATATAAACATTTCCATTGTTTAAGCTGTTTTAAGATATGATTTCATTGAAATATGGTTTCTCTAATATAAGGTGGGTACACTTCCATTTTATGGGCTATTTGGGCCTTGATTTAATATAATTTAAAAACCTGCAATTTCACAGATTGTATACTACTATAATTATTTCTTAAATATACCTCCATTACTTAGGCTATTTTAAAATAGACCTTGATTAAGTGGCATCACATTTCTTAGTGTTTTACAAACACTCTATACTTCATGGTATTCAATTTATGTAGGTTTGGTTATGTACTTTAAGGTTTTTGATTATTGCCGTAACTCCTTGTCCCAGTTTAGATCACAGTCTCTAGAGCCTAGATAAATACTTGGCCTTTGGAAAGATTAGTTTATTAATGCATTCATACTACAGTGCGATTCCGGATATTTTCTTTTTCATCAAAAAATGAATTCCTCTACTTGCAGGCAGCTATATTGTGTGAACAATTTTGATTATAAACATTTGAGCCTAATAAGACACACTTTAATGGTTTAATCTCATTACTGTACATTATGATGGAATATGAATTATGATTTTATTAAAAATTTCAAAATATACACTTTTTTATGGTACATCACTATTTACACATCATATTAAACAAATTACATGTTTTGGAAAAAAGTCGGCAGAATGTATAGTTTTGAATTTTAATAATTACCTAATGGCTTTGTGCCGAAACTTTCAACTTTTTAAATACTATTTATTTAGTCCTAAAATTTGGGGGATATTATTTATTTCTAACAGTTGTAACACATTTGGGGGCACCAAAATTAAAAAAAAAATCTGGAAATTTCATTAATTTCCACGAAGCGTGCAAGAACCAAACTATTTATTTATAATGTAAATGTAGGAGAGTGGGGGCCGTGGAAGTGTGGGAATTTTGAAGTCCTTCTTCTGTTACTCTGTAGGTAGGTGTTTAGTTTATAATGTATGATTGTTCTAAACTTATATTAATTAATACTAAACTTATTATAAACTAAACATCTACCTATAGAGAGATAGAGAACTATGAGAACTTAAGCACTATTGTTTTTTTTTACCGATAACTTATTAAACTTTTGGAGATTTTTTTGGAAAGATGGGAATCAATAGGCTACATTTTGTTTGGGTCCTTTGGGCTACACTTGAGAAAAATGTAATCAAAATCGATACAGTAGATTTTGTGGAATTTGTAATTATGACTTTTTTACTTATTGCGGCATTTCCCAAATTTTGAGTTATCAAAAAACATAACAAAATAATAAATAAATACACAATTTTAAACTGAATAAAACAGTCTAAAATATGACAAAATTATGTTCTCATACCAAATTTTATTAAAATCGAAAGGGACTGTAGAGCAGACATATTATTTTTTTTGGATTCTGAGGGATTTCAAAACGAATTTATCGGCAAAAGACACATCGACATAAATGTTTGACCCATCATTACTATTTTTATAGGTTATGTGAGAAAGTAAAATGACAAAAAATTGTCGTCACTTCTAAATACGTTACAGTATTGTTTCCAAAAATCTTTACTGTGTTATTTTACCAAACTTAGATATTTTGATTTATTGACTATAGTTGAGTAAGTTCTGCAGTATTTATTACCTTTAAAATACATTTCAAATTGCAAGCTCAATCCAAGTTGAAAAGTTGAACTGAACAATGTTTTACATCAATAAATGAAGCAGAACTGAACACCACAGCTGAACATTTTACTTCTTCCGCAAGAACCTTTGTTCTCCTTGTTGTGGTTCAAAGTTCCAGCTTTCTCATTAATGGTGGTTTGTTGCTCTGTTAACTTTAAATGTTGCTATTTCTCCTTTAATACGAGCTTTATTTCCAATTATTTACTCGTGTAATGTTCAATTTCGAAACTTAGCGCAATTAAAAATAAATTGATGGGCGCCGTATAAAACTTATACAGGTCATTCTTACAATATAATAGAAATAGATCCTGTAATGCAATGGCAAAAAGTTGGTTTATGGACCTTTTAGGAAATATTTAATCGAAGTGGTAGAACAAGTGGTCTTGTCCAATAGGGTAAGTTTGTTTAAAACCTTTGCTAAACAGGCATTATGAAACCTCATAATTGTCTAATCACTATTTGAAATAGGCTATGCTCTTACGGGCATCGTGGATATGTATATATTAAGCCTTCTCACTCGCTTCTTGTGTGTTACTATTTAGGCCCAGGTTGGCCTCTTATCCGTGTATATGTGAAGAAGCCCCCACTTGTTAAATTCGTGTCGGTGACGGCGGCACGTCTACCCGGCACCAAATCTGACCACCGCTATAAGGTTAATCAGGTGTTACTAATTTCATAAGTTAACCCGGCACCGAGGCAGTTTAAAGGTAGGCGAGCGAGGTTCCCCCTCCACAACCTAACCTAACCTAACCTAACATATTTCTATAATAAATGTTAAAGTTTTATAATCGTAATAAATAAACGGCCACACTTTTGTTATTGTCTATCCCTCCCTCTAGTGAAGCTCGTCCCCTAATTTCTTAAAATTTACAGCGAGAGAAGTTACCTTCATTTTACAATCCCCTTACGGAAAGGGGAGGGGATTAAGAGAAGAAACAAGAGAAAGGAGGGGTTTAGGGGGAGTAGTGCAGGTGGAATGGGTAAGAGGGGTGGCTGGTGCCGGGTTGACATACTGTCATGGCGGCCGGTGAAGGGACCAGTGCCGGTTCGACGTGTTTTTTTATAACATATAATGGTTGGTGCCGGGTTGAAGAACTCTCTCGGTGACTAGTTCCTGGATTTAGTAATTACATGAAATCACACATTTTCTTATGAGGTTAGGGTGCGAAATTATATTTTTGACAATAACTTTGGTAGGGTTGGAGCCAAAACAGTATTTTTACAGAATTAAAATCTAAAATTTTTAATCTAATTTAGCGAGTTATAAGTTATAACACGATAGGGGTATATGAAGGAAAAACTGTTTAAAATGACAGAAATTTTAATATATTACTTCGAATTTTTGGAATGTAATAGGGTTCTATATGAACAGTTTATAGTCTTCTACACCAAATTCTTAATGTTTGTGCCAGTTATCGTGTTTACAAGGAGACGGCAACGGTAACGAATGGCCGGTTTGTCGAAAATCACTTTTGCGGTTGTCTGAGGTCATGGAACGTAAAGATCAGTAAAAATATAGAGTTCGGTATTTTATGCGATTACCAAACTTCCTATACTGTGTAAGTAATACAAACTTTACATGATCATAAAAACCTGTCAATACAAACAAAATGTAAATTTTGAGTTTATTTGGCATTTTCATAGATCAAACACGTAAATACCTAGGTCAGTTGGAATTCAATATTCCAAAATATATCATTATTAATATAAATATAGTTATTTCAAAATCAATTCGTAAGTGAAATACGAATGTACAAAGAAAGCTCGCAAAGATCTAGAAAGAGCAGGGATTGGCGATGTGGAAGTCAAAGAGAGAGACTGGTTCTTAACAATTGTTGCAGCGGTACAGGATTTAACAATTGAAAAGACACACAGAAACTAAATACTAATAAAAATGGATGAAAGAGCCATAAGAAGTTAACGAATAAAAGAAGTCTCCCGTCTCAAGGGATTGAATAAGTATTAATGTGATCCATAACGGTGAGCCTAGGGGTATATAAAAAAAAAAAAAAAAAAAAAACGGAAAGTGTTAGTGGTTTAATTTCTAACTAAGATTGTGAGCAGACCTGGGAAATTATAAAAGAGAAAATGAATTTTGATTTAATTACTTTAAAGTAGTTGGTGTTGGAGATGTCCAATTACACCAGTGGTCAGGGATCAGCCCCAAACTGATGTGTCCAGTTGCACCGGAGCCCCTTTTGGGGGGTGTTCCAGTTGCACCGGCGGTCAGGTTAGGTTAGGTTAGGTTATATATACTTTCTAATTAATTTTATATATAATTTACTAATTTTTCTTATCATCCCTATTATTATTATTATTATGTGTGTACATACGCTTTAATGTTTTACGGTATACCGTTAAAGGTATAGAACTGTTTAATAGTTATGTCAAAGTTCCGTAAGTGTGAGTAAAGAAAGGTATTTCCTGGTAGATTTTAACCACCGGTGCAACTAGACACTTTTCGTACAGAGGAATGATTCGACCCTTGCAAATTCCTTCGACCGTCGGTGCAACTGGATATCAGCCGTTGGTGTGGATATAAAGTTATTTTTATCTACTTTGTTAAGCCCAAATTAATTAATTTTTACTTACAGGCTTATATATTCGGGCGGAATATAATTTATTACATAATTTTTTGTGCAGTTCTTAGTATTTGTGCTTCCGTCCAACATGATATTAAATATTTAGATATTACATGAAAAAAACAAAAACACGTATAACAAGTAAATTTTAATATTCTAAGGACAATTGGAAAGAATGGACCAAAAAAGTATTAACCCATCAGGAAGGCTTAGATACAAATACCATGGGTAAAAGAAGTGCACTGAGATCTAGAAGTTGGAGTAGGAGAAGAGAAAACTTACGACAGAAATCGTATAAGGGAAAAAGTAGCAGAAGTGGTGGATGTGACTGCAAAGAAAACTGAAAGAAAGCAGTCATATCGGAGCAGAAGTGGTGGATGTGGCTAAAAAAGAAAACTGAAAGAAAGCAGTTATATCGGAGCAGAAGTGGTGGATGTGACTACAAAGAAAACTGAAAGAAAGCAGTCATATCGGAGCAGAAATGGTTGATGTGACTACAAAGAAAACTGAAAGAAAGAAGTCATATCGTAGCAGAAGTGGTGGATGTGACTACAAAGAAAACTGAAAGAAAGCAGTCATATCGGAGCAGAAGTGGTGGATGTGACTACAAAGAAAACTGAAAGAAAGAAGTCATATCGTAGCAGAAGTGGTAGATGTGACTGCAAAGAAAACTGAAAGAAAGCAGTCATATCGGAGCAGAAGTGGTGGATGTGACTACAAAGAAAACTGAAAGAAAGAAGTCATATCGTAGCAGAAATGGTTGATGTGACTGCAAAGAAAACTGAAAGAAAGCAGTCATATCGGAGCAGAAGTGGTGGATGTGACTGCAAAGAAAACTGAAAGAAAGCAGTCATATCGGAGCAGAAGTGGTTGATGTGACTACAAAGAAAACTGAAAGAAAGCAGTCATATCGTAGCAGTAGTGGTGGATGTGACTGCAAAGAAAACTGAAAGAAAGCAGTCATATCGGAGCAGAAGTGGTTGATGTGACTACAAAGAAAACTGAAAGAAAGCAGTCATATCGTAGCAGAAGTGGTGGATGTGAGTGCAAAGAAAACTGAAAGAAAGCAGTCATATCGTAGCAGAAGTGGGGGATATGACAGCAAAGAAAACTGAAAAAAGCAGTCATATCGTAGCAGTAGTGGTGAATGTGACTGCAAAGAAAATTGAAAGAAAGCAGTCATATCGGAGCAGAAGTGGTGGATGTGAATGTTTTTCGAAATGGCCAACTGTGATCGTAATACTTATTTTGTTTGCAAATTTGATACCGATTTCTAGTGGAAAATATACATATTTTGTTCAATTTTCGTGGGTATCTGATGATTTTTACCCCACTTGTATTGTCAGTGAAAAATATCTTAAATCTATAAATTCGATTTTTTTGATGTTAGGAAGTACTCTTAACATTACTATACCCTAATACATCGATAGTCCCTTCATTTCCGGGTATTTTCTTCTTGTTTTTTCTACGGCAGAGAGAGCCGGAAATATTAAAAAAATAGTCTAGAGATACACTCAAAATGCATCAAAAATTCACATCTATGCACTTTTAAAACGAAGCTCCAGTCCGTTTTTTTGGTTTCTCACTCTTATATTCTCCCAACTATCCGTAGAATACAATTTGATAACGACTACTAAGAAAAATTGATTTACTAAAGTGGATTCTAGAAGCGCTTTAGAAATAATAATCAACATTACAACTTTTAATCTACGTTGTTAGAACCAATCCTTATTAATTTTATATGAAAAAATTATATTCTATAGTATACTGTCTTGTTGTCTAATTACTCAACTCGTAAAGGCTACCGCGGTTTCGAAAACTCTAGGTACCTAGAAAAAAAATGGAAACATAGAGTTTTCGAAACCGCGGTAGCCTTTACGAGGTGAGTAATTAGACCACTAGACAGTATACTATAGAATATAATTCTTTCATATATGGTCCCGTGGCTATAATACAGCAATGAAATTAATTTTATACTAGAAGCTATATAACGTTGCAGTGACAATCATCGATGAAGTACTTGATGTGAATGACTGTCATGTGCTTGTGATTTTTGATACTTTCTGATTTAGCGCAACATGTTTATACTAACTTTTAGGTCTCTTATTACACTTTAAATAAATTATTACGTTTAAATGAATCTAAACAAATAAATTACAACGTAGAAAAAAATGGTATAAATGTAAAGTTTAATCCATCTAAGAATATTTATATTTCTGTAATGGAAAATAAAATCTTTTGAAAGGGAACTCTTCAAAGCAGTTTTAGCTAAGTATCTATGCTTCGTGTTTAAATACAAACAAAGGTGGTGAAATGGTAACTTTAATGAGAAAGCGGAGAAATCACTACTTTAGCAAAAAGAACAAAGACTTTTCAATAAATCGCCAAGAAAAATAAATCCACAGCATTGCTGTTTTGTACCGCATCTGTTTATTTAAACTTTTCAACAAAGCTTTGTTCAGTTCTCACAATTGTTTACTTTACTCTAAGCTCTTGCTATACATTTTCTTCTAGACTGGAAAAGTTAGTAGTTTACACGTTTTATCAGCTAATTCATAGCATACGCTTTTCTAGTTTAGAAGAAATTGACCTCTAATAAACTAACTAAATTAAACTAATTGACTTAATTGTCTGTGTTAAACTAGTTAATAGTGTTGATGTATACGTAGAGTGCAATCTTTGTATTTGGTTGATTGAATAGATTTATGTGTCCATTAAAATACTGTCAAATACCTCTCGTACCTAATATCGTATAACATTTATTTCTAAATAACTCATACATTACCTTCCATTTTTCGGACAAATTATAAGTTATTTATAAAATAATTACGAGTCTTTTAGTGCAGAAAAATCTTTCAAAGCTTACTTTATGCATCGCTTTACTATGGACAGCTGTATAATCTTTACTGGTTGGTGGTATGATCACATTAATTTTGTTCCATAGAATGTGTTGTGAATGAATGAGTATAGTTTTAGGTTTAATTTTATTTCATTAGTAGATATGTGAGTTTAGATTTAGTTTATAAGCAAGACCCTCCGATGATGATAACCATGTTATCGAAATGTACATCAGGGCATTTAGTGGAAATAATTAATAAAGAACAATTAATTAGATAATTGTGTTTTATTTTAAAGTTTCTAGTGATTGTGGTTAGGGGAAAATTACAAACATTATTGTGAATTTCACCACAGTGCCTACAAGATTGTAACTATTTTTATTACTTAAACTATTTATTGTTTAATGAATATATTCAATACTAGAATAATAGTTTGTTTTATCGAAGATTGTAGAGTCAAAATTAGAATTACAGCTTTTTTACATTGTAAAAAAACTCTTCTTTTTTTATTATTTTATTTTTTTATAGTTATAAAGCTGTAAGTTAACAATTTAGAGCAATATAAAAAAAAAACTCACATAAATCATAACTATTCAACCAAATGCTAATATTTTGACATCTGATGTGTTCTAAAATGTAAATCATATCAAATTTTATATACAAACACCCTTTGATAGTTACAAATAGAGTTAGTCATGCATGGCATGGTAAAAACTTTTATTATTATCAATCAATTATAACCAAAGAATGTGGCAAAACTTTACAATTGATGAGTGAATGCTGGGCAACTTTTTAAAATTTAACTGATCAAAGATCAACAAAATAACAGTACAGTAAATTAATTATTCCTCCATGTTATTTTCATAATAGATTCAAAATAATTTTTTTTTTTTTAATGTTGACCGGTCACCATTTTGGATTGGAGTGAGATGGCGACCTTCAGTTTGAGCAGTTATTTTATATTAAACTAGGCCTTAAAATGAAGTATTAGTCGATGGACTATACATTGGAACATTTTAAGTTATTCCCCTGTACACCCAAAAAACAATAAAAAGCAATGTTTTTCTAAAGTTTCAGTACCTTTTCAATTTTAAATGTTAATCAACGGTCCCGGAATCTCTTTTAAACTTGTCTAATAGTACACGAATTTTATCAATACAAAAGTTTTAACACATAAAATTTTTTTTATTATATCAAAATATTATAATGCTTATTATAATATAAATATATGTTAAAACTACGTGATAAACTGCTGTATAAGAGAAAACACAAATCTAATTAGAAGAAACTAAAAACTTCGTCTCTGACTTAAAACAAAGAAAGTATAAAGTAATAAAATTCAAGATCCATCCACCTCTATCTACGGAAAGTAGTTCAAAACATTAAAACAAACAACGAAGTTTTGTAAACTCGATAAATTTTCTTTACGTGTGACACTAATGAGCTCTGACGGAATATTGAGGCTAAAATGAACTTTACAAACTTAGATAAGTTTTTCTTTATATTGAGAAAAGTAACTTGGACACTCAGATTGAAATGGAAGCACTCTGTTCGTATTATTTATGACAACCAAAACGAATCATAACTGTTTGTACCAAAATACATATCGCCTTAACTCACTTTAATGTGTATTATATATTTCCTGTATTTATAAATATCTCATGGCTGTCTGTGAATGGGATAACATTTTTCAATGTCCCAAGTAATATATGAAGTAGCTAATATCGATGTCTCTAATTATGGGCTTCTTCCAAGTAAATACCTCGAAAAACATACTGTCACATCTTAAACATTTGGAGTAATTTCCTAACAGTTTACGAAAACTCTGAACATGTGACTTGACCTTGATTCGCCCTCAGGGTCTCAATTTTAGTAAGTGTAGCTATCTCGAGGTATACATATATTTCTTGTAGTTTTGGATTAAATTTTACTTTTTAATTTTTTCTTTGTCATTTTTGATCAACTCTTGTTCTCTTTCGACTATGACGCTATTAGAGCATTCGAGGGCTAAGGGTTGAAACCTTGCTGTTTCCTTTTTAAAGAAGATAATGACTGCTAGGCATTTCGCCTATATAAAAAAAAAAAAAAAACCTCCACATCCTATCTCGTGATGATGATCCTCGTACTTTGTGTATTGTAGGCCTGTGTGGTGGTGGTTTTTTATCGGTTAAACTTAGTTTTGACTGCTTGGGGCTAGTTTTAGCCTTGAGTTCTTCTCTTAGGTTATAGGCTTTGTTTTAGTTTCTCACATGGCCCTAGGTTACTAGGTTTGTTCATGATTTTTTCGTCCTCTAGTTTTCACACTTGATAACGAGAGTTGATTTACACTCTCGAATTGTCTATTAACTTTTATGTATACATATTATGCAAATGCCCTAATAAACTATAATAAATAACATTATATTTGTTATATTTATTTGTATGGTGATCCGTAACTATTAGCATTTCCTGAATGTTGTCTGTCTGTTTTTTAGTCTACTAAAAATGTTGATATTTGATACGTATTGGGTTTTCATTAGAGTTTACACCCATTGGGTGGGGAATATCATGAAGATGTGTTGTGATTATCCCCCATGTAATCATGATATTCCCCCACCCAATGGGTGTAAACTCTAATGAAAACCCAATACCTATCAAATATCAACATTTTTAGTAGACTAAAAAACAGACAGACAACATTCAGAAAATACTAATAGTTACGGATCACCATACAAATAAATATAACAAATATAATGTTATTTATTATAGTTTATTAGGGCATTTGCCATAGTTTGTATACATAAAAGTTAATACATATTTCGAGAGTGTAAATCAACTCTCGTTTATTATCTCACAAGTCTAGCCCAGTCATTATTTAGAATAATATTTGTCCAGTATCTATGTTGTGGTCACTTCTAGTACTCATTTACTTTATCTTAATTTATTTCATATTATTGATAAAACATAAAATGATAGCAAAAATTTATGTTTATATAAGAAGGAACCATAAAATATCACGGCATAGTTTGAAAACTAATGTTAATGGCTTAGTTAAAACAAATTAAGTTAATGCAAATCTGCAAAATATTTTTGTTTGTTTTATAAATTTTTGTTAAGTTTTCCACTTTTACGTTTAAATTTCTGGTGGATGTAATGAAGAATAGTCATTGTTACTACATCATATAAAAAGGACATTTTGGTTTTTTATTAAAAAAAATTGTTAATGTCTGAAATAAGAAATGTATATTTTATTTTATAGTGAAAACAACTATAATTTATAACAGCACTTAAGACATGTTAAAGATGGACAAACAGGGCGTGGAATAAATTATAATTGTTAGCACGTTTGACACATTTAAATAGCCTGGGGTTATGCATAATTTATTTTTTCATTAAATTTTTAATAACTGCGCCATTAGAGCAGGAATTTATTTGTTGGGAGACAGTAAAAATAATTTATTTTTAACGACTTATTACTTTAAAAGCAGCTGTTTTATTGATATATAATAACTATATTTAATACAAACTTAGTAGTAGAGAAAGGAGTAAAACTTGAGAATATATATATTACCTAACTGATTACCCGGCATTGCCAGGGTATTTGTCCAAATCTTCAATTAGACAGAAAACAAATTCTATCTATAATATAATTAAAAGTCTATAATCGAAGTAACTATACTTTGGCTTAAATATCATCGAGAGCATCACCACACAGCTTAGCGTCTTATTTCAGACGTTTTATTCAACCCTTCCCACCCAAAAATATCGATGGGGGCTGGACTTGGACTTAAATGGTATTCAAAATGCAATATTTCAGCGACCCCGAAAACTATGAATTCGATACTAACAATAACACTTGCATACCTTTGTATGTATAATGAGCGACAGTTGTGGCAAAAACAATAAATACCAAAGAAAATTACTTAATTTCCACAACAAATTTCTACACCACGTTTTAACTACTAAACCTCCATCATAGTTGCACGCATAATACACCTGAGCTGTGCCATGTATGAGTGTGTATGTGTATATATGAACAGCTTTTTAAGTTTAATAATCTTTTAATCACGCAGTTAAAAAAACGTTGCCTTAATATAGATCAGTTTGATGAAATAAATAAATAGTTTTGTACATTGTGAATAATGGAGACATATAACAAGCAAAGTGAATTTATAAGTAAGCAAAGAATATATGATTAGTTATTATGGTATGCGTGTAATTTTGGTGCTGTGGTGATTGAATTTGGAAAATAATTTAAATAAAATATTGGAGTTTCCAAAAAGTGTTATCACGTTAGAATAAAATATATTATTTGTTTTGACAAGAGAGTTTTATATATATCAGAAATATTTTTAAATAGTTTATTTGTCAGTTAAAACTTTAAAAGAAATTTCCTTATACATTATAAAATCGATTCAATTCACAAAGGATAAATGGATTGTATATTAACACCTAATTTCAAACGATGAATCTATAATTATTGGTGTTTGTTGGCGAATTTTATCTGATGCGTTATTTTTATCGTCAAAGTTTTATTATAAAATAATTTAACTGAAATTTTGATATAAACTCATTTCTGCAGTTGTGATAGCAGTAAAGTAGGCCTAAGTAATCAGCCATTAGAAACAAGAACTGGCTATAGTTATCATCTGGCTATAAATAATAACTATAGTTTATTTTGAAGAATACGTAAATGTGTAGTTGCAATTTTAGTTATTTTTTTTTTCGTATTTTTTGTTTATAAGACCCTAGAAATATGAGAAAAATTGTTTTTACTTTACTTTATTCTTGTGTTAAAAAATTGGTAAAGCAATAAAAATATAAATTAAATCTATTCAATAGTGTTTTATTTCCCTGATACGTTTTGATAATAATTGTATAAATCCAAATAGTCGAATAATAATATTTTGCGTTATATTTGTCTTTTTTGTGTAAATTTATTTAATTTACCTGGAAATAACTAATATTGGAAATTGGTCAGATGTTAGTTTAATTATAGTGTAATATTGTATGAATTTATATAGAAGGAAATCCTTTTGGAACGGTTAACAAGGTCACTTGAAATGTCCTTTATGATAGTTTGGAATTTTAAATCTCTCTATAAAACGTGGCATTTTTGGGTTACTCTAACCTTTTATATAGGAAATATTTTTTGTATTACCCAAAACAAAATGACAGTACAAAATATATTTGAGCCTTATAATTATAAAATCACCATTTCTTAAAGAAAACCTTATAAAGTAAAATAAAATTAAGTGATATTAGAACATTAAACAGTTTTTCAAATATTCGTTAGACTAATCCGAGAAAATCATTCGACACTGAACAAAGTTTTACCTTTCACCCAAAAACTTATAAAAAAACTAAGTCATGTGACATTTTAAATTAAAGGACTTTTTAAGGCAAAACTAAAGGCACCAACAAATGCCACTTTTGACTTCTTTTAAATCTTATTTCTAAATGAAGATTTCATAAAAAAAATAAAATTAGATTTTTACACAGGTAGTATGGTAGTTACATTTCCTATACGCCGTTGGTTTGTTGTGATTATTTAGTTAAGTGTTCAAACTGATGACCTTTTCTATAGCTTGACAATGATACAGTTTCTGAACAATTGTCTGGCGTTCTCAAACATTGTGTTTGTAATGTTTAAATATCATATTAATTGTGGCATAAATTTAAAAGTTAAATTTGTTGGTGCCATAATTTTGCCTTAAAAAGCCCTTGATATATCACAAAATGTGGTAATTTTTTATATTTTGAATGTTAACAAAAGTACCACACATTTAAGGGATTGGTAAAAATCATGTCAAATGATTTTCTCTGATTAGTTCTTAAGAACATATAAAAATCGGTTTAGTGTTCTGATTTCACATATTTAATCGTCGTTTTTAAGTTTTTTCAAATGAAATATTTTTTTTTGTTTTTAATTTAAAAATATGAAATACATTATGTGCCGTCATTTTGTTTAGGATCATTTAAAAAAAGTTCTTTAGGGCCAATAATTTTGTTCTTTATGTTCTTTAATTCGGTATGTCACAGGATATGGGTTCCCATTTTAGAAAGAGGTGAAAATTCCAAAGCTATCATAAAAGAAAGTTCAGGTGACCTAGTTAGAAATCTCATAAGGGTTTGGATTTATTCAAATCTCAAAGGGTTCATTCAAAAGTTAAGCTGGAGGAGGGGAGGAGAGACTTTATTAACAAGCTGTGTAGTTACAAATCTAATTACTTCACAGCAATGGATGTTGATTATCCTACCTAGATAAACTGTGACCGACTCTCTGTATGATATTTTGTTGCGATAATTATTTGATATATGATGTTATCACAAAGCTCAGTCACAAAGTTATTTAACGAAATTATGATATAAATTACACCGTGCCCAACACTGGTGAATAATTAACCACTATTGAAATGTGATTAGTTACAAACGAGAACTTTTGGTGAATTTTAAACAATGTACAATTTAGTCACTTAAATTTTAGTTTTGATATTTTATCTACGTATAAAAATTACCAAATCTAAAAAAATCGCAGTCTTATCATAGTTCGAACCCAAATCTATCAATAATGGTAAAATGCCAATACCCAAACGGCAAAATGGCCTACTTGTAACTCCACTGGCATTATGGTTTCCCTTTCTTTGACCCCTTTACTTTATTTTCTAAATATAACAGAGTTAAGGGATAATGTTAAAGGAGCTAATAAAACAGATAATCTTGTGGTGAAATACAGTTTAAAGTAACCGTATGTATAACAGAGTTATACTTTTTAAAGTCACTCAATTTTTCTCAAAGGGAAATTCCATAATTTGAAAATGATTCAAATCAATATAATCGCTGTTAGCTATTTAATTTAGTTTCGTGAATTTATTTCTTCTTTTATATTTATTCGGGTTTTAATAATATCTTAGTCAATAAATATAAACTAGTTTGGGATAATGCAAACCTCAATATTATGAAGTGAATATAAACGACCATATATTCGAAACTTCCATCATTGAATTACCTTAAAGTTATAAAGTTTGCTTTATTTTCTTGACGTTATTATGCAAAAATAAAAGTTTGTTTGAGAGGAAAGAAACTTTCAATTGTTTTAAATAAACTCTGCTGGAAAGAAAAGCCGCAAAGAGATTTGATGAATTTGACTTATTTAAAGTAAAATCAGATTACGTGTTATGCAAATTTCAGACATTTTATACTAATATAAAGAGCAGCAAATGTAAATAATGTTTCTTTGTGATTTAAAACGAGAGTGGAAAATCTAAAATCTTTAATAAAGGCAGTTTAACCCGAAATTTTAATATTAACACTGAAAATGATTACATTTTAAGTAAACAGTTAATTATATTTATATTTCAACTGTACAATTAAAATGCATAAAATTTATCAATGTAAATTAATATTCCCCTTGACTATATTCATTATGACAATAACCCAACATTGTCACTAAAATTCTGTGTATGCAATTTGTACAATTGTTTTAATTTTCCGTACTATACTGTATTTGATGACAGGAGCAAATCGAGTTTTTATTATCGATTGAGTTGGTTGTATTATAAACCTGGGCGTAGGTAGTGCATTGTTAAACGCTTAACAACTGCTGAGGATTTTACGACCTCAGTGTTCTTAACTTACAATATTGCGACCTAGTAGATGACACAATGACATGTTTCTCATGACATATAAAATTTAATTTCAATCCATTTACCAAATCCACATTATTTAAACTGAAACATGTACATAATTTATCGTATTTGTAAATCTTGGAATCAAACTGATTAGGATGTTATGTCAAAACTTAAATAATATTAAATCCACACATTAAATTTCGTTACATAAATTAAGACTATCTTCTTATTCTTATTCTTCATCATCGAGCTTTACAACTCTGGGGGTTAGCCTCGGCCTCTAACAATTCTCCTCCATCTCCTACTATTCAAAGCCGCATTTCTCCAGACAACAATTGATATCTTTTTCAGGTCAGCTTCTATCTTTTCCTTCGATATATTGCGTGGCCTTCAGGCCAGGTTAAATGTTTTTTTTTAAAATTTCCTTCAAATTGGGCTTTATATAATCATCTTTGGCATGAGATTATTAATCATTTTTTTTTTTTTAAACAAGTACCATCAATCGAGGTAGCTTGGCTTTCATAAATCACTATCTCAATGTTTCAGTATACTGTATTGTCAATCTCTCTGTTCGATTTTATTCTCAAATGCCGTTTTCATTTACTACTCCATAAATTATTGTGATAATTTTTCTTTTAAATGTTTTTAATTTATTGATATAATTGGCAGAAATATTTCATGTTTCGTAAAATATACACTACCGCAAGTAGTTTTAGAAAGGAGTCGGGATTTTACAGTTTTATGTTGTCGTTGAATAGTTTCCAATTATTAGTATTCATTGAGTTTCTTTATTGATATTGTTATAACAATTTACAATAATTTAATAGAATTTGCAAAAGTTCTGTCGCCAAAAGTAAAGTTGTTGTATACCATGTGGCTGATATATTCCATTATTTTTCTCTTCATTCACTTCCAGCCCAATCTTCTTCCTTCTTCAGACAACTTAAGGATCATTTTTGAAGAGGATTTTCATATCTTGTAATGAGTGCCAAATTATCCCCATAATCATACGCCTGCCTTGACTTGTACATTAACAGTAATATTGTCCAGAACCCGTTGCTGCGCAAAGATAAAGAGAGTTGTCGAGAGTTCTTCTCTTTACCAATAGAAAACTCCTCACCAAATCTCTTGTCGACCAACACCCTTGCCTTCGTATGTAGGAGTATCATTCTGATTAATCTACTATGTAAGGTAACGACGCGCTTAGACATCTGTTTTCTTCAAATAAAAGTTTTGTATAGCTCATTTACTAGGCAATAAATTCAAATCTTGAACAAAAGATATTGAAAAATATCAAAATCGTATTAAAAAATAATCTTGTTTCTTATCAAATTCCCTTCTGTGAATAAACCCTCTATCCTAATGAATAAATAATATTACAGACTGTACATACATTGCATGATACCGAAGCAAAACAATAATAATTATTATCACACAAGTGTAATTAAAGAATTGCCGGTGCTGCTTTATTTTATTTAAAATTTGAAAGAAAGAGTTCAAAAATAATTTCAGTATCGAAATTTTGATGATAAAAGTACTTGTTGTAAAGATTTAACCACCATAGTTGTGTGGAAACATCCTATTCAATCTAACAAAGAATTGAGTTTAAATTATATCTGAAGAAAAACAAAGTGTATTAATTTAGTTTTAACACTGTGTATGGTTTCCTTTTAACAATGTACTTTAATTTTTCCTTGAAGACAAAAGTTGTTAAGTGGGAATTCAAAAAGTTCCCAATGAATACTTTTAAGCGAGTTACATGAAATACAAATAAACAATCATTGATTTTTCTGTCATATGAATTAGGTTACTACGCTGGAATTTCTAATGGATATTAAATATCAAAAATGTGCAGTCATTGTCAATCATCGAGATTATTTTCACATTGATTTATTGCTCAGTCGAGAATACTTTGTCATTGGACGCTATTTAGGTTTAAACTTTTAATTCTTATAATGTGTAATACTCGTTGAACGAAAATTTTCAAGAGAACATGTTCTTTTTATGTTTCAACTATTACACCGTCACAGGTTACTAATGTTATAACCTACTAAGTAAAATATGTATTATACTGTTTAATTTTATAAATATACATAGTTCATATATATATACACATAGTTATATATATATTACATAGTTATATATATATATAATATATATATTACATAGTTATATTATATAAAATATACATAGTTCATAACTAATATATATATTGGTTATGAACTATGTATATTTATAAAATTAAACAGTATAATACATATTTTATTTAGTAGGTTATAACATTACTAACCTGTGACGATGTAATAGTTGAAACATAAAAAGAATATGTTATCTTGAAATTTTCGTTCAACGAGTATTACACATTATAAAAATTAAAAGTTTAAACCTAAATAGCGTCCAATATATATATATATATATATATATATATATATATATTGAGTTTTTGTTTTAATCATTGCGTTTTAAGCAGTAGCAGTAACAGAAGTAGTTAAAGTAGCAGTAGTAGTAACAGTGGCAGTAGTAGTAACAGTAGCAGTAGCACAAGCAGTGGAAGTAGCACTAGCAGTAGTATTACAGTAGCAGATGAAGTAGCAGTAGTAGTAGAATTTGCAGTAACAGTAGCAGTAGCAGTAGCAGTAGCAGTTGCAGTACAGTAGCTGTACCAATAGCAAAAGCAGTAGCAGTAGCAGTTGAAGAAGCAGTAATAGTAGCAGTTGAAGTAGCAGTAGCAGTAGCAGTTTGTGTATAGGTAAAGTAGCAGTAGCAGTAGTAGTTGCAGTAGCAGTGGAAGTAGCAGTAGTAGTTGAAGTAGCAGTAGCAGTTGTAGTAGCAGTAGCTTAAGCAGTATCAGTAGCAGTAGCAGTTGAAGTAGCAGTAGCATATAAGCAGTATTAGTAGCAGTTGAAGTAGCAGTAGTAGTAGCAGTAGCAGTAGCAGTAGTAGTAAAACATTAGGGAAGAGTAGGAAATCTTTAAAACATCACATTCCCATACAATCTGTTTCGTTCAGTATCATTGGTTTTAGTGCTGTTACAGATACAACATCCGCTATCATTTGTACTGGATTGGGATGACATATTCTCCTACATGTTCTTTGTGTAATTATTTAGTTGCGTTTAACAGTTTATCAAGGATTTATTATTATATTTTTTTAATTAGCTGGAAAATGAAACAAAATATACCTTATTTCTATATTGGGTTACCCGAAGTCGTATGGCACTAGTGAAATAAGAAAAAAAACCGTTTGAACAAAACCATGCCAAGAAATAAAGTTTGAGGAAAAAACGCCGACAGAGTTTAAATCCGGACATTGTACACTAGAATAACACTTTGAAAGGATCGGAATAGAACATTATGGGACATGCAGATTCTACCAAGAAATGGAGGGGAATCCACACCATCTATTAGTCACTTTCAGTACAGTAATGCAAAAATCATCATGTAATTAATTATTGTTGAGTTATTTCTACATCTTATTTCCAGTCTGTTTGGTCAATATTCAATTATACGTGTAACAAGTAAACATGAAATACGTTAAATTGGAAAATACCAAACTTAACAGTATTAAGAAATACTTGCAGGAAAGTTTAGTTTTATACATTCACAAAACTTTATTTTAATTATTCGTTTATAGTCATATCTGGAATTCCACGCACTATATAGTGGAAAGTATATGAAACAGCTGAATTTTGTAATGCTTTCAATAGTTACAAACTGTTCGATACTATTGAGTTATATTTAGTACAATCCTCTGCCCTTCTAAGTTTCGGCTTAGTGAATACTTCAGTTGACTAATTTGTTTCATAACTTCCTCCTTGTTCTGTCTCTCCTTTAGTACGTATTAAGTTTTAAATGAAATTACTTGGAAGCAAGTCAACTGACGAACTTATATTGAAAACCATAAATGTTGGAGAATTGTATTCACACTAATTACATAACTTACATTTGATAAGAAACAGAATACATCATAAGATTTATCTTTAAATTTGGGGTATGATTTACATATATTTATTTTATTTGTATATCATTCTTATTTCATCACGAAAATGTTTTAACATTTAATGCAGTCGCTGAGAGTTATTGAAGAATTCAGTTAAATAATCGACAAGTAACCTGTTAACTATTACGTTCTGAATATAAAAGAGTAGCTAAATATTTGACGCAGAATATGAAATTAGTTTACAAACAACTGTAAAATGAAAATACATATATAAGTAAATAAAATCAAATGCAGATCTGTCATCGTATAATTTATTATTTGTAAATTAATTTGAAATTTATAAGGTAGTTATGAAATAAACAAATTAAAATTTTTATTTAGGCCAACGTTTTTATTTATTGGTGTAAAATTTACTGAATGTCTGAGAGACAGAATGTAAATAAAACTGGGAATAAAAAAAAGAGTTAATAAAATATTAATTTTAATGTAATAGCAGATATTTATTGTTGAAACTCCATATTCAAGGATAAAATAAAGCAATAAAGCTTAAAGTTTCAAAATATTTTAATAATAATTCAGAATGTTTAGAAATAAATAGATCTATTTCACTTAGGCCTATATTCAACTTAAATGACCAAATTGGTTTACATTCGTCACCCCTTCTAAAACCCACCCTTAACATAGTTCGTTAACCTTCATCTACCTGCTAGATTCCCCGATTTCTCTATTGTATTTCAGTTTCCTGTTACTTGTGTATGTATAAATAGTTGTCTATACCTGTTAATTATCAGTTGCCCGATGATGCCGCAAGGCGAAAAAATTAAGTGTAGCTCATTTATACTATTAAAATATTTTGAAACTTTAAGCTTTATTGCTTTATTTTATCCTTTAATAAAATATTTTTAATCTGAAGAAATTGGTACGTTCTCTGCACGCTGTTTTACACTGGTTAATTGTTGACTGAATTAATAAAAAAATAGGACATATAACTAGCGTATAATTGATGAAATAATAGAATGATATTGGTGGATGAAATTGAACTTGGAATTACTGAAATCCTAATTAGCATTGGTGAAACATGAATGATGATATGTCAACAAATTTGGAGCTCTAGTAGTTAATATAAACTAAATTAATAAGATTTAGGAAGTGTCCTAATTGAGAAGCCGCAATATATCTATTTACCCATATTGCTTCAAGCAATCCGTTATTAAAAAAATATATTATGATATTTATGCAATTGCTATGACCAATTTTTAAAAACGAGGAATTTTTTCCCCCTCGTTTTTAAAAAATACATAAGTTATTGGATGGAAATTGGCGTTGCCAACAAACTTAGAAGTTTAACAAGTTTTACATTTTCTGCTGACTTGGATGTACAAATTCAAAATTAATTTGACCATGAAACCAAAAATATAATAGAGGTTAAAAGTAACATAATAAAGACGGGTGTAAAGCTAATTAATTAATCATTATTAAACATAAGGTGTGTGAGTTGGCGATTAGTTTAAATAGACAAGATGTTTCTCAGGTGGGCACATATATCAAATTTGTAGGGGTATATATTGAGCCGAATTAAAATGGAAAAAGCACATAGACAATAATTTTTTTAAAAAAGGCAAAGGAAATATTTGTGCTTAAAAAGTTGCAATTCTAGGTTGATTTGGATGTATTGAGGATGGTTTATTTTTCTCATATCTGCTGTCATTTGAGATATGGAACTATTCAATGCGGTAACGATTCAAGAGAAAAAAGACTTTTAAAATTACAAAAAGGTTAGATTGCTGTGTGGTGTGGGATCGTAAACTACTTAAGAGACTATGTATTCTGATACATCCATCAATTTATATTATGGAATAATTAATGTATAATAAAGGAATAATATATTCGTTCAATCTAGTGCCTCTATGCACGGATACATATTTAAAAATGGACTACATCTGAGAAATAACAATTGACGATATTGGATGACAAGGAAAAGTTCTGAAAATAATTCAGTTATGTTTTATAACAGGGTCCCAATGGTGTAAAGAAATTAATTCAAATACCTACAGACAAATAATAAAGGGGCTACTTAAGGACTGGGCTCTATTTGAAGTTAAAGAATATTTTGAAATGGTGCAATTAATTACAAATGTAAAGGCTTAAAAAATATTAATAATGAAATAAATTAAAATAGTAAGAACAATATTACATATCCATTATGTGTTTGTTGTAATATTTATTTAAATAGGCTTTTAATTTGTTCAATTATTTTGTAGGCTAATTATATTTCTTAGGAAAACTATTTCATAACTGTACTGTTTATTTGACGTTGCAATGAAGCTTAAGTATTGAAAATAAATATTGAATGATGGATATGATAACTTTTATTAATGATTAAATTTTTATGAAGCTCATACAATTTATGTATTTTTAAGCTCGAAGTGTGAACTTTACTTTTATTAGTGTACCTACCATTCCCCCATAAAACCAAAAATTCAAAATAAACTCTGTATATTAAATGCTGCTGAGCTTTAGTTTCATGATCTCTTAAGCAAATAAATGGAAAGTCTCGGAAAAATTATTACTTGTACCTTCTAGAATATTTAATTTCTCTTCTCGAATCGGTAAACTGAAATTTGGAATGTATTATATATTTTCTTATGTTGCTCTATAGTGTAATTATTCTATTAAACGTAAATTTATAAACGTACTACATAATTATAATTAAATATATGCAATTACGTTCAGTGATCCTGTTTTTCGTCAGTGTCCTGATTGCAGTTTCAGCTTCATAGGACGAAAACACATTAAAAACTATTTATTCCACTGAAGAGGTTGTCAATGCTTAAGTGATTACGTACTTTTTGTGCATATAGCAACCAATTATCAATAAATTTAAACTTTGACAACCACTCTAGTGGAATAAATAGTTTTTAATGTGTTTTAGTATATGTTCGTGTTATTTGTAATGTGTATAGAAGAACATCAAGGTGCCAATGAAAACAACTCTGTGAGGCTGAAACTGCGGTCAGGACACCAATTAAAAACAGGATAACTAAAAGTAATTGTATAAATTTAATAAT